>OZ020606.1:1200000-2400000 GCA_963971545.1 Philophylla caesio | reverse complement strand
ACGAAACGCCATGTCGGAGTAGAAGGTCGTACGAAATAGATGAAATATGAATCGAAAAAACTATGTCTCGGAGCACCAAAAGGGTGTAGTGCAAATTGATTTGTGCGAAGATTCCAGCAATGACAGCTGTCGCGATAAATGGTTAGATAGCGAAAAACGCTACACAGAAGTATTTAACAGACATCCGGAAGATCACAGTAAAAGCAAATATATGAGAACCAGAAGTTATGTACAGCGTCCTGCGACACCGCCTCCTCCTGTTATATCTTCACAGGCAGGTAGTTCAAGAGTTAAAACTCACTTTCAAAGAGATGGAAGAGGATCTGAAAACGAATATAATACTTCACATGATAATTTGGAATTTCCCCGATCCGCTCCAATATCTTTATTTAAGTCCGGCAGGTCTACAGATAGTAGATTTAGAGAAAATTTGCAAAACGATTTAATAAATTTTCCATCATCTTCAAACTCATTTAATCAAAACACATTCACCTATAGGAATCGATATTCACTAGAAGAGAGAACTGTTGAAAAATTTAAACCATCCCAAAAAGAGAAAAACCAGTTTCGGCGCCCCTCGGAATATGCAACTAGCTTAGAGTCTAAAGGGCTTACTTTGATTATAGCCGACAAGGGTCCGAATCGGATGCGTTTAGGTGCATCTAATTGGCGGCTAGTAGAGAGCGCACTTTGTACAGTTTATTTGAATATAATGCGTGAGAATCCTGGCCCTCCACCAGCATGTCGTGCTGCTGGCTTATTTTTAGAATCTGCGAAGGTCATTGAATGTGCTGATGAAAGGTCACTTAAACTGTTCAGCCTAGCATTAAGTCGACTGGGTGCCGTTTGGCCAGGTGCAAAATTATTAATTGTTGATCCAAACCAAATTTCAACAAATGAAATAAGGCTTCGCGCCGTAGCTTCGGTTCCAGCTGAACCTTCTAAAAATCAAGCGATATTAGAGTGTATTCAGTCATCTAATCCAGATTTGCCTACTGACGATTGGACGGTGATAAGTGTTGGTGCACCTAGTCGCCTAAATAATCAGCGTCAGATATTAATCAGCTTCGGCATTGAGTCTTTAGAATTTATTGAAGAACGTCGTCAAGTTATCAACTATGGGTTTGGATCGATTACCTTAAAGGTTATCAGACGTGATCAGCAGCGAATACAACAACATAAAAACCGAAATCAAAATATACATCGACACGACAAAAGAGGTGCATCAACCAGCCGAAAACGTCGTTGGTCAGAAATGGAAGCTGACAAAGATGATGGTATTTCTGAGTACGGTTCAGCAGACGATGAAGGATATAAATGATATTTTGCGCGGCTTAAAGTTTAGTTCATCATTCAATTATATACATACCTACATACATTTACTAAAGTATCCACATTGTAAAAATTTGAAATCATTTCCAGTTCAGAGTGGTTCTAACGTTTGTACGTCTTAATAAAAAGAATAAATGTATGTATAAACAACCATTGTTTTTAATAAAAAATAAAATTGTATTATGAGGACCAATCTTCTCATGCAATTCAAGAAGAGAAATTTCGAGTTCAATCACTTAATAAACATTATGGAATACGACTTAATTATGAAAATCATACCTTAAATTTTAAGTTAAGGAATAATCAACACCTACATATCTGCAATGTTGGCGCAGTGATTGGCACTTGAACATCAACTAAGTCTGGCACTTCACTGTGGTAACGATTATATCAGTTACTCAAAATGAACCTTCAAACACCATAAGTACGATGAATTTCTATAGCGATAATCTTGATGAACTTTACTTGGTTTTAAGAGATGACCTTTTAGTATTCATTTTAATATTACTTCACCAGAATTCCAATAACATAATGAAATAACGAGAAATTCGACACATTTAAATATTGTTTGTAAATATGTGTAATTAAATTCGCTTTAAATAAAGTTATGTTTATTATAAAGTTGAAAAGAGAGGATTAAATAGCGCTACGCCAAAATAATTTCAATCGAAATTCCTTCTTTATGCAAATAATTCAGTAAAATGTTTCTTTTTCATTTTTTTTTTGTTTGTTTGCTCTTTTCCAAAAGATTTAACAATAATATGGCATTATAATAGAAATCATTGTCATAAAGTGTGAGAAATAAATTAAGACATTTAAATGCTAACATGTATACTAAAACCATAGTTAACGTTAACTAGGATATCGTAAATAAAATATTAAACGTGGATATTGTTTTAAGTTAGCCATTCTTATTTATGTAACTTAAAATTTTGTTTAAAATTTATTTGAATTCAAACATATGTATATCGAAATAAATGCATGCAGTCAAAGCAGAAATTCTTTTTCTCACAATTTTAAATATACTCAATTAGTCGCCGCATTGGTCACTTGACTTTTATTTCGATATATATATGGCCACAGAAGTAACAATATCGGAATAATTTAGGCAAATAAAAGGTGTTCGCATGTAAGGTTAAAATCAAATGTACACTTTCTCTACCGCTAATAATTACAAAAATCAAAACCGGAATATTCGACCATTTTTGTTTTAGTATTAGCGTTTTTTTGCGCTACATTGTAATGTCTACAATAACATTTTTAAAAGTTTTGTCCTTCCGATTTCCAATAAATTGCACTGATGCTCAAAATACAGCAAAAACACATGACCAACGTTTGCTTTATGTTTATACCTAATATAAGCTTCAATTACGATTCAGCCAAAAGACTGCTTTCAAAACAAAATACGCCAAGCCCAAACAATACACGATTTTCTCGCGTTGCATACGCTGCTCATTATTGATTTCGATATTCAGCACACGACGATTTAGCTTGGCCAATTGACGGCGCAAGTAGAGGATCTCCTCATGTGGTGTAAGCTCTCCAATTGGCGTGCCTTCGCGATGGCTTACTATTGACGTGTCATTGTTATTATAGACCAGCTGTTGCGAACGTTTGCTGCCACCGCCTGTAGTCAACTGCAAACAAATTAATATTTTTTAGAATTTGTATTTTTGTTAATGCAAGTAAATGTCGGGTTTATGGACCAGCAAGTTTTTCAAAGCGATAGCATTTATACTGTTCAACATCTGATGGACACTTGTTTAGCCAATCGAACTATGTATGTTTGTATAAAATTGAACGTTTTGTTAGCAAAATATACGAGTATCTGTTGAAAATTTTAGGTTTAGAATTTGAATGCTAAATCAGATTATGAATGATTTCAAAAAGTTACTGCGACTCAAAAATCTATCATTAAATTTTTATAAATTAAAATATTTGACTCATGATGTACTACAACTTAATCCTAGATTTACATGTATTTTATATGAATATTTACTCGTGGCCCTCATCTTAATCTCTTTCCAATGCCTTCACAAGTTGGAATTTAAATAATTATATAATATTTTTCCTATGTATATATGGGGTTTTAAATAATGTTTTAAGTACGAACCGCGTAAAGAAAACAAACGAAAATGAGATTAGCTAACCGGATGCTACTGCCATCAGGCCTTATCTATTTATACCTCAATATGGATATGATACACTAACGCAACATAAGTTCCAAAACAACTGTTAAAAAATAATTTTTAATTAGCTTTTGGTTTTGAATTATCTTAAAACGCGTTCTGGCACTTTAAACGACAATATGGGCATTAATATTACTTACATAAGTACTTGTTAATAATTTGCTTAAAACGTACCTGCGAATCAGATTCCACAGAATTCGAATCTGTTGGGTGGAAACCGACTTGTGCATGTCCTACACCGTTGGCACGCACGTAAGGTGGTGGACGCGTTTCGTCGTCTTCATCGTAATCGCCGTCTTCAAAACCATCAACATACCGGTGTGGCGAACTTTCTTCAGAAGCAGAGGGGAAGTGGTGTTCATTGAGTGTTATAACGCGCGGTGGGGTTTGTACACGCACCATGCTTAACGTCGGGTTCTTTGGTAGAATTGAGTTTTCTAGTTGTATTTCACGTGGAGCTGAACGTGTCTCTAAATGTTGATTATGGCCCAATACCACTATACGATCTGGTACGTTCATGTCGATCTTATCATGGTAATTCCACGAGTTAATTAATCCGTTTTGATTGGATAGCAACAAATCTTCGTCAGAGAATTCGCCTGTAGCTTTAATGCGCTTGGGAACACGCATTTTGTCATTTATCTCATGTGCAAATTTGGCTTCATTATAAATATCTTCATCCAGACCATTGAACATACGTGTTGGAGATTGAGGTGTAGCCATCGTGCTTAATCGGCGGCACCCCTATGGTTGAATTACTGATCTTGGCAGGATTGCGAATCAAATTTCAACCTTTCGTTCCTATGCTGCCTAGCTTTTGTACAAATTTCTCCCAAGATTATATCACAATGCTCGGCTGCACTTTTCACTTTCCACAACTTCTCACGTACGTATGCCGTATGCCCTCCGTTGGAATTTTTCAAAGCGATATTACTGAATTTTACGACCGCACATAGATGACAGACAGGAAGTAAATCTAACAAAAGTGTGGAAAAACAAAGGAAATTTTTAGTTTGACGAACAAACGGAAAATTTTTTATCAACTACTGAAACAAATAATATTCAAATGCGTTTATAAATTTGTTTCGTCTACTCACTTTATACCCCAGTATAGGAAAATTATCATGAAAACAATTCGGCAATTTTCCAAATTTTTCTCTTTTTCTTTTTTCTGTACTGCAACTCAGTTTTTCTTCACATTACGAAATGCAACTTAACTGTCACTGCACCAAGAGTTGCCAGAATTATATGACGATGTACGAGCGGTGTATTTGCAAATAGAAGGTGTCGTTTAATGATATTTACGCAAACAAAACGTTTTAATTCATTATTGTTAAGAAATAATCGACGCCTTTTTTTTGCAGTTTTATACGCCGCAATAATTGACGCTCGAACATCCCTTACATATCAATAAAAAGCTTGGAATAAATACTTACTTCATTGCTTACTTAAACTTCATATAAAATTAAAAAAAAAAAAATATATCAAAAGGGGTCCAAATTTAGAATTTTTAAAATAATTTTGTGTTTGTAGTTATTTTAAATAGGTAAACCAACATTATGTTTCCTCTTATATATGATTACGCCTGATTTTGACAAGCTTTATACAAAAAACAAAATAGACCTAAAAATTTCTTTTTAGGGATGCCACCATAACTCAATAATTTAAGGTTGTGTTGATCAGGCAACAAAAAAATTTCCCGTTTGACGACTGTTTTACATTTCCCGACATCTCCACAGAAAATACATAGCTGATGTCCTAAAATAGATGTCAGAAAATATATTGTCAATGGACTTTTAGATTTTATTAAACGAACCTACTTGTTTGACGTCATCTTATTTTTATGTGAAGGCATTAAACCATACATAAAAATTGACAAAACATTTTTCATTTTTTCCTGCCAAAATTACAGATTTTAGAGTTAGAACATCAACTATTTTCTGTGGAGATGTCGGGTTAGGGAGCCATTTGGCAAAAAGTGAAGAAGCTAGCTGCTTAGTTACGAAACCTTTAATAATTGAAACATGGGATGCCACTACTTTGTATTAATTCACCTTTTTTTTATTTGTTTCACTCGCACTCGCAAATCGAATACACTTTTTTAGTTACACATACTCTCCCTTTTCGGCGTCTTACATTTTCATTTATAGAAAACTCTAAGCGGCATCACTCGTGTTAAAAATTCCTCTATGAAAATAAAACTAAATAAATAAAAATATTTAGTGAAAAATTGTTAATGTGCACAACAAATAATAAAATTGTGAATAGTGAAATAATACGTATTTTTAGGTGAGTTAAATTCGTACAAGAGTGTAGTTGGTCAGCTAAAAACTTCTCGCAGCGGGGCTTGTAGCTGCCAAAAAAAATGTACAGTAACGTCGACGTCGACTTCAAGTCGCGCGCGAAAAATGCTGTAGTGAAAAGCTAATGTGAAAATGAAAAAAATGAATTTCAGCTAGATTTAGAAATGCGTTCTATATAAACTATTTTTATTGTAGAAAAAACGAGCAATTGAAATATAAACTTCAAATAATAAAGACAAAACAAGTGGGATGGAGGGTCGCCGTACAAGCGGTCGTCGAAAACGAAACGATGAATCGGTTTCAGCACCAACTGAAAAGGTTAGTAGAACAAGTACACACATTAATGTGCCCAAAAAGAGGAGCTCCTCTAGAACAAATGTGTTGCCTCCGAGAGGCGCATCGCCAGGCCGCACACGCCGATCATCGCGACCTCGTGCGTCAACTTTAGCATCGGCGCCTTCTACTACAACAATTTTGATAAGGTCATCACCCGTTTCTCATCCTACCCCCATTAAGGAGAAAAAGGAGGTGAGTTCCCTAAATTTTATATTAAAAGTTTGTGAAAATTCATTAATTCAAAATATGTACATTCAGACACCTTCACCAAAAACCACCGTCTCTAAAACGCGTATACCCACTGCTCTTGGGTCGAATGTAAACGCAGGCGACAGAAGTTCGCCGCGAACTATAACAAAGTCAACATCTTCTCTTCATAGCACATTCAGCAGTAGCAGCACACAAAAGACTATTGAAATTCGTTCGACAGCTTCAGCATTGGACACGGAATTCCAGAAGTTGTCAGATTACATTCGTCGCTCTGTTTCCAAAACGATCGGCGGTGGTAGGCGTGAGGGTACGCACACACCCACGACAAACACTGAAGTGGAAAGTCGTTATAGTCGTTCAATGTCCCGTTCTATCTTTGATGATGGCGCCTCTTCCAAGGCCGAATTTTCTGATAACGAGACAAATGGTTGCACTGGGGAAGATGAGGAAGAGGATAATATGCACCACTTTAAAAGTTTCAATATAAGCACCCAACATTCATACTCAACCTCGGCACTTGGGCAAAATTGTCGCCAGCTAGAGATACCAAAAGAATATGGAGGCTGGGCAGGAGCAATGATACTAATGGTATTCGTACCCTCTATAGTATTATATTTACAATGGAGTTGTCAGAAGAAAATATGTGAGTTAAGCTTGCCAAACTTGGAAATTGATTCACTTAAAATTAGAGCTGTGTGGAAATCGATTTTTAACAATGAAGCAATCGCTGGATATATAACATTTCAATTGGGAATATTTGTGCTCTCATCATTATTATTTGGTCGGTACGTGCGTCTACCTACTGAGCGCATTAGCGGTATCGGCGGTAGTATTAACTATGGCGCTGAATATAAATTTAATGCCTTGCCAATCGCAATACTGATTACCTTGGGAGCTGCTTGTGCTCAGTACTTAAATTATCCATTGGTTGATTTCGTACTACAACATCAACTACGATTTTGCATTTATGGTTTTATAAATGCTTTCATTTCAGCATTGTGGTCATATTTACGTTCTGACATGTTAAAAGGCAAATCCGCACAAACACAACAAAATATTTACGGTAAAACGGGTAATATATTAGTGGATTATGCGCAAGGTAGGCAACTGAATCCAAAATGGTTAAATTTTGTGGAACTTAAGTTAGTATTTTACCGCGTCGGAATGTTGTTGACTCTACTCTTTGTCGAATGTTATTTGTACAAGCAACTGACGCTACCTTTGATGCCAGTGAATGGCGATGGAATTTTGAACACTCTTACATATTATTATCATAATGTGCGTTATGATAGTGTATCGTTGCTTACTTCGTGCATGTTGTTGGCCTATGTGTTGGACGCTATAATTTTTGAACATCATTTAGCCTCTTCGTTTGAACTGCAAGGAGAGGGGTTCGGTGCATTATTGCTACTACGTTACGCTGCAACGCCGTACTTACTAAGCGCAATAGCACGTTACTTCTACGAACTTCAACTAGGACGACATGTACAATCGACCACATCTCTAGCTTGCTGTTATGCCGGATATCTGTCTGTTGCCTTGCTGATTGCGGGTTTGGTGCTTAAACGTCTAAGTAGTGCTATCAAATACAAGTACCGGGTAAATCCAACTCTTCCATACTTTGCTGGCATCGAGACTATACATACGTTCCAGGGACGCCGACTTTTGCTCGGATCGTTTTGGGGCCGTCTGCGTCAACCCAATTATGCCGGTGATTTACTAGCGCTTTGTTCACTTGCGCTGCCGCTATTTCTACGCTTCGCCTGGCCACCACTCATTTGTATCCTACTTTTGTGCGCTACGCTTCTGCATCGCACACAGCGTGTTCAAGTACGTAATATGTCGCGTTATCATTCGTCATGGGTGCGCTACTGTAACAAAGTGCGGTTCTACATATTGCCGAAAGTCTATTGAACGGGGAAAAAAATTGTCAGGCGGGAATATGGTTTTATATTTTTAAATTTATGATACATCGAAATTATTTCAGTACAAAATTATGGTATATACATATGTACATACATATATGTATGTATTAATATAAAGCGATTGGCGCACCAAATCGGCGTCGAATGATTTCAAAAGGGAAGATACCGAATATACATATATAACTAGATTAAGGTATACATGTATGTTAATATTTGCCTATTATTTTTTTTATATTTTTAAATTACTTTGTTTATGTATATACAAGATTTTAGTGCTACATATAATCGTAAAGCTAAATTAAATATGAAAGAGTTCATATTTTTATAGCATCTTTATAAACAGGATTTAGGAAAATATGAACGCCTTGTGAGTGTACGTCGAAATTGAAAACAGTTTACGTCATCAAAAGTAGTTTTAAATTCATATAGTGCTAGACATAGTATTAATATTTAGTCGTAAAACAAAATTACATAAGAAAGTTAATATTTTTAAATAATAACTTCAAACATAAAAATAATAAGGTATATGTATGTATGTATTTACCTGTATACATAAGTTTATATGAGCGCCTTGGGGATGTACATACGTCGGAATTGCACAAGTAGTTGCGAATTAATTTACTGCGTGCATTCATACACACAACGCTTTTTAAGGGATTTTTTTTATTTCTCAAAACTTACTGAGCTGCTTGCGATTTGCCATTGGCTTGCATAGTTTCATTTCAAAAGACTTGTGTATATATAGGAGTTTGATAACCATTATTTAGATCCCATTATAAAAAATGTATTAATTTTAATGTGTTTTAGAGCTCCCAAGCCTGCACAATTTTAATATACGACATACATACATACATTGATATAAAAATTTCACACGTATATATTTTGTTGCTACTAATTTACTTTTTTTTAAGGTTGGCCAATGTGTTTTTGTGTATTTGTACATACATACTATGTATGTACTAAATATATCGAATAAATTTTCATTTAGTATTTTGACGTTAATTCGGTACGCTACAGTATAGAAAACATAATTCTGTGCGAGAGAAAACTACGACATATCATATGATTTTTTTTTGACAACCTGCAAAGATCTAAATTTAAATGCAAGTCGTAATAAGGCCAAAAATATATACTAATAAAACGAAAGTAAAAAATCCAGTTTTGTCTTGGTTACATATAGTTTATTTGTAAGCCTTCTTTTCGGTCGGGCTTCATCCATTAACATGATCTAACGATTACAAAATAATTTAGTAAATTCTTTTACGTTCTTACAGCGATACAAATATACAAATAATAATTTGTCTGTGGCTTATCCTAGTATTTGAGCATTTTCTAAAACTATACATACTATGCATCTTACTGAATTTAAAGAATCCACCGGGATGCAGAAAAATATATCAATTCAAGAAGCGATGTTGTTCAATGCCTTGTCTACTCACGTGTTATAGCAATGTACAGCTTAAAAATAGCATAAAATTTTTTTTCAAATATGCTTACGGCTACTGCTTATCCTACCCTACTGCAGAATATCATACACACACCTATTGCGGAATAAAGCATCTATGTGACATGGCGAATAATTAGACTTACCATTCTATTTCAAATTAAACTGGGAAATAAATCATTAAAACTACTTTGCCAACCAAAATCATCGACATATGCATCAAAGTGCTCTGACGCTGCTGATGGCGAGCTAATAATAGACTCGTAGCCATGATCTGATGCAACAGAATTTAGCGAGGGCGCAGGAGATTTAGCTAACAGCTTTTTGGGTCTCAAAAACTGCTGCATCATATTACAGTCATCATCATCGTCTGAATCATCAACAACATTAAGGAAAACTTGCGAAGGTGAAGCAGCAGGTGTAGGGTATTCTATTTCATCATTTAACGTCGGCTTTGAACCATCACAGTATATCTCTTCAACTGCTTCATTTACCGGTACCGCATCATCATCCGTCACTATTGTTATAGAATTTGTCTTGGCGTCATAGGTGCCGTATACAGTGTCCAAGGGGCATGTAATGGTGTTTTTAAAGACTACTTTGTCTGTTGTAGGCGTTGCTGTTATAATTGTAGAGGCGGTGTTAGGATGATTGCTCAACTCATGTGCCGCTGCAGGTAAATTATTTTGTAATCGAGTCGCATCTGTTTGAATGTGTGACGCCCAATCTGTGTCATTTATGCTGCTACTTTGGGTGTTTGTATGTTGGCTGGATTCCAAGCGCTCTGTTTCGGTCCCCACCATTGGTCCAAGCAATCGCTCTGTGCCGCTTGCAACTTTGGCATCATTTTCATTGCCCGCTCCATCACCAGCTTCCATGTCCGCTGCGATATCGGCCAAGAGACTTTCGGCAAGCTCTTCAAGTTTGCTGGCATCGAATTCTTCGTCGATGAAGAGCATATCTTGAAGAGTAGGCAAAGCGCAACAATTCTCCATAGTGATGCCACCGAGTTGCTCTTTTTCAGTTGTTCTTCTGTCGGCTGAAAGTCCATTTGAGTTGATCCCTGCTGCAGAGGGTCAGTATATATGGATACTGCAGATCCATTTAGTATGGACTCGCAGCCGGCACAAGTACCAGCTGAGTTTTTAGCTGTCAATTTGGCGGCATTGTTGGCCAGTTGGTCTTGCTGCTGCTTTTGTTGCTGTTGCACTTCAATAAGTTGTTGACGTAAAAGTTCTACTTCTCGGTCTAGTTTGCGATTCTTTTCCAGAAGCGATTCATTTATTGCTTGTAAACTTTCACACTTGTTTTTCAATATTTCTGTTTTTTGGGTTAATTCATCAATTTCTGCTTCCATATCCTCCATTCGTGCCTTCTTCCGATCACGCGATGTCTGCGCAGCCACACGATTTTTCAATTTCCTATTAAATACACAAAAGAAAGGAATAACAATACATGTAGAGTAAATCGTTGGTGAAATGTTAAACTTACTTTCTTTGCATTTTTTCTTCCCATGTTAAATGATCCAAGCGACGCTTCTTGCCCTTTGGAACTGGGGTGACATCTTCAACCGACACATTCCCCGTGGTTGCAATTAGGGTCGGGCCCTGGACTGACGTCATGGTTGGTGCTGGTCTTATCTTGGGTAATGTAATCGATGGATTATGGGTTATAGCCACGTACTTCGGTACAGTTATAAAAACTGTTGGAGCTGTCGCTTTCATGGTGTATTCCGTTTCTTTCTTTCAATGTTTAACCGAGATCAATCAAAAAAGCTTAAATGCACAGCCTTATCCGATGACTTATAAATTTTTAATGTGGCATTACCGTCGTTCCTCAATCCAAATTTGTGTATTTTTACTTTAATTCATGTTTTAGGTTGGGCTTATTGCTCAAGACTGACGTGTCTCCAATAAATATATCTTCCTAATTATTTTTGTTTATGTTGAGTCAATATATCTTTCCGTTTTCTTATGCAATTCAATTGCCTTTGTCGAAAACCTACATTGTAAACTTATTTTCAACTAAAAAGCTGTCGTGTTCAATTTGGACTGGTAATCGCTATTCGAATAAAATTGTAATAATTCTGCGTATTTGCTTTCGTATGCTGACTTGGTGCATTCTGATTGGTCAGCGATTGCTTTTTTTTGTTTTGCTCCAGATTTAATCACAGCTAACTTCCCCTGTGGTATAATATGCGAAATATATAGCTACTTTTGCAGCGACAACTTCCCCTGTGGTACAATAGGCGAACTATAGAGTACTTTTGCAGTGAAGATTGATATATCCATATTCATCAATCTGGTATGATTCATTCATGGGGAAATAATGTCAGGGTTGCATTTTATTGAAAACTTCCATTGACAATTCCAGCAAGAATATTTTCGCTTAAATCAAATGGAATAAACATGAAATTTTATGAGACCGCTTTATAGGATTTGTTCGATAAATCAGCCGGTTAATGTAAAACCATAGGTAAATATCGAAATATATGCGTGAAGGTTTCGTATTGAAAGTAATAAACGAGAAACGATAATACAAGTGTGATACACACTAGGGTCGTTATTTCGTTACTTAGCGGTTTTATGATATTAACAAAATTATTTCTTATAATTTAAATTTTTTTCTACATAGAAAACAAATACTTAAATATACAAGCGTTCCTATAAATCCTCAGTCATTAGCAAACTAACGAAATAATTCAAAGAGGGATTTTCACAGCAATAGACGGTTGCTTTCGATATTCTCTTGAATCGCACAAAAAAAGTATCGAGTACAAAAATACTTAGTGTCTTGAGAGGAGCACTGAGTGTGTACTTGTATCGATTAATCATTCGAAGCAACTCTGAATGTTATTCCGAAAAAATGCGCAAGGCGATTTTCGGACGCGTCTTTGTTTTGATTTTGGCTTTTATAAAATTTCTTATTGCTTCATATAATATTTTTAAACATACAAAAGCACCGAAGATTTTAATAAAATGTGATAAAAAACCACAAAGTTCGACGGAATATAAAGTGAATTCGAAACATATTTTGTACACGAAATGGAAGTGATTGCTGACGATGCATACTTCCAAAACTAGAAATGGAAATTTAGAGGTGGGTTTTGCAAATATATTTAACTAAATGCTTATAAAGCAGTTAAGTAAGGAATAGAATTGTCCTTTATGCATGCAATTCGTTAAGAAAAGCGTTTGATTATGCGGTGATAAAATACACAGGTGTATTTACACATTGAGCCAGCCAATTGCAAATATTACAGGTGGCTGCGACAACGGTGGATATTCCCAGCAAACAATTTGGTTTGACACATGTTAATATAAATATACATTAATGTAAGTATATGAAGTTACACGTCAAGAACGATAGAATACAAAATAACGCTTTCCCGCGGGTTTATACATTTTTGGAACAAAATATATGTAGAAAAGAAATACGGAGATAAGCTGATTTTTAGTAATAAACGTGTGTTTATAAATACCTAGAAACTTACAGAAATGTCAAAAAAATCAAAGTAGCGCTACCCCGTAATACGCCATCCCTTAAAAATAATTGGCCTTTTCCAGAATATTTTTTTTTAATCTTGGGGTTCTGTGCTGTTAACACATAAAAGTAGTGTTCTCGAATTGTTACAAACTATCACGTTTTGGCGTTCTTGTACGCAAAAACTTGAAAGAAACTTGCAAAGTAGGGGAAATCGAGAGAGCGAATTGACATTTCATTTTGAGGGGAAGTTGATAATTTTTACTGGAAAAATTTTTGTCAGTAAAAACTTGAAAGTAGGAAAAACAGCTGATCAAAAGCAGCCGATTGCAATTTGGATAAATACGAAATTTTTGTTTAAGAGTTTTAAAGACGAAAATTATAAAATGTGGGTATCAAACATACAGGAAGCAAGTACAAGTTCCTTTGGTTAAGCTTTGTTAGTGGAATGTTTCAGGAAATCACTAATGCAACGTTTTTCATTCTGAATATTTGGACACGGACAAAAATTCAATCAGCTGTTCGCCAAACTTGCAAGTTTTTACTGGTTTTGTGTTCTTGTACTTTTTGGTATATTTTTCGCTCTGAGCGCGAATGTTGTCAAATTCTAAGAAATTTCTTTACTGGAGAAGTACGAGTACACACCTAAAGTGATACAAATAGCTACACGTGAAGCATACTTTTAGGTTTCTTTATTTACATAAGATATGATTTTATCTATGAATGTACATACATATGTACATACATATGTACATATTTATGTATCGACGTGATTAAATTGCCAATGCAAGTAGATTAAAATCAAATAACATAAAATTAACACAATAAAATGAAATTCCTTAAACACCTCAGCCTAGAATAGCTAACGCTAAAATTTTAAAATAAGAATGGGTAAATGTTATTTGATTTGTATACATACATATGTATGTACATACATATATGTTTGTACAGTGGTGGTCATTTCATTTGCAACAAAAATGACAGTTTATTTATTTTTAAGAATTTTCTATTAAAATTCATTTCATTATAAAACTTAAACCATAATTCGATATGGCGGAGTGGAAAGTTTTGTAATTTCTAGCAGGAATAGGTGTAAATAAATTTAAAATAATGTGACATAATAATCATCCAAAAACATGAATTTGTAAGAACTAAATTTTCGAGTTATGAAGTTTGATTTATTTTTCTTGTAATATATACATTTTCTTTTTTATAAATTTCGAATTATTATGGTTTTCGCCGCCCAGGGGTTCATCATAATATTAAGAATAATCCTGTTGTCAATGGTATGTACATATTTTAATAAAATAAGTAAAGCGAATAAATAACTTAAATATTTCAAGATAATGTTTTATGATCAATCGAAATTATTTTTCGTTTACATAGTTCATGGGGCAAATAAATTGAAAATTTATTCGCTGATGAAAATTAAATAAATATTACCTTCGAAACATTTTACTACTAAATATTTACTTTTTAACAAAGGGAAACAAATTCTAACCCGTTTTCCATACTACGTAAAACAAGTCTTTATAAGGGAGTTGCAAAATTTAAATGTCATTATTTACCTAACCTTTTTTAATTGAATCATGACTAAAAACAACACAAAATTCTACGAAACTGATTTCCCTGAATATGAAATATGCATATGCAGAGAATTCAATATAATTTAATTTCTTGAAAACAAAATTGAATTCTCTTTGGGAAATAAAATAATTCCTTTATGAAAATATTCAAAATATTTAAAATAAATAGTTATATGGCCAATCAATAACAAATAAAATATTCACGTTTTATTTCGAAGGCGTTTTCAAATGAATGCAATAATCCGCATTAATTCTTTCATTGTAAAAAGTCAAGTAAACAATATAGAGCTTTAGAATACGTTAGATTGAATAACCCGACGTTCAATGTATAAGGAACAAATTTCAGTTGAAGCTCCGCTGAGAACCTAGCAAGATATACTAGTTTTATTATTTATTTCCCTACCGATTAGCGAACCGTTGTGTGAATATGCCACCTGCAATGTTGTTAGTGGTTATTGTTCGGCCTGCGTTGTCGGAAGCAGCTGTCGTATGCTCAATCGCAACAGCAGCAAAACTAGCTGAGTGCCAACATGGATTGTTGTTTCCACTTTAGTTCGATTGGTGCGTCGTACGTGTTGGACATGAGCGCTCGTCTCGCTTGTTTCATTGTTTTTAACGCGTGTGGTTGTTTTGAAAACATAGTTACATACATATATTGTACCTGTAACTAAAGACTTATCTATTTTTGTGTGCATCGATCACGATTATACTCGTAAAGATACATGTACGAATATCAACAAAATTTAAATTATAAATCATTTAAGAGAATATATACATAGTTTAAAAACTATTTATGATTGCAGGTTAAAAAACGTATTTATAACTTTACGGCCATCAAACAACTATTTTTTTATTTTTTATTAATCATTGCAAAGCGATTGAAAGCAAACAGGTGGAGTTGGTAGAAACCGGCTGACAAGTTTGCTCGCGGTAGGGGTGTAGAAGAGAAAGTCAAGTGCTCTTCGAAGTTTTGGTAGCGCGTAAGATGTCCACTGTACACGCCATCGTTTGAGACTGCAGTTAAGTTGTAATCCGCAGCACTAGAAGTGACGTTGTGAAACTACAAATATCGCCCGGCCGGTCGTCAAACGTGCTTACAATTGTTTTGTTGTGTTTTTTGTGTTTTTTTTTTAGTAAATTCGTACGTACTTTGTACATATGTACATATGTGTGTGCGCGTGTACTTAAAATCGCCTGCAAAATAGGCGCAACCGATATCAACAATACTAATAAGCAATCAGTAATCTCTGGTCACCGCAACAACTTTTTAACAGGTAAATTCGTTTGTTGTAGTTGTTAACCGTGGAGTGTTATTGTATTTATTGTGCGTGCTGTTTTCGCCATTCTCCTCTAAGTCTCCCCAGTATGCCGAACAAGTGAAATTATCAGTTATTTTATTGACTGTGGCCCGGGCTACATTTAGTTGTGGAACGTGATTAAATCGCGCTTTTTTTATATTTGTTGCAAGTGAAAATGGAAAGTGATGCTTCGCTTACAGTTTTCTTTCCTTTTATTGCTGTGACAGCAAGCTGATCACTGCGTAAACAACGGTGTTAAATAAACATAAATGTACATACATACGTACATACGTACATATGTTGGGTGCGATATGTATGTATGTACATATGTACATGTATGTATGTATGTATATGAAAGATTAAAACTAATGTGACTAAAGGAAAACATGCCCGCATAGCTCTGCGTACAGTGCTAAAAAATTCGAAAAACTAACTTTAAACGAGAATTTCTCTAAAAATATGGCTATTATTCAGAAATTTATGAATTTGTTCTTCAATCAAAAAATTGTCTTGTAGGTAGTCATATCATGAAATAAAAGTAAGTCCGTAGTTTCAAGTTTCATACATACGCACCTTTGATTTTGTTCATCAATTCTTTTTGTTTTCCTCGAAATGCTCGTTATTGTTGTTGTTGTTGTAGCAGCACAAATTATGCTGAGGCGACAGTCCTTGGCCGGACATAAATCCGGGACGTTCCGGTATCGTAGACCCGACTGTCATGGGAACGAAATGCTCGTTATTAGGTACGTTCATTTACAATCTCCAACAGAAAATATCCAACAGCAAAATTCAGTCTTCTCTCACAAAAGAAAAATATCAAAAAAAGGAAGCGAACGCAAAATTTGCAGAAACTTATAAATTCAACGAACAGCTGATTTAATTCTTGTCCGCATCCAAATATGCAAAACGAAAAACATTGCATTAGTGTTTTCTTGAAAATTTTTCCAAAGGAAACTTAACCAAACTAACATTTACTTGCTACTAGCATGTTTAACACTTATATTTTACAATTTTCAACATTAAAATTCTTAAACAATAATTTCGTAATTATGCGAATTGCAATCATCTGTTTTTGATCAGCTGTTTTGCTGTTGGCAAATTTCTGATGGTAAACATTTTTCCAGCAGAAACAGCTTCCCCACAAATTGAAATGTCAGTTTGCTCTCTCAATTTCCCCTACTTTGTTAGTTTTTGGCGTACGCGAACGATAAAAGCTGATAGTTTTCGAAAACTTTCAATAATTATCCGTACCCAAACTTACCTATTACCTTATTTGTTTTGTTACAAATTTGTTCTGCTTCACTAACTTCGTTTTTTATTTCTTATTTAACCCCTAAATTACTTTTACATCATTATTGTTGATGGTACACTTTTCCTCCCCATTAAACTTAATAATTTATTTATAATAATTCGAGTTTTATTTTGGCTGTTGCACTGCACACTGTCGTAACACACATGACGACCCACTGTGTGCATCATGCCTGGAGGATATCCATACAAATGTACATACATACATATCTACATATGTAAGTACATAAAATGTCAATAGAATTAACATAGAGATAAAAGAAAAAAAATTAAGGATTTTCGCTTTGTTTTATATTTCAAAGTAGTCGTGGAGACTATTTAACTCTACAAAGTCTTTGAGAAATGTGTTCGGGTTGAAGTCAAGGTTCCCCAAATCGAAGCATTAAAAATTAAAGGTGTTATTTCTCAAAGATTATATAGATTTTGCAAACTTTTAAAGGTCCATTAGTAAAAACTAATGTCTGTTAACTTAAACGTATGTAAGTATGTATGTATGTATGCACATATGGACCTTAGTTCGTTTCTAATTGGTAGGTGTTGATAATATATCTAGTTTGCGTGATTACCGGTAGAGATATATGTACATATGTATATATGTATATAAAAAATCATGCTACGAGTTAAGTGCACAGAGAGAGTAGAAATCACACAAATCATTAATGATTACTGTAACATCATAATCTCTTTATGCCTGCTGGCTGCTGCTGGTAATGCTTTTTTTTTAATCTAAAAAACCAAGTAGCAAAGGCACAAAGCCAGCCCCGTTCCGAAGTCAATGTCATGTCGGTGATGTCGTAGTAATTATACGATTTGCAATTGAAATGGCACTGGACGTGGCGGTGGCAATTCTCGCCACATCCCCCCCTACCATCCTAAGTGGTCGTATTTGCGGCTGGTGCATTTACTCATCCATCACTCAGTCAGCCAGACAAAGAGTTGCTAAGTCAAATAGTCAGTCAGTTAGTCAATTGCTCATTCATTCAGTCAGGCATACAACAGTCAGTCGGCGTCTTGTAAGTTTCTTTTTGCATCAGCGAGTTGCCGCGTGTTGTGGCGTGTTGTGCGCCTGTCGCTGCAGTCATTCCTCATCACGTCAACACGCAGTTGGTATTTTGCAGCATTTACAAGTGTTGTAAAAGTTAAATATTTCTCGAGTTTAAAGAGTAATATTTGCGGATTTCCACATAAATTTATTGCGCGAGAAAGAAAGCCAACCAAACTATGCAAAAAGTGTCAGTTTATACATTTGAACGCTCGTTCGCAAGTACATCGTCGCTTTTCGGCGACGACTTTCTTTTGTCATAATTAAAGTGGCATTTAACGCACAGTGTTGAGCTTTGTAAAAGATGATTTAAAAAAAAATTTCTTCAAAACCACACCGAATCAATTTTGAAATTTCTTTAAAAAGCCCTGAATCGTATAAATTTCTGCAAAAATATGTCAAGTTTTTGGGTAAAAAATTTAATCTTACTATTTTGTCGTAATCTTGAGTCAAATATGTTTTCTTCTCTCATCCTCCTTATCATGGCGAAGCGAGAAACTTCATATCACTTTTTGTAGGAATACCAGCGTTGATTTGGTTTTGGTTGCTGATATGCTCTGTGATTTGTTTAATCAAGTGTTTAAAAATAAATATGGTATGTACATATGTACATATATACATATGTATGTATGTACAGTGCAACATTTCTCTTTCTCATTCACCAGGCCAACAGCTACAAGCTCTTCTCGAAGTGCCAATTTTTTTTTTTTGTGTTGATAATTATATTTTATTTTTCGCGACTTGATACACCGTACTGCATTCCATTATCGTTTCCATTGACTCTTAAATATTCGCTTTTCTTTTAGGCTCCCTTTGCACTGCATTTCACACATTAATCACTTTTATTTTCCATCGCGATTGCAACGAACTGCCGGAGTCGTTGTCTTTACGGTTAATCGCTTTGTTGTCGCTCAGGTGCTGTATATGATTTTTTTTGGCTTGGTTAAGCATCAAGTTTAAATGAGTTAAGTAGTATTTACCACGTTTAACTTTTCTTCGGGTTTCCCTTAATTTTTATTAAGGTATAATTTTAATGTGGTAATTTGTAATGTATTTTTTTCTCTATGCTTTAGCATTTACAAGTAAATGCTTTAAGATTTAAAGTATTTTATTAACTCGTAACTCAATTATTTTCTGAACTCGCCTTCACTTTTCTACAGCATTTGTAAATTTTGTAGGAAAATATGTAAAAACCTTTGTGCTCACGCCCTCGACGAAAATATTCTCATTTTTATTAAGTTCTTACATCGCTTGAAGCGATTGCTATAAATTAACGTTGATTTTTTGTAAGTTATTTATTAACGCTCTTCCGCAATTGTTTCCATATAACGAAAACTTGTAATTTTTTATGAAGCTATGTTGTCCAGCGTTTCGCGATTGCGCTCAGTAACTGAAACAACCAAGACGCGCTGCAATTGGAAAATAAAGAAAATAAGAAATTTTTTTTTTGGTGAAAGAACATATCATACATATATGTACATACATATAGACTCCAAAATTTAGATTTTTGCTAAACGAATGTCGCGACTCCCTGTATATATGGAAATCTAATCAATCATCTTAATATGACTTTATGCCCGAATTGTGGTCGCTGTAGTCGAGTTGGTAGCGGTGCGTGCTATAACTTGATATGCCGGTGAGTTCGAGGTTCGAATCTCAGTCAGGGCAAGTAAAATCTTAATAATAGAAACAGTTTTTTCTAATAGCGGCCACCCCTCGGCAGGCAATGGCAAACCTCCGAAACATCTGCCGTTCGGAGTCGGCACAAAATTGTAGGTCCCTCCATTTGTGGTAGTAGAATACTCACTCCTATAAAGAAGCACACTACATATGGTAGGAGAAGCTCGGCCAAACACTGAGCAATATAGTGTAAGCGTCAAATTATTATAATTATTATGTTGTTTTTGTATATTTAGTTAACCAAATGAGTGTTGAGAGAAAATTAAAAATTCAGTTCCATTTAAATATCTGCTGCAACCGGCTGTTAGAGCTTTTATATCGAGATCGAAAGCAACGGGTTGAAATTTTTGCGATTGTAAATTTTTGTATAAACTCGAATTAATGTCGTTATTTATGAAAACTCCAATATTTTGTTTAGCGAAGAGATCATCAAAATTAAAACATTAAACTTTTCTTTTTTAGCTTATTTTTAACAAATGTCGCCCAGTTTTGAGTGATTTGAGTACGCAAAAATTAATGTGATCGGCATATTGCTACGAGTACAGATTTATGAAAACAAAAAAGCAAAAAATGCGAAAATGTTAATTTCAACCTTGGGAACGAAGGAAATTGAACTCGCCAATATAGAGGGTTTGCTGGCAAAGGTCTGGCCATTCGCACATACAATCATACACTCCCAATGTCAAGAAGAATAAAATAAGACAATAAGATAACCGTGTTAAAGAAACAAATGCTAAATCGTAGATAAAAGGAAGGTGGCGTGCGAACGCTTAAAAAGACAGACAGAGCATCGGCATTGCATCGCAAACAAGCGCCGCAAAATGTTGCTATTTTCTCTATTAAAGCAATGTGATTAAACAGATTAGAAAGAAATCTTATTAAAGCATAACAGAATAAAATAATTACAAAAACGCAACAACGAACCGACGAATCGCCAGAAAATGCCTACATTGGCGGCAAAAAATTTACAAGCCACAGCCACGGCCTCCATAATGGCAACGGCAACGACAGCAGCAACAGCGACAGCGACAACGAATTCCGTTGGCAGTGGCCAAGCCGATGTACAAGCTACTGGCACAATAATAGCAGCAACAACAACGCTAACAGACACAACAAACACCGGTGGCGCATTCAACCATAATTATCACCCTCCGCCGGCACCGCATGCGGCAACAAACGCCACAGGCAACACCTTGTCATCGTCAGCACCTGCAACAACAGCGGCTGCTGGAGTAGCAGCCGCAATAGCTACGAACACCGTTGCAGCTAGTTTAGCCACTTTTAACGGAAATTCAAATTTAAGTGTTGCCAACGGAAACTTAGGCGGCAATGGCAATTACAGCAACAACAATTCCAACACAAACAGCAATGGCAGCAACAGTGGTGGTGTTGAAGTTGGTAGTGGAAAAAAGGCAACGCCAACCCATACATCCCGGGAGGATGTTGCATCACCACTACCACCACCACCGCAATCATCGTCGCTCTCGTCGCTTCCCCAACTGGGCAGTGCTATGCCATCAACGTCAATCAACGATCACCAGTTGTCTGCGTCCAGCAGTCAGAGCAATCACAATCATATCAACATTAATAGCAATGGCAGCTTCATCATCGCCAGCCATAATAATGGCAATGGCAACGGCAACGGCAGCGGCAGCGGCAACAGCAATGGAAATATAAGCAGCATACTCAAAGGAAGTAAAGGTGAGTGCAGTGCTATTTGAAAAGTGAATAAAAACAAAAATAGTTTAGCTGAATATTGCCGTATCTAACGGAAATCCTCCTTGCCAACAACAACAAACTTAATTTACAACGCCGCTCGGGCGCAAAGGGAAGTTGGAATACACAAATTAGCAAAGTTTTAAAGAAGTTCTTAAAACAGGGACCGTAATGATTATGAGTTTTATCAAAACAATTGATATTTAATCAATATTTTTAGACTCTTAAAATTTCGATAAAAAATAATTATATATATAACGGAAATTGACACTGAAGATGGCACAACGCCGAAACCGGTTTGTCTCCAAACCAAATTTGACATGGGATGACGGAAAATCGTTCCCACAAATATCAAAAATAATATATTTTTTTCAGTTTAATATTTAATATCGATTAAGTAGTTTGTTTTGATCAAAAATAAAACAAATTTTTCGTGTGTTAATCTTTCGCTCTGAAATAATGCTTATTATGTGAGTTGCTGTTTATTGACCAGAAACAATCATTATTTTATGAGTTGTAATTTTTTGATTGTAAATAACCATTATATTTTTTTTTTTCTTCAAAAATAATAATTAGTTTTTGAGTTTTATTTTTTTTTCACTAAAAATTAAAAATCATTTCTTGAGCGTTATTTTATAGCTCAGAAATAATTAAACTTAAGTTTTGAGTTTTATATATTTTGGTTGATTGAAAAAACTCAAAATGATACACAGCTTTTCAAATGAGTTTTATTTTTGAGCTATAAAATAACGCTCAAAAAATGATTTTTATAATGGTTATTTCCGATCAAATAATTACAATTCGTAAAATAATGATTATTTTTGACCAAGAAACAGCAACTCACAAAATAAGCATTATTTCAGAGCGAAATATTAACACACGAAAAATGTAGTTTATATATGTATGCATGATCATTTAACCCGATCGATTAATATAAATCGAAATTTAATTATTAATAATAATTTTTATTTGTTTTGATCAACATTTTTTTAATCGTTACAAATTCGTTACACATGTATGTATGTATGTATGTCCATATTCAAAAATGTTCTCCGATCTTTGGAAAAATATTTTTAAAAATACTCATTATTTTCAGTGCCTGTCTTAAAATATAAAAGAAAATAGGAATTACTAACAAAAACGTATGTTCATATTTTTAAAAGTTTTTTTCTTTTAAATATTCTTGAGTGAACGCTCTTAGTTGAGATAGACGTGACTTTTGCAAACAGTGCTAACTTTTCTAGTCACCTAGGTGATTAATTAACATATCGTCACTTAAATTTTTAGTAAAACATTTAAAGCGAATGTCTCATTAATGATTAGGTCAGTTAATATTACTTGCCTTACTTTTAAATTGTCGCCATTTATGCGTAGGCAATCATATAATTAAATCCTACACTTGTTTGCATCCATTTGCATATTTGAAATCTCGTTATATTTTGTAATTTCCTTAAGCTATTAATTAAAAATTTTGAAAACAAAAAACAAATTTACATCTAAATTTATTCTCATGCAACCTTTTTGTGTGTTTGAAATGGTTTAACAATGAAAACAGAGCTTTAACCCAATAATAATAATCCGAAATTTTTTAGTCAGTTATCAAAAAGCTCTGAAGTCCGTTTAAATCACGGTGTTACTACCCAATAAACATTTAGGCTTGAGCTCAACTTGAGGTTAAGTTGAGAACTAAGGTATTTCTCAAACCTCCAACGTTGTTTCTCAAGTGCATCTCAAGTTGAGAATCATAGCGTTCTCAACAAAAAGGGGAATTTTTTTGTATGGCAATAATTATGATTCTCAAGTTGAGATACAGTAAGTTCTCAACTTGATCTCAAATGTGATTCTCCAATTGGTCTCAAACGTTTAGTAGCAGTACTGAAATAAAAATCGAAAATATATTTTCTTTCTTTTGAATTCAAAACACCGTGAATAAATGTATGTAAATTCATTATACTCATACTTTATTGCTTTTGATAGTCATATGAAAATACCAAAAAAATGAGAAGAGTTGGATATCAACTTGAGAAAAATGAATTTCTCCAAGGTTTGAGAAATATTTTTTTGATGTTTGTTGGGTACTTCTACTACAGTGTTACTATTACATTTTTTTTCTCTTTTTTTATTGTATATAATTTATTTTCAAGTTAATGCCTTCTAATTGCATTTGTAGTTCCCTGCTTGCATTTTCAATTAGTGTAAATATTCGTCTGTCTTCATTGCCTATTTACTCACTTCTGCGACATCTTAGCCGTTTTTTTTTGGTTTTTTACACTCTATGAACATACGAGTACAAATGTAGATTCAAAACGTGTGTGCACGCGTGTTATGCGTATGCGTCGTTGTTGGTTCACGACTTAATCGGCGGCGCGTGTACTCCAAAATAAAAGTTAAGCGATCCGTAAAATCAATGTCGACGACTCATTGTTTATGTTTAGAGTTGTGTGGGCAACATTTTGTTGTTGTTAGCGCTTATTACTCATGTTGGTATAAATTTCCTTTTAAGTAACTGCAAGTGCGGGCAGAGTTGTACACAGCTGAACAATAAAAGAAAGGGAACGCTTCTTTTGGCCATCCGGCCATTGAACCTTTCAATTTTGTTTTCTTACATTGCTCATTTTCGTTTATATTTTTTTCAAGGTAATCTCTCAATGTGTAATTTTGTATGTAGTTTATCTCTTTGTTGTCCTTTTATTGGCTACAAATTCGTAAATTTTCTTAGTAATTGAATTTTTGTTTTGTTTTAATAGAATAGCTCGCTGAACATTGAGCGATTTGAGTAAATTGTAAGCAGGACTTTAATTGAAGTTTTTGGTTCAAAAAGATTTGAGTATACACATAAAAATATGTGAAAAAAATTGTAATTTAAACATTAATTACCAAGTAGATAATTTCTGTGACCAAAAGCCATTATCAAGGCCTTGTGAGACTGTAGAAACGCCTTTAAGTCTAAATTCGTTTGTTTGGCGTTAAGCAAACCGTAGTAGAGTTTCTGAAGGACGTTTGCAGTGCACACTAAATGAGATATCTACTTTGTTTATACCATTTATTGACTACTAACGTTATAAATATTAATAAATATCTAATTTTAATGAGCTCATTTGACTTGACGTGTCTGCTGTAAAACTGATAACACAACGTCCAACATGTAAATATTGTTTGCGTTTCTCAGAGAATTCTTAAGAAAAGTAAAAAGCAACCATTAACATGTCCTTCTCTTATTCTATATCTCATGTCGAGAGTAATTAGATGAATTATGCCCAGCCGTACCAAAAGAGCAAAAATAAGCAATTTAATCAACAAGGCGGTCTTAAAATGTGGTAGAGTCAGTTTTGATTGTCGTGGTTGGCTGCTTTCGAAAAATTGTCGGGACATGCAACCGCTATCAAAGCGAGACATCAAACGCGCACATATGTATGTATGTATGTGTGAGTGGCCGTGTAAATGACAATGAAAGCGGAAGCATGCATAGACTTGGAAACTTTTGGCCAATGTTAACAAAAGAAATTTAAGAAAATAAAAGAAAATCGTAATACTATTTATATAGTCGGTGCCCTAGGACATAAATTCAGTATTTTGTTGTTGATGAAATACTCGCAGAGACGTTCCGTAGCAACAATTAATTATTATTATACATATGTTTGTATGTATGCACATTAATGTATATATTTTATTTATTTATTTTTTTTCATTGTTCCAAATATTATATTTATGTAGACACCCTGTCGGAATTCAAAGTACTTTCAAATCAATTTAAAAAGAACTTTTTTTCTAACCACAAGTGTTTTAAATTCATTCTATTTTCTTGTCATCAACTAACTTTTTTAACATGGCGATGTCCTAGGAGCAAGTCAATTATTCGACTCTGCTCTTGATTCCAACCACTTTCAAATATATTTGAAAGAAAGAACATTAAAATTACGTTTTTTGCAACTGCAATAAAAAGTAGCTGGAAACTTTAAAACTGCTTTTTTTACAACTATTTTAAACTCGAATTGTTTTTAAACTTCTTTATTTTATACCTAGTCTTTTCTAACCTTTTAAAAACGCAGTTTAGTTTAGTTTTTTTTTTTTTAAATATATTAACATAAGTATGTATTTTTGTTAAAACTAAGTTAATTTTTATCGTACGTTGACACGTTTTAAATAAAATTTAATTCAGTTTCTTCTGTATACATACTTTGTAAAAACATTGTTTTTTTTTAACACCTGAATGATTTTGCGAGTAACTTCCTTTGGGTCACGATTTTCGATACAAAAGGCATCTATGTATGTTAATAATGATAAAGAAAAAATTTTAATATTTTAAGAATCACGCATTTTATGGGCTCGCCCACTGTCTTACCTTTCAAAAGCGAATAGAAATTAGCAAAAGCTTTTAATCTTTTGTTTTTCGTGAGTTCCATCGAGGTTGAAATTCATTACAACGTTCTTGGACAAAAGATCCAAAAGCATCTTTTTAGGTTTCCCTTACATTAGGTAATTGATTCCTTCAAGCTATGGAATATATGGGAAAAAGCTTTAGATAGATGTTTAGAATTTTATGAATACATATATTTGCTTCTCATGTAAATTGTTTTGTTTTCTTCGTAAATATTTTCGACAACGGCTGTCAATTCGTCATTTGTTTTTATTAGAAATTGTAAGTGAAATACACAACAGCCTTCTGCTGTCGAATGAGAGTTTTTATGAGTACAGTGTATGTACATATATACTCTACACATTTGTATACTATACGGATTCAATTAAATAACTTCCTAGTTTCTCTTCACTCAAAAAGTTTTTCAATTATTTTGTATTACGCTCATATAAATATACGAGTACGAAGAATTAAAGACTCGCACGCTGCATTCGTTTCAAAGCAGTTGATTTCTAACTACTTTCAAATTGGTTAATTTTTCAGACTGTGTGCTTCTTTCCGACAGGGTACATATTTACTCATGTACACCCAACCAGTGTGCAGTAGACCACAGAAAAAGATGTTCCCCGTACACACCCTCAAGTATTTCTGCAAAAAGAAATATTTTTTTTTGGCCATCCTAGGGACAGTGAAAACATGGCTGCAATAAACTTTAAGAGGATAAAATGGATATATGTACATACTCATGTGGCGACAAGTTATGCGAATTAGTAAAATCGTGTGAATTTCATTTTGACCATTCCGATTTTCGGATGTTGAATAATAATTCTTGCCATTGCGGACAAGTTCATCCAAACTGATGCGCATAATATTTGTAACAAAATACTAAAGTAGAAATCCATTTATAGATAGGTTTAAAAATAAATGCAGCAATAAAGTAATGCATTTGCTTCCAAGTTCTTACTATACTTACATGTTATGTACATACTTATAAACGTTGGAGGAGTATGAATACTCTGCCTGTGCTACTCCGCCTCAAGCTACCAATATACTAAATTGTTGTCAGAAAAAATCGCCAAGCCCATCTGCAACGAAACATTTATATGAATTTTCAAATACACATATACGTTAAATATGCTGAATGCAATAAAGAATGCAAAAGGGAAATGCTTTTCATTAGAAACATTTGTCCTTAATCTTTTCAATGGGCAAATGTCAACCACCTTTGCCTTGCTTGGCTTCCTTAGCCGAGCGGTTTTTGCTTTATTGCCACGAATTTGGTCCCGGTTTTGCAGAGCGAGAGGGGAAAGCTTCTACTAAAATAATTGTACGAGTAGTGGCCGCTGTGGTCGAGTTGGTAGCGGTGCGTGCTATAACTCGATATGCCGGGGTGAGTTCGAGGTTCGAATCTCAGTCAGGGCAAACAAAATCTTTATCATAGAAAAAGTTTGTTCTAATAGCGGTCACCTCTCAACAGGCAATGGCAAATCTCCGAGGGTATTTCTGCCATGAAAAAGCTTCTCATAAAATACATCTGCCGTTCGGAGTTCGCACAAAATTGTAGGTCCCTCCATTTGTGGTAAAATATAAAGACACACACCACAAATGGTAGTAGGAGAAGCTCGGCCAAACACTGAGCTATAAAGTGTAAGCGCCAAAATTATTATTATATCTATAATTATTTTGGTTAATTTAATTTTATAGTTCCAATCGTAATCGTTATTTTCCATACAGAAAAGTTTTATTTTTCGTTTGCACTTCTAAAGCAAATTTCATGCACTTCACATGCAGCATAAACAAATTATGTATGTACATATGTACAAACACACAAGTATGTCTACTCGTTAATACTTAATTTCAAACATCGGTACATATGGATGTATGTACATATGTATAGTATGTTGCTGGGCATGTTGCCGCGGCTTCCTCATGCTGGCGTTTTCTATTGTTGGCGCGCGTAGAAGGTCTTTGACTTGCTGACATCAATAAAAGCGACTGTGGCTGCTATGCGAACGGGGTGCATAGGCGGCTACGACGCTGCACCAGCCAGCCGACAACGATCGCCACGCGTATTATGAGAAGCGTTTGGAAATTTCCGCCTTCGCCTTTGGCATTTGCAACGCCACGCAGTGCAGAAGTCAGTTAAACACACAGCCGCTCTATTTGCGCACGCATTAGAAATTTCCTTTCCATGCATGCAGTTTTGTTTTTTTTTTTTACTTTTCTTGAGAAACGATTGAATACTGCGTTTTTTATGTACTACATACATATGTATGTATAGCTTCACTGTGTTGCTGCTGAATGTTGTTTCGCTCATTTAAATCATTTTTTTTTATTGTATTTCATATTCTTTTATTTACTTTCTATGCGCACTAAACGTACTTATGCATTTTCATATATGCAACTTCATTACTTATTTCATGTCGTTGAAATTTCCATTCACACACAGCAACACTGTTTTTTTTTTTTTATCAAAACAGCTTCTTTTAAACAAAATTCTAAAGCCTTTTATGCTCTTGTATGCTGGAGGAGCGTACACACATACTACATATGCACATATGTATGTATGTATGTATGTATGTACATATGTATGTACATATATATATTTATACACATGTATGTTTGTATTTGCATAACACTTGCATTGGTTTAAATAGTTGTTTATATAAAGTCAATTATATTATAAATTCAAGTACCTACTTCTTAAAACCAAAATCACACTTGACAATCATCCACACTTAAGAGCAAAAGTCCTCTTCTATGTAATGGAACCACAAACTGGTAAAGTCTCATTAATTTTTTGGATATACATATGTACATACATACATTCGTACATATGTACATACCCGGTATTTTCGAGATCTGAAAACAAAATCCCGGGACAATCTCGGGATTCCGAATTTCATAAAGTTTTAATTTGCAATTTTTAATTTATCAAAAAATGTAAGACGTTTGTAATCATTGTATTATAGAAGTATACAAAATAACATTAATATAACAAAGAGAACGATTCGCTATAAATCATGTTTGTAGTTATTTATTGGTCTTTCCAATAACTAACAAAAAAAAAAAACGTAAAATTTGACAAACATACAAAATAACTTATACTTTAAGTACCAATATAATATTACCGAAGCAAATGCTCCTACATAAATAAAATTATTAATATATTACCATTCAGTTAACAAAAGAAATACTTCAATAAAAATTAAATACATCACCCATTCCATTTTGAGCGAGTCAGAATTATTCCTTATTGTGAAAAAAATTAAATCTTTAAGAAATTAAAGCCTTATGTGTGTTATCCTCCAAACTGAACCTAAATTTGTTGCATTTAAAATCTGCTGTTTAGATTGTCGACAAAAAGTTAAATGCTCTTTATAGGACATATGTATGTAGTCTTTATCGCCTCATTACAAAAACTGATAAATTAAAGGACAATTGCCATCTGATTGTTAAAACTTGATGCAATTTATCTTTCAGACTTTATGCCTTATCCAGTTCAAGCACCTCTATTAACATCTCTTTCATAGTAAGGCTCATTTTCTACTCGAGGAGGACATTTTCCAGCTAATTTATAATGGCAAGGGCAAAACGAATTCTAGGGAGTTCACAAGCCGAGTTATTTGACGTATTAGTTATCTTAATACAATTGTTGTAAACTTGTTGTTGTTACTCATGTTAAATTTTCTTTTATCAATACAACTTTGAAAGGTATTTTTATTCGATCGGCTCTTTCTGTTTTAAATCATTTGAGGTTTTTTTTGTTTGAAAAAATACAAATTAAAGTTAAATAGAATTGTGCGTATACATATGTATGTACATACATATTTTAAGAAGCCGAGCCTTTGTTTTGCTCTTGAATGGTAATTTTTTGATGATGCAAAATTTGAAAAATAAATGGCTATTAAATTCATGGTTTTCTGGAATTTCGGGATTTGAATAGACTTATCCGGGATATTCGCGAGTTAATAAAGGCCGGGTTCCCGGGACTGACATGCCTAGTACATACACAAAAAGTGATACCAGCATAGGTTCAGTTTCAATGCAACATTGAGACAAATCAATTATTTGGACAAGCTGCTCAAACCTGAAACCTGATTAACAAATTAACGATGGAGTAAAAAACCTCAATTTCAGACTAGCAGAGAAGGGGTTTTATAAAATTAAAGTGAATATAGGCATATCAGCGTCCAATTTTGTCATGTACATATGTACATACACACACATGTGGGTGTGTTTCAAAAATCATTATACCGATGCGGAATTTTAAATAAAAAACACCGCAAAAAAACCAGTAGCCCGTTTCTGTAACTCATTTCGATCGATGTTATCGATTGAAATTCTCGATTTGACGTCACACTCACTTATTGTGTTTCTGTAATAAAATTAGTTGAATTGATCGACAACCCTGTATAGTCAGCTGATTTGTTCCATTCCATTTCAGTAGGAACACTCGATTGAAAGTGTTTCTGTAATCAAATGAAATGAAATATTGCCGATTGTTGTTCTCACTTGCTGTTGAGGTGACTTTCATGTGTTTGTGTACACAGTTCGTTTAATTCAAAATGGAAGCTGGTGGAATTAAAGACCAGTGTAAGTAGTAAGTATATTATGGTTAATATTTTTTATATGGATAATTAAAAAAAGCTTTTATGTATTTTTATTACAAAGAAATATGTCGGGTCGGGTAACCAATTACCAATAAACTCATAGGTGAAATAGAAACAATCTTTATTTATCAATATTAAATGTTTTGTTTACATATTTTGGTCAAAAAGCTCACTTTTCACAATACGATTTTCTTAAATATGTAATTGCTAATCCGATGTCATGAATTTCCTATCGATTTGCATTCAATTTCTCTCACTGTTCCATATTTTCTCGATTAATTCTTACGGAAACACTATTTCTCGATCAATCGACTAATTTGGATCGAATCGATGTGACGTCACCATAATCGACAATTTTTTCGATTTCTTACAGAAACGGGCTACAGTAATTGAATTGAAATAACCACTTTGGTAAACATAAGAAAGGTAAATTGATGCTCGGTGTGTTATAAATGTGCTTTCAAAAAGTATTTAAATTAACGATAAAAACATTATTAATAAAAAATGTATTCACAAAGTTTCAAATTTAAATGGCTTGCCATTAGATTGCATGCAATTATTTTAGTGTAAATTACCTTGATGACTATAATTTGGATTGCATGGATTATCTTCGCTGTATCCATTACTAAAAATCAACCAACCGAAACTGCTATACGTGCCAGCAAACACCTAAAAGCTATTTAAATTAACTGTTTTGCCTACTCAAATGTGACCTTATTTACATACATAAATGGAGCAGAAGATGACGCTACAACGACTATTAATCAAAAAGGTTTACAAACGTAACATACCTAGACACATGAAACGTGTTTAAATATTTATTTCCACTGATGCGTTTGAAACTCATTTAGGTTAAGTAAATCGGCAGGTTACTCGTTGACAGTAGATACTTGAATCGATATGTAGATACATAACTACATACATACATACATACATACATATAGTATGTACCTGCATAGATAAGTGCTCATAATTTTGAAAGGTGTCTAAGTAACATCCTACCCTTTGTACTTAAATGGCTCGTTCCTTGCAACTGAATGCATTTGTAGATCTTACAACCGTCATAAACTACATAATAACAAATACTTTTAACTTTGGCCAATATAGTTGAACAAACAAAAATAGAGGCGCTACTTAACAGATAATTGATCATTTAAATAAAAAACATATTATATGACTCAGACCACTTTCAAAATTATCGCCACATATGTACAGACGGCGATGGTTCATTAACGTTTACTTTTTCATTCAATATACAGTTCACTCTTTTACAAAAACCACATAAGACCAAAGTTCAAACTTGGTGCAGTACTATGTAAAAATAAATGCATTACACCCCTATGCTGGAATCCGTCGTACGTTCGATTACGCTACGAATCGTAAAATCGGTATGCTCAAATCCGCTTTTCGTAATCGTAAATTCGAAATTCGTAGACTGTTTTCGCAATTCGTAATATCGGTATGCCAGAATCCGTCGGAGCTGTCAATTGCGGAATTTTTGTACGAACAGCCACTGGTGTCGGAGCGAAATAAATTTTAGAAAAATAAACGTTTATAAACCCAAAAATAAGCAAATATGCATGTATGTATGTATATACATGTGTACATTTGTATTTATGTACATACATACATATGTAATATAAACTATGCAAGAAAAACTAGAATTATTACGTGTGTATATATGTACATACATACATACATATTTGCGAAGATCACAAACAAATCGTACGCATTATGTTTCTTGTATGAATGCTTCTTTGTTGAGGCGAAAACTTTTCACAAATCTTTAAACCATTAAACATTAATATATTTGAGCATTGAATTCGACAATATTACACACTTCATAATTTAAGAAATTTGTATTTAGATCATCTCTTAAGAATGTACATTCGATGCATATTTATGCAATTCTGCCTTTAATTAACGAAAACTTCTTAACAAATGGCTTATAAATGTTGATATTAAACTTCATTATTTACTTGCAATAATATCGGTACATGTATATTTCTGCCAATATGCCTAATTACGAACTTCGAAATTCCTGTTTTTGGTTGGCAACGCGGTTGATAGTTACGATCGGATTTCAGCATACCAAATTTCGAACTTTCGGAACGGAGCTACGAATTCGTAACTACGAACATTCGGATTACAGCATAAGGGTGTAAAATTTTCTTCCAATGTTCAAAACTTTTCTAAGTGATCGTTTTTTTTTTGTTTTTTTTTTTTAAGGGAATGAACTTTATTTTAATTTAAAATTCTTAAAAAATTAAACTTAAAAAAATAAGTGGCAAATAATTTATTTTAAATTTGATAGCTTATGTTATGAATACTATCGCATCATCGCAAATTAAATACATACATACATATGTAGATTCTGAGGGAGGTATAGCGCGCAGAAAACGCAAGAACATTTTTTTCATTAAAAATGATGAGCAAACCTAAAGTTCCTCTCTTTGTTTTTGCCAATACTGTAGCTTTCACACAACTTCGTTTTGTTACTGCGCAAACACTTTAAAAATTCATATTTGCTCTGGTTTTTTGCTTTTCCGCCCATTTTCCGCAAGTTTGTATGTTGATATATTATTTTTATGCCAGTGTAGATATTGTGCATGCCCAGTAGAAAATAATACCGTGTCCTGTGCCGTTTCGTTTTTTACCCTTTTCCAAAAAGAAAAAAAATTTTTATATCTGAAAACCATTCGGCACTTATAAAATAATAATTTAATTTTTTCTTTTAAATTTATAATATTTTTTTAAATTTTTGGAATATCAAACATATGCACATACATATGTATGCATCTACAATTCTAAAGATATATGTATGTATGTACATATATATTCCTTTCCGTTTATGTTGTTAAAAATTTCCACTGAAATTTGCCAGACGTTCATGACTCATAATCCTTTAGAACCCATACCGAACCCAAACCTTCATGTTTGCTGGGTTAACCATACACATACATACATATATACATACATATGCACATATGAACGTAAACGTACATTAGTTAATATTTTCGTATCATTTAGCCACAAACATGATTTTAATCTCATCTCACTGGTTGTACGGAATTCTATAAACCTGCCTGCGTTATTCCTGGAATTTGTATCTGAGTTGTTATGTTTATATGTAGTTTGAAACTGTGTTGTATTATGACTCATGCTACTAGCATTCTACAAATAACGTAGAAGTAAAACAGCAATTAAAGCGAGAAGATGAGATACAAAAAAAAAAGAAAGGGAAAAAGTACTCGTATGCAAATAGGCGGTCATCGGTTGTTCTGAGTAGGAAATTGCTATGCCGTTGAAGCTACATATTTTCAGCTTACGAAATCAAAAAAACTTAAAAAATTAAAATGTAATGAAAATACTAAATTAACTGCAAAAGTGTTTTCATTAAAATTTTATGTTTAAGTTTATTAATTCACATTTAACAAATAAAGAATATTCGCTGTCGTGTTTTGAAACAATTTATTAGCACATTGGAAACATTAAAATAACGATTATGTCTATTAAGTATCTCTTCGTAGACGCGTTTTATCTATTTGTAGAAACAATATCACTTTCCTGTTAATAATTCCCCGAAAGATCTTCTCGTACGTGCTCCATAACAAATAGTCGTTTTTACTGCTTCCTAATTTTTAATGCTTTTCTAATGTTTCCAACTAACTTTGAAGAATTTTCGTACACCATTATTTAGCCTGTCTGATGCTTTGCTCAAACCACTTTTGCGAAGTCTTCATCTTTACGAGCCATTGTTGTTATTTTCTATTAACCGGCGTTTGGAATACATATGTACCTTAGCGTTCAAAAAGAATAATAATAAAAAAAAAAATATTGTCGGTCATTCAATGCTTTAATGCGATTTTTTGTTGTTCTCTTTGTACGACGCCGCAAAATTCAGATTTTAACCTGTTGTTCTGCTGTCGCCGGCGTTTGTGGTAAAAGTGGGTCACCAGTGCTAGCAACTGTGCTTACCTACAACACCACCAAAACGAAAACAACAACAAAAGCCTACTCATCAAGCTTCGAAGGCTTTTGCTATCAATGGAAGTTGATGCTGCTGCAATTGTGGCTGCTGTTGCTGTCACTAGTGTATTGTTTCTCCCCCATCTTTCGCCTCTTATGCACTTTACACATATTTCTAAAGGCGTGTGTGTGTGTGTGTGTATGCATTGCAATTTTGTTTCAATTGTTTTTTTTTTTTTTTTCATTGGTTTGCATTTGGTTTATTTCTGTAGCATCCTTCAGTTCACGCTTCGATTGTTTTATTTTAGAAATGAGTTAGTGATGGGCTAGCTTAATGAATCACTACCTAGTATACATATATGTACATGTACATATGTACTTATGTAATTATAGATGCTTACATACGTACATATGTATGTATTTATGCATTTATGAACATAAAAGTGTAGGTATATACTTATAAATGTATAGTGAATTGGTTGAGTCCCATGAATCCCCACAGGTAGCATCCTCTTTTACTCAAGCTATTTTTGGTTTGTATGTTTTTATTTTGTTTGTGTGTATATTCCACTCCTGGAATATCGGGAGTGGTGCTGTAGAGAAAAGTATCTAGCGCCATTGGCGGGAACGCTGTCAAAGCAAGCCGCTCATTACCGTGCGTCCAGTTAATCTGAATTGGTGTCATTGTTGAAATTACTTCCGCTTGCTTGCATCGGAATCAGTTAAGTGGAATAGTTGTGTAGTTGCACGTACATACATATGTATGTATATATAAAAAGCTTTAATGTTAAGTGTCATAGATAGTTTTTTTTTTCCAGCTTTGCATATAAACTATTTGTACAAGGGTGGACAAAAAAAAAACTCTGTAAATCGAAAATAATACCATTCTATTTTTGATATTTCTCATTTCAGAAAATTTGCTAAATAACTGCTATAATGGTCCAGAACTCGATGATCCTGGCGATGGTCTCGGTCCATTGCCACCAAAATGGGAGACTGCCTACACGGAACGTGGTGAATTATATTTTATCGAGTAAGCTGACTTCTAATTTCACTCACTACTAAAAATTATTTACCCTTAATACCAATGAAAAACTACTTCTGTTATAGTCACAACACCGGCACCTCTCACTGGCTCGATCCGCGACTCTCGAAATTCCAAAAGAAATTACTAGAGGACTGTGGCGATGATGAGTTGCCCTATGGTTGGGAGAAAATCGAAGATTCACTATATGGCACCTACTATATAGACCATGTCAACCGACGTACTCAGTATGAAAATCCCGTTTTGGAAGCTAAGCGGCGAGCAGCTGAGCAAAAACAAAAACAACAACATCAACCGCCACCACCAGTACATATAAATTCGCAGAATATACAAGGCGGTAGTGTCCTACCGCAGTTAGCACCACCGAATCATCAACTGCAACAGCGTTCGCAAACACCTTCGATTCAATTGCCCACAGGTTTCAATGTTAGCATTGGTGGCAGTGCGACTGTTGCGGGTGATGGCGATCGTGTTGCTGCTATCGTTAACAGCAATGTGGTTGATGTGACGCAGCGTGGTATGCAACCACCTCCATCCAATGAGGGGCTGCAGACTCTGCCATCAGCGCTGTTGCCATACAAGTTCACACGAAATCCCGCTGAGATGCAAGGCGAACGCATCACCGCATCGCTGGTGAAGTCTGCACGTGGCCTAGGCATCACCATCGTGGGTGGTGATGAAGGTGTAGAGGAGTTTCTTCAAATCAAGTCAATTGTGCCACACGGACCAGCCTGGCTGGACGGTCAGCTGCAGACTGGCGATGTGCTGGTATATGTGAATGATACCTGTGTTCTGGGTTTTACTCACCATGAAATGGTCAGTTTTTATTATATTATTTTATCGTCAAAATATTATTTATATTGTGCTGTGCAAATAAAAAACTTAATCAAAATATTTATTTGTTAGGTCAATATTTTTCAGTCAATTTTGCCCGGCGAAAATACTACTTTAGAAGTGTGTCGTGGCTACCCTTTGCCGTTCGATCCCAATGATCCAAACACGGAGGTTGTCACGACAATAGCCGTAGACGCGATGAGTGTTGCGGCGACAGATAAGCAGCGACGAATGTTGCTTGATTTGCACATGGACGGAAATTACAATTTCCTCGATGTAAGTGGCGGCGACGGCAATGCGAAAGTGCATTCGCACACCCACATACTCGGTCCGAATTCTCCAGCCACTGACGGCTTAAACGATGGCTTCATTTTAATGAAAAAGCCAGAGTTGCAGGTGCATACGTTTGCCATTTTGAAAGGAGCAATGGGTTTCGGGTTTACCATTGCTGACTCCGCTTACGGTCAAAAGGTGAAGAAGATTCTCGACTACAATAGTTGTACACTACTACAAGAAGGCGATGTACTATTAGAGATCAATGGTGCCAACGTACGACAACAAAGCCATCTCGAAGTAGTGCAGATACTAAAGGATTGTTCAAAAACCGAGCCAACGCAAGTCAAAATCCAGCGAGGCAGCCCATCAACGAATAGCGCAAGAACATCTCCATCTGGCGGCACTTATAATATCGCTGCAACTAACCCTCTTCCAACGAGCAGTTCCAACAGCAGCTTAGGCAATGTGGCAAAACTGCGTAAAAACTTCACATCGGCTCTGTTTCGCAGCAAGACACCGACTGCAGATCTCTACAGTACACAACAAAAGGAAATTTTACCGATACGGCCTAAAACACCATTGGTCGATACGAGGCGCACGCGTGCGCAAACGCCCAATGATGAGCAACGCCCAGACATGATCAACGCTGGAATTTCTTTGGGCAATAGTGATGGTAGATTGTCAGCTGGTAAATGCCAAATTGATTTTGGTACTCTGAAATCAACAAACAGTCTACAAGAAATTGAAGGGATGGGTCAAGAAATACCCTTCTTGGACCCATACCCAAAATTGGTAGCTAGTCTGAGCGAGCGACTAGCTGGAGCAACTATGCTCTCCGGAACTGACGAAAGCGGTGGCACGAATGGCGGTAGTGTTGCGAATGTCGACTATCACCATTCTAGCGGGCTTTCGCTGCCCTCAAGTGTAGTTGACGCAATGCGCTACGAACATCACGAGTACGTAACAGGGGGTGTGCGTGGTGGCAATGGTATTTACGGCATCTCACCGCTCCCATCCAATACGAATACCTTCTATGGGCCACAACGATTGCCAACGCCACCCCACCTTAGCATTTCTGCCAGTTGTTATTCACCAACGACTCCGCTTAGTCTGACGACGACATCTGCCACGCCTCACAGTTTCTTGCATCACCACCCACTACAATTCTCGCCACCTCCACCACCGCACCCACATCCACACGGACCACAGTATTCGCCTGCGGCGTTGCATGCCACAACGCCGTTGCAAGCGGCACACATTCAAAATGAACGTATGCAAAAACGGGTGAACGAGCTACTGAGTGATCGTCGTCGTGTGGGTTTTTCCACACTCGATGTTCCACCAACACAAAAACAGTCCCCTGTGCTATATAGTCATCAGCAACTAGTGTCGCAGCCGCCACCACACCAGCAACATTCGCCAGCGGTTAGCAGTGTCTCGCAACAGGCTCCGATTTCCTGGCTGCGCGCTGGCCCAGACATTTATACAAACATTTTGCACTCGTCTCCTGGGGGCAACTTGTCGCATTTGCAACGCAATGGTGGTGTCCCTGATCGGCTTGACGAGCTGACACCAGATCAATATGAGCTGAGTGAGGTTATTTTGGAGCGGCAGGCGCTGGGTTTTGGGTTCCGCATAGTTGGCGGTACCGAGGAGGGATCACAAGTTACAGTGGGTCACATTGTTCCTGGTGGCGCTGCTGATAACGACCAACGCATAAATACAGGCGATGAAATACTTAGTATAGATGGTATAAATGTGGTAAGCGAACTGATACATATGTTAAGTTGTAGATATGTGATTTATACGTATATATTTCATTCTAAAGGTCAACTCATCGCACCACAAAGTTGTTTCCCTCATGGGAGAGGCGGCTTTGCGCGGCCAAGTGACGATGATTTTGCGCCGACGGCTAAGGTTGGCGCCACAATCACACTTTTTGCACACACAACAGCAGCAACAACAACAAGAACAACATCAACATCAACAAGCACACCAACTGCCATTACTGCCACCAGCGCCGTTGTCGATATCTTTGCGAAGTGCGTTTCGTTATCCCTATGACGTAATAGTGAGCCGACACGAGTCCGAGGGTTTCGGATTTGTAATTATATCGTCGTCAAATCAGTTTTACGGCTCCACAATTGGTTAGTTAGAAAAACAATTTTCAAGAAAAGTGACTGACCAGAAATTTGGTGGAGAAAGAATATTGTAGAACTCTATTTCAAAATTTATAAAATTAATATATTTAAAATTTTTTAAATATCTTCCTGATTAGCTAGAAGAACTAAATTAGACGAAACTCACGATAAACGTTATTTCCAAATTCTTTTGTTACTCTACTCTTACTTTTTTATTGTATCCACAGGCAAGTTAATACCCGGCAGTCCAGCAGATCGTTGTGGTGAGTTAAAAGTAGGCGATCGTATCGTAGCTGTAAACCGCATTGATATTGCCGCCATGCCACATGGTGACGTGGTAAATCTTATAAAAGAATCTGGTCTCCACGTACGCTTAACAATCGGTTGTCCGAAAGATACATCATCAGCTTCAACAGCCACTGCGGGAACACCAACTTCTGCATTACTCGTTAGCTCCGCACAAGTGTCGCCTGGTCAGCTATCGCAAACACAACTACTTTATACGCCATTAACATCACAACCACATAAGCCGCACATGTCGCCAAATCTCTTGCCCAACAATGATAGCAATAGTCCATATTTTATTGAACAGCCTAAAGGAAGTTCAACAGTAAACTTTACCCAGCAACATCGACAACCGCTACAACAACAGCAGCAGCAACAGCAATTGCCTCAACATTTATGACTTTGAGATCTACGAATACGACTATACAATAGCTCTTTGTAACGTAGAATCGTTGTAGATATGTATGTGTGCATGAATGTGGGTCATAATGTAGGTTTTATCTATTGTAAAAATTTGTAGCTTACACGAGTATAACAAATAGGTATATATAGTATTTATTAATTTTTTTGTGAAAATATACCTAGTTTTACTAAAATTAAATAAATTTTCTTAAACTGTATGAGTGTACAAAAGGTGTGAGAATAATGATAACAAGTTGGAAACAATAGTGACGGTGCCACATAGCAACATATTATTAGTGAATATGAAACTAAAAAATATATGTTTGCCAGCAGCATCCATTTTGCTCAAAGGGAATAACAATAAAAAGTTATTTTCTAAAATTGTCTTCAAGCTATTCGCATAATTTTTTTCATGTGTATACTCCCAAAGACTGAAATTAGCCGTGCGCTATTAAATAAAACGCTAAATAATAGCGCACAAAAAATATTTAAAAAGTTTAAAGTTAAGCATTCTTATTTTTAAGAATGTTAAAATTGTTATAATTTTAGAGTGTTTTGCATTTTTATACACTGGCATATACATAGTTCATACATGCAACATTATTTAATTACTTATTTGTACACATAATTTTATATTTATGTATTTTTTTAGAATATAATTTAAGTTTAGGTTATGTTCACGTTGAGTATTGTACGTCTATATTTTTGTACCTACATATATGTAGATCCTTAACTGCCAAAATAACGCAAGCGAGAAAAGAAAGTTTGTTTTCTTAATTATTGCGGTATTTCCACTTAATTAATAAAATAAAAACACAGCCGATAAAATTCAATGAATTTATATCTCTGTTCAAATACTGTCGCACATATATACATACATAATAAGTAATAAATAGCCTTAAGTCACCAGTGTACTTATATGTATAAGTTATTAAAAATATGCTTGCTATTAAAATTTTGCGCTAAATCTTTATTTTGTTTGAAATATTATGTTTTTTAATACATATATGTATTCGTAAAAAAAGGTAGGATTAATTATAATGTGGTTACATAATAAGGAGTAAATATTGTACTGAAAGTTATTAAAAATAAATACATATTTATAAATATACATAACCTTATATTTACATTTTCTATTAATATACAATTATATTTACACAAATAATTATTAAGTAATTAAACTAAAATAAAAAGTATTTCGAAAATTTCCATGAAAATATGTGAAAAAGAAGTTTTATGTAAACATTTTAATACCTGTACTTATAGCGACAGTCCTCATGACGTTGTTTTATCGTAGACCCAACTGTCATGGGAACGCCTTCATGACGTCGTTGCAGCTGCCTTTTAATTCGCAATCTTATTGTTTCGGTCATGACACTAACCTCATAAACGCGTTCGGAAGATTTATGAACAAGGAAACGAGAAGTTGAGAAAATGTAATTTATGAAGCGAATAGAGCGTGGTACCAAAGGCCCCAAACTGAACTTCCAATTAATAAATTAAACCTTAGTTCGAAGGGGAGCAACTCACGTATTTGCTTACTTAATGTTTTTAAAATAATAAAACCGGCGCGTCCGGTCAAATACAAATCAGAAATGGCGACATCTCCTGTAGGAAATAAATACACAGCTGTTCAACCGTCCGTTTGACGTCTTATTACGCACGGCTGTTTGCATTGGTTCGTCGTTAATTTAACGTTTTGTTTTTTAAAACGCTGCTGTGAAAATTGCATTATTTTGTTTCTTAATTTTTCAAAAGACTTGAATATCTGAATCGTTTATAGAAATTTTAAGAAACACAAGATTAGTTTTTTTTGCTCTAAAGTGTTTAAAATGACGAAAGTCTCCTCTATTAAAATATCAAAAAAAAAAAAAACAAGATACATAAACTTCTAAACATATTGTCCAATTTTTGCCTAATGATAATGTAGTGCGCACGCATAGTTTTGATGCAACGAATAAAATATGCGTACTTCGCTTTTCAAAATGGGGGAATTGAATGACCACACCGCTACCATATGTTATAAAGAAAAGGTTGTAACCTATAAAAGCATATCCTTATTGAAAACAAAAAAATTAAAACTTTTGTTTATGGGCAATTAAACATTGTGTTGGTGTTAAAAATACAAATCGACATTGAGTTATACAAAACACACTTCTGAAGTTAATATGCGTCAATTTATTTCCACTTGATGGTCAACGAATTTGATGAAAATAAATCGCTCAATTGCTAGTCAATTGTTGAATAATTATTGGAATTTGAGGCACGAATGCATCATGTAGGACTAAAATGAATCGGAAATAATTACATAGCGATAAAAGGAAATAATAAAACAAGAGTGGAATTATATGTATGTGTGTTAACTTTTTAAATTTTAATTATACATAAGGAAGTTTTCTTCAATACAAAATGGGAAATGAAATTCATATAAATAACTCTATTGCATTAAGCTGTTATATTGGTTTAATTTTAAAGTGCAATCCAATTAATGAAAAGACTAAGCACTTTAAGTCTTGTACCAAGTAGTAGAAGCAGCGTAGACCTTCCGGATCTTTTGATCTATTTACATCAACCAGGGAACCGGTTTTAGAGGTTGTGAACGATATATGTTCATCACCAATAACAATTTCCAATTCCTGAAAGTATAATTTTTGCATTGCACATAATCAAATAGAAAGAAACTTTTCGTATTATTTCCACCAACCTGTCTGCCTACTCGATCCGGCGGGGGCCAAGGTGAATCATCTTCGGCCATAATTTCCGAGTCTAAAATTATTCTTTTCAACTCCTCCATTACAGATTGATGTACAAAGGCTTCCTTTCTAATCATTGTGTCATTCTTGTAGTTGGAGTTGTTAGCATACCGCAGTTTGCCGTCCGGCCGGAATTCGAACTCCAGAAATTCGTGACCAAACTTGCCCTTGTGACCGACGTAATATCGTAAATAGAAATCCTCGGTTGACATAATTTCTAGTATCAAAAAGTGAATAAATAAAGAATTAGTTGCGAATAAATAAGACCATTTACAATTTTTAATAATTTGTTTTACCTTGTTAACCTATCTTTTTCTAGTTTTTCTGTGAAATGTCAAAAATGTATTCTTTTATTACAAGGTGATGCCAGACCTTTTTTTGCTTATACGGTGATGACGTATCCAGGCGAATTAATAAATGATGATGGCAAAAAGGCTAGATCAAGCAAGCCGATTAAGGGCCAGTTTTTCAGTGCAAGTTGAACTCTGTTTGTCGTTTAAACTAAGTTTAAACTCAGAATGCAGTTTTTCAGTCAATTTTAAACGGAGTTTAAACTAAGTTTAAACGGCCGATTGGGCTCGGTTAAACTTAGTTTAACTTATCAGCTGTTTGCTAACTACTTCGTTTTGGTTGCAACAAATTTATTTGGGCGCAAGGAAACTAAGTTTAAATTTAAACTTAGTTTAACTAAACTTAGTTTAAACTGAGTTTAAACCAGCACTGAAAAACTGGCCCTAAGAATAACGGGTCAAATGAAATTAAATAATCAAGAACGATAGAATACAAGATTGCGGCCTTCCCGACGAAAAATGATGTGAAGCAAAATGTGGTCAATGTCATGTACATAGATTGACTGAGAAGAAATTGCAAAGGAAAATGTGTGATTAGGTTCTCCTAATATTTGTTAATTTTAAAGTTTTTACCAATTTCGGCACTTTATGCAACATATTTAAATAAAATCACTTTAAGGCATTGAATTTGAGCAGAAACAAAACCAACCGCGTTATGTGACGTAACATACACAGCTGATTCTGTCAAATTTGCTGAGAGCGAATAGCGGTTTGCGGAAGGCGCAACCTCTGTATTTTGTAAATCGTGTGAAATGATAACAGCCATTAAAATTGTAAAGTAGAAAGTCAAGTAAAGAGAAAAGTTAGAACACAAAGTTAATAAAATACTTTAACATTATCCTTCGCAGATATTTTGAAGCATCAAGGCGAATTGCATAAAATAATATAACTGCCCTTTTACTTTCACCTTTTTTGAATTCGCCAGACAGCGAACTGTGATTCTTAAATAAACCAATTGTGCTCTCTTTCAATTTTATTCAATTGAAAACTTAGTATTTTGCTATGTCACAACAACACATGTGAGAAAACTAGCAGTTATGTGTATGGAAGGTATTCAAGCAATTTGGGAATGATTTTATCAATTAAAAGCGCCTAATTTAGCCATATCTGTCATTCTCCACATCACTTTCTTTCTCTTTTACTGTTATTACGTCATAGGCTTGCGGATGCGCATTCTCGTGTTCTACACATGCATGTGTATTCTACCATGGCTACAAAGTGACGAAGAAGAATAACAAGAATGACATCTTGGTGGCAGTGAGAATGAAAAAATGTAGATTGCAGCCGCGCAAAACGTAGCAGTGAAAATTGTAGAATTATTTACATCTAAATGCTTTATAAGTTGAAAACAATTCTCTGAACGAAGACTTAGTTGAATTTCGCGCAGGTGAGTTAAAAATTTGGTATTTTGTGTGCTAAAATCTGAAAAACGTGGATGCACTTTACTAGGTGCGCGATGATGTAAATATGTTGCTTTGTTGTAAAGCAGAAAATCACAAGTGTGGAATGGAAGGGGCAAATGGTGCTCCACACATTTGCGGTTGGTAGGTTTTATGAAGCGTGCTTATATGCAAATAGCATTTTCTATTAAATCTTTTGGCACTAAAAACAAAATGGTTGGTCGAAAACGGGAATTTGTTTCGCGCCGAAAATGTGTAAAGAGCGAAAACCATAATCATTTGTGGGGGACTGCTGCTGCTTTTATATCGGTCAAAGTAATTTTACAAAAGCCCAATGGGTCTGTTAGTATTTAACTCATATGAATACATATTGGAGCGAATATTGAGCAGGATGCCATTTGTTACTCTCAATAATGTTTTGCAGAAATATGTTTGGTAGTGGAGCACGTGTCCAGCAAATGCTTATGGAGCCTAGAGAATAACAGGAGAGTTAAATTGAAAGGATGTACTTGCATTGCTTTAACAGCATATTTTCAATGTTTCGAGTGAAAGTTTATGTAAAATAATTTGTTGTTGAACCTGTGCTGCATTTAAACGGTCAAAGTAAGTTTCATATACATATACAAGAATAGAACACAAGCATACATGCTGGGAAATATATGTAAATGTAAGGGCACACGTGTAACATCTGCAATTGATCTCTGAAACTAGGAAACTCGGTCGCACAACGTTGTTGCTCACTATCATGTCACTTGTAAAATTAGAAATAAGGCGGGGATGCAGAAAAACCGAAACATTCGTTCAACCGTAAATCGCAAAAAAGTCAGAAAAAAATCATTACTTTATTATTGGTTTTGTATTTCCCAAACGCGATAAAACTGGCGTGTTTCGGCTGCTCGCTGAGTTTATATGTATGTATGTAGTTGACTACATTGTAAAATCGATGACATTGAGTGCAACATTGTAGAGCGCCAGATGCGCTCTTGAAAAGGAGCTGATGCAGTAACTTTGGGACTGCCTCCCGTTTAGCTGCTATGGTGTAACAAAAAGAATGTAATGCAGACCTGTGTGGTATGACATACGTTTTTATTGCAATTTTTGACTTTGGCCAGTTATTCGCTATACCCTGCGTCAAAGGGCAATGAACGCGCTAGGCTTTACTACAAGCCTGTGCAATGATAAGTGCAAAAAAAAACTAAAACAGGAGGTAATATACATATTTTGTGTGTAAATTTCTAAACGAACTAAAGAGTTGTTTCTATTTACTCGCTTCAGCTGTTACTGTCACGTTACTTCAGTCTCAATTCCTGTTGGGTCAGAAATAGCTAGGGGACGGATGTATACATACATATGCACATATACTTTTCGCTGCACCACCCTTAGCCTTGTGAAATGCTCTGCATAGAGGCGTCAGGCAGTCGGAATTTGGGACAGTAAATGTAAAGTTACTTTGTTGTGCACGAAAAATTGTAAGCGGTTTAATTGAAAGGTGCTGAAATATGTAGATGAAAAGAATAATATTAAAAATCGCTAGAGCTTGTGTAATAAATTCACTTTTGTAAATGTGTACCAAACCCACTAAGATTGTCATAGAAAAATGCAATTAAACTGCTAGTACGAGGCTGCTATTAATTTGGACGTCTGTACATACATACATACATATATGTAGATACGTGTGTACATGTAGGCAAAACCCTATAGAGTATATATACATTTGGCCAACCGATGTTTTACTATCAAATACATTTGTTCATACATACATTCGATCAACAGTTTCAAACCAAAATTCACTGAAAATTGATGCTACTTTTTAAACAAATGAATTAATTTTGTGTTTAAATGCTAAAAAACTTCCTTATTCTAAATAAATTCTTTTTATATTTTTTTCATTTCAGCATCCTCAGGTTTCTTAAAACGGGTTTTCAGAAGTTTTTAAACATCCTCATATACAATAAATAGTTTTTGACAAAATTTTGCATTTGTATGTTTCGCAATTCGGCAAATATTAACTACCATCTAATGTAGTAAAAACATTTTACATTGGGAAAATCGATTTGCAAACCTTCACCTTTAGTGTATACTAATTAATTATATCGCCAATAGATGCAATTGGATATCAACAATGCAAATATAATTTGCATAAATCAATCGATGCCGAGCTTAAATTAAAGGTATACATGCATTAATACATATACATACATACATAATATATAAATAAATACATATTATATATTTGGTTCGTGACAAAAATATAGCACAACCACATACTAAGCATGTATCTACATGTATTGACAAATTTTTAATATATATTTTTACTTATTATAATATACAAATAATTCTCTAACAAAAACTAAAAAAGTAATTTTCAAAAAAGGTTTCATTTTACAAATTTATTTACCATTAAATTTAAGTGTTCTACTGAAGTGCAAGTTTTCTAAAGGTACAAAAATTGACGTTAATTTTATAAAAATATTTTGTGGAGGGCCTTGCGTTGATATGAACCATCATATATGTATGTTCACTAAAATCGGCGGTACTTTCAAATTTCTAATTTTGGGTTATGGTTTTTGTTGGAGAATCCATTTGTTGTGCAACATCTGGTTTAAGAAGCGCGACCAAACACTGAGCAAGAGCTATGTATGTCAAGTTAATATTAAAATTAAAATTACAGATTATTATAATTGTTATTAAATGAATTTAAAATCAAAATATATTGTCAAAACTTGTAATTATGTTGTTGGGCTACATTTTTGTCGTGGGATGTATACATACATAAATGAACTAACATTTTTTTAACTTCTTTAATTTTTGTATCTTTTGTCTTACAGCACGATTACATATTTCAAATTACGTATGAACTCCGATATTCTAGGTCCAAGTAGGCAAACCGTTTCTTAAAAAGATGCGAAATAACATTAAAACCCAGCAAAGGTCAGCAAAAGTCGCGAATCAAATAATATATTAGCATATAGAAGTGGAGATATTGCAAAAGAGGTGTGGTGTTGTCGAAGAGAGGTGCATCATGTTGTTGTTATTTATATTCTGAATGCGCATTGTCTGTACGTTCATATATACATAATTGTATATAAACATGTAATACATAATCATTGCACATAATGTAAATGCAAAAAGAAAAACATACCAATTATATGAAATACTCATACAAATGAAGAAGAGAGAATAACAGATGCTAGAAAAAGTTTCGCTGAGTCCGGACAAGGAACAGCTGATCAGAAAATTTGGTTATTAAAAAAAAAAAAAAAAACATTACACCGGCAAATAAACACACGCGAAAAATTGTTACACACATTCAACCATCTTTGTCAGCAATCCTTTTTATGTATATAATATAGAAAAAACCTGTATGTTATAATGTCAGCATACGGAGTATCATGCAATAATGGAAACTGCAGCAATACCGAAAAGTTTCGCAGCAACAGCACGAACAGTAGCTCCTGCAGTGTCTCACAGACCAGAGGTAGTAGCACAACTAGCATTCCGACCAGCTCGAGCAGCGGCAGTTGCACAAATCTTCTTCAATTCCTCGCCATAGTGTTGGCGTGTGTGTTGTGTTACTGGAATAGCGCACAATGTGAACTAGTCTTTGACGATATTAGCGCCGTACGCGACAACAAGGATTTGCGTCCGTATACACCTCTTCGGAACATTTTTCTCAACGACTTTTGGGGCACACCGATGCGCAAAGAACAATCGCACAAATCGTATCGGCCGCTCACCGTGCTCACTTTTCGTTTCAACTACTGGCTGCATGAGCTCCAACCATATGGCTATCACATTGTAAATATAATGCTACACATTATCGTGTGTCTGTTGTGGCGTCGCGTGTGCAGGCTATTACTGTTGCATTGCGCCGGCGCTGTGGGAACACCCGCTGTTGCGCTTCGTTGTAATGTTTTGCGTGTAAACACTTGTAGCTTCTTAGCGGCACTGTTATTTGCTGTCCATCCCATACACACCGAAGCTGTTACCGGTGTGGTGGGCCGTGCCGAGTTACTCTCTTCCATATTTTTTCTCGCCGCCTTTTTCTCATATGCAAGCGCTGTAGAAGTATCGGTACCTGTACATCGTCGTCATTTGCAGCAGCAGCAGCAGCAACAGCAACTTCTTACCTTTAAAAATCAACGCACTCGCTGGTCGGTGTTGTGCTGCAGTTTCGGCAGTTGCTTATTGGCATCCATGCTGTGCAAGGAGCAAGGCATCACTATAGCGGGCATTTGTGCCGCCTACGAGGTGTTCGTTGTGCAGCAGTTGCGTCCACGTGAACTCTGGCTGTGTGTACAACAGTTTTTCGAAGACAAAACACGCATACTAACGCCGCAACATGTAGCTAAAAGTGCAACAGCTCCAGTTTTGAGTGCATCTCCGTCGGCTGGCGAGTATAAACGTTTGAGTGTTAACCGCATTTGGAATGGTTGTTTATTGCGGCGCTTATGTTTTCTCATCTGCATTACGCTTGCCTTATTGATCGGAAGAGTTTATGTAATGGGTTCGCAGTTACCGGTGTTTACGCGTTTCGATAATCCTGCGTCGGCGGCGCCGACCCCAGCGCGTCAGCTCACCTTTAGCTATCTTATTTACTTGAATTTGTGGCTTATGTTGTTTCCTTGTGATCTGTGCTGCGATTGGACAATGGGTGAGTTTTTGTTTTTAAATTATTTTTTCAAATTAAAAGTGAAGTATTTAAAATAGAAAGAAGGGTATTTAAACACTAAACCAAAAATGTGTTTTTTTTTGTGTATTGTAACATAATTTTCCATTTTAAATCCTGGGGTCATAAGCACTGTATAAAAAAAATTAGCTTAGTTTCCAACTTTTAAACTCTATGCTTCGGAGGAGATGTTTGGAGTGAGATGAAAACCCGTCTTCAAATAGAAATGCTTTTACTATACATGTGACATTATTATTATTATTATACAGAAAGGGAGTGATGAAGCACCAACTTACATTAAAAATGAACGCTAGTGACACAGACCTTCGGCTCCCTTAAGACTAACATATTTTGAAGCTTTTCATTGTACCATTCAGACATTTTTTGAAATCGTAATGATCGTGATAATAACGATGCCCATAACAAGAACGATGTCAATAGCAAAATCGCTAATGACAAACGGCAATTTTCTAAATACCAAAAAATGTTCCCCTATTTTTTCGCGACTTTGGAATTTATTAATGAATACTATTGGAAATACCAAGTACGTAGGCTTATAAAAAATATCCGTTCTAAAAATGTCTTTATTTCTTAATTTTTACAGGAACCATACCGCTAATCGATGGTTTTAGTGATGCCCGCAATTTGGCTACGCTTGTCGCTTTCGTTTCGATACTCGCCATAACGTGGCACGCATGCACAACACGTAATTTAACTCGTTGTCGTGTACTTTTGATGAGTCTTGCTTGGCTGGTGCTGCCATTCGTGCCAGCGTCCAATCTTTTCTTTCCGGTTGGCTTTGTAGTGGCTGAGCGAATACTCTATATGCCGTCAATGGGCTACTGTCTGCTTGTCGCTTATGGCTACGTGCAATTGGAGGAGTACGTGAGAAGTAAAGCTGGTATACGTCGTTTGGTGCAAACGTCAATTGCTTTGCTTTTGCTGACGCATGCACTTAAAACATATCGACGAAATGAGGATTGGCGCACAGAGTACACATTGTTCATGTCTGGCGTTCATGTGAACGAGCGCAATGCCAAGCTCTTCAACAATGTTGGTCATGCGCTGGAGAATGAGCAACAATACGCGGAGGCGCTATTGTATTTCCAGCAGGCTGTGCATATACAACCGGACGATATTGGTGCGCACATCAATGTTGGACGTACATACAACAATATGGAACAATACGATCAAGCGGAGTTGGCTTATCATAAAGCCAAGGCTTTATTTCCGCAAGTGAAGCCCGGCGAGAGCTATCAGGCGCGCATAGCGCCCAACCATTTGAATGTTTTCATAAATCTAGCGCAACTGATTGCACGTAATCGCACGCGACTGGAAGAGGCCGATATGTTGTATCGTCAGGCGATCAGCATGCGTGCCGACTATGTGCAAGCTTACATTAACCGCGGTGACATACTGATGAAACTTAATCGCACTGCACAAGCGCAAGAAGTCTACGAGAAGGCGCTATTGTACGATAGCGAAAATGCCGACATCTATTACAACTTGGGCGTTGTATTTTTGGAGCAGGGAAAGAGTGCGCAGGCGCATGTCTACTTCAACAAGGCCATCGAGTTGTATCCAGAACACGAACAGGCATTACTGAATTCCGCCATACTGCTGCAGGAGCATGGCGGTGCCGAAGCGCGTGATCTGTCGCGCGCGCGTCTCTTTAAAGTTTTAGACAAGGACCCAAATAACGAGAAGGTCTACTTTAATTTGGGTATGCTGGCCATGGATGAATCGAACTTCGAAGAGGCGGAACAATTTTTTAAGCGCGCAATACACCTGCGTGCCGACTTTCGCAGTGCGCTCTTCAACTTAGCGCTACTGCTGGCCGACGCAAATCGGCCTTTGGACGCAGTGCCGTACCTGAATCAGCTAATACGCCATCATCCCGAACATATTAAAGGCTTGATCCTACTCGGTGATATTTACATAAATCACATGAAGGATCTAGATGCGGCTGAACAATGCTATCGCAATATACTTCGTTATGAACCGCACAACATACAGGGTCTGCACAATTTGTGTGTAGTATTTGTAGAGCGCAAGAGATTGGCACGCGCCAATGCGTGTCTTCAATATGTGCATCATTTGGCGCCGCATGAGGATTACATTATTCGCCATTGGCAAATTGTGCAGCAGCGCTTGCAGAAGATAACAAAGTTACCTGAAACGTCGCCGGAACGACAAATTGCCTACGCTGACTATGAGCCAGACGAGTTTCGAGTGATGGCAACGAAAGTGGATAGAACCGATCATACCGGTCTGACAGAAGAAAAACATCAAAAAACACAAAAACAGCATCATCATCGGTAGGAAATACATACATACATATGTAGTTATAGTAAATGTGACATCGCACTGAGTAAGTTTAAAATATATTTATTGTTAATGGGGGTAAAAACGTTAGCATTTAGCCAGAGTACTTAAATTTAAATAGAAACTCGTATGATGTGTATGCGTTGTTGTAGTAATGAGGACGAAACAAATGGATAGTGTTTCATTTGCAGAAATTGTATAATGAGCAATTCGAAATCAGAGTTGCTTTTTTTCGGAGTTTAGTAAAATATTATTCTTCTGGAAAGAAAACAAAAAACCGGTTTCACAGTTTTATTTTTATTAAAAAAATTTTTTACATTAAAAACAAAAATTTTTTTTTTAAATTTTTTTATTTTTATTAAAAAAAAATTTTATAAAAATTTTTTAAATTCTTTAAAATGGCTTTAATGGCTTTAAAAATTGCCATCTAACAATTTTTTTCATATACATACATAGTATGTATTTATTATATGATTCTTGGCGTGGTTTCGTCTTTATCTATTCTCTATTTCTCAAAAACTGATGAACATTTTGATGATAATGATCAAATGATGATCAGATAATGGAAACGATACTTGTGCCCTTATAAATAAATAGTCTTAACTTGAACTACTCGAAGAAAATATAAATTTTTTAATATAAAAAAAAAAATTTCTTCAGAGTTATGGTACAAAAATTATTTGAATTTCAGATTTCAAAATATTTGGTTTTTCAAAATTTCTCTTTCTTTACATATTCACCAAAATGTAAACATTTAATGTGTATATCCTTTGTTTTCTTTAACAGTTTGCGATTTATTTTTTTAGTTTGGCAAATTTTAATAATTTTGTCGTTGCTTATTTTGAAAATCCCCGGAAATTATGATTTTTTTCTTGAACATATTATTTTTGTGTTGGTAGAAATTGATTTAAAATTGATGCATTTATCTGCAATATTTTTCTATATTGTTGCATTTTGCAGATATTCAGTATTGGGCCTATTCCGGGCAGCCATTTTGATTTGGTTTATTTTTCTTTGGTTTGGCGATTTTAATAATTTTGTCATTGATTATTTTGAATTTCAAAGAAAGATTTGAATTTTTTCTTTTAAAATATTTTGTGTTGCTAGAAATTCTTTGAAATTGATTTATGTTTTACCAAACAATTTTAATTACCAACAATTTGTTTGTAGGTTTATTGCTTATCTAGCAATAAGCCATGAACAGGTTTCTGCATGTTGTAGGTCAGGCTTATTATAGTTCACTCGGCTGGCTGTAATTTACTTTTTTGAATTATTTACGTTTCCAAGCGGTTTTTAAAAATGAAAGAAGAACTTATTTAATGACTTTGTTTTTATCATTAAAAAAAGGATTTAATATTTAATTTTTTTTTTTTTTTTTTTTGTAATAGTTCTTTACCATTTTCGTGCGCATATTGACAAGTTCTGCCACTTGATTTGAATCCTTATTGTTTCCATACCACGTTAACAAGATATTGACGCTTTTAACTGCTTCCGAGAAACTCACTTTCGGTTGTTGAATACCTTGCTCGGTAATCGATTCGTTGCTATCACTATCAGACACTTCGGAATCTTTGTCATCTTCCGTAACTTGATCCCTGTTCCAATTTTTAATGTCATCAATGCTGTCGTCAACATCACCCACCTACGATAACAACAGTTGAACTTCTCGAAGTGTATCGTCGTAAGCACTATTTGTTTAAATCAATTCCGGCAACGGAATGTCTTCACTGTCCTATTGATTATCATAACAATTTTTATCTCGTTCCACGCGTTTATAAGGACAGCTTGTGGCAATTCTTCGCATACTGATTTAGGGAGCAAAATGGCATAACGAATTGAATGTGACGTCAAAATATTTTCAATCGGAACACTTTCTTGGGCGACAATGTTACATAACAATTTAGTATTCGGTATCTTAACTTGACCAATCTTATTGGATTTTATTTATTTTATTTTATTTATTTCATACGGTCTACAAAGTAACAACTTTTTATAGACTAGTTAAAAATACAAAACAAATCTAACTTAAATCTATACAAACTTGTGTTAAAATTAAAAATATTACAATATTGATTACCTAACCGCATAGATCTGGCTATCGGCTCATTAAATGCATTGCTTGTTGATTATTTTGAAAACAAAAACTAACGAAAAGCTAATCCTTCTATCATGCAGGATTTGGAGACCAAGCAGCTTACGCCTATTTATGCAAGGTGGCGCAAAAGTAAACTTCCGATGTTTTTTGGCTTTACTTAATTTAAAGAAAAAATGAAAAAGTTTGATTCTTCTTGTGGATTCTTTTTATTTGGTCTTTTAATTTTTTTTACATCAAGTCGTGTAAATGGCCGCCGCCACAGTTGATTGTCATTTGAGCCCTTTTTATGGCATTTTCCATCACTTTGTTGGAACCACATTTTTTCCAATCCCGATTCATCAAGTTGCGGCAAAAAGAACTCGTTGATAATTGCTCTGTAGCGCTCACCATTCACAGTAACCGTTTGGCCCGCGACTCCTCTAGCGAAAACAGCACACCATACAGTGACTTTGAGCGGGTGTAATGGCTCTTCGTGGGTTACACGCGGATTTTCAGTGCCCCAGAAGTGTAAATTTTGCTTATTTACGTACCCGCTAAGATGGAAATGGGCCTCATCACTCATGATTATTTTTGATGAAAAATCATCTTCCTCTTGGTGGTGATTAAGGATGGCTTGAGCGTATGTTAGACGCGATTGGCGGTCAGCAGCTAACAGCTGATGCACCGTCTGGACTTTGTACGGAAACATCTTCAAATCTTGTACCAAAATTCGCTGTAAAGACCGTCGACTGATACCCATTTGCGTGGCACGTCGTCTGGTCGATGTCGACGGCGCTTTCATGACATCCTCGGCCATCTCGTGTTGTGCCAGTCTCTTCGAGGCGAGCGGCTAAACGTCGCAGTGTTTCACCAGTAGGCGTTGGACGGCCAGGAAACCTGCGACGAAATTCCAATTGTGCCAAAGTCACCGACTGATTATTGGTCAAATAAATAGTCAGCAATATTCCGCGTTCTGGAGCAGTGTAGCGTAACATTGTTTATTAACGTGTATTTCGCATGTGTTTACTACACAAATGTCAAAACAGAACTGACATTAGGGGCCAATCGCAAAATTTATAGCATTTTCTGATAGGAGGATTACTTTTGCGCCACCTGTTATATATGGTGGGAGGCCATCTAAGTTTATTTACAGCATATTTTGTAAACACTTTTTGAACTCTCTCAATTTTTTTAGAGTAAATATCGTAGTACGGGTTCCAAATTATTGAACAGTATTCAATCATGTTGAAGGTCGATGCAATCATTTATGGTGTCGACTTGTAAAAACAGTTTTACATCATCAGCAAACATAAGACATTTAGCAAATTTGAATTGATTGGGTAAACAATTTATGAAGATGAGAAAAAGCAGCGGTGCACAATGTGTTCCTTGAGGAATTCCCGACAAGGCATCGATAAGTATTGATAACCTACTTGATCCAATTGTCACTAATAGTTTCCTGTTTGATAGAAAACTAGAGAACAGTTCTAAAAGCCTACCATTTATTCCGTATGATTTAAGCTTGAGTAGAAGAATGGAGTGATCAACTTTATCAGTAGAGATTTGAGTTTGAGAAGACTGTGTAAATGACATCAAGCTGTGCGTGATTACTCAAAGGATTCATTATTTGGTTAGTCAACAAAGCTAGATTAGAGGTTGTTAATCTTCCTGGAAAGAATCTGTGTTGACAACCAACTATATGTACATAGCATTATTAATATGATCAAATAAATGTTTTGTGAAGAATATGATCTAAAAGCATTGCCACAGTACTCTGTTTGACTATTGGTCTATAGTTGGAGATATCTTTGCGATCAACACATTTATATGTATATTGGGACTACAGAGCTAAGCTTCCATGCGTGTAAAAATTTTCCGTTCTTCAAGCATTCTTGAAAGAGTTTTAAAATAGGTTTTGCAATGCTAAGCGAACAAATTTTGAAAAATATCGGAGCAAATCCTTCAATATCCGGTTTTGCACTAGATTTTAGAAATCGACATGAGAACATCATCTTTCGAGATATCGAAAAATTAAAGAGCTGGTAAGGAAGCTGAATGAAAGTTAGGAATTGTACTGCTGGAGTACCTTGTATAGACTTCTTGGAAAATATTAGCGAACAAGTATTGTCCGATGTCTCACCATCATATTGCATAGTTGTTGGAAAACGTCTATTTGAGTTAATTACATACCAAAAGCATGACGGATTAGTTTTTAGTTGAGATTCGATTTTAAGCATGTGTATTTTTATTTTTTCTCCCCTTTCCGTAAAAGTATATTTGGTTCATAGGACAGAACTAAAGCTCGTTTTTGTAACGCAGTGTAAGCAACAATGCCTTGGTGGTAAATGATTTTTAGCAGAAAATTTTAGACCCTGCGAGATTTTTTTACAAATATAACTCGAATTTGAAAATGAAACCAAAAATAAAATATACCTGTTTTATAAATGAATGATGAAACCAGTTGAAGAATAACTGTGAATTCATCCACGATTTCTTGTAATTGGCGTATTCCAATGGGTTTTCAAATCCGTTAAAGCAACGTGGTTTAGCGGTATTTCCAATTACCAATGGCTTCAACTTTTGCAAACCATCTGCGTTCGCACATAACAAAACTGGGATTCTCTCCTTTGTTATTTTTCGACCCAGTGCCGTCTTTTCATTTACTGTGACAAATGTTTTGTCCGTTAAAAACGATAAAAAAGTCTGCATTATATACATAGTTGCGAGTCGATGATCTTCATTTCAATAACTTTTGCTAGTAAATTATTAATGAAAGGTGTTATTTCCGAAGTATCGCTTGAAAGAATTTTCCCAAAAACTTAAGATGGCGGATACCACCAGGGTGCAATTTGGCGAATTCGAGCTTGGCTCTTGATTTTAAAATTGGACCAGTCATTTGGTTCAAGAACCATTTGTACAAGCTTTCCTCAAGATCAGCGTATTCCGGTTTATGGAGGGTTTTTTTGTGTGCTTTTCATATGTGCTTGCCACTGCCTCCGAAATTTCATCACGCTTTTTCTTAATTTTTGAGATCGCTCATTTAGATACATCATAATCCAACGCTTATCTTTTTCCTTTAACACCATTGTACATTTTTTTTAATATCTCCACTTTTTGTTGCAAATCTAATCGGTTTTGCGATGATTTTTTCTGGTTTGGTGTCATTTTTAAACTATGTACACGAACAATGTATATACATGAATAATACACAACTCACAAATTCAAACGCTCGCGACTGACTAATCACTGTCGTTTGACGATGAATCTCGGGGAATACCCAAGTTAAGTTAAGCGCGCGCTTGTTTTTGTTGCTAGAAAATCAGTTGGTTTGAAAAATTCACACGCTTGAAAAGTTATCTAAAAAGTTGACTTTTTAGAGCCGTATGGGGACGCTGAAATCGGTGTACTTAACCGAGCGTTTTCCTTTTTCGCGATTCTACTGTACCATTATTATATGTAAGTATAAAAAGCAAGCTTCGTACAAATTTGTTCATTGTAGAAATGCATTGAGTTCGACTTGCATTCGGCATCAGTGATCCCACTTCGCAATTAAGTCATTCCATTTATTCTTGAATCTGAGGCTTCCGTATTGTTATCCTCAAAGGTCTGGTGTTTCTGTTATTGCCACCTCGTTCAAAAACCTAGTATTAATTTAACAGAGTGAAATGTTAGATGAACAGATTTTTGGTTATATGGAAACTTTCCTCACATAAGAACTGCTCTTCACCTCTATTTAGATATTTAGGAGGAAGTTATACCAGAATCTCATAACTTGGTGTAGTACAAATATTGATGTCCTGCAAATATTTGCTATTTTCAGCCAATACACCACGTTAGTGTCGCTTTTTTATAATATTAAACAGAGAGCAGCGCACGCCGGATGAACGTTTAAAATTAGCCGAGGCAGTTAGTTGTTTCGCAAAAACCACCAGTGGGGTTATAAATTTAGTATTTAATTTAGCTTAGGGAAATTATAATCTAAATAGAGCGTGGAATGCTTCTTCGATTTGCCGGATACTCTAACTGGAGTTGGTTGAATCGGGGAAGCGTTCCGACTTACAATTCTTTTAAATTTTAAAGTTTTTTAGTGTTGAGATCGTAAGTCATTTCGCCAAATTCAGCAGTGGGATAATAGGTTAAATTTAGTTTCATTTAGCTTAGGGAAATTATAATCTAAATAGAGCGTGGAATGCTTCCTCGATTTGCCGGATACTCTAACTGGAGTTGTTTGAATCGGGGAACCGTTCCGACTTACATTTCTTTTAAATTTTCAAGTTTTTTAGTGTTGAGATCGTAAGTCATTTCGCCAAATTCAGCAGTGGGATAATAGATTAAATTTAGTTTCATTTAGCTTAGGGAAATTATAATTTAAATAAAGCGTAGAACGCTTCCTCGATTTGCCGGACACTCTAACTGGAGTTGGTTGAATCGGGGAAGCGTTCCGACTTGCAATGCTTCTAATTTTCAAGTTGGTTAGTGTTGAGATCGTAAGTCATTTCGCCAAATTCAGCAGTGGGATAATAGATTAAATTTAGTTTCATTTAGCTTAGGGAAATTATAATCTAAATAAAGCGTAGAACGCTTCCTCGATTTGCCGGACACTCTAACTGGAGTTGGTTGAATCGGGGAAGCGTTCCGACTTGCAATGCTTCTAATTTTCAAGTTGGTTAGTGTTGTGATCGTAAGTCATTTCGCCAAATTCAGCAGTGGGATAATAGATTAAATTTAGTTTCATTTAGCTTAGGGAAATTATAATCTAAATAGAGCGTAGAATGCTTCCTCGATTTGCCGGATACTCTAACTGGAGTTGTTTGAATCGGGGAACCGTTCCGACTTACATTTCTTTTAAATTTTCAAGTTTTTTAGTGTTGAGATCGTAAGTCATTTCGCCAAATTCAGCAGTGGGATAATAGATTAAATTTAGTTTCATTTAGCTTAGGGAAATTATAATCTAAATAAAGCGTAGAACGCTTCCTCGATTTGCCGGACACTCTAACTGGAGTTGGTTGAATCGGGGAAGCGTTCCGACTTGCAATGCTTCTAATTTTCAAGTTGGTTAGTGTTGAGATCGTAAGTCATTTCGCCAAATTCAGCAGTGGGATAATAGATTAAATTTAGTTTCATTTAGCTTAGGGAAATTATAATCTAAATAGAGCGTAGAATGCTTCCTCGATTTGCCGGATACTCTAACTGGAGTTGTTTGAATCGGGGAACCGTTCCGACTTACATTTCTTTTAAATTTTCAAGTTTTTTAGTGTTGAGATCGTAAGTCATTTCGCCAAATTCAGCAGTGGGATAATAGATTAAATTTAGTTTCATTTAGCTTAGGGAAATTATAATCTAAATAAAGCGTAGAACGCTTCCTCGATTTGCCGGACACTCTAACTGGAGTTGGTTGAATCGGGGAAGCGTTCCGACTTGCAATGCTTCTAATTTTCAAGTTGGTTAGTGTTGTGATCGTAAGTCATTTCGCCAAATTCAGCAGTGGGATAATAGATTAAATTTAGTTTCATTTAGCTTAGGGAAATTATAATCTAAATAGAGCGTAGAATGCTTCCTCGATTTGCCGGATACTCTAACTGGAGTTGTTTGAATCGGGGAACCGTTCCGACTTACATTTCTTTTAAATTTTCAAGTTTTTTAGTGTTGAGATCGTAAGTCATTTCGCCAAATTCAGCAGTGGGATAATAGATTAAATTTAGTTTCACTTAGCTTAGGATAATTATAATTTAAATAGAGCGTAGAACGCTTCCTCGATTTGCCGGAGACTCTAACTGGAGTTGGTTAAATCGGGGAAGCGTTCCGACTTACAATGCTTCTCATTTGTCAAGTTGGTTAGTGTTGAGATTGTAAGCCATTTCGCCAAATTCAGCAGTGGGATAATAGATTAAATTTAGTTTCATTTAGCTTAGGGAAATTATAATCTAAATAAAGCGTAGAACGCTTTCTCGATTTGGCGGGTTTGGAAGTTAAAACGAAAAATCCGACTAAAGTAAATAATTTTTTGATGAAGATTGGTTTTATTTAATCCTTGCTCCAGGGCATGGAATAAAACTTTGAACATTTGTATAAATGTAACCATACATTGGTGGGACATTTTTATTAAAAATTCGCTGAATAGAAAAGTCCTTTGAGTGACAAAAAATTCTGTTTTTGAAAACGCTTACAAAAATAAATTGTAAAAGTCCTGATACGGTTAAATTTAATAAATGTTCCGTCCACGAAATTCTTACGAATTTTGGTTTAAAAGAAAGTTAAACAATTAGTTATGCGTATTTTCTGTTTTTTTTCGTTCATAAAGCTTTCAGTTTTACTATATTTTCACAGAAATTTACGAAAATATGCAAATATGTTTCGTTTTATTGACAACCTTAAACTTCGGGTATACTCCGAGTATGAATGCGCCTTAGTAGAAAACATATTTGAACGTTTTTCTATTATTATTTTGATTTATTTAAAGCCCATTATTTATTACATACATAACTATGTTGTACTTTGAAAATATCTTTTGTATTATCAATTTCTGAGAAAGTGAAATGCTTCGGCTATTCAGTTGAGATGTCCTCTGCTACGCATACACATACGCACGCGAGTTTTCGATATGTTTTTCAATTTATATATAAAAAATATTTTAGCACTCGTTGTATTTTGGCCACTTTAATTTGCCGATCCTTAACTTGCTTTAAGCCATCAAAATTTATTCTTAACATGTGTATATTATATATGTCTACACCGCACTGTATTTAAAATATTTTAAGAATTATTTGTGATTATTATGTTTGATACTCTTAGGAAATGTATGTACTTAAATTTACTTAGCATAATTTTTTCTAATAAAATATTATATTTAAGGTTTTCAAAGCATAGCCTTTAGGAACTTCATGTAAACGTCCTTGGAATCACTGTATATGAATAAATAAAACAAAAAACATTCTGTACAGAATTATGTATACATGATAAAAAATGCACGAACTCTTTATTAAAACGATGTACGTAAAAAATGAACACTAACATTAAGCAAAAATCGAGGTTGATGTAAATTTATGACACAAATTGCACAGGTGTAATAAAAATGTTTTTAGTGCGATCAAATACATACATACATATATGCACAGGTGTGTGTGTGTATGTATGTACATTCACTGATATGTAGGAAAAATAGTGCGTCAGACTTCCAATGCACCAGCGAGCGATATGTTTGTACTAAACTCGGGTTAATATACACAGACTTTCATATCTAGTAGTTAAGGAAATATTAGATACGTAAGCTTGTGAATGAATGCATTTTTGTAATAGAAGCTAAAAACTTGTTATACGAAATTATACATTAAGTACGTGTGCATTCGCCAAGATTTGATCAAATCGAGTGAGAGAAAAAAAATTAGGTAACAATGTCATTCCTTTCTAGTGTAAACATCGTTAGATATTTAATTACATATGTATGTAAATATGTAGCCAATTAATTAAGTGTATTTTGGGATATTTTTTTAAATTGTTACAATTTTATTTTAAATTAAAGTTTAAATAAATGAAAACATGTATCTTCTAATCCATTACTCAAATGCAACTGTGGATAATACCATGTTAACCTGAAAACGAAAGAAAAATAATCTAGCATGTATAGTATGTTATAATCAAAAGGCACACATACATACATACATACATATATACTTAGTATATAGTATGTAAGTGTATCTGAATATGTATATCTCTTACGGTAACAATAATGCAATTAAGTATCTGCACCTACATACACTCACTGTGTAACTCACATAACCTTAATGATAGTCAAACATTTATAAATGAAAAAAAAAAAAAAAAAAAAAAAAAACCCAATTTAGTAAGGATGTATGTATACACGTACCATATACCTATATGATATTTTGCAATTGAAATCTTATGGAATAACTTCAAATAAAAATGAAATTGTCACTTATATGCTTTTGTTATATTTTTAATTCAAAGGATGGTGACGTGGTGTCGAGAGTTTTTTTTCCCCACAACATACAAATTTAGCATCGATCGAAATATTTGATATTCAAAAGGTTCGAAGTTCGACGCTTATGTTGCTGGATGATGTAAAATATTTCATTTAACATTTTTTATATTAACTAGTTAAGCACGCTTTGCTTATTTTCAAATCAATCGACGCTTTAAGAAAGAACGTCGGATATCAAAAGACTTCAGACACGAACTTGCAGCATTCCTCCGTACACGCATATTTTGCTAACATGATCAAACTGCTTCGTACACACACTTTCATCGTGTCATTTGGGCAATGTTATTGTTAGTGATTGGAAACACTAACAAATGAAGAAAAAGTGGAGAAAGCTGGAATCTGCTTGCCTTCGCTGCCTGGAAGGAATACGCCAAGAGAATTTCAACGTTTTGCCTTAGCTTTTTTAGAAAGACATTTACATATTTAACAAATACTTTTGTTTTATCATTCACTTTATTGCTTTTCTATACAACTTAAACTATAGTTTTTCTTACATTTATGTATCTAGGTAGGTAAAGTTTTTCGTTTCACTTTTTTTACTTTTACATCGAATCCATAGTCATTTAGTACTTACATATATGTATGTATGTATGTATGTACATACATATGTATATACATACATATGTATGTGCGTAGGTCATAAAATAGCATGATGGAATAATGAAAGGTGTTGTACGTTGTGATAGCGCCAGTTTGAACGCCCTTAGCTCAATGTTGTATTTTGGAAGTATTAGAGAAACGGGAATAAAAGAAGGCCGTTCTTAGGAAAAAGTACAAATGAGTGAAGATATTTACATAAAATTTAACCACAATGATTGGAATATTATGAATTTTATATGAAAACTGACAAAAAAAATTAATAACTTAATTTGTATTTAAATTGCTGGAAAACCCTGCGCACTGTGCGAATTTTTAGTGTTTTTGGATGCCAAAATTAAAAAAGACAAACGTTTTCGATAATGATTTTTCTTTTAGAGTTCCTTTAGCCTTTATGGTATAATTATTAGAATACAGCATCCATAGGTTAAATTGAATATAAAATTAGCTTGTTCCAAAGCCGAGCGGAGAAAACGAAAAATTGACTTTGACGAGACGATCGAGTCGGTTGAAGGCAAGAGATAAATGGGAGTTCTTCTATGACGATGATTTTATGGAAAACTATTTTTGATACTTTATCAAAAACCAGAATTTTTTTTTTTTTGCCAATAAAATATTGTATTGGAAATGCCAATAAAATTGTTTATGCTGTCTTCCAAAATCCACTTCCACTTCCACTTAATAATTTAACAAATAATGTTTCATTATAATTCAAATTATCGCTTTTAGAAACCCAATTATTAACAAAAGAGAAAAATTATCCATAATGTCAAAACAATCGATAATACATATTATAAGTTCCACATGAAAAATTTAATTTTCTGCTACAATTCAACATTTTTTTTGTACAAAACTGGTAACCAATTTCTGCAAAGGAACAACACAGTTTCTAAGGGCGTTCAAGATGGCTGATTTAGAGCGAGAAGTTGCCAACGTACAACACCTTTCATTATTGCATCATGATAAAATAGTACAGCTATATTTCAATTTGTTTTTCTTTTATTTTATAAATATTATTTTTCAGTGGTTGTTCATTTTTCTGTTGGCCTAGTAAATGTTAATATTTTTAGAATTTTTATTGAGCTCAAGGCCAGTTTATGGGCTCAATAAAAATTCTAAAAATATTATTTTTCAGATAAAATGCAGTTAACTCACTAATAAACCCGTTTAAACATACATTTAAAATTTTGTACAAAGCTTAATAAAATTAACGAAATTAATCTCACGTTTTGTCTAGATGTCTTAACACTTTTTGAGTATACAGTTTAATACAGTTCAATTTAACTACATATAATAATGTGCAAGTTTTGACTGTTTAGGAATTGCCGTTTATTTCTAAGATTTTTTATAGGCGTTGTTAGACATTTTCCTCATACAAATATATATTTCTGGCACGCTTTATTTGTAAGGAGATGAATTAAAAAATGCTAATAAATCAACGCTAATTCTCAACCATTTTAGATTTGCACATTCTTATACGAAAATATAATCGAATACAAAACTGCATACTCCTAAGGTCTAACATAACTGAAAAAAATATGAAAAAAATTTCATTATTATGATATTGTAACTTAGATTTACATATGTATATGGGATTTAATTCAATTTTGATTGAAAAAAAAAAAAATTAAATAAAAAAAATATTAAATAAAAAAAATAAAATAAAAAAAGTTCACCAAAATATAGCGGTACTTTTTACTGCACACAGTAACAAATATCATGCCTTGGCTCATCTTGTTTGTTTCCTTTCAGTCATCGCCAGTTTGTGAGATTCATTCAAATAATATTTGCAAATAATTATGATGTATATTTAAAAGTCATTATAATGTACATAGTAGTACATGCATACATTAGTTATTTTTCTATGTATGTTAAAATATGTACTTAATTTTTAAATAAGTTCCGATAACTTATATAGGTATAATTCTTGGTTTGTCAAGTTCTCACGTGACTGGTAGGACTTATCGGTATGTAATGCCTCATAATAAAAATACATACATACATATGTATGTACATACCTACATACACATCAAACACACATACATATGCATGCTTGTATAAATACAGCTTTCAAACGATGAGCGCATATTCTTCTGTTTGTTTTTCTTATTCTATTCCATTGTTTAGTTGCAAATTCAATATCCTAATTTGTCTTTATATTCTTTTCAGTTAATTGAGGGATTCATACAATAACTCTTTTAAACCTAGGATAATTGAAAAAGTACACAATATCATTATAACAAAAACAACAAGCTCATAAAGTGCATACAAGCACATTGTTCTTTGATTTTTTTCTCTAGTTTGCCAATACTCGTTTGCCAACCGCTATGAAATCAACAATTCTATTGGGATTACTTATTTAATGTACAATTTTATTTAAGCTTGAAATAATGCTGATGCTGTTATAGAAGTTATGATGTTTGTCGCTGCACCAAAAAAAAAAAAAGATATTTTTATAACTATTTTTTATTGCAAATTTTTTTTAAACACCATCTTTGTATTACTCACATTATTTAATCTCTTTTGGTTTGGATACGATGAAACATACAAACGAGTTTTTGTTGGCGCAGCGACGGTATGTACTTTTACAATTTTGTTGGAACTAAATGAAAACTTAGTTACTCAAAAGCAAATGAATTTAAAATTAATTTACTCAATTTTTTACCAAATAAAATACATAATTTACTGACTAGAACAAATTATCTTCTTAATCTACAATAACAAAATGACCTTTGCAATATACCCGTACTCATGCACAATAGACGAAAGTAGCATATTACTTTTTGCTTGAGTGATTTGCTCTTACAAAATAGTGATAAAATAAAAATTTCTTTAAAAAGAACTCGCGACACTTGCATTGATAAAATCGTGAGCGTCAAATTAAAAGAACTATTGCCTTCAAAAAATTCTTACAATACTTCGCAGTGGATATTTTCAGGAGCTAAAAGCCGCTCCAAAAAGAACCGGAATTATCATTCATTATTTTTAATTTTTATATCAAGTTGTGCAAACCGAAGATTTTGTGCTTCTTTTTGAAGAATTTATTAAAATATATGTACCACATAGTAATACGGTTTAATCCAAATTTAATGTGAAAATCCATAAATGCGACTAAAAAGGCGCATATCGTCTTACCTTACAGTATGACTTAAATATTCGACCGAATATATTTAGGTAAACAACACTTTATTAAAATAATTAATATCTCGCGACTGTATAAATGTACTGCTATTTGTTTACTTCTTCTTTTTTTTTCTTAATTGTTATATAAAAAATAGTATGTAATAAAGTAAATTAAGTTGGTGCACATTCATACATACATACATACATACATACATATGCAAATACGTATGTACATACTTATGTAGGTAATTTGCCAGCGCCTTGGACTGCTCTCCAGTAAGGCAACTATTTGTTATAAAATTCCTGCACTTTTCCTTTGATTTTTAACATAGTTTTTAACATTCGATTTTGTTACATTTGTTACATTACAATGTATTTTCTACTAGTTTCTTAAGTGCTAATCACTACTTTGTCGCTTCTCATCCCTCATCCTCATCGTTTTTCTACTCGCATGCGATTTTACCATCAAAACTACTCAACGCTATGGCGAAAGCTTGCAGTGCGCACAGTGGATAACGATAATCCATAGTGAATACATCTTCGGAGGTGCGTCCAAACTGCATGACTATGTAGTCGGGATCAGAATCGTGTACGAGTTGAAAGTTCTTAACCGATGCTTGAGTGACACGACCGTGAAAGTTGAGTACATACGATTGTGTTTCATCATTCCAAACTGGCGTCTTGTTATGCAACTCCACGATGGTGTCCATGTTCTGTTGTGAATAAAAAAAGTGTATATATATATGTATAATAAATTGTTATCATTCAATATAAATATCTTCATAGGTACGTTCATTAATAGAAGTCCAAATACACTCATATATTTAGTGTTTATATTATAAGTGTGGAGAGCATACACTATATAATACTTATATATTGGCAGTATGAACAAGTGCAGTCAGCAAACATTACAGTACAGATATATTAAATTAGAGAAGGAAAACCGAGTAAGCGTAAGTCAAAAATGACACTTGAGTTCAAAAGAAAATCCAGTGGCGTAAACAAAAATTAGTTGTCAAACTCTAAATTGTTTTTATCGTTTCAAAATTTTTCGTTTATTTATTTTTTATTTTGAATTATAGTTCATTTGACAAAAACCATATGCTTTTAATACTATGTGCTTTTATATACTATGTGGAAAAATTAGAAATCTTCATAAAAAAAAAATGAACAAACAAATTCCAAATGAACGACATTGCGAATATTGTACAAATATCACTTTCGTTTTGAGTTGAGCCAACAAAATGTTTTTTTCATTTTAGTTGAATAGTCAATGATAAAATTTTTACTCACTGAAAATGGAAATTTATGAATATGCATATGAATTAAACATTCACATATAAAAAATTGCTTATCAATGCAAATCAAATTGTTTTTGTTTGATTTCCAAGGAGCTACAAAATAAAATTTTAATAATTCATCAGTGCACACTTTATTTTGTATGAGTAGACTTCGTCAAAAAAGGGTATAAGCCCCCCACAGTGAAGCAACCCTCTTCAAATAAATTTTTTGGCGCAACTGCAGATATGTCAAACATGTAAAACCTGCAAATGTGCATAAAGTACATTTGAACTAAAACTATCTCCCTTTGATTGGTGCATTTTTACACATTGCGCAGATAGGTTACTGCCAATATATGAGTATTATATACATATATGGCGAAGAAAAATAATTTTAATAAAAACGTTAGAATTTGAAGACTTAAAGGGTACTCGGATTTCTATTTACCGACGTATTAAGTTATTTTAAAAATGAGAGCGGATAAGTTTTTGGGTAGCTGCTCCACCTGTTTGCTCAACCTTTTAGTGAAAAACTCACCTTCACCTTCCACAAGTCAAGTATACCCTGCTGCTTGGGATCGGCCGAACTGATCTTAACGCGTTGGTCTTCTTCCGTCATGCCGGGCAGTATAACTGTCATATTGCGTGGACCCTTGAAACCTAAAATATTGGTGTCCTACAAAAGAAACACGAAAGTAGTGAAACGAAAGTTTTCTTCGTATGCAATTAAAAAGCAAGGCCCGGTATGTAACATAATAGGCATAATTCACGGTGATATCATGCTTTAAAACACCGTTTGTAACTGTCGTACGTACATAAGTTAATTTACGACTGTGCGGACACACTCGAGCCTACTTACATAGATGATAACCGCCAAGTCGAGTCGTGGACTCTCTGTGCTCTCCTTGCTGCCATTATCGAACACAGTGAAGGAGGTGCCGAACACATTCGAACGCAACTTGCCGCAAAAGCCTTCCGCGCTGCGTGATAGGTCCGTGGGATCACAGCTGATAATATAATTTGATGTTTTACTCTTCTTTCGTTTGCGTCCTTCAATAAATTAAGCGCTTTATTAAATTATATACTAGTTTCGTCACTAAGCTACATAGCATTTTAGATATCCAGGTACATACCACCCAAGAGAAATATTTTCTTTCCATAATCTCGCTCCAAGTGCAAATAGTAGATGGGAAATAGGCCACGGTCCATACCTTTGCGGTCACGTGTTATGCGGCACTTGAAGAGCACACCTTGCGACGCCGGCTGCATAACGAATTGCTCGATGTTGCCGATGAGATCACCTTCCGGTTCGCCGCTGACATCCGCCACCCCGGAAGTTTGCTGCGCACTGTTCGTGTAGTTGGCAGTGTTGTTGGCCGAACGAGCTGAGTGCGCCGATAAACTGCGCCCACTACTGCCGGCGGCTGCAGCGACAACGATGGTCGTGCTGTTCGTATGTGACACGGGGCTGTTTGCGATGCTGTGATTCAAGGGCATGACGGGTGCTGCTTCTTCGATATTGCGATTCACATAATCATCTTCTTCGAGTGTGCTGCTGTCCTGGTCGTGACTGTAGGAGTGCTGTTGATGTTGTTGCAATTGTTGTTGTTGGCGTTGCCTTTGCCTTTGGCCATTGGTGGCCAGATGATTGACGGGACTACTTTCGTCATCTTCGAGCTCATGTGAAGATAACTCTTCAATTAAATCTGCACAAAGGAAGCGCACAACATACAAATACATCGCACATAAGTAAGTGAGATAATGAAATTCAATCCACTTTACTTACCCTCCTGATTGATGACGTGTCCCGTCGCATGAGCTGTACGCGAACGCAAATTGCTCGAATTGCTGGCGCGCTGTCGGCCATTCGAGTTGGCGATGCTGCTATTGTTGGAGTTGGCGGTGGTACTTGTTGGCGTGGTGGCGGTGCTGCTGGTGTTGCTCAGCAATTGATCGGGGTTATGTGGTGAGCTGATGAATTGCATTGGGCCGTCATAAGCATGCAGCTCGCGGCTGCTCGTGGTCGATGTGCGTAGCCCGGACATAGGACGGGTTATTTGTAGGTCGCTGGCCTGCACCATGCCCGGTGAGGCGCGCTTTTGTCGGATGTACGCTTCCATCAGTAGGCGCTGTAATGGTGAAAATAAAAAAAAAAATATTGGTTAAGAAAACTAATAGCAAAATAAAACAAGAATACTGCAATGACCAATGAAGTGTTATGTGATTTTATCCAATATCGTATGAATTTGGAATTTAAATGGGTCTTAAAACTGCTAGATTTTTTTTCGGTTCTTAATAAATATTTATTATTAATAATAATAATTTGGCGCTTACACTATATAGCACAGGGTTTGGCCGAGCTTCTCCTACCATATGTAGTGTGCTTCTTTATACGAGTATTCTACCACAAATGGAGAGACCTACAGTTTAAGGCCGACTTCGAACGGCAGGTGTATTTTATGAGAAGCCTTTTCATGGCAGAAATACCCTCGGAGGTTTGTCATTGCCTGCCGAGGGGTGACCGCTATTAGAACAAAATTTTTCTATGATTAAGATTTTGCCCTGACTGAGATTCGCACCCCTAACTCAGCGGCATATCGAGTTATTGCACGCACCGCTACCCACTCGACCACAGCAGCCACAAATATATTTATTGCTTTATCAAAATTTTTAGATTTTTTGATTTTATCTAGGATCGAATTTATCATACACGCGATTTTTGTTGACTTATAATTAAACAAATTTTAATAAACGAAGTAGGTATGGCCCCTTTATTCAACTAATCTAAATTTTATTTTTTTTATTTATTTATTTATTTAAAAAAAAAGTCAAAAAACTGACTAAAAATGATGACTTACTCATATGTTATAGGATTGAGTTTAACAATTTGGAAAACACAGTTTTCGACAAAGAAAAGTCCAGCGCAACAGAATCCGAGATTTCGTTTAATTCACGAAGAGAACGCACTAAAGGAGCATTCCTTGCATAGTTGGTAGTGAGGTTCTTATTATAAAAAGGATAGTAAGAACGGAGAGTTTTAACTGGTATGAGAAATTGAATAGCGTGAAGTAAGGAGGGACAATCAATATCACCCCTGATCACACCGGAGATAAAGGAGAGGGATAGAGTAGTTCTTCTGATTTCAAGAGATTTCAGATTAATGAGTAGGAGACGGGAATAGTAAGAAGGAATTGGATCAGAAAAATTTAAAGATCTGAGGGCAAACTTGAGGAAAATTTTTTGAATACGCTCGATCCGCTCTATTGCAAATTTGTGATAAGGTCTCCAGATGAAAGCAGCATATTCAAGCTTAGGGCGAACTATCGTTGAGAAAAGTAACTTTAATTTAATTTTGGGATAGGTTACATGAAAACACTTATTTATATTAAGACAAAGGAGTGATCTACTACACCAAAGATATAATCTGTCTAAGTCTTCCTGAAGGCAACGTGCATCTTCAGAACTTTTTATGGCGGAATATACCTTTAGGTCGTCTGCATATAGCAAAAAATGTGAGGACTTAAAAAAGTTTCCAATATCGTTCATAAAGAGAACGAATAGAAGAGGACCTAAGATACTTCCTTGCGGTGCACTTGAGGTGGCTATGAAGTGATCAGAGGTTACCCCGTCGATCGAGACCACACAGTGTCTATTGCTTAAGTATAAACACAACCATTTAAGAAAAATGGAGTGAAAACCAACGGAGGCTAGTTTATGTAATAATATATTGTGTGATACCTTATCGAAAGCTTTGGAAAAATTAATAATACCGCAACTGGCTATCGGCTACTGAAAGTATGTAAATGTTTCCCTTTTAAAACGATCTTTACATTTTTTTCCCCCTTTTTCTTCAAAATATGCTTGTAAAGAAGGTAAAATCAGGGATACTCTCTGAGCTTTTTCTGTATATTGCGATCAATCGCCATACATAATACGAAGAACGGTGTTAGTAGGCGTGGCTAGTAGACCGGCAACTATACACTAGTCTCCATACATAATAGTGGCATAAACAGGCATTTTAAATACTAACAAACTATTTATAAAATAAAAAAATCGGTGATAATTGCGAGCAGAGCTGAAGTAAATGCATGTCACGCCTGAAAAGAATATAGTTTAAGGGGGGAATAACAGATGAGTCGCTTTGGTTAACCGGTCCGGTTTCTAAAGTGCGCTCCACTTGCAACAAAACAAAACAATTGGTAATGTTGCAAAACCATTTCCAATGTCATGCGAATTCGTAATTGAATAAATATTTAAAAAAAAAATGCAATAAAAAATAAAAGAAAAATTTAGCATTTGTGCTTGTCAAAATCACAGTTGTTTTTTTATTTTGCAAGCGTTTTTCGCGTAACACTGATTGTGTACAATGCTTTAATTGAATTGTGTGCAAATTTCAAGTTCATGCCACACATTACTATCGTAGGGTTCGACATAACCGCTACACGCCATGGCACAGTGGTTCAGCAACAACTTTTAAATTTTACACATACATACATACATACATAAGTCTTATTTGTATTATTTTTCTTTAATGTAATAAGCACGTACTTAATTTTCTGAAATACTTTTAATTAAATTATTTTTAGCAAAGATTGCATGCATGTCCAGTTGCTAAGGTTGAAATTATTTGTTTCACTTTAAATTAATGTCAAATATTTCAGAATAATCTAATCAGAATATCTAATGAAAAATTGAATAGTTCAGTTTAATTTTACTGTTTGAATTTTTCCTTCAATTTTGAATATGCAATTTTACATTTCAAACTTAAATAGTTTTATCTTTCATATAACCAAAAAGCAACGGAAATGAAACTTGCATTCGATACCACTGATATTTAAACGAAACATTTTTTTTTAAAGTGTCTAATTTCGGTGTACTTAAATTTTACTATTATGTATTTTTAAAATTTTCTTCGTATTTAAAAATGTTGATTAACATTTGTGCGGCTTTTTATATGTATAATGGAGCAATACTTTTGTAAGAAATTAAAAAATTGTATTTTTGACGTCAGTGTGCGTGTACATACATACATATATTGTAGGTATGTATGTATACTAAATACTCGTAAGTTCGATTCATTCACAAAATATTGTATGCAATGTTGTTATTGCTATTATTGCTGTTGTTGCTGTTGTTGTTGCAGCAAGTGGTAAATTACACTCGATGTCAACATCATTTATTTTAATTGTTTCTGACATGATTCTGTCATTTGCGGATTTGCGGAATGTGATTCGCATGTGATTCGCATGTGCTCAGGGGCAAATATCCACTCACGTATACAGTGGCGGACAAATTAAAAAGTTCGCGACATTTAAAAAAAAATTGGCTATTACCCAACCAAAAGGAAAAATAGCCAACAGTGAAAAGAACGTCGTGAACTTATAAATTTTGGCGTCACTATTGCGACCGAATGCGTCCTACTAAAAACTTAGGTTTGATTCTTAAAGAGACACTGTGCATCCACTGCACATGACCATGGCTCCTAAGTGGCTATCCCAAAGCTGAGGGAGCTAAAGTTTATAAAAAAGTTATGGCATCCTTTTCTGGTGCTGATATAAACCAAGAATAACACTAACCGCTTAAGTAATAGATATTTGTCGCTGACTTTGGACTTAATTTAGGAAAAGAAAGAAGAACTGCGACATTAAAAATAAACTTTATTCCGACGAGCAGCAAATTTATAAGTAGGTGCACAAATACATATGTACATAAATTCATACATATGTATGTATGTACGCTGTGATGTGTGTTAGTCTTTAATATAAAAAAAAAAAAGAAAATGCCGAAAACGTTCGCAACACGTGATGGATCACAACTGACCAGACAGCTGATAATGCTCGAATGTAAACAAATCGCTGATAGGCGAAGCGAAAAGAAATCGAAATCGAAAAGCGCACAATATAAAATAATACACAAAAAAAAAACAAAAAAAACAATAAACACTATTAAGTAGAGCTAATTAATTTGAGGCTATCAACAAATGAGCGAATGAGCAAATACGAGTACAATGTCTTAAAAGCGATTAGCTATTTTTATGCGTCTATATGTTTATGTTATCTATATGTGCAAGAGTGTTACACACACAAATACATGCATACATGCATATGTACAAGTTTACACACATACATACATATGTATGTACGAGTATACACAATTATCTATTTAAATTTTTGATCCCTTATTCTTGTACGAGTATTCAATCCTTTCTACATTTGTCATGCATTTATGTGTGGCTCACGCTTTTTGCAAATTTTTCTCGTTCAAACAGGTATCATTCGTAATTTGGATATTTTTTTTAGGGAAATATACATACATACATACATAGTATTACTCGTATATCAGCAGTAATAATCGCTTTTTCAAACGGAAGCGGTGGGCACATTTCGGCAAATATTTAAATATATATGTAGATTTCGAAAACAGGGCGACTCGTTGCTAAATAAATGCTGATTTGCCAGTACAAATGGCTATTGAAATCGTTTTGTTGTTATTGGGGTGCGACACGAGACGAATAGCGCACCTAAACGTACAATGAAACGGTCGCAGCTCGTGAGCTTTATCGTTATACGAGTACACACACGTGAGTGGGCATCACAATTCACATATGTACTAATTGAATGATTATTACAGCTTTTTAGTTGGGTAACTTGCGAATTTGGGCTTATGAACTCGCAAATCTTTAATTGTATTGCGCTGAGGGGAAGTGCAGCGTTAGTATGAGAGCGTGGGCGTATGTAACAATGTCATGTGAGCAGTTTGGAAGTACTGGATTATGCAATTAATTATGTATCTGTGGCAGGTAATATTTAGATAGGCTTGATTTTATGCTTGTGTGCTAGTGCTCCGCACCTGCATAACATTTAAGTTAAGCTACCGGAATAATCCGACTTATGTGCATTATTCTCTTTCGCGAGGTTACTTTGTGTAAAATTTAAAAAATTCACGCGAATTGTATTGCAGTGCTATAACTCGTTATGCTGCCGTGTTCCCCAGTTCGAATCTTAGTCGGGGCATGTAATTTCTGAACCAAATAAAAAATTATTTTAAATGAATAAACAATTTTAAGTCTTTAATATAAACTACCAAAAAGTCGACCAATCGAGTTGCTGTCCGACGCTGGTATTTTTGCATACACTCTATCTTTTATTTATTTTTCATAGCCAAGTGGAAGGCTACAAATCGCGTCACCAACTATCCTTATTTCGCCTGTTAACATCTTTATAGTGACTAAAAGACAAGAACCCTAGCCTTGACGTTGAGTTCAAATGTGAGAAAACAAAACTGTCGTTGGTAATAAACTGCTAGCCTCACTACGCGAATGAGTTAACACATATAATTATTCTTTATTATTAAACTGTTGAGAATTGTAGAAATGGCCTCAACGAACGAAATACTAAGCGGCTTGTGTTGGAGTTTCACTGCAACATAAACTCTTGAATGAAAATGTTAAGCTTACTAAGTTGCCCGGATATCATAGTCGGCCCCTGTGTTAAAGTTCAAAAAGACTTTAGGGCACCATTGCAGAAATACATTTTTTGATATGTACTTAGGTTGGAGGATGAGTATACGGTTGGTTGGTTGAATGTTGACATTGAATTTTTGCAGTTGTTGATATGCGCATTAACAGTGATTAGGCACTAATGTATGTTCAGGTATGTATACAAATAGTATACAAATTACATACTAGTAGAATATATGTATGTATGTATGTACATTTGCACAAATGTATGTATGTATGACTCTGCTATAATATTTGTATTGCCAGCGCACACTTTTGACGGCCAACTGTTCGATGGTTGATTGTGCAGTGTGCAGTGGAACTCATTCAAATTTATGTACTTATTCGAATTACAAATGCTTTTGTTTTAGAATTTTTTTTTTTTACACTGATAAGCTGTGTGTTGTTGATGGTTGTTACTATTGATAGTTTTTTGCATGTGGGAATCTTGAATGCGATCAGTGCATTTTTTGACGCCGGACGAGCACGACGAAACGCTCTCTGAAAAATCACACGAGTGATAAGCATTGCAAACCAATAATAAATAGTTTTTTTTTAAGAAGAAGAAGAAGAAAAAACACAAATCCCCCGCTAATAGAACGCTTTAACAATTTACAAATTAACGAAAACCTTTAAGTCTTCAACTCCTCGCCAGCGTTCGAACATTAATCATAAATATTTATAGCGCCACTTTGATAATTCTGCAATGCTTTTGTATATCATCGAATCCAATCTAATATCGTGAAAATATAAACAGAAAATATAACACGATAAGCGCGTTTAACTAATTTATGATTACGATAAGCATTAATGAGAAAACTGATTAACATCTGTACGTCGATGAAATGTATACATTTAAAGTGATCGCGCAAATAGTGCGCGTTTAAGTCAGCAGTTCGTTTAGTGAACGTTAACACGTTCCAGCAAAGAATATCTCCAGCGCGCGCCGTCTTTCGATAGTGAAAGCATCTCAACGTTGAACGTTACTGCACATAAACTCGAGTTCTTTCAATCAAAATTCTTCGCCATGTTGTCGTTCACCAAGCTATTCACGCTCTGCATTTTGTTGAGCGTTTTCGCCGGCTTGCCACGCGCTGCACAGTGCGACTCCTCCTACTACGAGAAATATTATACCGCGCGTCGTTTCATACCACTCAAGCGCAACTCGTTGATCCCCTTCAACTTCACCGTTTCACTTAGCGATCAACCGATTGCCAGTTACGAGATTGTCGCTATAGTTGGCGATGTCAAGGAATTGGGCGTATGGCGCGCTGATAAGGCGCTCTTATTGAATCGCACACAGGATCATAAGGTATGGACGGGCAGCGCGTCGTTGCCTATGAATACGACAATCAACTACCGTTACTTTATAGCCGCTATCGACAATGACACGGGTGTCGTACATGTCCGTCGTTGGGAGTCGCATATCAATGCGCGTAACTTTCGCGCGGGCACCGTGGCTGGCAATCGCAACGATGTTTGCGGTTGGATCGATCCAAAGAAAAGGGAACTTCAGCGCGGCTGGCTTAAGGCGGGTAACATTGTGCAGTTCAAGATATTCCGCAACCCATTGAATGTGAATGAGTCGCGTGTGGGGAATGAGGAGCTGCGCTTGAAGCTTCAGCCGGTGGAGCCGCGTCGCTTGTCAGCCATTTTGCCCTCAGCCAAGGCGCACACGGAATACGTGCGCATGGCATATGGCGATAGCTTTCTACGCGCACAGTCTGAGTTCGGTGTACCCTATAAGTCCAACGATATCCTTATATTCCATTCGACTGTGTCGCAGCTGGACAAAGTGGCTTACCTACTTAAGCTGTATGCGACGCAGAACGGTAATGAGCTTGTGCGACTGGTCGGCTATCAGTACATATATCCGGACTATCTGCATGGCACCGAAGGCAATTTCACCATAAATCTTCTGTCACCAGTGTGGTTGAATGCTATTGGCAGCTTAGAAGTCAAATATTTGATAATAAAACCATTGCCAAATTCAACAGTGGATTTCCACACATCCTTCGTGGACTATTGGCGTAGCAATTGGACGGCACTGGATGTGGGTCATCGTGGTTTGGGTAGGAGCTTGCAGCAGGCGACTAATGCACCGGCGATAATTGAGAACACAGTTGCTTCATTGAAGGCTTCCGGTGAATTGGGCGCCGACTTGGTTGAATTTGATGTTATGCTAACAAGTGATTTGGTGCCAGTGATTCATCATGACTACTCGATTTATGTTTGCATGGATCCCAAGACGCCAACGAGCAAAGACGATCTCACCAAAGTGCTGATCAAGGATGTCACATATGAACAGTTGAAGAATCTGAAGACGTATCAGGTGGTGGGCAATAAGATTATCGAATACCCGGCGCACATTAATGTCGAACAGGAGGACCAGCGCTTATTTCCACGATTCGAAGATTTTCTCACCAAGGTGAACAAGTCGCTGGGCTTTGATATTGAAATTAAGTGGCCACAACTAAGACTGGATGGTACATATGAGAGCATACAGACAATCGACAAAAACACTTATATCGATCGTATACTTGATGTGATGTTACGTCATGGCTGCGGACGTCTGAGCTTCTTCTCCAGCTTCGATGCAGACATTTGTACGCTGTTGCGTTTCAAGCAGAACATTTATCCGGTCATGTTCCTGTCAGCAACCACGCTCGGCCTGTACGCAGATCCACGTTCAGATTCGATCTACGACACAGTGAATAATGCGCAAGCTTTCGATTTGGCGGGTATCGTGCCGAATTCGGTGCACATAAAACACGATCCCAGCTGGGTGCAAGTAGCAACGAAGCAGGGGAAAAGGGTATTCCTATGGGGTGACGCGATTAAGGATACCGAATCGATTGCTTGGTTTAAAGAGCAAGGACCGGCTGGCGTGATTTACGATCGTTTGGATCTATGGCTGCCACCTGGCAAACGAGGCGTCTTTACGCGCGATGATTTGCCAGAGTTCTTTCAATTGCAGTGTTCGACGAATCAGCAGCAGAACAAGCCAGTGAATGAGACAATCGAGAATATACTTAGTAATGTGACTTTTTGGTAGACGCCGATGCCGACGTTGACGCTGTGTAGTGCATTATGTATTTGTTGCACATACAAACAAACACACAGACAGCAAGGAGAGCTTGCGTTAAATGTTCCTTATTTTCTTTATTTAGATAAATTGCTTAAGTATTACATACATACATACATATGTATGTACATGTTGTTATTTTGATGTTGGTTGACTAAGACGAAGGTAGTCCTAAATAAAATGCCAAAGAGTTGTAGAATTCATAAGAACTTTGATTTCAGCGCACGTCACCAAGTTTACGATAGAGCAAGTCCGACGTCTGCTTGGCAAAAAAAAAATTCATTTCCGCATTCTTTGAACAGGCGCATGCCTTCATGTTTAGTAATGTCAATGTGTAAGTAAAATGCCGATGGTGGTGGTCAATTTGGCTTGTTAGTCGAAAATATATTGCATTTAAAATGGCGCTGCTCAAATTTCCTTGTGTTGCTTGCTTCCGTTGGAAGTTTTGCGGTATGTGGGCGTGTGATTTATCGGTAACTATTAATATCAGGTGTATACTCGTATTACATACATACATCACGACAATGGCACTGGTGTGAAAGTATTCATACGATTTGTGGGCATGCCACTACATATCACATTTTGAAATATAATAAAAAATGTTGCAAGTTTACTAACGAAGTCTCACAGCGTAGCTCTGTTGTTTTGAAATGATGAGAAATACATAATTTGATTCGATAATTATTTATATTTTTTTATCGAAAAATAAATAGCAACGTGCCTCAAATTTATTAATTTTTTTCGTTAATAAAAACGCCGAAGTGTCTGAGCTTTGGGCATTTTATCTAAAAAATTCGAAGCACATTTTGCTATAAACTTTAAAATTTTAAATCGTCCATTTTGTGTTTTGTATTTTTATAAATATAAATTCTATGGCATTCCAGGGGCTTCAAATAACAATAAAATGTCAAGGCATTTCGTTTTCGCTGTCCTGGTGCTACCTATTTGATGGGCCTTGTAGAGACCTGTTCTAAAAGGTGCTAAATATTTGCAACTGACATTCATTCTATTATCATTATCTACATATATTCACAAATTTTTGGGGTTCACTGCATTTTTATATTCGGTGATTCAATTATTAAAGGTTTGGTAACTTAGCAGCTATCTCCCTCACTTTTATTCCAACGGCTCCCTTAGCATCCAAACCAAAATAAAAATAGTAGTAACCTGAAAACTTTTTTGTTTCTTTTGTCCGCGTAAACGGTAAGTTCAAATCCGACATTTAGAGACAGCATTTTTTTTGATTACAAGACTGACCCCGTATCGTAAATATTTCATGTAAATGTGTATAAATGACGTGCTTTTCCATTGAATGCTTTTCGAACGCATATAAATTTGAAATAATGTGACATAATAATCATCCAAAAACATGAATTTGTAAGAACTAAATTTTTGAGTTATGAAGTTGGATTCGTTTTTCTTGTAATATATAAAGATTCTCTTTCTTAAATTTCGAATTATTATGGTTTTCGCCGTCCAGGGGTTCATCATAATATTAAGAATAATCCTGATGTCAATGGTATGTATTTAAATAAAAGGAGTAAAGCGAATAAATAACTTAAATATTTCAAGAGAATATTTTATGATCAATCGAAATTATTTGTCGTTTAGTTCATGGGGCAAATAAAGTGAAAATTTATTCGCTGGTTAAATATTAAAAAAAAAATTCACCAATTAGTACATAATTATGTTTTGTAAGCGTAGCTTTTGTATTTATTAATTTCTAGAAAAAAAATTCCAACCCGTTTTCCATACTACGTAAAACAACCCTTCATAAGGGAGTGTCAAAATTTGAATGTCATTATTTACCTAACCTTTTATAATTGAATCATGGTGATTACATACCAGAGTCACTCACATTTTTTCCCTTCATATTTACAATTCCTAGTTGATAAGAAGAAACTGGGCAAGTTCAATTTTGTCATTTTGGAAAAGAACTTTACACATTTTTCTAATTTGTGAATGGCTACAAATTTCAAAGCCTTAAAAACCTTTCAAAATCGTTTGAAATAAGGCTGAAGTAGCCAAATTTTAATTAGTGTTACAATTATATTATGTATTTGTGCTTTTCGCTTTCAAATAATTACCTCAAATATTTACCAACCAAATTTTGTGTTTGAATACCCTTACAACGAGGAGAAAGTGTTGAGAAAATTGTTTGCTGTAAGAGTAACAGAAACAACGAAAAAGTCAAGTATTTTGAGTGAGTACATTTCACAAAACAAATTTATTCAAACAAATTTTGGAAAAAGTTTAACACAAAATTTTTAGCTCCTACCTTTTCCGCCTCAACATTCGATTTCCACTTTTCCAAAAAGCATTTAAAAATGTCCGAAGGTCCAGTCGGGAATTTGCAACTAACAGTTGAAATGGTTGGTGCACGAATCGCCAGCCATGAAGTGGTCGGCGTCATAGGCAATCAGAAATCGCTCGGCAGATGGAGCATCCAAGATGCGCCATTGCTGACACGCAGCAATGAAGACTTTAACATATGGACCACGAATGTTATGTTGCCGCTGCACAAATGGGTGCGTTATCGCTATTTCATCGGCGTGCAGGATAAGCAGGCGCAAGTCGTGCAGGTGCGTCGCTGGGAAGTGGCTGAGCGTGCACGTGAAATGCGTTTGACTGGCACGAAAGACGAGACCCACGACCGCTTCGGTTTCATATGTCCGTCCAGACCTAAATTGCGCCGCGCTTGGCTCAATACCGGACATGTGGTGCTCTTCAAGTTGTTCTACGAGGCATTGCAGTTCAACGCGATGAATCCGATTGTTGAGGAGGGCGAGGTAACACAACTAAAAGTGGAGCCAGTGGATCCGCAAAATTTCCTACCGATTGCACCCTCGGCACGTGCTCAAACACAATACACAAAAATGATATACGGCAATAGTCAGCTAAAGGATCAGCCGGAATTCGGTGTGCCATACAGTTCCAATACGCTGCTTTTCCACACCTACTTGCTGGATAGAACGAATGTGGGATACTTGTTGAAATTGTTTGCATTCAATGAACGGACCGAATGTGTGCGGTTGATTGCTCAATCATATTTGCCACCCGAAGCACTGGCGGCTAGTGAAGGTACACTAGAGGTCGCGCTTGCTTCCGCCAAAGATGAGAGTGAGGCGGCTAGAGTGGAAATGCGCTTCTTGGTGATTAACGCCATGCCCGATTGGCACGTCAAGTTGAATATAACGTTCATGCAGTACTGGCCCTTGCGTTGGAAGGGACTAACCATTGGACATCGAGGTTTGGGACGTAGTTTTGTGCAAGACAATGCAGCGAGTATGGCAGAGAATACAGTCGGCTCTATTAAGCAGGCATTCAAAGTCGGCGCAGACATGGTGGAATTTGATGTTATGCTCACGAAGGATATGGTGCCCGTTTTATACCATGATTTTTGTGTTAACATTTGCTTGAATTCAGCAGGGCCCAGCAGTCAAAGCGACATTGTTTGCACACCGATAGCCACATTGACCTACGATGAATTGCTGGCTACGAAGACGTACAGAATGATTGGTGACAAGGTGTTGGAATTTTCTGCGCCTAATACAATTTACGAAGAGGACGAAAGACTCTTTCCCACCCTGCAAGATGCCTTCAAAAAGACACCTAAGATGCTGGGCTTCATCATCGAAGTGAAATGGCCACAAGAGTTGTATGCCGGCGGTGTGGAGTGTTCGCTGCATTTGGACAAGAATAAATATGTGGATGCCATACTCGATGTGGTTCGGCGCCAGAGTTGGGGCCGCTTGTGCGTTTTCTCCTCATTCGATGCCGATATCTGCATAATGCTGCGATATAAACAGAACGTCTACCCCGTGCTTCTGTTGCTCGCCGACAAACCAGCGCGATTTGTGGATCCACGTACGCACTGCCTGCATCCGGGCGTGAACACTGCGCAGGCCTTCGATCTTAGTGGCATTGCGCCCAGTGTTAGTATGTTGCAGCAGCACCCGGACACTTTGGCGGTGGCGAACCGACAGAACAAATGGGTCGTGTTCTGGGGCGAACAGCTTTCTGATCGCTCTACTATGGATTGGTGTCGTGCGCAAGGTGCGTACGCTTTGATTTTTGATCGCATTGATTTGCTGCTGGATTGCGATAAGCGGAATATCTTTGAGACTGACGAAAAACTGCAAAAACTTTTCGAATTGCAGCAGAGTTGTGGTTGCCGTTAGGGCTCTTTTTCTATAGTTTTTATTATTAATAAATGAAAATAAAATCAAAAATTCCCAATACTCAATAAGCTAGAGAGCGCGAACAGCAAATGCAAATGTTTTTATTGTGTGTTTCGTGCTTTAGATGTTTTGTCTTTATTGAAGCAACTCGTTGCTTCAAAGGTCTGTAGTCAGCATTATGAAGAAGTCTAGATATCGTAAATTTAGAGTTTTCTTTTTTCTAATTTTTTTAGTGCCAAAAAGAAGATTCTTAGAGGGGCAAAAATATTAATAATACAGCGCAATGAATTTTTTGTTTGCTTATACTCGTATTTTTACTCAACAAAGAAACTTAATTCTAGTGTCTGCCCGATTCACCGACTGTCAATCGTTTCACGATCGTTTTTCTCAACCTCTCGGCATTGTCAAAGAGTTTCTGCCCGAACAGTAACATGTAATGTTAATTCAAAAAATTCGTTTTTAAATTCCTGTGTATATTTTTGACTGTTTCAATATATTTCCGAATGAACACCAGCATGTCGAAAGCAGCAGCGAGCGTACAGTTTCAGGTGAATTTATCTGGCATTCGCTTAGCGCCCTACGAAGTTGTCGGCGTGATGGGCAATCAGGCGGCTCTCGGCGAATGGGAAATACAGTTGGCGCCACTCCTTAAGCGCTCCCCAGACGACTACAACGTCTGGTGTGGTGACGTTACGCTGTCGTTACATAAGTTGGTGCGTTATCGCTACTTCATTGCCGCCGTGGATAGAGCGACAGCGACCGTACAAGTGCGCCGGTGGGAGATTCAAGAGCATGCGCGCGAAATCAAATTGCTCTGCACCGAAGAGAAATGCTGCGATAAGTTCGGTTGCATGTGTCCGAATAGACCGAAGGTGCGCAAAGCTTGGCTCAATACAGGCCACGCGGTGCTCTTCAAATTGTTCTTCAATGCGCTGGAGTTCAAGAGCAACTTGCCATTCGTGCCGGAGGAGGAAGTACGCATCAAATTGGAGCCGGTCAGTCCGGAGCTGATGTTGCCTATTCTGCCATCTGCGCGCGCTCATGCACAATACTCTAGCATGGTTTATGGTAGTAGCCAAATGAGAGATCAACCCGATTTGGGAGTGGTGTACAACAATAATACACTGTTGTTCCAAGTGATCATGGTAGATAAAGCATTGGTGGGCTACGTGTTGAAGTTGTATTTGTCGAATGCGTCTACGGGATGTGTGCAATTGCTAGGTCAGCAGTACATACCGCCCGAGGCATTGAACACCAGCGAGGGTCAGCTGACGGTATGCTTTTCTGCCATCTCTGATGGCTTGGTGGTGGCTGAATTGCAAATTAAATATTTAGTCATTAATGCCATGCCAGATTGGAAGGTGAAGCTGAACACCACCTTCTTGCAGTATTGGCCGAATCGTTGGAAGGGTCTGGACATCGGACATCGCGGCATGGGGCGCAGTTTTATTGCTGACAATGCGTCGCCAGTTACCGAGAACACTTTGCTTTCCATGAATGAAGCTTTCATGGCAGGTGCGGACATGGTGGAATTCGACGTGATGCTTACCAAAGATATGGTGCCTATCATCTTTCATGATTTTGAAATACTCATTCCGCTGCCGTCAACGAAACAAGAACCGACTACCCGAGCTGATCTCTCGTCGAAACCAATCAAAGACTTCACATTTGCAGAGTTGCAAAATTTAAAATTCTATGAAATCATAAACGATAAGATTGTGGCTTATCCCGCGCCTATCAGCCAGCTCGATGAAAGCGTTCGGTTATTCCCCACACTAAAGCAGTTCTTTCTTAAAACGAACAGATTTCTTGGCTGCAACATGGAAATCAAATGGCCACAGGCATTCTATAAGGGCGGCGTCGAGAGCGTACAGACCATTGATAAAAACGCGTACGTGGACGCTATATTACGGGTGGTGCAGGAGGCCAGTTGGGGGCGTGTGTGCTGCTTCAGTTCCTTTGATGCGGACATTTGCATTATGCTGCACTTCAAACAAAATATGTATCCCGTCTTTCTGCTGGTCTCGGATATGGTGCCCGAGTATTTGGATCCACGCACTCACTGCCTTCATCCGGCGGTGAATACTGCGCAAGCATTCGACTTAAATGGCATTGTGCTGGCAGCGAGCATTTTCAAATCACATCCAGATGCTGTGGACTTGGCAAATCGTCAAAATAAGTGGGTAATGTTGTGGGGCGATGAGTTGCGCGTTCGCAGCGCCGTTGATCGGTACAAAAAACTGGGCGTGCATGGCGTTATCTGCGATCGCATCGAGACAATCGTGACGAGTGGTAAGCGGAATAGATTCGAAAAGGATGAGCGATTACAGAAGCTCTTCGAGCTACAGCTCAGCTGCGGTTGTCGTTAGAATTTTTTTTATTTTTAATTGGTATAAATTTGTACATACATATGTATGTAGAGGTGTTTTAAACAAATTTTAACTGAAAGTATTTACAGTTTATAATATATAATCTAAAAAATCATTTAGCAAACATGTAATTTACCGAATCGTGAATGTTTGAAGGGGTTTGTTCTTTTGTGGTCATCTAAGAATATCCATCGAGTTCGCGAGGATAATTGAAATTGAACTTCTCTTTGGCAAAGGCGGTGGTACCAGCAAGCAACTCATGCCATTACCAGTAAATGAAGATGAAAACGTTCAGGTGTTCAAGCGCACAAGCATTAAAGACAAAATTTACAATACTTTTTACGAGTGTCATGCCAAGCTGCTGTCAGTTTTTAGCTTTACTACATGAAATTATCGGCTCATTAATTAGAAATGGATGCAGCTGAGTCCGATAAACAGTAGCTCAGAAGTATACAGCAACGGATTTCTTTAATCAGAAGTTCTAATGTCGAAAAGCTGTGGATAGATGGGTAAACTTTGCGGTAGTTGGCAAGCTATATTATATAAATGTATGTATGTGTGTTTTCACACACAGAACTCGTTTGAAATATGACTTGCCTAAATTGATGCCAACAGCCAAAGCCATGATACTAAAGTGCTATCGTCGATTGCACCTCAAAGCAAATCATTCAGCACATGACAGTCAAGCAACTGCAATGAGGAAGTAAAGAACAAAAAATGCTTTGCAAAACCTTTTATTGAGATCATTTGAAAAACAAAAATATATGTATGTAAGTACAGACAACCTCAAGTGGCGTTGCTATGAATTGAGCGTACTCTGCCAAAAGCAAAACGAGAAAGACCAAGGTCGTGTATGGAGGATTGTTAGGTATTTGTTATTTGGCAGCATTTCAACTGGAATCGGTAGCGACTAGAAGGAAAAGCTACAACAATGTCTTGTACATAAATACATACATACATATGTACATACGGCCCTTCACTTCAAATCGACTCAGCGCAGCCAGAAGCGATGAAATTCGCGAAATACTTGCAACAAGCTAAAACCGAAAGGCGAGCGTATGTAGAATACCAAAGTTTCGTAGTTTTTTTTGGTTAGGTTTTTATTTGCAGTGCAAAGAATATTTAAAAACAAAAAAAAAGTTATTCAATTCTTTATTCAAGCATCCGAAATATCTGAAGGACTTGACGGTAGGTTTTTCTAGCACTGCGTGCAAATATTGTGGACTCCATTTGAAAGTGCGACACTGTTCGCTACCGAGTTCGTGAAGTATTGCAATTTTTATTTCAAAATGTTTAGGTTAAATATTTTAAATGATTCTATGCCTACTCCTCCATGCGCTAAAAACTTGAAGCATCCAGTAGTGCAGTTCGTTAGGAGTCACTTCCATTTTCTTTCGTTTTACATTTTTTAGTTCAAAGAATTTACTCACAGCAATATTTCTGTTCCTTTCATGCTTATTACACGCGGTAAATGAAAATTTTCAAACCAACGCACTTCCTCGCATTTCTAGCAGCATACAACGACGCTTACGCTTTTAGTAAGCTTTTGCAATAATGAAAATGATAAATGACAGAAAATGGTTCGAGTGTTGCCAATTTATCTTATTAGACATTCTCAAACTCTCATACTTGTTGTTGTTGATTGTGTTCTTTTTGGCCCTTCAAAATACTTCCATTGCGACCAAAAAGAAAGTACAGTCGACCAATGATTAATAGCAGCAATAACAACAACAACAACATGCTATCGTGTAATTTAGCCTTTGGTCTTCTTGAAAATTGTAAATCACAAGTGAAGTGCGCCTACGAAATACTGTAGGTTCTTAGTTAAAGTTAAAAATATTCATATATACAAACACACGTACATACATACATTCATATCTACATAAATACCTCATAAATTGCTTGCCATATTAGTAATGCGAATGAAAGTTTTACAATTGAAACTATTGCAAATTTGAAACATATTTACTTATGTACGTTTGTTTGCCTTTGGATGCGCCCTTTGAACTGTGAAATGAATGGTGTAACCATTTTTGAACTTCGTTTTCGAATTTTGAAGTTATTGTAATAAATATGTAAATAAATCAAAGAAGATAAATTCATTAAACGAGTTGCCTTTACTTACTTACTCACTTACTTACTCTACTTACTAAATCTGAATTTATAGCAAATGGAGCTCATATCTTGAAGATAATATGTAATCCGCTGGTTGGCGCAAGTGGTGGTGAAATCAAAATAATTAAAAACGTTTCAAAAGCACACGCCCCAAATTAAAATTAATTGAAAATATACGGTTTTTAAAAGCCAATTTCTATATATGAATAAAAAAAAATATTTTTAATTTCGAACCAGAAATATTAATTTAATTCATAATTCGACTCCAGCGCCACCTGACGGATTTTTTTTACAAAATTGTTGAATGAGCTGAATAGTTTTTAAAGATACTTTTTTATTTGCAATACAATAAAGATGGACACTTTTAATAATACAACAAAAATTCATAAAAAATTTGAATTTAAAAACCATACAATTTTTTTTTTAATACGCGCGTTAAAATTTGAAAATTATATTTCATTCAAAATTTCAACAATACATGGCGTAGATATTTTTTTGAATTGTTCAGCACTCATCTAAATGAAAAATTCGATAAATAAATCTTACTCATCGGCATGTGCATAACAAATAATCAAAAATGTTATCAGCACATTCTATGATTAGTTTGCTTGATATTTTTTATTGAAGAACGTTTCATTAGAAATTGCAAGAAAATCTTTATTTAGAAAATAACTGATACAGAGCATTTTTGCATTAAATGTGTTTTTCACTATTACTCTGAACTAAGAAGTCCCACGCAAAATTTGTATGTATGTATGTACAAATGAATACAAGTATAAAGGTACGTATTTGGATATTCCAATCAAACTTTCTTTCGTACATGCGGTCTTCATACATTCAATCGTTGGCATTCCAGAAATTTCATATAAAATATTTCTCAGTTTGGTATGCTAACTTGGCTTAAGGTCAAGAGTTCATGGAAATAATGCTTGCAGCAATAGCACTTAAATAGTAATTTAGAAGTGGCAACACACAATACAAAAATGTAAAGAGCAACAAGAAATTCTTAAAAAGGTCAGTGCCAAAGCAGCGAAGCTGAGAGTAAGGAGGCGGTGGGTGGAGAGCAAAAGATTGAGCCCATTCTAAAGCCATACAATGGAATTGCGCTCCTTATGATTATTATCAGTAATTCCAACTAATTCCAAACAAGTACTTGTATTGATACTCGATTGAAGGAATTACTTCGGCAGTCAGTGCAGATAAAAGTTGCATGAAACAATAAAAACACGAGAATTTTGTAAATATATTTATAATTTGAAAGTGCAATGGTGAATTTGAATTCTTCAGCATTGCCTGCCACTACAAACGTTCACCTTTTGGTATTGCAATTGAAAATTTCATTAAAAGTTTTTGAGCACGATGAAATAATATAGAACTTGTTGGTTAAGAAATTGCAATAACCATAAAAAAGTTGCATCGAATGAGAAACAAAAACTCAAAAACACACAAATTCCGAGAAAATGAAATGAAAAAAAAAAGAATAAAAACTGAACATTGTTAATAACAAAAAATTACCCAAATAAATAGTGTCGGGTCGAATTTTTTTAAACATTAACAAATATGAAAATTGAATATAAAAGCAAACTAGCTATTACGCCACCACAAAAAAATGAATCAACAAAACTAATTTCAAACTTAAAAACTGTATTTGAAATGAATCTAGAATGCAACGCAAAAGTTTCATACAAATGTATATAGCCATATTATTGACCTTAATTAAAAATAAAGAATCATTTTATGATAAAGCTTAATATTTATAAATCAGTTGAATAAAAAAAAAACATTTTAGTTATTCGATTTTTGTGTCATACTGTGGCGTGGAAAATGAATTTCTGCATATTATTGAACGAATTTCAAGCCGATCGAAATTCCAATTAAAAACACAAAAATTTCGGCTCAGCCTAATAAAAAGGCTTAGAGTGTTAAAAGTGCAATGCGATGAAGAAAAAAATGCAGCGCAACAAAAAAAAAAACAACAACAAGCAGCAGCAAATATTAATTTCTTTTACCGCTGCTGCAATAATATTAAAAGAAAAATAGCTCAACTTGAAGTTATGATACAATTTTTGGTAGGTGGCACACACAGCTTTCAACGTTAAAAAAACAAAAACAAATAAAAAGTGGCGGCAGGCATGGCATGCTTTGGTTTCGATATCCTTCTCTACAGCACAATAAATTCTTACTTTGGAAAGAATGTTTGAGTGTAATTGAAAAAAAAATAAAATAAAAAAAAGATATAACTTAAAGTCACCCCACTTTCAGCCATTTGTATAGCATTTGGTTTAAATTTAATCAAAAATGATGCTCAAAGCAACTAACACGAAAAATCGGACAGGCGTGAGAATAATTCTTTGAAAAAGCACAGCTGCGTGGCGCACCAGAAAAACTAAATGCCAACCATGGCAAATAATTTCGTTGTGCCGCCTCAAGCATTGTGTGTCAGAATGTTTCATATGCAAAGAAAATACGCATTCGCAGAATACTATTTATTGACACAACAGCGACAGCGGAAATATTGGCGAAAATGAAAATATGAATGGTAAAAATGATTGCCAAACTTTTGCGACTAACAAAAACAGTGAACATTGCAGAAATGCAAGGAATCAAGATGGGGCAAACATTCAAAGCAGGGCAGTTGAACGTTTACATACGTATAGACATAGTGCTTATCAGAATTATACGACAGTAAGGTTTTTACTAGTTTTAATGTAAGCTTGCTCGTTGCTTGTTACAACTTTTGGCTTAACTAATTAAAATCTCAGGTCCTATAAGGTCAGTTTATTCTTTGATATACGTTCTATCAAATATATATATTTTTTTAAATTTCTAAAATCATGCAAACAATATTATATAGCAAATTAATTGTTTTTATTAACAAAAGTGTGAAATATTTTACTTTTAAAAATAACAAACATTTTTTTATAAATCTCCGACTCTTTATCTATATATTATCTGTATAATTTTTTTTGATAGAACTAATATTTTGTGAGCTATGAAGCGATAAATATTAGCTTATACCGACACCTTACATTTTTTAAGTCGCATAACTTTTGAAAAAAAAAATTTTTAATTTCCGGACATTCTGTCATATTTTATGAGTTTTTTTCGATTTTTCTTTGAAATAGTAAGCATTGCCTCTCATAAATTTTTTGGGACTGGTTAGTGACCATACAGTAATGAGCCGCAAAAGTACCGAAAACGTTTCTGAAATGTATCGCTGGCTTCAATTATTGTCAGAGGCTTAATAGTCTTTAATTGAAAAATATAAAAAATGAATTTAAAGCAAATAAACAGCCGAAACTTGTCAACATGTGCTTATCGTATATTAATGGTAAGCACTGTATGAATATACATATGTATGTATATTCTATGCGAGTGTCACCAGCGCATTTAAGTGCTGTTACATAAAAAAAAAAAAAAAACTTTTTCTCCACTGGCAAGCATTTGTTCGTTGTTCAACTGCAAACTGTTGTACGTGAAAGTTTCACACTTTTGCGGATGCACCCAAAGTGTTTACAGCTGTGCGATACAATAAAATTAAAATACACAGTTTGCAAGTGACAATATGGCATTTAAAGTGAGAGGAACGTTGATAAATATTTGCACATTTTCTCCATGTTTGCTGGCAAATAATCAAAAAAGTTATGCAAATTTTATTTTCCACTAAAACAGTTGAAACATAGCAATAAAAATTGCGAAGAGGGTGCGTGTGTAAAACGTGTGCATAAAATAAAGGAAATTCATTGTGTTCCTGGGCACTACAGTGCGTATGAGTGACATTCATGAATGTTTGGATTGCACGTGGAGATTTACATTTTATTCCTTATAAATATGCCACACAAATGTGGGAAACTTGAAGTGCGTCAAATTATGCAAATATCGGTGTAAATCGCAATATTTGAAAATCAAAACCTGTACGAACTCTTCTGTGATCTGGTAGAGTGAGAACACATTTTTAAAGATTCAGCATCGTAGTCTCGGTGACTTAATGTCTGAATTTCCTTACAGCAAATCTTTCATTAGCTTATAACCTGGTAGTGATTGGCACTGCCGTTCTAAAAGTTTGATTTCTTTCAAAACTTACTAAAATGCATTCGAAGTTTGAACGAAGTAAGTTGCTTTTAATGGTTGGTAATGGTAAAATTGTGAAGCTTTCTTTGCATTCTTTTAAAAATCATTGGCCTTTAGAGGCGACTTAAAACACACAAATACACAGATACATAAATTAGTTGGAAGAATCAACAAATTTTTCTCTTTTCGAAAATTTATTTCCCGAGAAATTATTTCAAATTCAACGCCTTTGAAGAGATGATACTAATTTTAAAATAAATGCCGATTAAAATACACACAGCTGTTGAGAGCGATCAAAGCGCTGGTGAATTGCATTGGAAGAATGAAAACACTCCTTTCATTTGGCTTTTGCACCACTAAATAAAAGTAGCATTCATTTACGCTTTGTATGGATTTGTCAGCGCAAATGAAGGCCAAGCGTGTAATAGCATTCTGATATATATAACTATGTATGTATGTACAAACCAGTATATATGTATCTAATGTATTAGTTAGTTCGCACATGACATTAGCTGACTTTGGCCATGGGGCAAAAGTTTGCCTGGTGCCATTCTACTGACACGCACACACACACACACACACATCAACTTTATGTTGCACAGATGTTCAAGTCAAACAAAGTGCAGTGAATACTTGAACTGCCGGAAAGCAGACACCCGATGCTCGCCAGCCTGCACACCAATGGACATCAAGGACATTCGCCGGCGGGGCAGCAGAAAGCGCCAAACAATTTGATTTGTATTCGTGTTCTTTGTATTGGAAAACGCTAACTAAACTGATAGTGATGGCTTTATTTCAATGTTATTGCTGGCTGATATGCGGGCGTGTGTGTGTGTATGCGCAGTAGTTTAGTAGCAAAAGTACTTTTGATTGCATGCAATGAGCGCACACGTACACGCGCACATGCCATTAAATGCGGATGCACGTTTATGACATGCATTGGATTGCATTGTATTGTGCAAAAAAAAGACAATAAAAAAAAAAAAACGAAAACATTTTGTGCTTTTTTTTTATGCCTTGATTTTTATTGATAAAACTTGTGATATTTCCGGCGTTTGTTGCGCGTTGCTTGCCAACATTGTAGTCGTTAAATTACATTTTTAAGTTCACTATAATAAAACATTGTAGAGAAATACAAATGTACGAGTATGTGTGTGTGTGTGTGAAGTGAGTTTTTCAACTTAATTGAGTTCATCCGTTTTCAAGGACTCGCGATTGCCTTTGCGCACACATATGCACTCATTCGTATATATATTCCATTGTATAAGCATATTAATATTTACAGAGGTCAAGAATTCGATAATTGAAAAAAAAATCTAAATAAATTAACATTTGGTTCCTCGCCAATGGAGAGATCTACAGTTTTGTGCCGAGCCCGAGCTGCAGATGCATTTTAAGAGAAGCTTTTTCATGGCAGAAATAGCCTGCTTGCCGAGGGGTGACCGCTTTTAGATTTAAAACTTTTTCTCTGATTTAAGACTTTGCTTGCTCTAATTGGGATTCGACCCCAAATATTCAACGTTATAGCGAGTTAAAGCAGGCACCGCAACATCGACCGCTCATTTAAATAAATCGGTTTCGTTTGAATCCAATAGTGGTCTTTTACATACAAAAATGATACCTTTTAGGTCTACTGCTACCATACGAGTATCATAAATATCTAATTAAAATCCAGAACATAGTAGTTCTGTGCCCAATTTAAGCGAGTAAAATTGAGTAGCTTACACCTCGTTGTTTCTGTGTCTATAGCACTTGCGAGCAGCTGAGGTATGTGTCTAAGGAGCTTTGAAATATCTGGTTCTTCTTTTCAGCGGATTAGGTATATATTAAGCTGGTGGAGTTATTTATATTGTGGATCTCCTCAAAATCGAACAAGTCGTTTACCAAGTTAAACCAAAAAGAAAGAAAATATTGTTAATGACAAATGTAAATACAACAATTTTTCATTGACTTTTTTCCGAAGCAAAACAAAATTTTTTTTAATTTTGTTATCTTTTCTTCTGTCAGTAAAGCAAGTGATGTTTTGCGGAACAAACTTTCCTGGTCTCTACCGAAATTGGAGATAAATCGGTTGCAGCATAATATTTCGTAATTTTTCCATGATCGCAAGATTGCACACCTTTACACCTTCGAGCTGGCAGGTCCACTAATTTCATATATTTTCGAAAGTGCAAAAAAGTTTGATATATGGCCGACTCCTCAACATGTTACTCGGTGACTACAAACAATAAAAAAAAAATACACATTTTGCGCCTGCGCATGGGCGAAATTTCTTTTGTACTTACAAGCAAATAGCATTTTTTTCATTATTCTAAGATTGCCAATCTACGTGAAATAACAAAAGCAACATGTGTACTTCGGCCACAAAAAAAGCTGTTCATAAAAAAAAAAAATGTTTGCAGTGCGAGCTATATTTTTCTTTTACTAAAGTGCAAACAATTTTAATTTAATATTTTCCACTCCATTTTGTAATTATCTGTGGTAGAAAATCACAGATTTTTTTTTTTTCAATATTTCATGTTGCTTCTCAATGTCATTTCACCGTTATCTTGCAATTACCATCAATGGTTTTAAAACATTTCATTTTGCCCGTAAAACCAACTGCCATTGGCAACTTAGACAATTTGGCGAAAAGCCAACGAAAACTACGAAAGCCTTTTGTATTGCTTTCCACTTTTCAGTATTCCGAAGCTGTGCTCAGCTCGTTTCTTCATTAACTTCTTATCCAACTGATTGCTCTTCACAACCAACAATGCGGGCTTATTGACAGGATGGATTAAGTTTTCATTTCATGGCAGCTTGCCGACTCGAAGAAACATATAAACAGATATACTTACATACATATGTACATAGTTAGCTGTGAGTAAATGTTTATTGCAGCTTTTGCTTCTGTGTTTGTACCAAATTGATTTATTATCAGCACAAAATTTGGTAAGAGCTGAGACAATTTTCGGGCAAAATAAGTATTTAGCATTTAAACTTAACACACTGTTGCAATGAATGCAAATTTATGTATCTATTTAATTGACAATTGAGATCTTTGCTTATTAAGTTTTATAGTGAAGATAGTAAAATAAATATGCAAGTAAACATACATATGTACATAAACATTATATACGCTTACATATGTACATCTTCTTCTCTCATTGGCTCAATAACCGCCTATGCGATTTTGGCCGAGCTTAGCATAGCACGCCAGTTATTTCTCTCTTTCGCTAACTGGCGCCAGTTGAAAATACAAAGCATACCCAAGTACCTTACCGCCTGGTCTTTCCAACGCAGAGGAGGCCTCTCTTTTCCTCTGCTACCGCCGACGGGTACCGCGTCGAATACTTTCAGAGCTGGAGCGCTTTCATCCATTCGAACGACATGACCTAGCCAGCGAAGCCGCTGGAAGTTAACTCGCTGCACTGTATCTATATCGTTATAAAGCTCGTACAGCTCATCGTTCCATCTTCTACAGTATTCGCCATTGCAAAGGCCCATAAAACTTTCGGAGAATCTTTCTCTCGACCATTCCAAGTGCCTTCTCATCAGATATCTTCATCGTCCATGCTTCTGCGCCATACATTAGGACGGCCATAGTGAGAGACTTATGGAGTGCGGTTTTTGTCCGTCGAGAGAGGACTTTACTGCTCAGTTGCCTACTCAGTCCGAAATAGCACTTGTTGGCTAGAGAGATCCTCCTTTGGATTTCGAGTCTGATATTATTATTGAAGTTAATGCTGGTTCCTAAGTAAATGAAGTCTTCTACTTTTTCAAAGTTATAACTGTCAACAGTGATGTTACATCCCAGTCGTGAATGTGCCGACTGTCTATTTGATGACAGGAGATACTTCGTCTTGCCCTCGTTCACCTCCCGACCCATTCGCTTCGCTTCTCTATCCAGTTTGGAGTCAATATCATCGGCTTACGCCAGCAGCTGCACACTCTTATAAAAAGTGATGCCTGCACGATTAAGTGCTGCGGCTCGATTTATCTTCTCCAGCATCAGGTTAAAGAAATCGCACGACAAAGAGTCACACTGTCTAAAACCTCGTTTGGTATCAAACGGCTCGGGGAGGTCCTTCCCAATTCTGACGGAGCTGGTGGTGTTTGCTCAATGTAATTTTACAAAGCCGTATAAGTTTTGCGGGGATACCAAATTCAGACATTGCACAACTTGAACCAATTTATAACGTTTCGGAAAACCAACCTATTATCTTCTGCGACCATAACTTCTTACCTTTGCTAAGCTGCACTAATTGTGCGTTGCCAAATTATTCAAATAATATTTTAATAATATGATACTTAAATAATTTACCCTCGAGCAAATGTGAAGTGGTACGAATTTAATGAACTGAGTAACTTTTGTTTCAGCAACAGGATAATCAACAGTAAGTGGGACATGTTTGCGTAGCTAAGACAACAAATATGTGTAAATGTAGATATTAAGAGTGACATACACGTTTACATATGATTATTACTTGATTTATGCATTAGCAAACAGCAAAAGGAACTACATTTGTATGTACATACATATAGTTATAAAAGTGGGAAGCGTGCTGTGCTTGTCGTGGAAGAAAAGGACGAAAATGCTTAACGGCTTAATTGTGTCCTCGACTCAAGAGCTGTGTTGTGTTAAGTACACTAAAGTTTATTTATAAGGGTCGATGTAGAAAAAGGTCAAAGGTACTAAAGCGAAACTTTTGCTTTGCATAATTTTCCCTTGCGGCATATGAAACTGCGGGTTGGTTCTTTAACTAGTTAAAACAACGTCAAATATGCGACTTAAGGTTCAACTGTTTTTAAAAAAATCAATAATAATAATGGTAACAGTGTAACATTCTCCGAGCGAGACACGAAAACGACATTGCTGATGGCACAACGCCGAAACCGGTACGTCAAACTATCAAATTTGACAAGGGATGACGGAAAATCGTTTGCAATATACTTACATCAAAAATATTTGTATAGTAAACTCCATGTTTATGAGCAGGTTTTAATGTTAAACACCGAAAAATCACATAAACTCGAATTTCATAGTCCTTTAAGGCTGCTGTCCAGCACTTTTTTTGCAAGCTTACTTTCAAAAACTTTAAAATGGGGGAATAAAATAAAATCTTAAAAGAACATCGAGCTGTAATTGAGACAAACTTATTTTCGGCAACGTCGAAATTGTTGAACGCATTTAATGGGTTTTTTCTAGCTTGCTTCTATGATTTTCCTTGCACTTAAGTCACTTTAAAATTTTTTTTTGTAAATTTATTGTTAAATAAATATCATTTCCCTTAAATGTCTAGTGTTCGGCGCCAAACTGGGCGAGTCGAAAATGTGCTCAATCGCGTTTAAGTTCACATCGTCATGCATCGATCGATCGATTTTTATTGGCGTATTTGTCATTAAAAACTAAAAGTGTTTACATTTATGGCAAGTAGCCAGTGGCGTTCCACCCACACTGATGTGGTGGCAGCATTCGATGACGCATACGCGTGTGTGCTTGATAGCAGAGGACCAGTGCTCCACGTATATAAATATTTACCTGGTAAAAAATCTATAAGGTGTTTTAAACTTATCAACCGATATATTTATGATGTCTACGTTCGCATACATGCACAACGTCTAAATCTATTTCTAATGGCATACAACAAAAAAGATTAAAATCTAAATATAAAACGTATAAAAACTTTTTTGTTGAACACTTGTTTAGAAAAAATGTGCAGTGCAGTACATGGACATGCGGCAGAAACGCCTCGATAACCACAGCCTAACACATTAACATACATACATACATGCAAGGCAAGACCTCCGACGAAGGGTCGAGTAGAGGGTAAACCATTCGCTTGCCTAATGAACCAGACAGTCATTGGTATTGACACGAGGCCATGCTACTGTGGAGGGCTAAGGAATGCCAGCGCATAAACAAAGCAAGCGGGTAGGCAGCCAGGCAGGTCCTCTGCGGCGACAGGTCATTCGCAATGGACGAACACCAAACAAAAGCCACTCATAACGCAAACATTCCACTCTGATTGAGTAGCAGCGCAGGCAAGCCTTGGACCATCGCCTTCCCCAAAGCAAATTTCAACAGTGGCGTCGATCGACCAACCAACCGCTCCACCGCTCCACCAGCCAATCAACCGCTCTACCGAGGTGGCTCATTATTATGGGCGAAAGTGCTCCATTATTTGCTGCAAATATCGAACATAGTTTCATATTACTGTAAATATTTTGGAATGGTAAACACATGCTCTTGTTGTTGTTTTTGTTGTTGCTGTTGATTTCGTTACTGTTGTTGTGCATGTCGCTGTCGCAGCTATTGTCAATAACGTCAATAACGTCAAAACGATAACAACACTTAACGAACCGGGTACTTGACAAGCAGATTGGCAGCTTCTTGTTGTAGCGAGCGTAACGAAAATGAGGCGGGTGGTGGTGGTGGTGGTGGTGTTGGTGGAGCATGCGACAGTAGGTGGCATTTATAGAGTGTGTGCGTTTTCACACACACATACGAACATATGTATGTATGTAGGTACATTGAACACATTTTTGTTTGTATGCTTATAAATATTTTAAAAGCTCACTTGAACCCAGCAGACAAGTTAGCGTTGGCAGGCTGTCAAAAAAAGGAGAGTTTGATTTTAGAAAGTTGAGAAAAGAAAATTTTTGAATAAATTAGACGAGAATAAATTAAATGAAATACGAAAATTATAAGTATAAATTAAAAACACGAAAATATTGTTATGAATCAAATTGTGTTTAAAACTGCTGTTAAATAAATTAATAGGGTTGCCACTGCATAAATATAATAATAAAATAATACATACATATTGGTAAGCGTTTAACCAGACAACACAAGCGCGTTCGTAGACTTTTACGTCGATTCCATGAGCGCAAACATTTAGTTAAGTTTTCTCAATTCTAAATATTACAATTTTAACTCTTAAAATTCTCCTTTTTAAAAACTTTTCATTTCCTCAGACATTCTGACAAAATTTTGACTCTGCCTTCTTAAACAAAGATTGTGCAGGAAGCCTTAGAGATATTTTAATATGCTGATATCGGATCTGTGCACATAATTTCTCTAGGCCGCAAAAGAACGCCGACAGATCTTCAAACAAAAAAAGTTTAGCTTTTTCCAATTAAGAATTCTGAGTACCAGATTTTTTATACCTAATTATGTTACATTCAAAGTTTCACCCTCACACGATATTATTATTGCTGGGTATTTTCCCCATCCATTCTTCATCAACTTCCTGCTGCTTTTATATTTTGCGTATGTGTATTTTGTATTTGCACACACACACACATATTTCAAATTGATGAATGTCGATTTTTATTTTACTGAAGGCTGACAGTTGTTATTTGCCATCGTACTTTGCATAGACATATGTACATACATACATAAACATACATTCTCGTGTACTCACATATGTACATACGTACTTCCTTGCTGACGAATAACTGTTTTTAATATGCAATACGCACAAACACGCACACACACAAACGCATCTGTATATATAGAAATATTTGGAATTATAGCGAAGCGCATATTTTCATGAATGCATTAATCATTTTGTTGTTCATTTTACGTGTTGGCATTGAAGACGTAAGAAGAATTTGAAAAATAAGCAAAAAAATAAAAAAAAATTGAAGATAAAATTAATGCGCAATACCTGTACACTTCTTAATTAATTTATGTATGCAGGCGGCGCAGTCCCGAGGGAAGATGCGTGTTAGGGTTTCAAATCTTCAACGGAATTTGAGTATGAGCAAAATGTATGGGATAAAGTAAATATGAAAAAATAATATTCAAATTGCAATACTAAATATGTAAGCAAATATTTGTGCGTGAAGAAATATCCAAAGCAAATTGCGGTTATAAATGGTAAGTGTGTATGAAAAAAGGCGACTGGTTGCACAAAAGTACATATAAACAAACATATCTTTCTATTAACTCGTATGTTACAATATGAACATTTTACCCAAAAGGCGCCATTTTTCTATTCAACTTCGAAAAGTTAACGCGTTGGTTGCTTTAATCGATTTAATATCGATTTTTTTTAATGTAACTAAATAGAAATATGTACGAACATTTAATGTATAATTAATTACAACTTGCAACAATAGATGCGATAAAAAATGTACGATTACCCACAGGCGTTCTACTGTACGTATTCAGATTTTTAAATAACTCAAACGAATATTAAATTAATATTGTTCAGCGCTCGACGTATACAAATTTAATGTCCTTTAACTTGAGTAGACTTATTAAAAAAGTAAGCCTTCTGTTTTGATTTTGAGTAATTTAAAGCGAGTACTTTTTAATTATTTATGTATTTTTTTATGTAAAAAAACGTATAAAATAACGAACGATTGCTCAGAGTGAACACTGCGTGTGTGCAACACTTTGTGTTGTACTATTTAATTCTTTCGTCGAACTTCCATTTATAATATTTAGGTATACTCGAAAGCGATCAGACTAACTTTTAGGCTTTGTTAGATGTACATACGTAGGTGTACTTTAGTAAAGAGACTTGGATGACAGCGCTGTTTATATTCTGAGAATCTTAGGCTTTCTAACCAGCAATCCTGAACGGTCACTAATAAGGGAAAATAGAAGGAGGGAATGTTTTTTTCTTCTAAAACTAAGAGCGTCTAAGGCAGCGATGTTTTTGTAAAACACTTCAGCATAGCAAAGTGCGCCGCACATCCTCTTGTCTTCTACCGAAAATTGTACGCTGGACCCATTAGAAAAAAAGTTCCTAAAATAAATACTTCTGGAGTAATTTTTCTTGAGATTTTTGCACATCAATTTGGCAAAAAAAAACTTTATGGCTAAGAAATAAAAAATTAATTTCGTTTTCATTATTCAGTATTTCAGTAGTGCGGGCACTTCCATTTGAATGTTTTCGGCATCGCTGATTTAAGGATGCAAAGATTTTCCAATGATATTTTTAAGTCTTCCTTAATAATGCAAAGTAATTCTAGCAAACAACAGCATTCTTCACCATTAAATGCCTTCTTACTTAATACAAACTGCAAGTGAAGGAAGCCGTCTCCATGAAGGGAGTGTCAAGCGTCCTGTCGCTTTGTCAATTTGCTGCGTTTACGTGCGAGCGTGTTACCAACACGAAACCACTCAAGCAAACTTACAGTGGCGTGGCTAAAGAAAAACAAAACGAAAACGACCACCAGCACAACGTTGTGTTGTAAGAACGAGAGCAGTCGAAGAACTTTTAATTTGCGCGCAAGCTGTGACAGTCAGGACGGCGGCTGAGGTGCCAGTTGGGGCAGATGGTGCGCACGTGCAACGGCCACCTGTGTGGCAACTACAACTTTACTTTTATCTACGAGTACGCGCCGTAATTGCAAAGCTACTAATTTTTGTTGCTCATTTTCACTTCTAACTGACGCCTTGGAGTGGCTTTAAGTGCAACAAAGTGGGCTGTGGTTGTGGCATTGCAGATGCCATGCGACCGCACACTCGAAACGGCACACAGGTAAGTGGCAACGGAAAAACCCTTAGTGACAATTTGGCTTAGCAGCAGCTGCCAATGAAGTTAAATTTTGTATAATATGAGATGCTGCTGCAACAACAGCAACGACAACTATTTCAGCAATACAAACTTGTACGAGTCGAAGTGATGCGCTCGCTGGTTGGCCTGTGTGATTGCGTGTTATTCAAAATATTTGTATATTCAAACTCGTACAAACATAGAGATATATTCTTGTGTATGTGGCGCTGATTACACGGTAATGATGTTGCGGCGCTGAAGCGGCAGTATCGCTCAAATGAGTAACCATCCGACCGAGCAATCTTCCACTAAACCAACAAACATTTGCCTCAATTTGAAGCGTTGTCGCCGCTGCATATGAAACGTGCTTGGCATGCGAATTAATGTTTTAGCATTGAAAATAATTGCCATGGCATTGCCAAAGACACGCAGCCAAATGCAAACGAACGCGCAACGACCAAGACACAGGCTTTCTTACGAAATATTCAGTCAGCAAGAACAACAAAAACACTACTACAAAAAAACTACGAAACAACAAATAAAAAATCACAATCCGCATACAGTTTTCAACTGTGGGCGCCATCTTTCATCACTCGTTCGCCATTACGTTACATCACGTCTCGAGAGTTTTATAGTTGCATTTGAAGTCTCGTCCAGCTCTCAAGTTTGCTGGCGTAAAATGGATTTTGCGGCGCTCACGCCTCATGTGCTCGTTCACTCAGTCAACTTCAGTCATCCCGTAGTCATTTCGTTAGTCATCCAAGGCATTTCATTTGCATCGCCTTCGTTTGATATGCAAATGACAAATGCACGCACAAAATTGCTGCGGTAAACTTTGTTGCACATCCAACTTAAAAGCGTGTGGAAGTTTGAAAAAGTTTTATGAAAACTATGAAGTGGCGCAGTCGACTTACTGGCGACCAGAAACTACAAATGGAGATCTTTGCATGGCATTGAGTAGTGCTGCGAGAGTGTGCCTTGATGTTAACTATTCTTCTTCTAATTGAAATAAAACCATAAAAGTTTCCCTCAGGCGTTTTTTAAGCGAAATTAAGTCACATAGAAACAAGTTATTTTTTTTGCTTTCCTATACATTTTTTAGGAGATCGAACACAAGTTTTCTTCTAGCGCTTTGCGTCGGGGGTGGCTGTTAGACGGTCAAATCAATGCTGTTTTCTGTCCGTTCATACACAGCTACACATTTCTCTTAGTTTACAGTTTGTGTGGATGATGTACCCCTCTCTCTCTCTCTCTGAAATCTATTCAGGCACTACCTCTTGACAACTGCCATTAGACATTCGGATTAGAATAGTGAAATCTCAGTGTACAATTTTCTGTGGTCTCCGAAAAACAGTTTCCATAGCAACCGAAACAAACTATTCTAACCTAGTGGATTAAAAACGTCTTTGTCTCTCTGGAGTCAAACAATGCAGAACTTTATTGAAAAGTTTCCGCAAACAAAGTTTCGTAGATTTGGGGTCTTTTCACTTGAAATAGTTTCGACAGCGAGCGTTAACTCGACGCTAACGAGAAGAGTCTTCTTGAGAATCACAAATGAGATTTGCAGGAAAAAAAAATACAAGAAAATATAATTTTTCCTCAAGGCGAGAACAACACATTCATTATTTACATTATTAAGAGCAAAGGACAGGCTGGTCAACAAATTATTTTGTGCTTTCAGCTTTCCTTTCAACGTCATTTTCCATTATACTTAACCGAAATAAACGCGTAAAGACCGATGATGGAGTCGGTTCATACTCGTAGTTATGATTGACTGATTTTTAATGGACTTCCAATGAGAGACGTCAAATGGTCTCCTTCGACATTTCATGGCATTACAAACATTTGCCTACAGCCAACCACTGCTTGTTAGTGCTGCAACAATGCTGTTACCATTTTTCTTTACTGCGTTTGGCAGCGGTTTTTGTTGTGGCAACAACAAGCATTGATGGCCTGTCAACTACGAGTATGGAGTAGACATTTTATAAAAGTGATTCAACAGCAGAGCAACGACGAACTGTGACAAAATAATATTTCTATATAGAAAAGTGGCGTAGACGATGACACTGATTGGCATTTGTATGTTTGTATGTTTGTGAGCATTCCTTGGCAAAGAATAGAATTCAATGTAAATTTGTATTAACAAATGTCGGTGGTGTGCGGGGAAAAGTACAAGAAATGAATTGTTGCATTCGCATTGCTAGCATTGCGAAGCACTGTGGCGTGAATGGGTCGCAATGTGGAATTATTAAAAACTATTCATATTCAGGCGGCAGGTATAGAAAATCGACTGTTTTAATGGAAAACGTTTTATATTTATTCTACCGGAAAGCTTTTCTCTGGGATTAATTATATGTCAAGTGTATGCGCTGTGCATTCGTATGCTTTTCAAATTAACAACGCGCATTTGTTAATGTAAATTAATGGAAAAATAAAAATAATAATAATAATGGTGGTTATTTGGCGTACTCGTAACAATGAAGAAGATGAATGATACTTTCAATGGGAATGAAATGACTGAAAAGTTTATAATGCTAATTTGGTCAACTGAAAAGCAAAGATACTTCCTATACGGAGTTTTTTTTGTAATTAATTCCATTAAGTTCTTTAACTTAAATAATTTTTATTTTATTTCACATTTACTCTGTTATGCTCGGGCAATTGAGTGGCTCATTCACGCTTTCAAGTTTTCAAGTGCTTTAGGAATTTTTACGAGTTTAGCTTGGATCTAATTTGGGAAGAGTTCAAACTGTTTCGGAATCTCGTGACAGGAGGTTGCAGAATCAAATCGGGTTTCGGATTGCTTTTATACACACTTTAGGATAATAATAAAAAAAAAGGTGTGTACAAAATTGAGGTCTATTCGAGACCAGCCAATGAAGCAGTCGTTACGAACGTATTAATCAAGAACTAACGTATTTGTCTAAATCTAAGCGATTTGTGGAAACATTACGCATAAAATAAATATTCAGTGGCATTCATTTTATGTGCGCTTCCTCTAAGTATAAATTCATCTACAAACATCTAAGCACACACACACACACACACACACACACAGGCATATGCTTGAGTGTATCATAAATTCAAAGTGAGCTCGAACAATCGCTGACCGACTCTTTTTGCTACGAAACACAGAAAAAATGCGACAAACAGAAAAAGACAAGCATAAGGAGTGAAGAATTTGAATTTGAATTTGAATTTGAATTTGAATTACACTGACATGCAAATAATGGCCATGGGAAATGAGCGAAAGCAGCCACACAAACAGACACACATACATAAGTGCCTGAGCAAAAAAGATGTATGCAAGTGAATGTGGGAATGCGAAAAGCGTTATGAGAAAAAAGCACTATGAAACAGGCAATGGAGTGTTGGAAAAAATACTGAAGAATGGAAGCATTGGTATTGCCTTGACAGCAAAACATAAATTTTTACATAAAGAAACGGAATTCGTAAGCAAGTCTGCGACGATGTTGTGAAAGACATGGCCAGGAAGAAAGGCCATTCTGTGGAAATTAAGATTCGAAGTGTCATTTGCAGCCTTCGTTATTTATAAGCACAACGACAAATGTGTGGAAATGAGCTAGACTTGCGTTCCCATTGAAGCGTTTGCTCTGCTTAGTTTAAAAAATTGAAGGTTTTTTTTTCATTTTTGCAACAATATAGAAAAGTAAATATGTATTTAAATAATTTTTTGGTTAAAATACATTTTATTCGTTAACAAAAACCATAAAGGCATATTTGTTAAACTTTATACAAAATGTGAAAAAAAAATTTTAATGAAATTTTGACCGCTAAAAAGAATGTTCGAATGTGTTGAGCTAAAAACTCTTAAGTTTATTCAATTTTCGTACAATAAATGCAAGTTTCAAGTGTCTAGAAAGTTACCATTGATTTTTGGCAATTTTTTTTAACGACTTCAAAGTAAAAAATATATAAAAACCAATTTAGTTTGTAGGCACATTCACACCACTTTCATGCAAATATTTTTTTTTATTAATTTTATTACTGATTTATAGCTGAAAAGCTTATTATGACAGCAAATGACAAATTGTTTACACAAATATTGAGTGCGAAAAACACACGCGCGTACACATTTACATGCTTGATGAAGATGCGCTTCTGGTGCTACACGACGTATGAGTGACATTTGTTTACACACAGTTGCACGAGTATGAATGTAGCGGAGGGGGCAAAAAAAAAATTGTCATACAGCAAAGGTGAATCTGCGTGATTTATTAAGTGGCATTGAACATGGAAAGAGTAAAAGAAATGAATTTAATATTTGCGATGGAAATTTTTTTGTAGTAAAACTATAAAAATAAGGTTTCCACTAAGTTCCTCAAATCAAAAAAGGAGAGTTTCATAGGAAAAGCGATAGATAGTCCATCTGCCAGGCATTGATTCACTACTATGAAAAAAAAAAAATGTGGATGAAAATTTTTATCAATCAACCCGCTTTTATTTTAGCACTCGCGCAATAACTAACAATAAAAAAATTTCAACTAAGAGCTTCACTAAACTAATTAATAATATGCAGCAGCAAACAGTAAACATTTGCAGTGTGCTTTTTTGTAGCAAAGCTTTTAAGAGTACTTTGTGTTTAGCATATAATTTAATTAGAAATTTGATATTTTTCCTAGCAACCTTTGCCGTTTTTTCTTTTGTTTTTTTTGTAGCACTCACATATGAACTGAACTTCCATTTCACTTTATTAACACAATTCACAGCATCGTAACGAGCTCCAATGCGGCTTGCATCTTGCTTTTTGTGGTTTTTGTTGCTGTTTCATTTTGGCGGCTTCAAATGTTGCTTTTCACGCTGATAAAGTATGAGCAAACAAAAAAAAAAAACCAAAAACCAATAAAAAAAAAACCTCCAAAACAAATCGTAAAAACGCAGCATAAAACTGTGGAAAACTAATTAAATGTGCATCATACGCCCTGGTGCACTTGACTTTGCCAGAGCAACGCTGCAGCGCAGAAAGCGTACGAGTGTGGTGAGTGAACGGCGTACTTTATGCTTTTTGCCTTTTTCTTGCTTTTGTGATGATTGTAAAGTTGTAGCATTGTGCAGGAAAAGTGGTGTGAAATGAGTTTGGGAAAATAGTGAAAAATGGAAAATAAAGTTAAATTGAATGAAAAATTTAAAGTGGTACTACACAATTTGAATGAGACGCTTTTGTATATTCTCGTTGATTGTAACACAAAAGAAACATTTTTTTTAAATTTATTGACTTCGAGAAAATATTTTTTCTTTGGCAAACAACATGTATGTAAATTTTTTGATAAAGTAAAAATTAATGAGTATATTCTCTATATGAATTTTATTTCTATGTTTGAAAATTTAAATTTTTTTAAACATGTTTGCCAACACTCTTAACAGTTTTTTTTGAGTTAAATAAAATCTTAAAACAAGAGTAAACACATAAATTTTTGTAAATAGGATTGCTGCCACGCATTAATATATTTTTAGGTTAAAACAAGGACCATAATATTAACAAAAAAAAGTTTAAGAAAGCTTCAAAATAAATAAAATTTTAAGTAAATTTCTTTTATTATTTTATGTGACGTATTTATTACTGTAAATTGCTTACCACTACAAAATTAAATTCAATTTTACAATATTGTTATCAAGGCAAAGCCTTCCAACAAATATTTTTTTTTTTAATTTAAGAATTTTTAATACACTTGTCACCTAGCAAAAGAAGCAAATTCATTAAATTTAATTGAAATATTAAAAAATAAAATAAAAATTTAAGTATCACACGAAGAGTATTTAATATAGTCAGCTCATGAGTCCTAGGCAAAAAAAGGACTCAAGTTTTAAAAAGTTCTAAATTATTTTAATTTAAACCTTTTTAAAAAAGAGGTTATCAAGATTTTTTTTTATATTTTTGTTTGTGTGTTGCTTGAAACTTCTTGACCGATTTTAATAATTCTTGCTTTATTGAAAAGGTGGTACCTAAAGGGTGACCCACTTTGAAATATCGCTAAATTCTGACCATCAAAATCTGTTTTTTTTTTTCTATTAAAACTTACTTTGTATGAAGTACTGCACATTTAAATTGTTTTGATTAAACAATTCTTCGAATTAATAAATAAACTTGATATTATTTAAGTATAACATCAATAAGGAAGTAGCTCCTTAGCTGCTCAAAAAAAAAAATGTAAATAATGAAGAATAAAACAAAATTAGTAGTGGAAGTGGTCGTTTACATATAAACACTGAATTAAGTTTCTCTCATTGTGTGCTCGCACATTTATTCGCAATTCGCAGATAATAAAAAAATATAATAAAGTGAAAGCGCTTAAGCGGAACTTAAATACAAAACCAAATGAGTAACTTAATCGCCAAAGACGCAGAGCTTCCAGTGCGACGTATTCACAACAACGCATACGTTTACGAGTATGTGTAGCTGTGTATGTCCTGTGTTAAAGCAATAACTCTTCTTTGAAGTATTTCTTGCGTATGCGTCGGGATTTTATGGCTGCCTGAGCGATTACAAATGTGCGAAGCGGCAAAAAAAAAAAAAAATTGAGTTAAAAGAAATATAAACTTCCATTTCCAGACTTTCTACATACATTCACTTCACATTGATGGAGTCATGTGTAAAACTCCATCAATGTAATTTTTAATGCATGACTTGACAATACTTAATTACTTAATTTGTTTTATTGCTCAGCCATATGCTTCACATTTGTGTTGGACATACATAAATTAAAGGGTATCTTCTATTACCAGCTGGAGACGAAGAAATTTGAAATGTGGCTACGCACTGCTTGCACAGCACATCAAAATTCAATTATCCACACCATTTGCTATGTTAAAGACAAATGACAGAAACTGATATCGACAATAGCAGCTCTCGGTTGTGCAAATAAAAAAAAATGTTTCTTTACTTGAGTTATGGCAATGGTAAATGGCAAATAGTGTAAGACGTAAGGCAGCAAATAAGGAAGAGCCAAACTGACGTTGGACGACAAGCACAGCCCACAGGGCAGCTAGTATGTGGCTTGAGGAGCAATAATGCTAAACGAGTTGCAATAAAAAACAACTTATCGTCGCTATAAAGTACTATATGAATGTGGGAAAAGGAGACGCCTGAGTTTTCCCATAAAAATTCAGCCAAACCTTCCGGGACATGATTTTATTTTTCAATGAAACTCATACATATATGTTGCTCCTTGGTCAAAATGAATTTTGCCCCAAAAAATTTTTTTCTTCCATCTATGACCAATTTTGTTTTACAGGTAAAAATCGATTTTTTGAGTTATTCGCGCGAACATTTTTTTTAAATAATCCATAAGTTTTATAAATTTTGACCGATTTAAATAATTTTTACGCTCAAATGTTTGCACTATTTATTACCGTTATGATTTAATTGTCATCGTTAATAATTTTTTTTAGAAATAAAAAAAAGTTCAAATTTTTTTTGAAATTTGATTTCTCGAAAAATGATTTCTTTTTCTTCGAAACTTTTTTTAACATCATCTATGTAGATACACTAATCTTAAATTTCACTTAATAACATAATTAAGAGGCATATATGCACGAATATTCCATACACGATACTTATTAAAAGACGAAAGTCCGCGTTTTTTGCAAATAAAACTACTTTTTTCAAAAAATCCTAACAAAAAAATAAAAAATTTTAGCTAATAAATAGCCATTAAGTTTCGAAGAAAAAAAATTTTTTTTCGAGAAATCAAATTTCAAAAAAAACTTAAACTTTTTTTTTTTTAAAGTTGTGGATGATTGAAAAAAAGTTTCGCGCGAATAACTCAAAAAATCGAAATGGAATGCATCACACATAAATTATAAATTGCGTGTCGGAAGATTTGCGCGAGTTTCTTACGATTTTCATGAATGCACCTGTGTTAGTATAAACACACACACACACACACACATATTGACATACATACACACATACATACTTGTATTTGTGTCGCTTTGCAAACGCATCAACTCTTGCCAATGCTGTCTTTGCTTTAGCTTTGTGCATTTCCTCCGGCATTCTTCATCGTTGTAATTCAGTTATTTATGGGCGCTTCACAGCGTTTGAGTGGAATTTATTAGATTTTCTTCCATGTACATACATACATACATAAGCGTATATGTCTGAGTAGAGTTGAAGTAGACGGCATGGTATTCTAAAAGGGCATCTCAAAAAGTTACCTGCAATGGAATTGTGCTCACGAACAGTTCAAAACAGTTGATAATATTTCAGGTAAAAAAAAAAAAAAAATTGAAGTAACGCAAAAAAGCTTTCCCATTCATTTTACTAACCGCGTAAATGTGCTTTCATTGGCATGATTGAAGTATCGTCATTTTCTTTGATTGATTTCGGCTATTTAATGCAAATAATTTGGTGCTGAAAATCACATAGATTTTGTTTCTGCGAAGAGTGAAGAAGAATGCAGCAAACTATTGAACCAGCTAGCGGTTGTGATGAGACACACTCATACATAGTTAGAAGTGATTTGAAGAATTGCAAAATGTTTTTTTAAAAATATTGAACTTCAAGGCTCAGTACACAAGCTCTCAGCAGATTGGCTGGCTCGTTGTGCTCTGTGGGGGAATTGATAAAATTAACTACCAATAAGGCTGTTTTTTAGAGTGCGCTTTAAAAAGTGAAATTTACAAAATTCGAATATAAAAAAACTTTTGGCAATCGACAGTTAAGCTACAAACACAAATACATCATAACTTTTTCCACTTATGTTATCACGTTTAAATATTTTAAGTATCTAAGAGAATTTTATGACACCGACTTGTCCACTTGACTTTTTATTTAAATTTTTTTAAATTTTGAATACAAAAAAACATATTTTGTTTCATTCTCTAAACTAAACAAATTACATTTGAAATTATTACCATTCTGCGTTTTTTCGTTCTCCTTTTTTATTTGAATTTTTTTTTCATTTTCCCCCTTTCGACCTGTAAATAACTTAACACAAATTTAAATATCTTATTTTAATACAAACGCCAATTGGTCTAAATATGAAAGTTTTCTCTCACTATTACAGACTTGCGACTGCTTACCGCTTTCTGGCATAAATTTAGTTCTTCTACTCTGTTCTTAAGCAGCGGCATTTAGCAGAGTGTTGTCACGAATTAATTTAGCGCCAACTTTTAATAACTTATAAATTGCACTTACTAATAAACATTGTTTTGTGTTTTCCATATTACTTCCGCTAACTGCCTCTTATGCGCCTTACAAATTTCCAATACAAATTATTTACCTTCAACCTCACGCCTTTGTAGCGCTCTTCAAATTTTCATTAGACACCGCAAGCAGCTAACAAACTTCCTCATTAATATTTCCAAACGAATCATTTCCGCTCTGCTATTTCCGCTCAAGCAAACGTATAAATATTTATTATTTACGTTTTCTCTTGCGCACTATTTATTTGCGCTCGCATGCTTGTTCTTGCAGGCGTTAATTTTGCTTTTGCTTTGGGCTACGCGTAGAGCAACGTAGAATGCTGCGGCTGACCGCAGACGCTACTAATTGCGGTTAACCGCACTCGGATTATTGCGCGCCTAACAGTATGCCATTGTTTGCGTTTAAATCACGCTAATTGAGCTTTAGCTTTAAAGCACTGCTGTTCGTCTGCTGTCTAATGCAGTGAGTTTTTGTTTTTTTTTAGCGCCGTCTGCGATTGAAGCTTGAGTTGCATATTTCGAGATGTATCGAATGTTTATAGCTAGCTACAGTGTGCGTGTGTGTGTGTGTGTGTGTGTGTGAGTTGATTTAAATCGTCGAATTTGCATAACTTCGCCACACAACGCTGCTATCGTTGTTGCAGTACAATTTCATTAACGTAAATTAAAATTTATATACAACAATGGCTAATTGAATTTGCATCGCGCAAAATCGGCCGCCTACATTAGGCTGTGTGCAAATGCAAGTTCGTGCGAAAATGTGTGTGGAAATCGTTGTTTTGCGGCATTAATTGCGCAAGCGGTTGAGGGGAGTGCTAGTTAATAAATTTAGCAGGAATTCGATTGAAATTTATTGGAAAATTATTAACACATTCAATTACATCATTATTATGGCAATGCGAAATTGAGAGTGTAAGTCAAAATTAACGAAAATAATGGAAACACAAAATTTGCACGAGCAGCCGAACGCCAAGGCTAGCAGGTGATTTTTAAAATTGTTATAATATAAAGCGTACGCTTGAAAGTTTTTAAATAAAAAAAAAACGAAAAGAATTCAAATTTTTATTGGGTGTGTTGTCTTGGCAATCAGCAAGACTTTAAGCTAAAATTAAACAAAATGTATGATTCAACTAAGCATTTCAAGTCACAACTAAACCTCTAAGGATTCAATACCGTGTTGCGGCTTTTTCTACATCAGAATACAATTTTTGTTTACACCAACATTAAACTTAATTCTTACTGATTCCATTTTGAATACTTTCATTGGCGTGCACTCAATTGCACTTCAATCAAACATCGCCAATTAATATGAACTTTAAACGAGCAGCATGTACACAAGTCAAATTTACAGCTAGAAAAAAAAAAATTAACTGTCAAAAAGTTGCATTCAAATCACGCGCGCAATTCATGCACAATTTCGTCTATCAGCCAGACAATAAACTATGCTTTGCCATTTTTGATTTCAGGTTTGCATTTCCAAATCCAATATTTATAATTTATAAGTCATGTGCGAGTGTGTGTGCCAATGAAACCAGTTTGGATGTTGAATTAAAAATGTGATATGAAAAAATAAATCTGCTTTTATGTGCAAATAATTCAATGCATAAATAATGAGTTTGTTAATTTTTTTTGCTTAATTTTAATTGATATGCAAATGTTACGTATACGCCGCGTCAGCCCACGTCGCGTCGGTGTGGTATACGTTTTTTTTTTTTTTTTTTGTAAAAAATGAAAAAGGCGACATTGTGTTGTATTTTGTGATATTAAAAATGTGATGCTGAAAAGCTACGATAACTTGCTGCAACGTTCAACGTGTCCGATGCATAGAAACGATAAGCCTTTTAATTAAATGAACAATAATTATATATGCACAAAGGAATTTCGCGTAAATTTTAATAAAACAAAGTGAAAGCGTAGATAAAAATGTAATGCATATAAATTTAGTGCATAATTTACACATATAGCGTTATTTTTAATTGAAATTTTCATATTGCTTTTCGTTTGTAGATACGCTGAATTTGCGTTCTTTTTTTTTTGAAATCATCACTGACACTTTTAATTGCACTTGCTGCGAGCAACCATCTCATCCTAACCTTACCTCATCACAAGCAATCATATATGTATGTTAGCAAAGGCTAACGTGAAATAATTTCCACGGCCCTCGACATTCGGCGATAACACTTGAAATGGTTCGTTTATCAACGTCGGCTAAACGCGCAAGTTTCAATTTGAAGTCTTAATTAATTTTGAGTTTAATTAAAACTTCGTGGCATATTTCTGTTACATACTATAAGTAAATGTATATATGTTTAAGCTTTGTAGGAGTTGTCAGTTAGTACTTGCGGCGTGCGATTTACAGCAAATCCTCAAGTGGCAAATTGCATTTTAGCCAAATTGATGAGTCAACCGCGATGCCAGCAGGAATGCGCGCTCGTTAAGGACGATTGAAAGTTGTGAGATTTACGACTTTTTTGTGATTTTTTTTTTGTTTTTGTTTTGTACGAGTGGGAAGCAGCGAAATCAAAAAAAAAAAAAACCAGTCAGTGTGGGACTTTAAACAGAGCTAAACCTTTTACTTTATTTCCTTAGTGTCGATTACTGGGCGCTGATGAGTATTTGTTGGACAATCTGAAAAGTTTAATTTTTTTTTGGCGGTAACGCTACGCATTTATTTGACATATGTTCGTATATATGTATGTACACGTATGTAAATATGTAATACTTAAGTGTGTACAACAGCAGATTAATGACATTTAAGGGAATGAGCAGAAAACGAAATGACTGTGGATTGAATTTAATACAAAGCCATTCATGCAGCTCTGTGTGTGTGCGTGAGGGCAATCCATGTGGGCGGTATAAAAAACCGATCAACGGATACTGCTGCTGATGTGTATGTAATTAAAAGTGGCAAAAAAAAAAATGTTTGCTGTGGTTGCAGGAAATAAAGTTGGCAGCCTGCGCCAAATGGCTTTGCTAATTGTGGCTGTGACTGTGTATGTGTGTGTGTGTGTGTGTGTTGGTGTTTTTTTTTTTATGGCAGACTGTTGCGTTTGCGGTTGACGCTGTGGCTTTCGATGCTCCAATCGCTAGCCCATGCAAAAAAATGTCCGTCAAGCGAATTCAATTTGGCGTAAATTCATTTTCACGCACACGCTTACAGTTGAAATTCAAACGTGTGTATGTATGTAGATAACTGTAAAAATATGTGTGTACATACACACAGCGGTAACTATGCAAATTACATATTTGTTTAACGAAAATTGAATTCAAACTCTGCAACTTGCACCGCCCAAAAATCACTGTCCGTGACCAATCACAGCCTGGTAAATCCTATCAGGTTTTCAAAGTTTGATCATTTGGGCGTATTTGGAAAGTGCAAATTCAATGGAAAATTTATTTTTAATTCGTTAAATTGTGCTAGCTTTAGTGTAAATGTGTGCGTGTGCGTGTGCATGTGTGTGTGCACATGTCAGCTGAAGTTAACTCAAAGCAAAAATGAAAATTTAGTTGAGAGTTCATCCAGAATTAATTAACCTGAGGAATTTATAACAAAATAATATAAAAGAATTGTTGATGAAGTTTAGTGAGTTGCAATTAATCGCATTATACATACATATATGATTAGCGCAGCATTTGCATGAAGATAAATTTATGGGTGTTGGGATTATTTCGAAATTATTTGCTTCAAGCAAATTAGCCTGAAAAATACACGACGAAATGGAATGTTAGGCGGAAAAACTGAGATTTGAAATTCTTTAAAAATTCTGAAAAGCTTTTCGAGAGATAGAAAATATGACTTGTCCATTCTACAGTACATCTGACCTATCAATCGCGTACCAACGAAATAATTGGGTCTCACTGATGATATCTCTTATGCTCGTCGTTCCCTACCTAAAACTCCACAGTATCGCGGTGCTCCGTGAGACAGAGTTCATCTTCAACTTGGCCTCCGATATATGAATAGCAACTCATATCGATAAGGATACCAATTATCTATAGGAATATGAAGAAGAAAGCAAAATTTTTTGTTATGTTCATATAAGGCAATTTCTTTTTTTACATGTTGAAAAATCCATAGCTTACGTTGTCGGCAGGTTAAAACAAATATGAAACCGGCTTTCTCAAAAGTTTACCACGTGCCATTTCACAGTTTCCTTGTTCACTAGGTAAATATATAGTAAAGAGTCTAGGATGAGTTCTTCAGGTGGCAATAACTTTTTTTAAGCCATTTGAAAAAAAAGAAAAACAATTATAATTGATTAACACTTTTCCAATGCATTTGGGTTTTTGCGCTCAAATTGCCTTCAGCTGCTTGAAATTTTTAAATTCCTTTGGCATACCTCTTTTTATTATAACTATTAAGAAAGTTGCTCAAATGTCCACTTTTGAATCGATCTACCAAATGGCATTCAGAATCAATATTGCTTGCACATGGACTCTCAAAGATTTTTAATTTGCGAGCATTTAAATATCTCTGTTAAATAAGTGCACTCGGAAATTTTGCATATTCTGCCATTACTTCTACTTTCTCATTTTGTCATTTAGTTGTAAAATATGCAAATCCGCCTTTTATTTGCATTTTTTTTTCTCTTTCGAATGCTTACAAACACATTTACATTCTAATATCCGCATTTGCTGTGACTGATTACAACTGAAGGCTGACATGGCAAAAAATTGTTCCTACAAGTGGTTTTTACATTTTTTTCTTTATTTTATCTTCTACATTTAATATCTGCTTTTAGTTTTTTTTTTATAAGAGTTTTAGTTGCGAAAACTTTCCTCCTTCGGGTTGACTTCGAAAATAATTTATTTGTTAAAGTAGATCTACAAAGCGCCGCTTCAACTGCATTGAAAACAAAGTGTTTCCGTGTGGTTGACCTCAACTGCGGTGAAATTTCCCATTTATTTTCAGATGAATGTGGTTTTTTGTTGTGTGGTTTAGAGCAACGTGCGAACATTGCGCATTCTATGTACATTTGATTAATTTAAATCACCTTTCGACTAGTAGAATATTGTCTAAAAAGTTGCTGAGACTATAAACAACTTTGTGTTTGTAGCAAAAGTTTGTTTTGTGGTTGTTGTGGCAAGTTTTTGGATATAAATATCCAAAGAAGCTGTTGTGCAAGTTTTTGACACATCCATGTACATTTGAAATAAAGACACATCTGTACATACATACATATAAGATGGTGTGTGTGTGTGTGTAAAAATAAGTGGCAGCTTTACTAAACGCAGTCTTTTTTGAGGCAAAGTACTTTTGAAGGTTTGCTTGCCACACATAAATGTAGTAGTCACTTGGCTTTGGTGGGCTTTGTAAAACAATGTTACGTATTTCGTAGGAAGAGAGCTAGGGAGTGGTGAGTAGTTTAAAGAGTCATAAGAGATTACTTTTTTTTTGTATTTTTTTGATTTCTTGAAGATGTCTCATAGTACACTCTGTTCACAAATTATAGCACAAACATATATTGGCACATTTAAACACATTTTTTACCTAATAATTATTATTAATTATTTTTCATTTAAAATTTCGTTAATTCTGTAACAAACACCACAAAAAAAAATGTTTTAAGATTTTATTAAAAATGTAGAATTAAAAAAAAATTTTTTTTTGATTTTTGGTGCATGCAGATATGTAGCTTATTCAATTTTAGTACAACTAAGTGCAAGTTTCTAGTGGCTACGATTTAACACTGATTTTTGGAAATTTCTTTACTGATGCTCACGCTCGCAATTTCTTACATATAAAAAATAATCGCCGTTTTGAGTTGTGTGGAGGAAACTGCCAGTAAAAAAATTGTTAAAAATCTGTGATAACTTGTACACACTTGGGACTTGCGCTTTCTTTGACTAAAATTTAAAGAGCCAAAAATTTTCGTACTCAAAAAAATTCAAAATATAAAAAAAATGGGTGTTTTTTTAGAAAATGAACTATATTTGAAAAATAATGTTATTTAATAAAAAAAAAAGTGGTAAATCTGTTAATATGTGGCTGTGCTAGAAATTGTGAATAGAGTATATATCCACTTATTTATATACCCACATATACATTAGTACAACTGTGTATAGTTACATCGTTGAAGCAAGTCACGCACTCTTAATTAACTGCTTGACAATGCAGTTTTCCAATTTAAATGTAAATGCAGAATGCCATAAATTGAAACTTTATTTACTGAACACTTAATCGTAAACGCTATTGGTCGACCAACATCAACAAAAGTGATAATTTCTCAGCCATTTTTGGTTTTTCAATAGTTTCGCTTGGTAAGCACTTTCGATGGCAATCGGCGTTCGGAAATGACACTTTCAAAGCAGCCACCACATTGTAGATGTATTTATGTTTGTACATACCCTGCAGTAAAAAAATATCAATTGCTAAAACTAGCTAACTTTTAAATAACTACTTTGCGATAATTGCGAAAAATAAATTATTTATTATCAAATGCATAAAATCATAACTTTACTTTACTTCATAAAATAAAGATTTGTCAACATAGTTGGCAATGACATAAATCAGCTAGCAAACGAATGCAAACAAAAAATAAAAGGGAAAAAGTAAACGCGGATGCGAAATTTGTGAATTTTGAAGATATATAAATTAATAAAAGTAAGTAAGTTATCCTTAGATTATTGAAAATTATTTTATTCTACAGATTAAGACACTAAAAGCGCTACCGAGGGATAAAATTGCTAAAAAGTTGAATAACGTTTGAATTTTTGCAGTTAACATAGAAGGAATTCATGGTAAACAAGGTTTAAAAGAGCATAAGCAGTTTTTTAATACGCTGTATTTTGGAACGAATTTCCGTCATCCCTTGTCAAGTTTGGTTTGGAGACAAACCGGTTTCGGCGTTGTGCCATCTTCAGTGTAATTTTTCGTTCTCCTCGAACGAAAAATTACACTGAAGATGGCACAACGCCGAAACCGGTTTGTCTCCAAACCAAACTTGACAAGGGATGACGGAAATTCGTTCCAAAATACAGCGTATAATTACCCTGTCGGAAACCACAACAACCAAAAAGAATATAGTTTTTTAATACTTTGTTAGGCATGTAAATATATATGTATGTACATATGCACATCATAAGCACATATTTAAAAAAAATTAGAAAAAGTTTTAAATTTGCAAAATTAATTAATATTTTTCCTTTTATTCTATGTAAATCGTTTAAAAACAGCTGCAATGATGGTCCTTACCCAACTAAGAAACTCCGTATTGCATTATCGGTGATAAAACAACGACACTTCCACAAAATAAGCACACAAAAAATATCTTACCTCAACGATCTTAAAAATCATATGTTTATATTTTTTTAAAAATTATTTAACTATACTTAAACTCTGTATCGATGCTTAAGACCTACTTAAAAACTTGAATTTTATTAAAACGAGTACATATGTATGTATATAGTACATACATTTAATTTTAAAATAATTTTTCATGAAATAAATTGTATTAAAATCAAAATATAATTTAATATTTCTTTATCTCATATTTCTCTATATTTAATAAAAAAAAAATATTTAATAAATTTGAGTTCTGTTCTTCAGTTAGGTATGGTTGCGGTTTTATATGGGTAACGTATAGGTAAGTAGAAGATATGCGGTTTGGCGAAACCAGCGTTAAATCAATAAGATATTTACAACTGATAAATACAGAAAATAATCAGCACTAGTGTTTTTGTAAGCAATTTAAAGTTACTATAACATTAGCTTCAATTCCTGCAGGGTATGTATGCATAGGAACTTGGGCCAATTCGGTAAAATTTTTTTTTTATTGAAAAACTGATAAAGCAATTTTTTGGTCGGTTTCAATATTTTAGAGTTCTTAAGCAGCGAATATTCTGCTCTTTTAATCCGTTACTCGAAAGTTGATCTCTAAATATTGATGAGCAAAATTTTGTGTTTCAATGAATGACAGCAGTTTGTATAAAAGCTTGCTTCAACCCCGAAAATATGCAACTGCAAAAAGCGGCAAAAAGCGCCATAAAAGCAGTTTATTAAAAAAAAAGGAAAAAAAGCTAAGGCATTGCCATTTCAAATTCAAAAACCAATAATGAGATGTCGAACACTCGCAGCTGACCCGAACATTTACGTAGACCAATTTTCTTGTTGTTACATTTTTAATAGTTATCAAATTAGCAATCCACCCTTTGAGATTGAATTATATATCGCCTGCAGCACCATCTATCGGTTAAAATTTGATGTATAAGTTTTGAACTTAAACCTCAGCGAATCATAAATATGCGTTTACAAAATATATCAACTTTGGAGCAGCAGTTTTTTAAGCCACAAATTTAATCTTTCATGTAATTCCAAACGTTTCAGTCCAACACCCTGCCTCATTACTTCTACAGAACAACTGCAATGTGGCTTTTTGATATCTTAAAAATATCCTTCTGGGGCTGTGTAAACAATAATTGAAGCATAAGATTTGCGATTTTTTTTTTTGTTCATGCGATTGATAGCTCCACAGCTTTGTACGATAATTGGTTTAACTAGTTAAAAGTCAGAGAGGTCATCTTGCCTGCCTCCCCTGTCACGCCTTAATTATTACTTCGCAAATAAATATAGAATTTCTGCACTAAGTTTTCCACTTTCTACTTCTAACAAAGTTTTACTCGTTTAAACTGAGACAAGTTTTTATACAGCATTCTATCCGCTGTTGCATTGTTATGCCCTCGACGACTACTTTGCACTCAATTCCACGAACTTATCGTAATTGAATTGTCGCTGGTACACGAACTTCGTTGCTTTTAGCCACGTTCGTCCTGTGCACATCCTGAACAACAGTTCGAATACCTCATAAAAATAATTGCCAACAACTAATACAAGCCAACTGCACTCGGCACGACGGCGCTTGACTTCTATTCACCCAACTTCTACTTATTACCTTTAAATTCCTTGACTCGCCCGTCCGCCCTTCCGCCGGTTTGCTAAAACTTTCGAATTCAACCAATGGCACAGCCATAAGCAAATCTCACACGAAAAGTTTGCACCTCAAGTTCACACTAGCTGTGGTGCTAAGACTCTATAGAAATGCCATCCATCCATTACGGGTATATTATGGCATTTCGAAAGCAAAGAGTTAGCAATAAAAAAAAAACCAACTAAGCACTGCATACCAATGGCTGTGTGTGACTGTGTGCGCTGTGTGAGCGGATTGCATGTGTACAGGCTATTCAAAGCACACATCGAGTTCAAATTGCTTTTACTAATGCTACATACATATTTCTAATCCCAGCAAAGTGCACGCACACACTATGCTTTTCACGTACGTTCACTTTTCTTGCCATCCTCCTGTGTCCTTTGGGCTACTTATTGTTGTTGTTTTTGTGCAGCATCCTGTTGCTGCAATACGCTACGCTTGTTTACGTAAATCCCCACTGAACCGTTTATTAGCAAAAAAAAAAACAAGCTTTGTTGCACGCCCAATTGCTACCCCAAATTTTCAGTGCGTGTTATTGATGCTTTTGTGGAGTAATAAAAATACTTTTATACACAGCGGCAGCTTAGAATGAAAGTATGCTAAGTTTGATTTGCCAAATTTCTAGTTACAGTATGAAAGATATTTTGCGAAAAACTACAATTAATGTGAGTTTACTTAGAAGGCATTGTAAATGCATTTCATTTTATTTCATACAAAAGGTCTCTGATTTTATTGATGTTTTTTATTTCCTTCGTTCAATCGAGTTTGTTGGATTGCTTTAAATTCGATCTAATGCACTTAACGCATTTTCAATGGACACATGCGATGTGTTCTACGACTTATGTAGTAGGGGAAGTAATATATTTTTGCATGATTACATGTACAGCAAAGTTAGTAAGCAAATACTAAGATAAATAGAAATGAACAAATGTTTATCAGTGTGTTACTAAGCACGTAAAAGGGCAAGTTTTCATTATGTTAATTAATTATTTGCTTTACAAAGACGATTCGAGGTACACTCGCATTAAGAAGGGTAATCCAAAGTTGTTCTGCATGGAAAAATGTTTTCATTACTGTTGCTCTTTTGCAGGGGTGGATTTTGTAAAAAAAAAAATTGTTGCAGTTTTTGTTACCGCTTTTGGCACTTTGTCATGGGAAACCTCGCAAGCTCGAAAATGTTAAAAAGGGCAATGCAGGCACTCCGAAACGCGACCAACTATTCCTCTTTGCAAGATAAAAACTTGTCAACAAAGTAGAGCAAGTATTTTAGCATAACTTGGCATTGAGATCGTAACAGACTGTAAAAAACAAATCGGCATTGTTTGTACGAGTTTCCGATCTAACTGCTTCACAACGTAGTAAGTATCTTGATAACGCCGTTAACTCGATGTTCGGCTGACCTAAGTTTGCTTGAGTGAAATTTTTTAATATTATTTTCCCCATACTATTTAAATAAAAAAAAATTTTTTTCCGCACTTTTGGTGAAATATTGGTCTGATCATTCCATTATCAGTTTTTTTTTTCTTGCGATTTTGTGGTCATGCGTACAGTACTATTTGTAGATTAACCAGTCGAACATTTCTTTGGCGTTATAAAAAAGAACTACGACATATCTTAAATAATTAGAAATATCTGTCAACATTTTTGACTATGCGATAGATTTGAAAAAATAAAAATGAAAATTTGATAAAATAAAATATGAATAATGCCCGAATTCAGGAACTTGGTATCATCTCAAGTCTCAAAATGAGCTAGAGATTATTGCTTTTCCCTGCTTCCACGTTTTTCTCGTATGTTTTTATTTTAATATTTTGTGACTTGATCACCACTTTTTTTGAGACTAGAAGCTTTATTTTGAAACTAATGAATACTAACTGGTCAAAAATTGTGACTTTTGTCTCTATTAGAGAATGATACCGCTTCAAGGCACATTCAATAGGTAGCAGCAGTAGAAAAATTGAACCAAAAAAAATTTAAGCTCTGTATATTTTGTTTTTGCTTTTAAAAGCTAAAATTTCAAAAATATTTTATCAACTACCTTGAATTGTACAGAAAGCATTCTTATCACAACGAAATTCAAAATTTGACAATTCAAATTAAAATAGAATATGAAAAAAGTTAAAAAAAAAGTTTGCTATTTGATTTGGCTTGGACCATGATTCAATTATAAAAGGTCGGATACTTATTGGCGTTTAAGTTTTCCGACTGCCTTGTAAGGTTGCATTTAGGAAGGTCTGATAAAGGGGAAATTATGTTATCCCTTTTCGCGCAAAGGTAGTAGAAAAGAAGGTAACTAGTAGCGAAATGCGGTTTGTACATACTAGAATGAAACATATTTAAAGAAATTTGATATTTCAATTTAATATAATATAACCGAATATTCAACCACACATGTATGTATGTATATAAATAGCAGCTTAATACAAAAAACTAAATATACAAAAAAAACGCAAGTGTGATTTAGGAGCAAATATTTTTACACATTTTGTTAACAAAAACAATGTAATTTCAACCTTTTTAAAGTTTTTACATGCAGAAAAAAGAACTATCATATTTGGAAAAATTTTGATAATACATTTTTCTTTACTTCAATATCAATTTTAGCAACCAAACTAAGAGGTATTTATTAAAAGCCCAGTAACCAGGATTGTATACATATTTTTTAATTACAATTTCAAACTTTTTTAAAAATATACATAATTGCCATTTTTGTAGATCATAAAATTGTAAGATTCAAGTCACTAAAAATGTAACATTTGTTGTTCGAAAAAAATTTTTTTTATAACGTAAACACCACACATACCTTCGTCAAAATATTAACGGAATTTTTATTGATATACATCTGTTAGAAATCAAGTAAAGACGTTAGTCAAAACTGGTCAAAATACTAATAAATGTTCTTCTATTCGATATTTTAACTGTATAATTTTATGGTTGTTAATATTTATATAAATTCTTTTTTTTTAATTTTATGTTATTTTATATAAAATATATAAAGTAAAAATTTAAAAACATAAAATGCTTTCTTTGAAAAAAAATATCAAACAAAATGATCTGACCTGACCGGGAATCTAAACAACGACCAATCAATTTCATACATGCAACGAATAAAAATTTCAATTCCTGTTCGCTGCTAGATAAGAAAGGCTACTGCAAAACATACGAGAATGCCGTCAATTCGATTACTTAATGTAGGGCATGCTAAAATAATTTAAAAAGTACAAAAAGGCAACAGTGTTGCCTGCCAGGCCATTTCACAAGAAAAGTACTCATAGCAATTTCGTGAAAATAAGTATTGTATAATTTTAGGCGCTACTTTTGTTGATAAAATAATTACATATGTTATTATACATCGCAGGGATTTAATCTGCCTATTCAAATATACAAGAATGTATGTATATGCAAACGAGTATAAAAATTTAAATTTCAGCGTAAATGAAACTTAAATTCGAGTTGCGAAAATACCACATTAATCTCCTCAAGGGTTTTCACTCTGTGTTTTTGGCGGCTTAAGTGCATTTGCATGTGTAAGCAAATATTGTATTCAAATCTCGCATAAAAAACAAACTATATACTTCCATTTTAATGAAATCTGACCCTCTGCTTCATATTTTTTAGCTTACAATTATATTTTAATCAAAGTTGTTTAAAAATACATTTTGTTTTTGTGCTTAAAGCAGTATTAAATTTAATTAATGCGCCAACAGCTGCCAAAATAATGATAACTATTGAAAATAATAACAATCAAATTAAAACTTTCACATCAAATCCATGCACTAAGCGGATTGCGAATTTACTTTTTATTAGCACAACAACTACAAATGAAAGTTATTAACGAATTTGCTGAGCATGCCAACACATTTCACTCACTTATTTGCGCAACAAAATCCTTTCAAATCGCTATCAAATGTAATATTCTCAAATAACAATATGCAAGCACATCCTTTTTTTTCCGAATATCGCCACATTTAAGCGAAAAATTGTATTTTAGTGCAACAAACTTAGGCCACACTAATCCCAAATTTGCAGGTTGTAGATTTGAGGGATTTGCATATTGGAAGGATGATGCAACGAAAATACGTAGCATGCGCAGCGAAATTTATTTTATTGCACTTTGCTGCCATTATTATTTTTCTGCAAGCACAAAAGCAGGCTGCTCTCCATTTTGGCCCGAATTCTCTAATGCTTTTGTAAAAAAAAAAACATTTAAATTTTATCTCACCGGTCGCAATTGTTCGCCAACATTTTTTCTCCTATGTATTGTTCACATTGAGATACGTTTCGTTTCGTTTCGTTGCGTTTGTCTGCGCTTGTTTGTTTGGCTGCTTTTATTGGTTTAGGTTTTGACAGCTTTGCGGCGACGGGAGATCCATGCATTTCAGTGTGTGTGTGTGTGTGTGTGTGCAACACAGGCAATTTCGCATAGGTAAGTACGAGTAATAACAAAAAATACTGCCTGCCTAGGCACTGCTTAGCTGTGTGTGCCATGGCAGCGCCCGGGCGTATTGGCTTATTTACAATTTCATATCTATGCATGTATGTATGTATGCACATACAGTGTGTGTACGTTCTATTCGGGGGAAAGGAAAAATTGCCGAAAGAAGCATGTGTGCGTGTGAGCTTACGGTCGCTGCGCTCCATACGAAATGTTGCGGCTTAACATCCCGTGTTGCACGTCTGCTCTTGGCAGTTTGTACAAATCGGATTGTGTTCGTACGTACCTAGTAGGTACATATGTATGTATATGTCTTCTTTGCCGTGTCAGTTTGTTACAAAGTGCAGTGTTGCTTGCAGCTTTCAGCCACACATACATACATACACAATGATTTTGTATTCGCATCGACAAATTTGCTAAGGCCTTTGCATAAATGTACTTTGGTAATGCAGTGCGCCGCAGTAGAGATCAGTTCAATTTAAGACATTCTAGCACATTTTAAAGAGAATGTTAATTTTGTTTCGATTGTACAGTTTTATAGATTTTTTTCCATTTGACTGATTTCTATAGAATGCATTAACTTTATATTAAAGCAAATGCGCAAGACTAGCGGAAGTAATAATACAAATATAGAGATTTTTTTATAAAATATAAGGTGCTGAAATGTTATATCTTAAAATGAAACTACGATTTACGCGATTTTTTTTTAATTTTATGTTTTTCTATCCAAAAAAAAAATTTCGAAAAAACTTTGAAGTTTTCGAGTTTTTGCTGAGTTATTTGAGCTATTTTCGTTCCTAAGCCTGCAAATAAGTGTTCTTGGATCATTTATGCTTCCCCGTGCCGCTTGACAGATATACTCGTACATACATACATATGTACATATGTAGTTGATCGAGTCGGCAAAGGCACTCGCATGTATTTGTTCGCTTAGTAGCATTTGCATGTTGAGTTATTGTTGCAAGCCACATTCGTGTGGGTTTCATGTTAAACCCAACAGCTGCAGTTTTCACATGCAAACGCAAATGTCTCAGCGATAATAGTAATTTGTATTTATTCCTTTTTATTTTCATAAAACCATACAGCTCTATTTAAGGCACACAGGCTTTTCGTTTTCGTACTTTGTATTCGCTTCTGATAAAAATGTATTCCCCAACCTGATATTGCCATAAATTCCGGTTGTGCTCGATAAAAGACGTAAGTACTTATTTTGATTTATTGCATTGATAATCGAATTGAAACTTAGGCTGCCTATAGATCTTTTTTTTCCCCTTTTGCGGATATAAATTTGAGCTCGCGTGCTATTTGCTAAATATTTATATGAGTATATGTACGAGTTTGTTTGTATGTACGTGAGTATGTGTGTAAACTATAATTAGGGCAAGACAATTTTGTAATAATTTACAGGTGTGTGTGCTTAGATTCACATATAAACCTGTAATCAAATGTACTAATTGTAAACTACTTCACGACTAGTATGCAACGCAAGCCCAACATGGCAACCAACTGTCTTTTTTCCATATAAGCAACTAGTATTTTCATGATGGGGATATTCTACGAGATGGAAATTGTGAGATTTGAATTAGAAATGTAACAGTCTTACGCTAATACAAAATGGAAAAAAAACATACTAGTCGAATTATGGACCAAACATACCAGTCTCCTACTAGTTCAAAACAGTCAGCGAAATATAAGAACGAAAAATTACACTGACGGTTTGTTTTAAAACCAAACTTGACAAAAGATGACGAAAATTCGTTCCAATACCAATCATTACACACCCTGTCGGAAGCAAAAACAACAAAAGCTCAGAATAAAATATAAGTCCTTAATATAATGTACAAGGCTTTACGAATACATAAATTCATGTACATATACAAAACAATATAATCAAATAAAATAAGACTTGAATCAATCGTTTTGTATTTAGTAAAAATCTGATCGTTTACGGACTAGTTAGTTTTCAATCAGGAAATTCTAGTTGTAAATTAGTATTTTTTCTGGTTTTTTGTTTTTCACATACATACATACTTACGAACTTGCGTACATAGGCAACATGAAAGGAATTGCATTTCAAATTAGCTACTGAAATACTGGGATTTTTCGATAACATACACGTTAGATATTATATATGTATGTATGTATGTTTACCCCATTTCATAATTAAGAATGCGGTAAAGGAGACCATTTACATTGTTTCCCATTAAAGTACAGAGAATTCTCACACGAAAGTCATTGAAAACCAAGCTTTAAACATTTAACATGATTTACAAAAATTCAAAAACTTATTTAAAAAGTACAATGTTTAGAAAAAATAAAAGTTTTTCGAGTAAGCAATTTTGTAGTCCATCACTGTTCCGCAATTTCTTGCCTATAAAAAAATCACGAGGTTACGCTATAAGAAAGAAATTGCGGTTGAGGACTACTAAAACAATTGTCAAAAATATTACATAATTTGTAGCTTTTTTAACTTATAAAATGTAAAACTAAAAATAAATTGTGTACAAAATAATTCTAATTTAAAGAAATAAGTTCGAAACTTTGATACAATTTTTTTGAATTATAGTAAATATTAAAAAAAAAAATTGTTAACTCGTGTTTTAGTTAATATTTTGTGAAGAGGTGCATGGATATGTATATAATTTAAAAGGAAAATATTACAAACGGTAAACAGACTTCGAAATCAACTAGACTTTTAAAAGTTTGGAAGATAAATATTTATATATAAACAAAAATATATATTACAATTCATTTTAATTACCCTTAGGAGATTTTCGTTGAAATTGAGAAAAGAGAAAAAAAAACCGGCAAAATTTGATATTAAAGACAAAAATTTTAATTTTAAACAAAACAATAAATGTGCTTAAATATTTTGTTCCCGCCAACCGGCAGGACCTGCCGTCCATTCATTACTGAGCGCAGTCATTCGGCGAATAAGAGCTTTAAAGAAACTATGTTAATATCTATTTAAGTGCCTAGAAGACATGCAAGTAAACGGAAGTAAGTTGTTGCAAACGGAATAAAAAAAAAAACAACTTTAATATTTTCCATGAAAGCGCAAAATAAAGAAAATGTAAGAGTATCGTTCAGCGATGCGCAACATCCTCAAGTTTCTATGAAAAAGGAAATATGTAGCTAAGTATTCGTAAATACCAACAAAAATTTCCTAAGGCTTGCCTTGCCGCACAATTTCATACAAACATACAAACGTGCATATATTCAGTAACTTTCCATGCATTCACTTCCAAGAGCTTATAACGAATTTCCATTTAAAAACGGAAATTGTATTACTCCAATGAAAATGCTGAAATTTCGTAGAGTTTCGGCTATGGAGCGAATAAAGAACTTTGTTTACGGCAGCGTTTGTTTAACAACAGCTAATTCTTTACGAGCGTAAATAGATGCGCTTAGGTTTACTTCACATCTTAGAGAGGTGAAAACGTGAAATAAAAATAAGTAAGAAAATCTGTCTGCATACCTTTCATGAAGGGAATAATTGTATGGGAGCCAGATGTAATATTAAATCGATATTAATAATTTTGACTGCTGTAATAGACACAGTAAAAATTAATATTTGTGAAAAAGTTCAAGTCTTTAACTGATTAAATGAAGGAGTTTTGGCCCAAAATGCAATATCTGAATTATCGGTTGTATTGCAGCTATATGTTATATATATCTTTGATCTATAAGATTTTCACTAGAGCTTAGAACAGCGGACCTTCTTGCAAATTTCAAACCTCCTCAAAGGCAACTGACTGCCAAGTTTCATTCAAATAGCTCAAAAACTGAGGAACTAGTTTGCGTTCAAACAGACGAACAGGCGGACAGACAGACAGACGGAAATCGGCTCAGCTCGTCATCCTAATCATATCGGTATACTTTTTGATGGGTCTAACTCTTATCGTTCTGGTACTTACCAACATCGGACCAAAGTTAATATATCATTTCCATGAAAGGTTTAAAGATTAAAAAAAAATAATAAAATTTTCTCATATCCGAGTGAAACAAGCATTGGCTTGGCAATGGATATGCCAAAACATAAAAAAATCCTGGTTAATACCACTTCTAAGTACAGTAGCTCTTAACCCAATTCAATTCTTATTCACCATTTTACCCATTTTCCTCATCTGCATTTATAATTCAACATTTCCTATTTAAGCAGCTGAATGGAAGAAAAGCGCAGAAAAAGGAAAGCCACATAGCAAACCTGTCATGGCAACTAAAGCGATAACACAGGTGACATGCAACAACAAAAACACCGAAAACAAATTAAGCATAAAAAAATAACAAAAATAAAAATAAACACAAAATACTTGAACTAAAACCGAAATACGCCGCCAATGCAAACAAATAAGAGTAGCATAAATAATAATGAGAATAATTTGTTGTTGAGGTCAGCCAACTTTGCACCCACCGCAACTGAACTAAATCAACCCACTGTCGTTCGCCAACTGCTAAAAAATTCGCAGGAACGAATTAGCGCGTTCGTGGGGCGCGTGAGTGGCATGAGCCAGACTTGTTTGGTGTTTGTACAACTGCTTGCTTGGCTAAATATTCGTTTGGCCCACAGGCTGTGCAAGCAAAATCTGAATGAAATTAAGTGTTGGCGGCATGAAAAGCGCCAGCTCCGGTCTAAGCGTCGCAAGTGTTGATGACGTTGCTGTGGCAGGCAAAAGTAGAAAAGGGTGCATCGCAACCGGACCTTTTCGTGTGCTGCTCACACAGACTGCAAGGCAGGCTAACTCCGTTGCTGGACTAGAGCGAATAACTGAGATCAGCGAGGGTAAGGATTTATGGCAAAATTTACGAATTCCTGTTTCTCAATTTCATTTGCGCCAAACACATTTTCTCTGGTCACTTTTTTGCCTATGGAGTTGTTGATTTATGAAAAAAATTATTCAATTTCTTGGCCTTAGCAACGAATTGTGTGTAAGGATTCAAGATTTATGAACGTGTCCATTTGGCTTAATCAAACTAAAGACTAATGCATGGCCAATGAGTGATGGCAACTGCGAACTGCTTTACGCTTTTCATGTATCGACTAATTTTATAAATGTGTGTCTATGTATCACTTGCCCTTGTCGAGCAATTTCTGGCTTGGCAAAGTATATTTCCTCCGAAATTATTTGAGTTTGGGCAATGATTTATAATAATATACTCGTATGTATGTATAACTGGATCGATCACCCGTTCGAAAATTCATTTCGATCGTAAAAATAATCTCATTGAAATGTTGGCCGCAACTACGTCTGAGATAGTCCATTTTGGTGTTCCAATTTTCGATGACGCGAACAATCCATGCAGTAGCTACTAGAAAAGATGGCGATTGACTCCAGCAATACTAAAATTTTTCCAATAAATTTTGGACCGACTCCAAGGTAAGCAGCTTCTTTATTAACTCTTGATAGAGTAGATGGTGTTGCAGAGTCAAATCAGTCGGTAACTCCCGATAGTTCAGATACTTTATTTGTAGCCATCCATTCAGTAGTCTTTAACTCATAACTCATGCAATTCAATTACACTGTGTAACACTGAAAATGAACTTTGAAAGAGACCTAGCCTAGGCGTTAGGCCTTATAAAACTAAGAAAAACTGTATACTTGAAATTTGCGAAACACCCCCAAAATCTCATTTTACCACACTTATTACACAATATAATTGCGAAGCTGTCGCAAGGTTGAATTGACGGCGTAAATTTTTGGAAATGAATGTGTTTAAAATAATTCCTCATACTTGCTATGTTTCTAGTAAAATAACGCAATGAAATGCGGTCAAAGTAGAAAATTAAAAAAAAAAAAAAACTTTTCGCAAGGTAAATTTATTTAATAGCAGAAAAAATTTAATAGCTTCGTCAATTTTTGTCCGATTTCATTTCATGAGCATTCAAAATTTTTTGACATGAATGTACTTTCAAAATAATTCCTCATACTTGATATATTTTTAGTAAAATACTGCAATAAAATGCGGTCAAAGTAGAAAAATTTTAAGAAAAAACAAGTTTTCCAAGTTTACCCGATGAAAACTTACAACACGCTAGCTCAAAAAATATATATCAATTTAAAGGTATAATCCTTACCTTTCCAAAACATATTTCATATTGAAAATCGGTAAAGAAATGGCCAAGTAATGAAAAGATTAACGCGTACACTTCCGAAGAACGGTTTTTTAACGGTAAAGCAAGATTTTGAGGGTGTTATAAAATTTTCCAAAAACCGTTTTGAGTTATATTCGACCAGGTGAACAATTTCCAATATGTCACTTTAAAAGTTCATTCAATTTTTTCCATTTTGTAACACTGTGTTATTTATAATTTTCTGCCGAAACTATCTCGTTTACATAAAAGAAATGTCATAGGATCAACACTGCTAGAGGCTTGCTATTTGATTCAGCTACTTAGTTAATGTCTGCAATTCTCAATCAACTTATGAATTATTTTATTGAAGTAGCAAGCTGCTGGGCAAAAACTAAAGTTAAATGTTCAGCTATATCTTCATTTTCTTGTGATTATCCGACAGCATGGCAGTGAAAATGACACTGAAGATGGCACAACCGAAATTTGACAGGGGCTAACGGAAAATCGTTCCTGACGCAGTTTAAAACTTTTGTAAAGCATATCAAATATAATTAACACTGAAAAATCTCACTGATACAGATTTTAATAAGCAAACAAGAGAGAAAGTGAAATTTTACTAGCCTCTTCGATTTTCCGGCAGAGCGTGTGCATCTGTGTGCTTGCATTTAAAATATCTCGAAATCAATCGGTAGAATTTTAAATTATGCAGTAACATAAGCACACTTAAGATTGTAATTAAATTTTATAGCTTTGCATTTAACTAATTTCGAAAGTGTATAAAAAACGTTTTGTGGTGTGAAATATAATTATTCTGCAGGCTCTTTCACATTTGAACACCCACTGCCCTTTCACTAAAACTTACTTCCTGAAACTAACAAAATTTACAAAACTTGCCGAAAATAACAAAGCCTAAGCTTAGTGGCACGTTTTATTACTCAATGCCGAGGCACCTTAGCAGCTGCCATATCGAAATTTCCATCCAAATTGCGTACTTCCGAACAATTAAGGCAAACTAGACCAATTCAAAGCCGTCGAGTTATTGAAAGTGCTTGCGAATATGGAATGTATAATAATAATTCACAACAAAAAGTGAACAACTTACAACAACAACTGAAGGTCAAAGCGAATGTTGAGGCGAAAGTTTTTGGTAGTTAGTTATTAAAACTAATGGTGTTTTCTAAATTAAAATGTCAAAGCAAAGTTGAACACGTTTCTGAACTTTAACAAACAAAATTACATTTATAGCTTTATGCGTGTGCGTGCGTGTGTGTGTGTGTGTGTATATGTGTATATGTACGTGCAGGATGGCTTATGCCTTTCAGTTTAAGGTATCTAACGAGGATCTTTTACGTTGTTAATGGAAATATACTATGTACGAGTACGTTTATGTGTGTAAGATGTTGCCGCCATTGATGGGTCACTTTGAAACAAACTTTTCCTTCTATTTACTACACACAACATAGATTTATTATCACAAAAAAGGAAAGGCTCCTTTCAAGGCAATTAGTTATTGTTAAATTAACTCTACCTTCAATGCTACAATGACACATTAAACATACTCCAGCCATCGGTGAGCATGAAGTGGGCGCGGTCAGTAGGCGGCAACTTACAAACTTAATGAGCTTCGAATTGCCGCAAGAGAAGTGCATTTAATTAGAGTATTTAACTTAATGCCTCTTATTTCGGTAAAATAGGGGAGACTTGTATTTATATTGTAAAGAATTAAACACCAAAGTGTCATTTGTTATGCTTCAATCAAATATCGTCTTTAATCGAAATTCATTTTGCTTATACTTACAAGTGGAAAATAGTACCAATGATATTTTTACACTATTCACAATGCGTGTAAACGTTGTAATAAAATATATGTAAACATTTATACTAAATTGCAAAATTTTTAAACAAATTATTGTGCAATAGTTAGCTTTCACCCCCCAGCAATGGGGTTGTGCGCAGGGCTTGGGACCCGCCACGCAAAAATGCCACTTCCAATGAAAAACAAAACAAAGCCTCGGATGAGACCCCCACTTTTTGATAAATTCCTCTCTCGACGGACAAAAACCATATAAAGTCCTCTCTCGACGGACAAAAATCATACTCTATAAGTCTCTCATCATGCCCGTCCTATTGTATGGCGCAGAAGCATGGACGATGACAACATCAGATGAGAGGGCTCTTGGAGTGTTCGAGAGAAATATTCTTCGAAAGATTTATGGACCTTTGCGACGGCGAATACCGCGTACGATGGAACGATGAGCTGTACGAGCTGTACAAGCACGTATACATAGTTCAGCGGATTAAGAACCAGCGGCTGCGCTGGCTAGGTCACGTCGTACGAATGGATGAAATAGCTCCAGCCCTGAAGGTTTTTGACGCGGTACCCGCTAGTGGTAGCAGAGGAAAAGGAAGACCTCGTCTGCGTTGGAAAGACCAAGTAGCTATAGTGGGATTTCCAATTGGCGCCAGTTAGCAAAAGATAGGGACATCTGGCGTGCTTTGTTGACCTCGGCCAAAATCGCTTAGGCGGTTGATGCGCCAATTAAGTAAGTAAGTAAGTAAGTTGGCTTTGTAGTCATACATTAAATTACCAAATAATTAAAGGGTCTAGTTGTTTGAAATTTCCACTGATACTTTTTAATATCTTTCTGAACTGTCTTGTGCATTCCCTGCTATGTAGAAACAAAATGAACAATAATTTTTAGCACGAAAAGATTTCTAAAAAATGTGAGTCAAAATTTTTTTATTAAGTTAAAAACTTATTTTTGTTCTTTTTGGTAGAGTAAGTTAAAAAAAAAAATGTATGAAAAATATTACATTTAAAAATATGAATATTAAAAAAAAAAATATATAACTTGCGCCGTTTTCCATGTAAGTAACAGTAAGTACGTCTTTTAATATTTTTATTTGGCTTATTGTTGTTGTAACCATTTGTATGATTGACAGTTGTGCTTCATTAAAATTTAATTCAACTTGCAGTAAAATAGTCCAAATCTCAGGTGGCCAATTTATTACAACTTCATGGCCGTACACGTGTTAAATAAATAAATTCATTAATATGTATGTATATGCGTGTGAGTATATAAATGCACCGGAAGTATGGATGTATGTATGTATGTATGTATGTATGTAGACAAATACATGCGCGTGTATTATGAATTATATGCTTATAAACATACAAACGTACCATACAAATAAACATACATACATGTGAACATGTAACAGAGAATTTTCAAAATCAACCTTTTTTGATTTCAAAATAGAACACTACAATGGTCTTTCCATTATCGGCTTTTTTTTTCAAAATAAAAATGTTGTATACTTAGTTACTACTGTCAACTCATGTTTGTGAACATAATCGGAGTGATTTTAAGAATTGATATAAAGTTAAGCCACAACGATCGAATATTTTCAGAAAAAATAAATTACTGATGATTTACCATATTCCCCAATTTAGTCGTTTCTGGCGACTATCACCGCTCGCTCGAGGTAAACTTAGTAGAAGACATAGTTGTAGCAAACCTGGCTGCTCCCACGGACCACGAAAGCTTTCCCAGTAACAGAGACAACCGCTGTACAAAAACTTTTTATTTTTATTCTTTTTAATTAAAAACTAATATTTCGTAAGTTTATCAGAAGGGCGTGAAGCCGCCATTGTGGCGCTTCCTAGAGGGGTGTCGCTTCGAGCTAAATTCTATTCGATCTCCAAGCAAATATGTTTTTGAAAAAAAAATAAAAAACGGACGCACAAAAATTTCTTTTTTTTAGAATTCCTAATTGAAAATGTAGTTCGAGATAGGTCCTACCTTCGAGTTTGTATTTTGCGGCTAATAATAATTATGTATATCGATTTTTGGTAAAAATTTTCAAAATATTCTCCTTAAAAATAGTTTTAAGCACGAGCTCAAACCGTAAAACTAAATTCACTCTAACAAATCGGCTTAGTTTTATAATATTTTCGCAAATAGAATTCATTTGTACAAAACAAATGAATAGCAAACAGATAAACTCATTGATTTCCATTTGAATGCAGTCATTCTTTTTGTTCCTTGCTCTATTATGTCAAACAAATCTCTAGTTGTAGGTGTATGTGTAATGGTTGTTGCTGTTGTTGTTTCTTTTTTATTTTTGCTTTTGTCGACAAGAAGTCAACACAATCAAGGTGATTCAACAAATCTATTAGTAAATAATGCATTGGCCTGAATACGCTCATGCGACAACGCATTTTCCTTTCACATAACAAATGCTGATATCTCTTTTATCGACATGAATACATATTTACATATGTACATACATACAAATGTACATGTCTATACTTACGTAAATACACTCTTATACATTCGTAATTACTAAGCCACAATGAGTATCTAACTTATTGATGTAGTGAAGTTCAATAGGTTAGTTACATTAGAAAAGCAGAAAAATGTGAGCGTATTTTTCATGTAGATATCCATACATACATATGTACACATAAGTATTAGGGCGAACCTATTTATACGGCAATATTTGTTTTAAACTTCGTTCCTAGCAGATTTGGATTTTACATAAAATTTCGATCCACGCAGTTTTAAAAAGAGGCTACTAAATTAAAATGTGCACTAACATTTACTTAAGTGTTGCCATTTAAATTTTTTTTTTAAATGTAATCATGCACCTTTGGCTTTTTTGGTACAACATAATTAAATTAAGATGCAAATTTTTAACTTAGCGAATTAAAAGATGGCGCTGCAATGCTGATTAATTATATGTAAACGTGTGAACTGAAATTTGAAAAGAACAAAAACCATTTAAATATTTCAAAAACTTATTTTTGATATTATTTTTTGAATCATAACTTTTTTTTTTGTAATAAACAGCGTTTAAAATTGTAATTAATTTATTTCTTAGCGCCATCTTACGGTTTCTTATATTAGCAAGAAATATTTAAATTGAATTATTCGTGTACTAAAAAAAATATTTGTTACTGTAGAGTTTATAAACATTGTACAAATTTAATTTACTTGTTATTGCATATATTTATATATTCAACTATGGGGTCTGTAAATAATATAATTTTCAAAATGAACAGTTTTGATTATTAATAATATAATAATAATTTTGGCGCTAACACTTTATATGTAGCTCAGTGTTTCGCCGAGCTTCTCCTACCATTTGTGGTGTGCTTCTTTATATTCTACCACAAATGGAGGGACCTACAGTTTTGTACCGACTCCGAACGGCAGGTGTATTTTATGAGAAGCCTTTTCATGGCAGAAATACCCTCGGATGTTTGCCATTGCCTGTTGAGGGGTGACCGCTATTAGAAAGCACTTTCTCTATGATTAAGATTTTGCTTGCCTTGACTGATATTCGAACCTCGGACACATCGGCATATCGAGTTATAGCACGCACCGCTACCAACTCGACCACAGCGGCCATTTGATTATAACAAATTTAAAATATGCACAAATAAAAAGCGTATTTATTTTCAAATAAATATCGAAATCGTTATATTAGCGATTCTAAACTTAATAAAAACATGATGATAAATGATTTCAAAATATGTTATTGGTATAAAAACCGAATCTACAAGGAACGGTTTCGAAAAATATTAGCCCATCCTAATGTACATATGTTACGTAGTTAACATATTCATATACCTACATACATATGTAACATAAGTACTTACATATATGGTCATTTTCATATCTGTATATGTACATACATACATATAAATAACTACGTGGTCAAACTATTGAGCTACCGTTCGTAAAAAAGTCCTTTCTAAAATATTCTAAATGCTTAAATCGTTAGGAAAATGATAATACAAAGCTATCGACAGATTTGATTTGATATGAAACAGCAGCTTTTTCAATTGTAAAACTTTTTTATCACAGCACATTCAACATTCGGTAGTGAAACTCAATTTGTTATTAATGAAAATTTTCTGGGTCCAGACTGGCGTATTACCATTTCTTCTCAATATAAATATTCATTATGATGCACATTACAACGAAATTATAATTATTTACTTCATACATATTCGTGTTAAGCTCATTTTAGTTTTATATTATCTAGATAATACAATGAGGACAGATTGTTTGCTTTGGTAGTTTTGTTTGTGGATTTTATTTTTGATATTTTATGACAGACTGTTTTCATTCAACTGACAATATTTTGACCGAATAAAAGTCGGGTTTTTTTTGGCAATAACAATTGTTTACTATAAAACTTGATTCACTAAAGAATTTAACACACTCGTTTCATGGGCGGCAGTAATCCAGACGAGCGAACGTTCCCTTCGACGCACCAGTGAATAATTAGTCAATTCACGACATTTCCAATAGTGCTGTTGATCCGTCTAAATGATCTCCAAAATATGTACACCGGTCTATGGAATTCGTGATCTCTTGCATCGAATGCTTCTGTAGACTTACTCAATACTTTGAATTTATTTATTTTTTATTAAGAAGACTACACCACAGCAATCAAATAAAACTGTTAGAAACTAAGTAAAAAAGTTACTTTTTTGAACCAAATCTACCACTTACATACATAAACTTAGATTCATATGTATGTCTGTATGTATTTATTGCTTATTTGTATAGATATTGTCTGATGTTGAATTATCTTTTTATATAACAAACCTAAGGCGTGTGTGTGCTTAGGGAATATTGTAATCGTTGTTTGTCAACAGTTGTCTGGTAGTCAACTTAATTGGTTATAAAATTTTCTCAACACAAGCTTGTTTTGATTATTATTGCTCGACTTGCTTGCAAGCATTTAAACAAGCTTAAGATGCGTGAATTCGTTTTAAATTGTTTTTGAAGAAATTTGGATATTTTTATTTAGCAAACAAATTCTTGTCTTTTTCATTTTCAAATTAGAAGCTAGTTCATTTGCATATTTAAGAACACACAGAAGTGATTAGATATGTTTTTATCAAAAGCAAACTTATTTGAAAAGTGATACCACTTTATCAAGGTTGGTGGGTTGGTTAAAGTGGATTGCCACCCTGATGGCAATCAATTAGCAAGTATGCCATTTTGATTCCACATCTCGTGCAACCTACAGCCATTTGGCGATTTTTATGAATCGCAGTATATCATACAAAGAGAGGTGGCTGCACTCTAAAATACTCTGCAGGAATGGTTTGCCGAGGGTCTTTAACTTTATTATAGCAAGGGCCGGGCATTCGCACATAAAATACTCACCTGTCTCCTTTGAGGCTGGGTCTTCACAGCTGCGCCAAAACCGGTTGAAGGGTATGCCTGTCTTTTCAGCATGTACTCCTACAGGCCAGTGCTCTGTGCAAACAGCTGTAAGTTTGTCTATATTTTCTTTGCTCATTACCTCATTATACCCACCCAAACCTATTACTCCACCTGTGCTTGGCTTTTCGGTGGTAGATATCGGCGATTCTGCCCTTTATTTCCCTAAGCCAGACGAGACGCCCATATTCACTACGTTGGACCTATCCAGTGCAGAACCACACCTCGCTAGTTCATCCGCAGTTTCGTTTCCATAAATGTCCCTATGCCCCGGGACCCATATCAGGGTAATTTCGTATTCGCTGGAGATTGAAGCCATCTCTCTCCTACATTCATCTACAAGTTGAGAGCCGGTAGAAGTGAGTGCTTGAATGGCAGCTTGGCTGTCTGTGAAAATGTTCACTCGCGTAACTGCTGTTGCATTCCTCTAAAACTACCTAATCGCCTCCTTTATTGCAAACGTTTCAGCCTGGAATACGCTTGCACAGTCTGTTATGCTGCTCAATGAAAACCCCCGCACCTGCACCGCACTCCATCTTTGATCCGTCCGTATATACTGCCAGACCATCCTGTGATCTGACTCTTCCGTGAGTCCAGTCTCTGCGGCTAGGGAATCTAGTCTGGATTGTGCGGTCAACCTAAGATTTCGGCAGGATGTAATCTGTGGGCTGCGCCTTAATCTCAGCTGGGATTCTAGCAAGAATGATGCTAGGCCCCGTCGGCCTTTCTTTCCAGAACCCCAATGCATGTAGCCTTATGGCACTGTTAGCAGCTGAATTTTCGATAAAAAGATCTATTGGTAATAAGTTGAGTAGTACGTTCAGTAAACATCTGTTTGGGCAAGACCTCATTGCACCCGTTACACCATTAGCTGCTGACCTTTGAATTCTTCCCAGTTTCTTGACGACATAATCTTTGGTGAGAGCTGGCCATCATACCAGGACTATAGCTGTGTACATCCAGTGCACAATCTTTGGTTTTAGTCCCCATTTATTGCCTAACATTTTTTTTTGTGGCGTAGAGAGCCACCGAGGCCTTCCTTACAAGCTCCTCGATGTTCAGTCTCCAAATAAGCTTTGGGTCCAGAATGACTCCAAAGTATTTCACCCTGTTTGACAGATCAAGTTCCGTCCATCGGAGCTTAGGTTTAGTGAAATACGGTAGTTTTGTTATCAAGGAACTCCTCATACACACATCTAATTATATATACTATTTTTATGAGATTTGATGATTTTAAATTGAAAAATGCAATGCATCTGCACTTTGAATGAAATTATTTTTTTAATAAATATTTTTAGGCACAATGTATGTACATACATATGTACATGTTATCTTTTTTAAATATGTAAACCATTTGTCTTCAAAAATTCAATTGAAATGGCGAAGCTCACCTGTTGTTCCATTTTTTGATTGCGACTGCCGACTGCAGACATTTCTATTGCCGTTGGTTTTTAATTTTAAATTAATATTATACAATCTCTTTATACAGAATATTGTCCACTTCACTGCGAAAATGTATGTATGTGTTTATTGAAAAATCACTGCATTTTGTAAATATTTACTACCCATGTACTTGTACACTTCGTTGTCGCCGCGTTGAAAGTTGCGAATTAGTTACTTTCAATAGAAGTTCACAGTAGAGTGAAAAACATCTTTAATGTATAATTACGAACAATCTTCAAAATTTAAATATATATATTAACACTTTCATTTGTACACCGTTGTATATACCATCTTTATTGAAGTCACAAAAAAATTGTTTTTCTTTGCTGAAGTTTTAAGTTATAAATTTTAAAAAGGCGCTAGAAAAAGAAAGTATCTACTTATATGATTTTAGAGTTTATTTTCAAGAATTAAACATTTTTTTTACAATTCTAAATACCAAAAAATATCGCTGTGGCGACGATATCTATGTATGTACGTACGCATTGTCAGTATAGAAGGTGTGAACGTCGATGTTTAAACCGCAATCCGCGATCACCGGCGAGTGCGGACAGAATAAACAAACCCGACATACTACAAATATTGGCAGATGTTCGCTTGCAACCACAACTAAACTCTAAAAGGTAAAAACAAAATAAAAACACTCAAGCTTAGAACGAAGAAGACACTATACACAACAACAATCTGATAATTTAGTAATCACTGAGAGGACAACAAACGACAACATGAATATATAATATATAAATTTATATATTTTCCTACACAAATGCATAAATTCAATGAATATTCTCGTATTTTTACATACATACACTACAAATGTAAATATGGCAGGCGTCCTTTTGTTGCTGCCCGCTTGCTGTTGTTATAGTTACAAAAATGAAATTCGATTTATTAAAATGCGGCGAAGAAAGGCGACGAGTCACCGCATTTTGTTCCGTTTTATTATTATTTCTTGTGTCGCCCCTTGTTGTTGGCGTGTCCAAGGGCCTTAACAGTTGTTGAAATACTCAAAATGAAAGAGCATGGTCGCGAGATTGGCAGGAGCGCAAGAGCAAGAGGAAGAGGATTTGGTAGACGGGCAGCGGGTTAATAAAATTGAGGAGAACCTCAAAAACACAGACGATAGTGAATCAATTGCTGTTGTTTGCCAAAAACTCAGTGTGGTTGTTCGAGAGCAGCAGGAAGGAGAGTGGTGTGGCAGCTGTGTCGCGCGTTGGACGGTATAATGAATACACTCATACACAGGCAAGCAACGCGAATGCGAAGGGGCAAATTTGAACCCTGTAGAAAAAGGTTGATGCATATAAAAATTGAAAATAAATGAAAATTGAAAATAAATTTTTTGCCGATAATTGATGCTATTTCTGCTGTGTCAAACTAGTGAAAAATTAATAAATTATTTATTTAAAAAAAAAAAACAGATAGAAAATAGTAATAGATTAAGCTATACAAAGAAACTGAAATGCTTTTGGTTTTTAAAAAATTGGCACCTCTTTGGCTTTCTATAGAAATGAGATCCATAAACTGCGAATAATTTTCTTTAATCGCATTATTTTATTTCGTTCATAAATAATGTAAACTTTTAAAACGATTCCTAATTGAGAGATTACCTACATATGCACCTATTTACTGATTTTTTAGCACTTTTCACCGTTTTTTTGCTCACTACTACTTTAACTCAAATTAATTTTTTTTTTTACTTTATTGAATTCTTACAAAGTTCGACGGTGGCGATACGACGGAGGAAAGGCATCTCGGAGTACCAGTTTAGTGAATTTAGTTTTTTTTATCGAATACGCAACGGTTTAAAAATAAGTTTATTTCTAGCAATTCGAAGACAACAGATTTTCCTACAGGGCAGTGTTTCGAAAATAAAATAACCATCGCGCCGCGACTGCTGAAACAGTTGGCACAGTGAGTGGATTGATTTCACACCAAAAAAAAATATAATAAAATAAATTACTTTGTAAAACCGATATCACTATTTGCAGCTACAAATTTCTATGAAACTAAGGCAATAATTTTAAATTTCAGCCTGTAATTAATTGATTTACGGGTGGTGGAAACTTTAGAACATTTACATATATGTTCCTAAAATAAAAACTCAGAATACCAATTGTTTTGATTGCGATGGCTTTAAGAATATGCGAAATTCGCGGTTTATTCGCGAATGTCGGAACAAAAGCCACTCTCGACCAAAATAATTTTTCCGATAAATATCAAACTTTTCCAAACAAATATCAAATTTAAAGAAGTGTATTTTTTTTATATTCGACCTTAAATTTTCGGATTTTTAGTTTCAGTTTTGATCGTAGAAAATTTGCAAGTCTTTTTTAAGGCATCGTATGTTGTTTCTCTGGCGAATCTTCAGCAGTCACTTGAGGCGCAATCAGACAATTTTTTCTTCATTATAAAACGTTGTCGTTACAAAAGAGTCGGGTGTTTATGTAAAGTTCTCTATATCTTTTCAATGTGTTTCTTCGTTTCTTTTGACTGAGTTAAATACTTATTTTCGTATGCAGATTCCACAGATTTTTTATTATTATTTATTGTAAATATGAATGTTACGCGTTGCTTTGTGTTTGTTATTGATGAGTAAATATTTTTTTTTATTTATTTTTACAAATGCAAAAGCCGAAAATTCACCACGGTGCTACACACATACATACATACTATAGTATATGCAGATTTCCCCATCAAGTTGTTTATGCACTTTGGCTAGTTTGCCGCTAAAAAAAAGTGCTAAATTATTATAGCTTTTTACTTTTGTTTTTGTTGTCACCTTTGTTGTGGTTGCAGTTGCCAATTCACATACTACCTGCAATTTTCACAGATTTGTATTTTAATTTTAAACATTGCAGAGGTCACTTTTCCACATCATTTTCACGTTGGTTAACAAACAAATGCTAAAAACTAATTGGCGATTTTACAAAATACAAATTGGCTACGAATGCGAAGGATGACGTCACTGTTAACTGACTATTTTACAATGTGAACGTTGTATTATTAGAAATAAGTTTAGTATTTTTTCTTCTTCAAAAAGTTGCATAGAAACACAGTTTTCAAGAAAACAATCACTTAAGCTCCACTTAGTGACTGCCACCTTAATTACATTTCAAAACTTTCTGTGCGTTTTAATTGTATCCCTCCAATCGTAGCTACTCAATTCGTGTTAATGTATGGCATAATTGAAATTTGGCATCCGCACATGACTTGTCTAAGAGGGTAACTGACTGAACGCTGAAGTGCCGCACCAAACTGAAGTTGAACTGTTGACGACCGTACGACCTGATACCACACGGCTAATCCTTGCTGGCACTCCAAGAGCGGCAAACGAATATCCTGACAACGATGTGCGTATATTTGTATTGGTGTATTGAGGGCAGCTGGGTTAGTGCGTGTATGTATTTTCAACCCTCATCCTTAACGCGACCCCAACGACAAAGTGCTCTGAGTCAGCCAGCCACTGTTGATGGTAATGTTACCAACAGCCGGAAATAACTCACACTCAATTTATCATTCTCTCTTTCTCTCTCTATCTCTTAACTTTACAGTGCATAGCGGCTGACAAGGCGAATACAGCTGTTTTAACAGTTTGCAATTTACCCTGAGAGCGTGAAAAATCACAATCTCTCTTTCTACTCTCGCCTGCAATTCGCTTCGCCTGCACAGTAAATGCATTTTATAGTATACCTACTCGAACATATTTTTTTTTGCTATTTTTTGTCACCGCTACATTTGTATTCACGGCAGCCGTTGCGACTTTATAAGTATACCAACAACTATGGATATATGTACGTATGCAAGTACATCTGGGCACAACAGCGACAACATTGTATATACACGTGGATGTATAAATGTACATACATATGTATGTACATATGAATGTATGTATGTACATATGAATGTATGTAAGAATTTGTGCTATCAGACATTACTACAGACTTTGTAGACAGTGTTGCATTTTTGATTACTATTCCACATACAAAGTAACCGTCTTATGTGCAGACGCTGGTGTCATTGAAAATTTGTAGTTAATGCAGTGCACGTTGAAGTTTTGATAGATAAATTTATTTGTAACTGAAATGTTTCAATTGAAATTGTGTAATTTTCTGGAAGAGCTTAGACACAGAGGAAATGTCCATTTAGAAAGCGGATATTAGATGGATAAAACATGACACCTTCTTCTTTTTTTATGGCACTACAATCGTGTGTCGGTTTGGGCCGAGACCAAAAAACTTCGGCTTGTTCCCTCGCCAATTACTCACACCAAGTGAAGATACATAGGTACTGCTGTTCGTCGGCGCCCTTGTCTTCGTTGCCAACCCCCGTGGGTGCCGAATCGAAGGGGGTTTTTACCGGAGCATTATCATCAATATGAACGACGTGCCCAACAATCGCAGTCGTTGAAGTTTTATGCGCTCATTACACGTCTCATACATTTAATCATTCCAATTTATTCGCGCGCGTATGGGGTCATAAATCTTGCGAAGAACATTCTCCTTGCAAGCTCCTAAAGCCCTCTCATCACTTATAAACATCGTCCATGTTTCTGCGCCACATAAAAGCATGGGCATGATGAGCGATTTGTCGAGCGAGATTTTTGTTCATTACACCTCCAACAATACAAAACTGAGGAACGAATGTAAATGCTCATGTTTGGCGCTTGCCCACCTAAACAGGGTTAAATTGCCATGGGAACCTTTTCTTCTTTCTGGGTGAAATTCCGGTGACAGATAACAAATTTTATTATGGTTCAATAATTGGAAAGCTTACAGTGGCTGCTTTAATTAAAATCTAAGACCACGTTATCAGAATAGGCTTTGAAGTGACAATCAAACAAACTTCTCCTAATTCCAAGACAAATAAATATTTTATTTAAATTTTAAACAAATCGGGATATTTAATTTGGTATGTAAAAAATTAAATTAAGTACATAAGTATGTATGTATGTATGTATGTATGTACATATGTATGTATGTATGTATGTAATATCTAGGCTTTAATCAAGTAAGTTTCATTACTTTTTAGCTCTTAACTCCTCAAACATGATTTCCTGAAACCGCATACGCACGCGAAGTTGTTGCATTGAATCCATATTGTTCATGTAAGGCAAAAGCGATCGGAAAAATAATAAATTCTCATTCTCCCCATCGCAATTTAAGAATGGTTTAGACTCAGTTTGCGTATCGGTTTCTGTTGCTAATTTCTTTGAAGGACATTTAGGGGAATCTTCTGCGGCGTCCACATCAATATATTCACCTTGGGGATAAGCTCTTTTGCCGCCCGTTAACGAAGGATCTGCTGGCTGTGGCTTTATCATTACGCAAGGTGTCATAACCTCTTCGATTTGACTCTTGCTGTCGTCGTCGCAACTAACTTCAGAGTCTTCCTCCCATTGTGTTACACAACAACTCGTATCAATATCTTCCTCTAAAGTATAAATTTTTCGAATGCTTGTGAAAGTGTTCGCATTATCTGTGACTGGCGTCGATAGTAGTGGCAGCGTCGATAGTAGTGGTGGAGAAACACTTTCCGTTATACTCGCTATTTTGATATCCTCGTTAGAACTACCGGAATCGGAAGAGCGAATATCGATTATGGACTCGGGTTTTATATCGATAATCTGATGTCTGCGTGTGTGCGTATTCAGCAGGAATATCAAGTTGTTAAAGTGTACCCATTTGGGTTTCTCCTTCTCGTCGATGTAGTAGGTGTCACCGGAAGTGTATACCGGCACCTTTTTCAATTCTTTGAGAAATTGATCGCGCAAACTTCGCCATTTACATTTGGCTAGTATCTCTGAAAAAAATAAAGAAAGTTAACATTTACAAGAGCCTTGTATGGTACTTTGGTAAAGCATTCTCGCTATGTGTGCCCAAGAAAAGAACGAGTGTGTGTAACAGTCAGAGTATGCTTGAATAGAAACTTTGGAGAGGCAAATAAATTTGTATTTCACACAAACGAAAAGCAAATTTGTTTCTGCGATAGTTCTTATATTTGCTCTTTTCTCTACAGAATACTCTCTTGATGCTATTTTTAATTTGTTTAAATGTATTTATGCAAATTTCTTACCTGATTCAGTAGCAGAATCAGCTAGAGAAACTTGAAAATTATGGAAGTTTGTAAATACTAATATTGCACTTCTCCATTATAACATCGAAATCATTTATGTATGCATGGATGAGTATAGGTATGTATGTATGTACATATGTACATAAATAAAAAGTCTATTTTTAACAAGTAAGAAAAGCTAAATTCGGCCGAAACAGATTTTTATATATACCTTCGCGATGTATTTTTGTATAAAAAATTTCATAAAATTCCCGTTTCTTTGTTTCAAATCGCTGCTAGTACCTATACAACTTTACTTAATTTCTTCCAATAAATACTGAAAAACGAAGATTTTGCATTTTTCAAAGTTTCCGTTTTATGGAAGTTGGGTGCGCTTATGGTCCGGTTTCAAAAATTATTGACGGTGATGCTAGTGATATCAAGGACAATATGTTCACCAAATTTTGTGACTATAGCTTACATCGTTACTGAGTTACCTACAGACGTTTTGTTATAAGTGGGCGTGGTAACGCCCATTTTTCAAAATTTCATAAAAATCAAGTTTCTTAATTAAATATCTCTCTCTCTAAATATCAAATTTTAATTAATATGTTCCAATAGATAAAAAAAAACGAAATTTTTGCATTTTTTAAAATTTCTGTTATATTGGAAGTGGGCGAGGTTATGGTCCGATTTTAAAAAATTTTAACGTTGAAAACAGCGATATTGAGGAAAAATTGTTCACCAAATTTTGTGACAATACCTTAGTTCTAAATCGCTTCATATACCAAATTTCACTTAATTTGCTTCAATGGATACCGAGAAAACGCAGTTTTTCCATTTTTCAAAAACTTCCGTTATATGGGAGGTGGGCGTGGTTATTAACCGATCTTGACCATTTTCAATACCAACCTACCCTGTCCAAAGAGCAATCTATGTACCAAATTTCATTGAGATATCTCAATTTTTACTCAAGTTATTGTATCCACGGACAGACGGACGGACAGACAGTCAGGGCTAAATCGATTCCTCTTTTCATTTTGATCCTTTTAGTATATACATACATATGTATGTATGTACATATATCTATCTCGATTATTTTTTGCTGTTATGAACAACCGTTATGCGAACAAAGTTATAATACCCTTGTGTACAAGTACGCACGGGTATAAAAATAAAGTTAAAAGTTATAATGTCTCTATCAAGAAAAACATTTAAGACTATTTTTTAGATAATAAGAATTTGTATATACTTATGTATGTATATATATATATATTGATTTGGTAGTGGTCAAACACAGTTACATATATACATACATACATATGTGCTCTCAGTACTAAAAATAATTTGAAAAATAAAAAATTATATTTTTTCGCTCTCATGAAAACCCACCATAAAACACATGCATTATACATGTATATATGTATGTACTGTTTTTGTTTATTCAGTGACGATATGCACATATCTACTATGTATGTATGTATGTATATGTATATCTTCGACAAAAATGTTTTTTAAGTCAAATAATTACTATGATTGAATAAAATAAATAAATATTTAAAGTAGGTATGTGTAGCGTACTCGTATGTATGTATATGTATGTACATATGCACATTTGTGTGTACAGTTATGAAAATATTTTCGCGTTGCTTGCGTTATTGCGACAGCGTGACGAACGATAAAGCTGTAGGTATGTATACTAGCGTGAGCACATTTTGCGTCGTTTAAGTTCGCATTCACTCCCATACATACTTACGTTCGTACGTACATACACACACGTAGACATACACATGTATATAGCATTCACTTAGCTACAATCATCCATGCCCACTAGAGTGGATCAAAGTCTTCATCGACTCCGTAGGCGATTTTACGATTTGAATAACAGTTTTTACTCATAACTCAAAGAAAATGCCGAAAAACATAAACAAGTGCTTAGGTACATACATTTTCAGCAAAAATTATTTTTATATAAAAATATATATACAGTTATATACATACATACATATGTACATAGGGATATAATTGTACATAGGCACATGATTTTGTACCCCATTACATTTTTCAAGTCGCTAAAAATAAAATTCGCCTTTTTTATATAAAAATAAATTTTGCTGAAAATTTAGCTAAATACTAAAATTGAACGAGCTACAAAACACAATACTCGTAAACTTGCAAAAACTTCTAAAAAAAAAGTTAAAGTCTTGAGGGAAGTTTGTTAAATTATTATTAAGTTTGAAACTAGGGTTTAATGGTTTTTGCTAGTGAATTTTTTGTTAATTGAAAAAATTTTCAAGTTAATAAATGTAGACTCTATTGCCCAAATGTGTCAATGCCTATGATAAAACGTTTCAAACAACATTGAACTATGTAAATGCACATGACCGTTTGACGGATACCTAACTTGATCTGTCATAAAAATACCACCGAAAAAACCATTAACAGCCAAATTCACGAAATTGAAGAAAATACTATTTGTTTTTTTTGTTTAAATTCAAAAGTGTGTTAACGGTCAACAAATACAAATTTAAGTGCCGTTTAAATTGCTGATGATCCACTCTAATGTAGCTGTATACATTTGAGCAAATGCGCTGAACCGGCCGCGCTGGCAGCCACTTTTTTAGTCTTGAAAGTTTAGATTTTATTTAAACAAGTAGAGAACTGCATTGGTTCGGGCATTCCTTTAGCTAGTTGTGTATATATTTATGTATGTGTGTGTACATATACATATGTACATACATATATGTTTGTAGGTAACTTGATTACATTACGACTGTGCAAGCAAGTCATTAGGTTTGTTAAAAAAGTGGTCGTCCAGTTCTGAAACGCCTTTGCTGTGTGATCGCGACTATTGACTATTAATAAGCAAGCAAAGTACAACAACAACAACAAACTCCAGACAAATTAAAATAGGTGGTACAAACAAGTTTTCTTGGTTCTGGCTCCTTTCGTTATGATAAAGTATATTTTTATGTATTGTATGTAAGTGCGTAGGTATTTTCTTCCTTTTATAAATGCAAACAAATATGTACATATGTATGTACAGACTAGGTATGTCAATTTTGGGCATTTTGTTGATCCCGGGATTTTCGAGATTTGAAAACGAAATCCCGAGACAATCCCGGGATCCCGAATTTCATGAAGTTTTGATTCGAAATTTTTAATTTGCCAAAAAATGTAACACGTCTGTAATCGTTGTATTATAGAAGTATACAAAATAACATTAATATAACAACAAAAAAGAACGATTTTTTGTAAATCATGTATGTATGTATTTATTGGTATTTTCAAAAAAAAAAAAAGGAAATAAATAAATAAACACAAAATAATGTACACTTCAAGTACAAATAAACAAATTTGGTACGGAAGAAGCAGTGCTGCGCCTCAACACTTGTTGGTTGGATTGTCGACAATAAGTTAAATGCTCTCTGTAAGACATAACCTTTATCGCCTCATTACAAAAACTATCAATTTCTTTTACCAAGCCGTCTGATAAATTGTATGCCATTCGATTCTTGGACAATTGCGAGCTGCTCGTTTAAACTTTATGCAATTTCTCTTTGAGACTTTCTGCCTTATCCACTTCCGGCACTTCGTCGTTAGTTCTATTAACATCGCTTTCATAATGAGGCTCATTTTCTCCTCGAATGAGATATTCTCTAGCTCATTTATGATGGAAAGTACAAAGCAAAGCCTTAACCTTGCTTTGATAACCTACGTTTGCGAGACATATGCTTTTTTAATTTTTTTAATAAAACCCATGTACATATGTAAATGCATTTAAACAATGAGGAAATATTCAAAGAATCCACGTGAGTACAAAAATATTTATTAAATTAGTTATTATCATAAAATTACACCAAGAAAACCGTGGTACGTCTCTCAGACGTATGGTTATCTTCTAAGCAACTTTCAATAGGGTTATCAAAGCAGGGTTAAGGGAGTTAACAGGCTGTGTTATTTGTCGATTGTGAACTCTCTAAAGGCTTTGTTTTACCCTTGAAAAGGGAATTTTTAAGAATGATACAAAATTTGAAAAATAAATGGCTATTAAATTCTTTGTTTTCCGTGATTTGAATACACTTATTCGGGAGCTAAAAAAGGCCGAGATCACGGGCTCCCGGGATTGACATGCCTAGTACATATGTACATAAGCAGCTACATATAAACGAAAATGCAAGACACTAATAGCTTAAACGCGTAAATTTCTCCAAGCAAAACGCTGAGCAGTATTTTTGCAACCAAACTTTTCACACATACAAACACATGTAGACATACATACATACATATAATTATATACAAATCGAAAAACTAGTTCTGTACCTACTTATTCATCGCACTAACGCCAATTTTGTTGCTGTGGCTTTACGCGCATGCGATCATATACATACATACATATACATATGTTTGTGTGTACGTAGATGCGTATATTTTCAAAAAAAAAAAAAAACAACAAATAAACACTCACTTGTAATATCACACGCTTCAGCCACTTCTTGCCAGAGAATGTCGGTGGCTCTTTTTTGGTGCGAGCCAAGTGGTATCTTCTTTTTGTTCCACAAAAACTCTCTCTTGCGTACTTCGGCTATGAATTCCTCCATCTTTGACGATGTTCCGTACAATACTGCGGGCTGTGCGTTATTTTCGAAACCGACTAGCCCGCAATTGACGCGGCAAACGCAACTAAACACTTTTGTTGCTACCAAAATGTACAAATACATACATACATACATGCATACATATTTACATGCATACATACGAATGTAACTGTGGGAGTGTATAGCCTCTTGCGCTTCGTATCGAAACAAAAAACACGAAGCTCATCAGCTTACATACATACGTACATATGTATGTATATATGCATATACTGTAAGTCGCATATGCTTTTGAAGATGTGCACATAACCAGCAGGAAAAATCTACACTCTTTTTACAAATAATACGACAAACGTACATTTGGACAATTTATTTATCCCCCAATTATTTATTTTCAATTAAAACATAGTTAATTCTCTAACATACACTAATAAAAAAAAAATTTTTAAATAAAAATTTGTCGCAATTTTGCTTTGGATGGAGAAAACTGCCAGTAATAAAATTATCAAAATTCAGGGATAGCTTGTAGATACTTAAAATTTTCACTTTTCAAGACAAAAATTGAATGAATTCCATACTCAAAAAATTTCAAAATTTTTTTTTTTTAAGTTTGAAATTTTGATAAATAATTGTAGGTACATAGTAAATAGTTTAACATTTTTTTTGTGTATGATTTTCCTTAGAGAATGAACCATATTTTACATGAAAAAAATTGTATTTATAAGAAGAAAAATAAAGTGCCCAACTCTGGAAAAGTGTGGTTGTGCCATATTCTGTGAACAGAGTTGTTGGAACTTTTTTAAGAATTATCATTTTATTGCAATATTTAATTTAACAACAGCGCATAAGTTAAAATTAAAACTATAAATTTATCCTTGTTTAATACTAATTTAAGGACTACAAATAGCAGTTGCTTCAGCTGTTAAGTAGCGAATTTCAGTACCTAACGTAGTACGACAATTTGTAGGAATCATGTCATCGCATTCACCAACCCAAGAGCGTCGCAGAATTTCCTGCCGGGTAGGAATGAGCGCGCACACATATACATACATACATACATACATACATACATTTAAGCTTAAATAAAATATATATTTATTGTATTCTAGAACATTTATAATAAGACGTCCACAAATTATTGGATTTTTTCATCCCCTAGAACAAAGTTTGGCAAATGCAGTCAAGGTACGATTCAAAAACAAATATCCACTAAAGTGCCTTAACTACAAAATTTGTTCCAAATCACAAAAACATCCCTTAACTAGTTTTACTTCCGTAAGTATTCATCTTAACCGAAAAGCGAATTGAATTGCTTCCGTTGGATATCCAACAAGTTATAGATACATTTTTATTGATTTATATTCACTTATTGTGTGTGTACATATACATATATTTAAAAGAACAGTAATTGTTAACTTGTAGCAAAATAACTTATTTCATCCCATAATTTAATCTTTAATAGAAACAATTAATTTAAAATAAAATAAACTTTCAAACTACCACTGTGAGTTACTTAACTTTAACATATTGCATTATACGCACAAACGTACGTACGTATGTGTGTACATAATTCTTTGCAGAAATTATCAGTAAATATGATATATAATTTTTTTTTTATTTTCTAACAGCTTTTTCTCAGTCATTACGGCATGCAGTGCTTTTCAAATAGCAGTACTTTTTTGGCAGCCACTGTAGGATGCACACAAATGCGGCGATCGCAAACACAAACCGCAGTGCCTGCAGCAGTGGCTCTCAAACAGTTCATACTTGTCTACTCCATTCGGTTGAAGTGTGGAAGTCACTGAACTCGCAAATTCATATAAATTTAAAAATACAATATTTAATGGTACGCTTTTTAGGTAAAAAGAAAAAATGTATTTTCAGATCTACGTACATATTTAATTTTTTATGATTGTTCGTTTAAATCAATACTAATTCTAAATAAATTGTTTAATCGAAAAGAAAGCTACAACTTCTACCGCTCAAACCTGTGTTGTGTTTCCAATCAAAATGTTGCAATTCAATTTGCCGATAGGCGCTTTTAAATTTTTTTTTGAAACTGAAGTTTAAAAGCTTTTTATTATAAAAAAAAACAAAATTTCTTAAAGTAGATTTATTTTATTATACAAAATATGTACATGTGCGTTTGGAAGTTTTCTAGTTTACTTTACTCTTATTTGGAGTGTCTTCCACGATATGATTGGCAGTTGTATAGCATTATATATGGATGTGTGTATGTATGTATATGTACTAGGCTAGTCCCGGCCTTTTTAACTCCCGAATATCCCGGGATAAGTCGATTGAAATGCCGGAACGCAATGAATTTAATAGGCATTTAGTTTTTAAATTTTATGTCATTCTTAAAAATTCCCCTTTCAAGGGCAAAACAAAGCCTTTAGAAAGTTCACAATCGACAAATAACACAGCTTGTTAACTCCCTTAAGGCTTTGATTTATGCTTTCCATTATAAAAGAGCTGGAGAATATTCCACTCGGGTAGAAAATGAGCTTCATTATGAAAGCGATGTTAATAGAACTAACGACGAAGTGCCGGAAGTGGATAAGGCAGAAAGTCACAAAGATATATTGCATCAAGTTTTGACGAGCAGCTCGCAATTGTCCAATAATCGAAAGACATACAATTTATCAGAAGGCTTGGTAAAAGAAATTGATAGTTTTTGTAATGAGGCGATAAAGGTTATGTCTTACAGAGAGCATTTAACTTATTGTCGACAATCCAACCAACAAGTGTTGAGTCGGTACTTTTCCACTGCAGATTTTAAATGCAAAATATTTAGGTCCAGGTTGGAGGATGAGTTTTTATTTCTTTAAAATTGCATTTTGATCACAACAAGGAATAATCCTGCCTCGCTCAAAATGGAATGGGTGATGTATTTAATTTTTACTTGATGTATTTCTTTTTTTACTGAATGGTAATTTATCAATATTTAATATTGGTCTCAAACAGTAATTAAAAATATATTTACTTTATGTAGGTGCATTTGCTTCTATACCAAATATGCATATTTGTACTTGAAGTATACATTATTTTATATGTGTGTAAAATTTTACGTATAATTCTTTTTCCAATAAATACATACATACATGATTTACAACAAAGCGTTCTCTTTGTTATATTAATGTTATTTTGTATGCTTCAATAATACAACGATTACAGACGTGTTAAATTTTTTGGCAAATTAAAAAATACAAATCAAAATTTCGTAAAATTCGGGATCAACAAAATGCCCAAAATTGACATCCCTAATATGTACGCATGTATTCATTTGCCTTTGGCCACGCCCAATTTTATCTGCGCCATTTAAGTTCACACTTCCAAACACACATTGGGATACATATGTATGTACCTACAAACAGACTTTTACAATCATAAATGTATACATTCATATATGTACATATGTATCTTTGGTTCCGTACCTATGTGGACACAGTTGCGAATAGAAATATAGCAGACTTTGAGCATTAAAGATGAAATTAATTCGATATTTTTCGTTTTCTTTCTTTAAGTAGCCAAGCATAAAAATATCAATCTGACTCGCGCATGATTTTCTACTTGATCCGATATTTGATTTAGGAATTTCGGTAGCACTTTCTTTAATAAAATATTATAACCGTATATTCATGAGAGTTCAAGTTTTTATTTTATTTAAACTTTTTTTTATTATTTTATCAACTACGGCCAAATTGGGGTTTGCTGCTTAAGTTTTCTGTTTCCTCTAAACGCAGCTCACTTCTCACGCTTTCGAAAGTTCAAATTGAACTTTACTTGAAGTGAATTAACTTACAAGAGTGCGATAATTTTTCGTTAGGAAACTTACAATTAAATACTTTCTTTGAAATTGCTTCTGACCCACCTTAATGTAGCCGTGTACATATGTACATACAAAAATACAGATTTGCTATCAAATTTGAATTTTATTGTTTGCCTCTTATGAATGTATCTGCTTTTATTTTTTTATTTTTAAGGATTTTCAATTAAAACACAGTTCTCTTTCTAACAAAAACCGTATGAAGCCAAGTTTCAAATTCATATAAAATTTAACCAAAATTCCACAAATATAGCCAATTCAATTTGAGTAAAATAATGTGCAAATATTTCCGCTAATTTTTAAGAATCTTTTGAGCACATTAAAATAATTTATTTTTACATAAAATATTGACTTGTTATGTTTCATTTAATGCGGTTCAAGTTTTCTACTCGATTTATTTAAATTTTCATAAAGAGACTCTTACAAACTCTTTGTACAGACAACAAAATTCACAGACTGAGTTCGCGAAATCCGCTAGGTCGAAAAATCTGTAAGTTAATTTGTCCGTACAAAATAAAATTAAAATAAAAAAAAAACATTTCTATATAATGAAGACGAAAACTTCGGGCACGGGGGAGTGTTGTATTTATTCCATCATCCCTAAACAAACCAACTACAAACAGGAGCTGCTAATCTGCCGCTATTTAATTAATTATATAAAGAAGTCTGATTAGGAAATGTGGTGATTTTCGAAATAGTACTATAACTTCTACCATTGAAAACTGTTACTGTTTTTCCAAAAATAAAATCGTTCATAAACTGGCCTTGAGCTCAATAAAAATTGTAAAACTATTATTTTTACATTAAAAAAAAGAACAATGAAATTCTAAGGACGAATCGTAATTCTAAGCCGCTTCCAATTTACATATAATTACGCAAAAAATTTTCTGAGAAAGAAGTTATTTGCATGATAATTTGTTGCACTTTTCTACATCTTTCTGCAAAGTTTTAAATTTGGATTTATATGGGGTTTGTTAGCGAAAGAGCTGTGTTTTAATTGAAAATTATTATGGGTAAAATCTATTAACAATAAAATCTTTTGATTTGGTTACAAATGATATGGCCACCACTGTATGTAAGTGCGAGTCTTTGTATTTTGCTGACTTTTGCGTGGCTAAACCGTTTGCAAAACGCCATTGCCAAATGATAACTTGCCCGCATACACACATATGTACATACATACATTGGTACATACTGATCCGCCGACAGCGTTGATTGGTTTTCATATGTTTGTGCTTATGAAGTTCGTTTAACGCAAAAAGGTTGCCGCAAACTATTTGCGCTCTTCGATGACGCCACCACTCTCCAGCCTATATTTGTCTCTTTCTCTACGTGATCGTATACAAAAACAACTAGTTCAATGGCTATTTTGAGATTCATTTCAGGGATGGAGGCATTAGTTTACTTTTGTTCATCTGCCGGATAAGATGCGAAGAAACTGATTAAGAAACCGTCGGGAAAAAGTACCAAAAAAAAAAATAGAAGAAAGCTTAAATGTTAATAATTTACTGAAACGCATTTGTTTGTCGTTCAATATACTTTTAAACATTTTTTTTTTATTAAAGTGCCCCATTTTATATTTGATGTATGCAATTTCGGAATAGCGCGAAAGTATGTCGATCCGGTCGGGTTCCCCAAAGGTCTTACTGGACATTAGCTACAAGCCATTGCCGCAAGTGATGGATATGCAAGACAACGTAATTAAATTGATCAAAATGGAGCCACAGGCATACGAATACTTGCATTCCATGCAGCTGCAGCAGGACATCGCTCACCAGCACCACACCCTCTTGGCGCCGTTCTATCAAAGTGCGCAGCCAACCGCCACGAACGTTGATCAGCCGCAATTGGCGCCAACGCAGGCGGCCATGCACGCCCACCGCAGCATTCCGGAGCCAGCCGACTATGTGTTTGGGAGCGTGGAGGCGATAGCGACGGACTACAATATGGCCAGCCAAGAAATTCATAGCTGCAATAGCGGCAGGATCAACACAACCTCCACGCCGTACAACAGTCAACGTGATGATAATTCATCTGGCGCGCTTGCCGCTACAAACGGCATCGGTACCAATATTGGCAAGGAGCTGAACAACAATTACCACAATCTAGCAAATGCGTGCAACACGCTTGCGCACATTGTTGGCTCGAATAAGCGAAATCGCGAGTACGAAAGTGCGGAACAAAAACTTATGCCCGAAAGTAAGAAGCAACATTTGCAAATGTCAAATGAGCAATCGCATTTTATGCAGCAGCAGGAGCAACAACGTTTCCTCTTGGATTATTTACCAACAACGGTGACGGATGTCAACTCCAGCCTCGGCACGCCGCACAACAACAACACGGATAGCAATGGCAGCACCCATTCATCGCAATTCGAGTACGCTGGCGGCCAAGAAATGTGCGAAAATAGTGAAGATAATTTCAAGTACTCATATCAGCAGCATCAACAGCGCCAACTGACGCAAGCGACGCCGCCTCCGCGCCCTCAGGCCAATTCGGTTTTCCCTGCGAGCGTTGCGAGTGGCAAGGATTTGTCGCATATCCACCTCCAGGCTCAAATGAGCACCAAAAGCTTGGATCGGTACGATTTTGTGAGTGCATTGAAGAGCAACACCTGCTCCACGTCCGAACACGACGATATGGAGTTTATGCCCTTGGCTGGCAATGGCCAAGAAAATGGCGAAGCTAACTACGAATATGCGAACACTGACGAGCTGATGGATATTCGCGCCGACTCGCTTTCCGACAATCAAGATTCTGCCAAACAGTTCCGCAAGCCAAAACGGCGCGCGAGCCGAAAATCCAGCAAAAGTGAAGATGCTGAGGAGTTTCACAACCAACGCGTCATGGCTAATGTTCGCGAGCGGCAACGCACCCAAAGCTTGAATGATGCTTTCAAGGCGCTGCAGCAGATCATTCCCACGCTGCCCAGCGACAAGCTAAGCAAAATTCAAACGTTGAAGTTAGCGACCAGGTAAGCGGAGCAAATAAATGAAAGAAATAAAATTTGGTGAAACTGAAAAGGTGTTGCTAAATGAAGTTTTGAAATTATTGCGCTTTAGTGCGTTCAGTGGTTTCAGACATTAACTCTCAACCCCAAATTCGACTGGTGTTCGGTTAAGGGAAATTTTGTTTTGGAAATTCCCAAATCCAATAAAATTACGATCAATGACTGCTTTCTCCAGTTTTTCTTGAACTAACCTTTTTATGTCTGTCGCTAAAAATCACAAATTATTTAAACGACACTTTAAAAATAATGGGATTAACCTTTCTGAAGGCGACTTTTTGAGAAGAGAAGAGCTTTCGAAAAACATTTCAAATACTATTTTGTGCATTTTCCAATTTAAGAAAAAATGTAAATAAAAATTCCGCGGTGTTTGAAAATATTTGTTCAGAGGTGCAGTTCACTCACTGCAAAACTAAATATTCAACTGTGTTTAAGGTTCGAATTTAAGAAAATTTACTTTAAATTGCGGCTGCAAAATCGACCACAAAATGCGCAGTATTTCAAAAAAATAGTTATTCAAATAACTTCGACGAATTTCAAATGCATTTTGATAAATATTTCGAGTGGAATTTTTTATCCTTTTTGATATTTTGTTTTGTTGATCACTTTTTATTATATTATTCCTGATTATTTCTTACATTTAATTTAAAAAGTTATTTTTGATTGCTTCTGGTATTCGATTACTACACAAAGAAAAGTGGGAAGAATGGCATTGAAATCTGTGTTTTTTTTCTTTTATTTTTTTTACAAAATACGAATCGTATGCTAAAGGAGAGAGTCTCAGCAATTTTTTTTTAATTCTCATAACCGTAGATCAGATAACTTTCGACAATTTATTTTTCCTTTATTCATAGTTTATAATTCTCTAACAAAATCTGTATAAAACCAAGTTCTACAGCTTTTAAAAAAAATTAAGAAAAAATCATGAAGCAAATTTCAAACATTTTTTTATTAATATTTTTTTAGTAATCAGCCCATTAAAGCAAAAGAAAGTGCAAGTTCCAAACGGCTACAAATTAGCATTGATTTTTGAGAATTTTTTTTTAATTAGTTGTTGCGAAAGTATTTCTTATCAATTTCTATGTAATCTGTAGTCAGGAAGGCGCATATTCCTGTTTACTTAAAACTACTGGCAAATCATTCTAATTGATGGCAAGCATGGATATATTGTTTACTAAATTTCCATGCGGTAAATCCGCTGGCCACAGTAATTCCCAACCGAAGGGCTTTTCCGTAGCATTTCAACGGCGCCTTTTTCCCAAATGCGACCTTTTTCCCGTTTTACCTGTGACCCACTTGCAACACACACACACACACACACACACACAAACATTATAATATGCAGCTCGTATGTGAATGCAAATGAGAATAAATTTTTACAAATGAATACAATTCAAATTATATTCATTGGACTCTTGTAAAATCAACGAATATCCCTTTTTGGAAAAATAAAATGGCTCCTAAACGCTTGTAAAAATAAGTGTTTTTGAGATACTTTTTTGATAAACTATTTAATATATGAAATAATAAAATTTAAGAGTGTGTACTTCTCTCGCACATTCAAGTTCAATGTCGAAGTTTCAAGTCATTGATTTTTGATAATTTTTCCATAGACACAGTTGAGTAATTTTTTCGGAGCAGACTCTTTAATCTTTATGCACTTAAAAAACACACAACACGATTATACATAAATACATATGTTTGGGCTATACAACTGTATAATCGCAATTTATATTACTTTCTCTTAGTTTATACAAAAAGGAGCGTACAAGTTTTTTGCGGGAGAGTTCTTATTCCTACGAGCGCTAACTGAAGCACAAGGATTGAGTGCTGGAATTTTGGCACATGTTTTTTTTTTTTTTTCGATAACGAAATTTTCACATAATTAAAAATTTTTTTGGAACAGTTTAAAATGCATAAAATGTAACATTTCATTTCTCCATCATTGCAGATATATTGACTTTCTGTGTCGTGTCCTCTCAACAAGTGAGATTAGTTTGCTGAAATCGATGGACAATAAAAGTTTCATCTCCAACAGTGGATTGCCAATTGGGACGGCGACAATTTTGAATGCCGCCACGAGTGGCACCGAGACTGAATTGAAGGGTTTGCGTCGAACGACAGGCGCTTCGGTCATTCCGCCGGAGAAACTGAGCTATTTGTTTGGCGTTTGGCGAATGGAGGGCGATACGCAAGGCACGACGTAGGGTTAATGGATGAAGTGAATGAATTTGAATATAAAATAAAATAAGTACCTATTTAGCTAGAATTTCCGAATTTGAAAATTGTATTTTATTGCATTCATTAGTTTAAGTAAAAACATATTAAGTATTGTATTGACTAATTTTAAGATAAAATATAACAATAGTATTCTCAATTGTTGAGTTAAATTTACATAAACTTTCCATTAAGAGCTAAGTTTAGGCTATTGAAAATTTATATTTATGTACATATGTATGTATGTAAGTAGTAACCAGAAGTAAGTGGCTTTATAGGATTATCTGTGCGTATGTATGTAAACGTTTATATAATTCGATTAAGAGCTGGCACTTGTTACATACATATATGTAGTATATGAAATTACAACAAAATCTTCCAAAATAAAGAATTCGATCAGAAAAAAATTTGCTTTGACTTACAGTAATGCGCCACTAAAGTGTGATTTGTACGCGAACCACGCCCCTAACAAAAAAAAAGTGACGTCGAGCACGAATAAATCAGACGGATTTATTGGACATAATTGGTTATATCATATGTATGTATGTTATACATATGTACATATGTATAGCTATGTGCTGAATTAAACTATAATCAAATAAGACCTTTTCTAAAAATGCCAAGCAAAGACTTTAGTCACACCGATCTTCTAATGAATTCAAAATAAGTTTTTAAAGTATCAAATGACGACAGAAGCTAAGAATTTTATTTCGTAAAGTAACAATAAATTGAGACTCTGAATAATGTTTCAATGGCCCTACTGATTTCCTATAAAGAGTTCATTATCATCGGCACTACACTTCGCAAGGCAAGTATGCGTGTATATGTGTGTTTGTGTGTGTGTGTGTACTGGGAGTCACACATGTGCGCGGCTGTCTTGCCATTAATGCAATGAAGCATTTATATTTGTGTCGCTCCAAATAATGTGTATGTACATACATATCTACTTTCAACATTTCGGAGCCCCCTCCTCACAGACTGCAAGGCGTATCCGGTGATTTACGAGTATATTAACATTTCAAAGTAAGGCAACAAATGTGAAATTATAAACCGCATGTACTTTTTCATTATTTTCTATATATGTATGTACACACATATACATATAGTATATATGTACATACATATGTACTGCACAATGACAAGTAGAATACACTTCGCCTATGTACTCGTATTTATGTACATCCGTACGTAGAAAAATGTTGTGGTGGATTCTGTGTATACTCCTGGGAGGAGTCGATTATTTCTGCCGCATTTTTCTGTGACATCTTTCAGAGTTCTGCTTGTGTAGGTGCATGCATAGGGTGTCACAATGAATGTGCATACTTTTATATTTGTAACTTATTTTCGTTACGTAACCTGAAAGTTATAAAAATCATAGCTTAGAGTTCTTAAGCTTCGGCGTTCATATCAGTGGCGGATCCAGAACGATTTTTGAGGGGTGGTGAATGAAAATTGCTATAGACGCTTTTCGTGAGACAAATCAAGTTTGTTGTGGCAGCTAGCTTTTCTTGAAAATTTTCGTATTTTTTAAATTTCGTTCAACAGTAATTGATTTGGGTGTGCAGTATCTTCATAAAAATTTATGTATATTTGACATGTATGTATAGTGAAACGTACATACATATATGTATGTGAAGAATTCGTTCAATAATGTACTATTTATGCTTCGGGAGGAACAAAAGTAGGCACTCTTAATAATGTATACTAAAAATCATTTGAATTCTATTGTTTTCGAAAAATTCTAAATATCTAAAAAAAAATTTCAGTTTTGGGGGGGGAGGGGGCGGGGGTTAACGAGGAAGCGGTCGCAGCCCCACCCCCCTGTATCCGCCCCTGGCTCATATATTTTGTTGATCGGAACACAATTTTTAACGCAATAAAATGTTCCATATTCGCTAAAAAAAGAAGAGACATTTTGCTTCTAAATTAAATCATGCACGCGTTTTGGTACACCCTTTATGTATTCTTAAGGGTATATCATATTTATGAAACTTTTCATTGTGAGAAAATACATAAATACATACAACCATATTTACACAAGTACATACATACATATGTATATGCAAATACGAAAACATGCGTTTAAATTTCAAAAATATTCGTTCTTTGAACTTTGACATTATTTAGAAAAAATTTTTTTTTTCAAAAAAAAAACCGGGCAAATTAATTTTCTCATGCACACTTGCCAAGCAGAGGATTGTAACTATGCAATTCACTAGGCAGAGAATCCACTCAATATTCACTTTCATTATGTGTTTACTTGCAGAACTTTGTACGAGTGAAGTGCTGCGAAGTATTTATCAGCAACTGAAGTGCCTTTGGCTACGCTTAAAGGTTCTAAAAAAAAAACTATTTCCAACTTATTGGCACAGTTAGCCTAGCAAAGAATTTTTCCTGAGTTGAAATTTGATACCGAGAAAGTGGAATTTGACGAAAAACAAGTTTCAACGCGTATATAAAATTATTATAGAAAGGGTGCTGAACACCCTAACATCCGATGCGAAAAAAATTCAAAAGGAAGATTTTCAGTAACAGCAAATTTGTGTCATTGCAAATGTACGCATATGTTTTGAATAAATGCTAAAAATAAAATCGCATAGTAGTGTAAAAAAATGCATACCCTTACACATTTGAAGGTGCTGATTTTTCACTTTGTAGCTGCTAGGAAAGAAAGTATCGGCGTATTTACAAAATTTGTATAAAAAATTAACAATTTAGAAGGAATGCAAATATCAATAAATGAATTTTTTAAATATTCCTCCAAATGCTCAATAAAATAGTCGCAACAATTTCAGAGCTAAAAGTTTTGCTGAACTTCGATATTTCAGGTAGGAATAGTGAATAGTGAAGATAACTTACAACCATCTTACTTACTTAGCTGCAAATTAAAGCAATGAAAAATTTTACTACTTTTATTCTCACTGCGGCTACGACTCTCCCCCGCATCGTTGAAAGTAATGCGTCCACTCATGTGGGAAATCTTCCACAGAGGACCGCTCGCTGTTTTCACAAGTGTGCGTCTCTAAAGTTGGCACATGTGTTGGCCAATAGTTTCACAGGCATAAAGCCGGCAGAATGATCCACCACTTGAATGACAGTTGAATGGGAATAATGGAACTGAAGGACGACTGCACATTGATTGACTATTGGCCAAGTATGTAGTAGGTACCCTTAGACATTTAGAAAAATCCCAATGATTGCTTTTTTCAAGACCATAGCCATACATACATATGGACACATGCACATACATACATACATATGACATATGTACGTTTATGTCCACATGTGTGCGCATACGAATGCAACTATGTAGGGTGAAATGTGTATGAAATTTCCGCCATCACGTGCCATCATTTCGCTTAAAGTGGCAGTGGCAGTGGTAAGCGAGTGAAGCTAAATTATATGGAAGTTGTAAAGTCACTCACGCATTTATCGGAATTGGTTATGCTGGAATCATAACAAGGACGTATGCACATGAGCGTATATGCGTATGCACGTTAGGGTGGTTCAAAATAAATAAATTAAATTCGAAAATTTAATGCCTCCACACTCGCGATTGTTCTATGCATTTTTTTTTTGTTAAATTAAAGACTACTTAGAAGTTTATGTGTTCATGTTTTAAGGGGCTACATAATTTCCAAATGCTTTTGAAACTTTAACCTTGTTTTTCTCAAAACTGTGTTTTGAAAGTCGGTGACCCAGATTTCTCGGGAAGGGCTGAACGGATTAGTCTGAAAGTTTTAAACAGTCTTCTCAACTATATTTTCAAGTACTTTTTTTTATTACCGACTAAAAAAAATTCTTTTTATAAACAATTGAAATCCAAAATTATGGCAAAAAATTGATGTTTTTTTGAGGAGCCACCATTTTGTCAAACGATTTTTTTTGCTTATTCCTTCGATCAATTTCAAGATTATAGATTACTGTAACGAAATCCGTTTTTTTTTTTAATTTCAGGTGATCTAGTTCAAAGATATAGTGGTCACCGCAAAACGCCTTTTAAAAACTGTTGTTTTTACAAATAAAAAAATATTAAATACGCTTCAAAGTTACTTTAATATGTGTATACATTTATGCTTAACATAAAAATTTTTAAATTTTCTCAGGACACATTTTTGAAAACATCGTTTTTTAGGGCTCCTAACTAAATGTGACGCCTTAATGCAAGTTTTTTTTGCATCAAACAAAACCTTGAAAAAATACGAAAACACAAAAAGAAGCGTAAATAATATTTCTTACTAGTTTTTTTTTTTAATTTTTGGCATAAGTGACTTACAAGATTTTGTAACCACGCTCTGGGTGACCACTTTATATTTTTTGATTAACCAAAAATTGTAGAAAATTAAAACATATACATTTATGGACCACCCTAATGCGCATACATATGTATTTGTGTAAGAAGTTCTGACAAGCCGTTCTGTATTTTGAAACTTCCAAATTTGCAGCTTTCGCTTAAGTTTAAAAATTACTTACAACTGCGCTCACACCGAAATGTCTATTGAATGATTTTTCGAAAAAAAATATATTTTTCTGCTGCATGCTTCACTACCAACACGAGCAGCTCACACGAATGCTTTTGTAAGATTCTCAGTTCCACTGATTTTTATTGCTTGCTTCGACATCTGCAGCATTTGCATCTTGAGACGTTGACGACACCCATATGGACATTTTGTACATTCATACATATAAAAGTTCATACTCGTACATATGTAAGTGCATACATATATGTATGCAATCGAGTGTATAAACAGCGAGTCAATAAAGTATTCATACAGAAGTGTTTAACATTACAATTTGTGGGCTTACGATTCCATATGAAAAACGACCAGCAAAACAAAAATACCAGAAACTAACCAAAAGTTCAGTCTCATTAAACTAACACTTTATTATGTACGGAGTATGAAAATAAAAATAAAATTGGCAAATTGTTTACACGAAAATATTCCCTATAGAAATTCTGTTAACAAAAATAGAAATGTTTGTTTAAAATTTTGAATAATTGTTAGACTCAGTGTTAATACTTAATGAGCGTACCGATGTTAGTATGTACAAACATCTATTAAGTACCCAATCGGAAATTATGATGGGCAGTCGTACTCTGTTCGTATCCAATAATCAAACGCAGTGCATCTACAGCGCATTGACGGCAGCGAGAATGAGTCGTAAATTTAACGTTACTGGCAAGGAGAGTTTTGCGCTTCACTACTTTTGGAGCGTTTGATGTATTCCATTTCCGGATGGGTACGTACTATGTACTAGCGATGACCCTTACAAACTCAATATTGCATCAATGTAGTTCGAATTTGCAGGTATGCGTTCCGGAAAAGCTATAAAAATAAAAATGATCAAAAATTCGCACACTTATTTAATTAATTGAAATAAATTGAAAATTAAAAAAATTGTAGGTTTGTCGGGATTTTGGGAATTTACGGTGATGTTAAAAACATATATCTTCTGAGTTCAAATAACAGGAAATGATAAACTTTCGTTCGTATGCCTAACTTGAAAAGTTTGTTACTACTAGCAATTGTGCAAATACTTTGAGAACGATAACGAAAACTTTTAGAATGTACTCAAGACAGAATTATTTATAAATATTTTTTTTTCAGCTTAGCACCCTTCTTTAACTGACGACACATCGGCAGGTGGATTCGTAAACGCATAGACATACATACATATATAATGCGTTGCAATGCTTTAGCCTAACCACATATAGACAAATTTTGTTAACTTATTTTTCTTTAACTTAATGCTAAAATAAGTTTCAATTAAAAAATAGTTCATGCTCTAAAAAAAAAATCATGTAAACCTAGGTTTCAAACTTTGTACAAAACTAAATAAAAAATCAACAAACGAACTCATTTTTCAAAACACTTTCATTGCGCCCGCTCTTGCGAATATACATACATACATATTTACATATATACATACATATGTCTCAAGTACATGGGCATATTAGTTTTTTTTTTTGTTGTCACTCGCGAAACACTTTAATTCAAAACACATGTTGACAATGTGCGGTGTTTATTGGTTTTTCATTGAGGCGCATTCGCCCTCCCTTGGCTAATGTTGTCTTTTATATGCGCTCTCGAATATTTGGGCGAAAATTCTAAATACATACATATGTATGTACACACGTACATACGAGTACATATGCGAATTTGCAAATTCATATGCATTTGTGCATTTTACTCGAACGTTCCCTGCAGGAAAATCTACTATTTGCTTCAAGATGCTGAATTGTTACTAAAGGGTGGTGATGATGCCTGAATGGTCGAAATAACTCGTCACACCTCACTCCTCGTAAAAAAAGCTCTATGTATTTGTAAAATCAGTTAGTAAAGATTTGTAAATGTTTTTTTTTTTCGCCGAAATTTAATGAGCTACACTATGAAGGCAATCATTTTCACACACAAGCAAATTTCTCTCCTCAAAAATCGAATATTCCACCGAAAGTTTTAATTTTCCATAGCATAAACTTTAGTTCTTTATTAAAGAACTCGGACTTTAACTTAAAAATTTTCATTGGGACAAAAGCACTTTCCAATGCCTTGGTTCACTCTTTCTGCAATGAAACTAATAAACAAATTGAATAATATGTACACTCCATAGATGTATGTACATATGTATGTATGTAAATGGTTGCTTGTGTAGAATGAGCTAAGTTTCTCCCTTTATTACTCCAGACAGTTTAATATATTTCATAGCAGGGAAACGTCTTCTATCCCTACATACATAGATATACAGAGACAAGTGTGAACTACGCCGATATTTTAATAGACAACTGTTAGAATAAAAGTACGAACCCACATATGGTAAATAAAATAGGAACTGCAATCAAAAAGACTTTCATTTATAAATAGCACTCAAACAAAAGTGAAAAGTGCGAGAGGACAGATGTGCGCTTCCATTTTAAAGTGATGATTGAAGCACTTTCTTCTGTGTGTCTATGACGCGATAAGGTGAAGTGGCTCAATAATATTAATGAATATTTTCACGGATTTATTTTCGGAATAGCAACTTGTTGGCTGCAAGTAGCGATTTCACACAAATTAAATCTAGCTATGTATGTATGTGTGTATGTATGTTCATGTGTAAATATTTATATCAATAAATACTTATGTTCACATACATACATTTCCATACAAACATCTGGACTAATGCATGCAATATGAATGCAAAAACACAAACTGGCATCTTATTATTTTCCAAAAAAAAAAAAAATGTTAAATGTTAATCCTAAAACTTTTTACCGGTAAATTATTGAAATATTAAAAAAATCTAAGGATTTACAAAATATATTAAATGCTCTAATTTTGATGAAAATTTTTGTTAAAATTTTGAGTCGCACTATTTATTATAAAAATTTGCAAAATAAAATAATTTCTTAATTTTTTAAAAATCGTTGCATAAATCAAGATTCGAATCAAACTTTAAAAGTTCAGCAAATTTTCACCAAATTAACCTTCTTTAATAAGAATATTTAGTTCTTTTGCTAGTATGCAGTTTTGTTCAATTAAATATAATCTTAACCAAATTTAAAGTAGCTTGAAACATACGTGGTTTTTTTAATGTAATTTATTATGTTAAAAATTGCAGTAATTTTAAAACACTTCCACTTGTTGACTGCTATTTAAATTCATTAGTTATAGAACTTTCTTCCCAAAATATTTAAAAAAGTCGGGTGCAAATAAACAATAAATTACATTAATCTAGAAATATGTATACATTTTTTTAATTTGATGTTTATGTTATTTGACATAAAACTTGAAAACAAAACCTTTTTAACTGTCTAAATTTATGATTCTTAAATTAATTTTATAACCAAGATAAAGATAAAAAATCACAATAAACTTTTAGTATTTTTTTTAAATTATTTAGTTATTTATGTATATAGTATACTCGTATGTTTTATACATATTGCCACATTTGGATAATTTAATTGTTCCCCAATTTTTAAAAATTTGTTTACAATTAAAATATAAATAATTTTCTAACCAGCGCTATAAAAACAATGTTTTAGATTGTATAAAAAATATAGAGAACTTGTATCAAAAATTCATTAAAATTTCGAACTTTAAAAAAAAAAATTTAAAATTTTTGGGATATGTAGCTCAATAAGTTTTAGTACAATAAAAGAATAACGACTGATTTTTGACAATTTTTTACTGACGCTCTTTCGCAATTCCTTCCATATAAAAAATAATCGCGGTTTTGCTTTGTATGGAGGAAACTGCCAGTAAAAAAGTGTTAAAAATCCGTGCTGACATGTAGAGTTTTAAAACTTGCACTTTTTTGCACTAAAATTTAATGAGCACAAAAACTGCAAACTTAAAATTTTTTTAAAAAGTTCGAAATCTTGATGAAATTAGGTTCAATCATTGTACATTTTGTAAATAGTTTTAAACATTTCTTGTGTATGGTTTTCTTAATGAGAATGAAAAATAAATACTCAAAAGAATTAATAAAAAAAAATATTTTTAATAAATTATTGTACATTTTGTAAATAGTCTAAACATTTTGTGAACAGAGTATAGTACTATACATAGTACCTATGTTAACACACATATTCCAGCCCGCTACCTTCAAGTGTTTAAACGAAAGAACAGTTTTTCACCAATCGCTTACATTCCATGGCCGGCATGAACTTAATAAACAAAAAAGAAATGGTATAAAATTATTTGCGTAATATATACATTACCATTTAAAAAAAAATCTGCTAAATATATGACGAAAACGTCCAGGCAAATTCACAATGTGTGACAAAGCTAAATCATTTATAAATTATACGCCCGCTTTCCATCTACATATGTACTTACGAGTATGTAAATACGTAGATAAACTGTTTAAAAAATAAAATCCATGACAGTCCTTAAAACATTGAAACACATACAGGCATACAAACATATGTACATACGAGTAATTGGCAGGCATTTTATGTCTTGTTTTCATGTGAATAAATTTCTTGCTTCTGATGTAAATAAACAAATGATTTCGTGCTCTAAATGAGCTTCACAACTTCTGCTGCTAACTATTGTTTACATAATAAATGTATTGGTTTTATCGCTTTTAGCTGCAGCTGGGTGAATTCTGCATAGAAAGCATTAACTAGGGGGAAAAAAGCTTCAACTCAAATTAGATAGCTACGGACTAGATTAGTACTAATTGCATGGGGACTAAGTTGACGCAACTTTGTTTCATTGCAAAGGAAGAGGAAATGAGTTAAACACCCACAAAAAAATGTATGAGAAAATTGTTTACTAAATTAGTATGTATGTTAACAAAAAAAATAAAAGAGAATTTGATTGACGGTAAAGATGGCGAATAATGAAAAGTAGACTCCCACAACTATATACTTGACTCAAACAATAACTTGACTTGAATCTATATCATGGCATCCACTTTGCTTGCTCGGTTTTCTATTATTTGAGATTTCAAATTTCTACTGCGAGGTATTTGCATATACAAATATGTATGTATGTATGTACTCGTATATGTACATATGAATATACACATTTTGTATGTATGTTTGTATGTAATTGAATGCGTCCCTCTTCATCAATGCGCCTTTGATTTACGACTACACATAATGATTGATCTTAGCGCCCAGAAATCTACAAATCCATACATACTTATGTACATATGTACATACATACATACGTGTATCCCGTTTCTTTTGTTTACAAAGTCAAAAATACATAAGCAATGTACATTATAAAAATGTCTACGCCTTACAGTTATGTGAAAAATAATACTAGTACGTCGGTTTGGAGGAAAATTAAATAAACTATTCAGTCGTTCGGCAAATTATTTTATTTTATTTTAAGAACCACATATGTTTGGTACTTGGATTTTTATTTTAAATAAGTTTTTATTTTATATAAAATAACACTTTATGCTCTGCTTGCATGGTAAACTGGAAAGTCAGTTTTTGTTATAAAATTCGTTAAGTAGACCAATTTCCAATAAGTAAAAAGAAAAAAAATTGAGAAAGAAATACATAATTAATAGAAACACATCTTGAATACATATCAGGTTTATTATCATAAATTGCCATAGTAATTATAATATTTATATGATATCTAACAATTTTGGCGCTTACACTATATAGCTAAGTGTTTGGCCAAGCTTCTCTTTATATTCTACCACCAAATGGAGGGACCGACAGTTTTGTGCCGACACCGAAAGGTAGATGTATTTTATGAGAAGCTTTTTCATAGGAGAAATACCCTGGGAGGTTTGCCATTGCCTGCCGAGTGGTGACCGCTAGTAGAAAAAACTGTTTCTATAATTTTGTTTTTACTTACCCTGGCTGAGATTCGAGCCTCAAACCCATAGGCCACTACTATTAATTTAAACTCAATTGTATTCTTCCATAAACAACATAAAAACATACAAAATATTTGTATGTATGTATGTACGCACCGCTGTGATCCTCTTCTCTAAAAGCGCAGATGTTGCAGATGTCGAAGCAAGTAATTAAAAAATCTTAGAAACTGTTTAGCGTTCGGAGTTCGCAAGTCGTACGAAAGCAGCATTCGGGAGCAGTTAATGAGCAATGTTTTGCTAGTGAAGCGAAGAGAAAATAATTCATTAGCAATACAAAAAAAAAAAATAATAATAATAAAATAAAAACAATGTTCAGTCAAAGGAACACAAATGCAGAACTACTACTATTATTAGCCCAAAGAAGAAATCTTTCATGTTACGTTTTCGGTTTGACCAGTTCAACTGCAAGCATGAATGATATTACAGCTTCCAAATAGTTGCATAGCAAACCGACACACATACTACATATGTACATACAAACGTAAACTTATAGTAACACAGTAGGTGCAAAAAATTGGCGGTACACACTTCTGCGGGCCTCCATTCACATCTGCTTTTTACTTACTATGTTTGTAGGCAGGCTCACTCATACACTTATACTATACATATGTACATATTTATTTATGTCTCTGTATTAAAATATATGGAGTAGATATACTCTTTAGTGCCGAGGTTGGGATCGAAAGCCAATCAAAGTTCATGTCCTTCATTTTAGTGTTTTCAATTCAGAACTTTAGGTCAACATGTGTGCTAAGTTAAGAGGCTCACGCTAACTAAACCAGCGTGAAGTCTTCTGGGGAAGATTTCCCACAGGAGTCTGAATTTTTCAGTGTATGCATACATACATACATACATACTAGTTCATACATATCTAGCTTAGCTATTGCCTGCCGATAGAAGACTGTTATTAGAAACAATTAAATTTCTGCATATAACTAAAGGTTTCAATTGTCGGTTATGGAAGCCGGTATGTAACGATATAGTTGGATGTCATCAATGCATTTGTTGCTTACATTAAATATGTATTTAAAAAGCATTTAATAACAAGGAAAAGCTGTGACTGTGAAACTTGAACTCAAAGATTTTCAAATTTATTTATTAATTTTTAATTACGTACAGAAATTTCACAAAGTCGTTAAGCGCCAGCTCAGTATTGAAATTCTAAACAACTCTTGATGTTTTTACAGATTAATCTCAAGTCCACAGAGCTGCCGGAGTAGTAAGTCAATGCACGCACTTTTCTGTAATGAGACAAAAAAATATTTATATAATTTGAAAAGAATAGGTAAAAACGTCTGTGTAGTTGTTGCCACGTGACGTATTGCCAAAGTATTCACAAGCATTTACATATTTATGGATGTATGCATGCGCTTAAATAAATAAATAAATAAATAAATAGATACATTTGTATGTATGTATGTATCATATGTACGAGTGTGTTACGTGTGCACTTCACACAGGTAAGCAAAGAGAAGGTCATGTTTGGAAAAACGGCGCCGTGCTAACTGCCACGGAAAAGCCCTTCGTCTGGGATTTACGGTGGCCAGCGGCGGTTTTGCCGCATGGAAATTTAGTAAACATTTACCATCGATTAAGACGATATGAGCATGAGCATGCAAGCATTTGGGTTTTTGGCAAAACCATTGATAAGGATGAGCATTTTTATGTGTTCATTGGCATAAATTCCTACACAAACCCAGTACTCACTTTCATGCTCACATACATACATACATACGTATGAACAAATGTAGCTGAATTGATAAATCAGATTTGATTATGAGGAGACGTAAGTGTCATTACATATGTATGTATGTAGGTACGTTTTCCCTTTAGTAGTCTAATTGCCCTGTTCCTATTCCAGTTAGTTTTGGATGGACGCAAGGAGTTGTCGCGTTTAGGCTTTTCACATCGCACAGTTCGTTTTAAAAAGTTCAGTAAAAAAATAGTTGCATTAAATTATCGAGAATACACTTAGAGAGCTGTTGATTAAATTTTAGAATTCCGATATTCAAATTCTTAATTACCAATTTTTAGTTGAATTTTTTCAGTTTTTTCACATGATTGTCTTACTCTCTTGATTATCTTACGTTCCATTACCGAAAATCGCCTGTTGTTAGTTATCTAAGTCTAACTGTCAGTGTTGCCACGCGATATTAAATGTTGGCGCTCGAATGCCCTTTCCAATATTAGTCAAGGAATTTTAGTTTGTATATCTGTGTTTTACTGGGAGTCGCTATAATACATTCGCGGCCGTTAAAGAATTTAAGGAGCAGATATTCCAGTTCTGCCTAAAGTACAGAATTAACAATTTTTACAAAAGTTTTTTTTTTTTTATTATTTCAGTTTTTTCACTTATTGTTTGGCTCAGAAACAAAAGTAAACTAATGTATTCAAGACATTGAAATGTATTTTAATAATAAATGTGTACTTACTCCATATTGGGTATATTGTTGTTGTTGTTGTGTTATCTGTTGCTTTTTCGATTTTGTAAAGAAAGAGACAACCAGCGCTTGCGGATAAATGACGTCATCCGAGAAGTACAGATATTGTACGCACTTCGTTATCCGACGAACACCAATCAGCGCCGCCAGATAATCCACACGCTTATACATATCTACATCTGTATGTATGTATGTATGCAGGTATATACCTACCCTGTAGGAAAAATCTGAAAGGGTGTGGCTAAAGCACATTTAGAACTATTAATAATTCGCGAAAAATGTTATTTGCGGAAGGATGTGGAAATCGCCCCTGCCGCTATACCTTTTCTATAGCCATAAAAAAACGCACACCACAAATGGTAGGAGAAGCTCGGCCAAACACTGAGCTATAAATTGTAAATGCCAAATTATTATTATTATTAGTTCAGTTCTACATACATATGTATGTATGTAAGTCGATCTCCCTTCAACGCGGTTCTTTTTAACGCGATTTTTTTTTAACGCGGAGTTTTCTTAATCCCCCCACGTCTCTTTTTACACGGTTTTACTTTTTTAACGCGGAAAAATTATTCCGTAACCCCCGTTGCTTTTTTAACGCGGTTTTAGTTTTTTAAAGCGCTTCGCGATTCATTCTGATTTTGCCGTTTTGTTTTATTTTTAACGCGTTTTGCAAGCGCTAATGAAGAACGTTTAGCGAAATTTCGTCGAAATTTTAAAAATGCTATGGAGTACTGCCGGGATTTATATATCGACATGCAAAAAGAGAAACCTCAGCGCTTATTAGCAGATTATTTTGAGAACTGAAGTATGGATTTATAGGTGATCTCACAATGATTTTTTGTCAAAAACGTTTAAAACAGAGGTTTTTTAATATGAATCAAGGCATGGCGAAAATGTAGATTTGCAATGAACTGGTTTACTTTCCCAAATTTGGGTTTAGGGTGGATACTTGGTTATTTAACGCGGAATTCTTTTTTTTGAGCGGATTTTTTGCAAAATAGGTACGAATAAACAAATTTGAACTGAAATGTAGTTATTTTTACGCGGTTTTTTTAGGCTTACCACTTAGTGCCCCGGTCAACCGCGTTAAAAAGAGACCGACTGTACTTTTGTTTACCTACCCAAATTTAAAATTACTGAAAAATGGGTATGCCATAGTAGGACGTGTCGGTTAATTCATCTCTGCACGGTTTGCGCTCTAAAATATTCAACAGTTATTTAAAAAATTAAATTTTCGTTAGATCAAATGACTATTTATTAAATTACCAGTGCTTGATGCAGTGAAGAATTGACTTAAAATAATATTGGCACGAACACCGACTACATATTGCGCAATATAGCAATGTTCCAAACATTTATATTCTTTCGCAACACCAGCAGAGTTCGTGTACAATAGCGAGATTACAAGTTATTGTACACAGATGTCGCTGAAATCAGCCCAAAATTGTTTGCGTGCTTCATACACTTGTACGAATGTGTGAATGCGTCTAGCGGAATGGAAAGCAGTCGCTCTGCCGCAAGTGTCACCATTGTCTGTGATCCTGTTTATAAAAGCCTTTAAAGAAGTCAGCTCTTTCATATCTATAACCCGAAACGTTGAGCATTTGGCTTATGCAGACGACGTCCTAATTTTTCTAAAACAGCTGACTTGACTATTGTTAAAAGCATTTTCACCAACATCCTCTCTATTGGTCTAAATAATCAGTAGCAAGTAGGTACATATATTGATAATAGCTCCACTTACCACATTTGTCGTCAGCACAAGTGTACGTTCCCTTTCAAATACTTTTCTAATATCACACTTTCGCACACTAGTACTCTAAAAATATTTGGAATTATATTCGATAATAGATTGATGTGTAAGCAACACTGTGAGCATGTTAGATGAAGCATATTATCAAGACTAAATATCATTTAGTTCTTGTCTTCAAAACATTGTTAAGTTCATATATGTACATACGCTAGTAAATATTAAAATAGCTACACCACCCACCTAAAGCGCCTAGAAGCACCTTATCACGCAGCAGTAGAAGAAGTATAGCAGAGCCTTTCCCACTTCCGCCATAAAGCGGAAGCCGGTTTACCAAATCTTCTAGAAAGGGTTTCACAGCCGAAACGGCTGCGATACTTGAAGTGGCATACTACGCCTCCCATGATAGCCGTAAATACATAATTTGCAGTGACAGCAAATATAAAATATCGAGGATATTCAGAATCCAGGCAATAATGTTCTCGTACAACGTAAAGGTTCCATCAATATTATGTAGATTCCAAGTCACAGCGGCATCAAAGGAAACGAACAGGCTAATAGTAGAGCTAAGGAGGCAAACAGAGAACCTTTACACCTTTTTGATTATGTTTTTCCGGAAGATATAAAAAAAAACGGGTTAGGCGTACTAATTATGAAAGGTCCCTGCACAAATGGCATCAGTACCAACACCCGTACAAACTCTTTAATCCATTGAGGGTCAAAAACCAATACCCATAAACAACATCTTGCCGTAATATTAAGACAGTCGTTCGTCTAAGAATTGGCCATACACTTTCAACACACTCATACATACATATGTATTTATTAAACGGAATGTCGAAACCCCAGTGCCACTTTTGTTGCCTTAATGAATTCACATCATGGATAGCTGCTTAGGACAGCAAAATATTAGATGCTCGGTGTTTAAATGCAACAAGCCATCTGAACTCTTCAAACAGACAACGGACGATAATACTGGTTGTATAAGTGTTATACATAAATCAATTTGTATCTCGCTGTAAATTAAAGATTTAACCTTGTGGCTCACCTTTTAACTATAAAATATACATAAATACACCTAAATGTATACAACTACCATTGGACCTTCTGTTGATTATTCAGTTTATATGTATATGTAATTTTTCCACTTAATTCGAAACTATCCACTATTAAAACTTATAAACCTAAGTATATTATTAACCTCTTATTTCTATTAGGTTACGAATATAGAATATGCAATTTTTTTTTTTTTTTCTCTCTTATTCTTCTGCTCTGTTAACTAAATCATTAGCCGAAGGCCTCTGCAGCCAGTGCTTATTATTATTACTTAAGTGGAATAATTATTTATAATTGTTACTCTTTGCAACAAATAAATAAAATAAAAAAATAAATTTGTATTTTCTGCTTTGCGCGTTTCTTGCAAGGCGACGCTTAGTTTCCGCCGTCATTTTATGAAATCCGCAATTGTTTCTGCAGCGCAAGTGAAAAATGTTAATTTTTGTGGTTTTTATTGCAGGAAATTATTACTAAATATGTATGTATTTCAATAAAAATGTGCGGCAATGTACGTTCCATTGAAAATAGAGTGTATTTCATAAATGCAATGTGTTTTTTCAAGTGAATATTCTACGAAAGTGTTCATTGATACGCAGCAGAGAAGCGGCTGTTCATTTCATTTGCTTATGGCTAGAAAATCAAAGTCATTGTTTGGATGTTATTGTGGGAGTAAAAGTGAAAAAAAGTGTGTGTGCCGTAACGGAAATTGTTTGTAGATTCGTTGTGCAATTCATTTTGCAATTTGACGGATTTACGGAAAGTTTTTTTATGGAAAGTTGTCCTGCAAATGCTATCGCAAGTTTCGTGGAGAACTCGTGAAGTCTACATACAAACAAATAAAATAGAATAATTAAAATTTACAAGGCGGAGAATCAGCTGTTATTGGTGGTTCTGAAAAATGACGGAAAGTCAACAGCAAATTATTTATATGACGTATGGTTTTAAACTTTGATTAAAGGTAATCCTAACGCTTAATCGAATGTGGTAGAAACGTTAATGCTGAAAATAATTATTAAATAGAAAGCCGTAAGATATGATTTGATTTGGGTTTTCGCTGATATAAACATTTCAGAAAACATCACGGCGGATACAACTTTTTATGTATTTTTTATTTTGGAAAGCATAATTAAATATTTTTACATTCTTTTAACTAGTTTTCTAAAAATTAACTATCTTTTACAAATGTAATAACAGTTTACATCAAACCAAAAAAAAAAAATCCTTTATTATTACATACATAAGTATAATCTTTTCGATGTGAAATGATTTGAAATATATTTTTTTTTCTAATTTCCCTTAATATTTCAATTTTATAGTCTTTATTAATCTGACACAAAATTTAAGTTAATTAAATATTAAATTTGAAGCTTACGCAGAAGCTGCATACATGCATACATACATTCATACAAAAATATTTTTTGGCTTTAGTTTTTTTTTTGGACCTTAACTTAAAACTAAATATGGCAACAACTTTACATTTACGGTTTGTGACGTCTCATCGATGATATGTGCGTGCAAAGAATTAAAGTGTTCTTACAAAATAATTGGCAATTGCAATAAATAGTAAGGGTGAAGATTTTAAAATTGTCTGTAGAATTCGGAGATTTGCTTTATGAAAAAAAATGTGTCTCGCCAAAATTCTGTGTGTGTCATTTACCAAAAACGCCAACCCCTTTGCTTAGTCTCCTCGTTTGCGTTTGCTTTTTCGGCTTCCTGTTTTCTTGTTGGCAACGGTGGTGGACTATTAGTCAGCTGTGCACTGCTCGGAGCGGGCCTAGGTGGCGCTGGTGGCGCTTTTGGGCTATCATCATTCACTTGAGGAGTAGCTGCTTGATTATTCGCTTCCGCTGCATCACCGTTCTCCTCGTTCTCAGCATTCTCATCGGGCGGCAGTTCTATGCCAATCGTTGAGCTGAGCTTAATAGACGCCTGCTTGAAGGTGTTACTTAGCTTTATCTGCACCACATTGATGAACATAGATGTGAGTGCCAAGCCGAATATCAAATATAGAATGCTGGACATCATGAGGATCGGATTCTTGGGTACGAAATCGCCAAAGCCAATGGTTGACATGGAGATAAAAACGAAGTAGAATGAATCGAAATAGCCCCAACCTTCCAGGAATTTATAAAATAGCGAACCGACTAAAATGTAGGTAATCAGCAAAAAGCATGCGACCGAAATGGGCAGATTGAATTCGTCATCGACTTCGAATGTCTCATCGAATGGCGAAGAAGGCGTCTCGGCACCTGTCGTTCTCGACTCAATGTCCACTTCGTGGCCGAAGAAATAGCTGGAGCGTCGCGCCAACTTCATGGCATCGCGTACCGACTGATGTTTTCGTATGTTGCGGCAGGTGCCAGTGTAGTACAAACGACGCACGTAGATCCATAGGAATTTCAGTGCACGCGTGAAGAGTTTGCCATAATCGGCCAAGATGAGCAGAAAGAGTGGTATGCCAATTATGGCGTAGACAATAGTCAATGAACGACCCAAAGTGGTCACCGGTGCAATATGACCATAACCTGCAAGGAAGTGAGAGGACAAATTTTCGATTAATAGACATACATTTATGTAAATGTGAAATAAAATATGAAATAAAAAATTGTGCTTTGTAATATCTACTGCGAATACTTTTATAAAATAATTTCAACTATGGCAAAGTAAATAGAGTAAAGTTCCCACATTTTTCATGTTCATCCATGGCACATCAAATATGTATGTACATAGGTAGAAGCAGCAAACTTTTTTTTTTAACTTTTTTCATATTTTATTTTAATTTGAATTGTCAAATTTTGAATTTCGTTGTGATAAGAATGCTTTCTGTACAATTCAAGGAAGTTGATAAAATTATTTGAAATTTTAGCTTTTAAAAGCAAAAACAAAATATACAGAGCTGAAATTTTTTTTTCAATTTTTCTACTGCTGCTACCTATTAAATGTGCCTTGTGTTCATGATTAAATTATAAAAGGTTAGGTAAACAATGACATTCGAATTTTGACACTCCCTTAAAAAGGGTTGCTTTACAAAGTATATAAAACGGGTTAGATTTTGTTACCCTTTCTTAAAAAGTAAATATTAAGTAGTACAATTTTAGTGATTTTTTTAATTAAAAACTTTCGAAGACATTTCATTTAAATTAAGAAATACAATAGCTACGCTTACAAAATTTAAATAATGATGTAGATATTTTTTTTTTAAATTTATAACTAGCGAATACATTTTCAATCTATTTGTCCCATGAACTAAACGATTTTATGGTATAACGCAAATATTAGTTATTTATTCGGTTTATTCCTTTTATTTATATACCATTGGTATCAGGGTTATTCTTAATAGTGTGATGAACGCTTGGACGGTGAAAGGACCAAAAAATTGTATTTCGATAAATAGTGAGTGACTTTATGGAGTTGTAAGAAAACCATCATAATTCGAAATTTTAGAAAGTTAATCTTTATATATTAAAAGAAAAATCAATCAAACTTAATAACTCAAGAATTTAGTTCTTACAAATTCTTGTTTTTGGCATTTGGATGATTATTAAGTCACATTTTATTTTAATCGCTTGCAATCTATTCCTTTTAGAAATTACAAAACATTCCACTCTGTCATATCGAATTTATATGCCCGTGAAAAGCATTAAATGAAAAAGCGCGTCATTTATACACATTTACATGAAATATTTACGAGACGGGGACAATCTTGTAATCAGAAAAATGCTGTCATTAAAATAATAATTGAATCATGTCGTGCAAGGCGAATTCATGTAAGGTGGTAGCGATTCTAAAAATGCAACGCTTTGGTGGGTTATTGTCAAACTTTATCTCCTTTGTATTTAACTTTCGCGAAATAAATGTAACACTATTAGAGTCACCGCAATAAATTATATTGAAACATATCTTAAAATTTCTTGTAGTTAATCGGAACAATAGATTATATGCAACTTAACAATTGATTTTGACAACCAACCACCAATCAGCTGATTGATTAACACCACCTTTAATGAATTCGCCTTGATGTCGTGTGTTCATCTTTAGAAATGAAACTGTCAAACGTTTATTTCTTTTGTAAGAAATATTTATATTTCGAAGATGACAGATGTTGCATTGAGGTAATAAATAATGAATTTATTATTCTTTTTTTTATTTTTTTATTTTTCACACCTATACTTGTTATAACGGTCCAACAGAATAATATGCAATTCACGAAGTTCCACGACTTCTGGCCGGGAAATCGACGTATACCCAACTCGGCTAGGTTGTTCAGTTCGTCTTCGAATGTTCGCAGCTTTTGTCGTGCCAATGATTTCCAATCGTCTTCCCTGCGGAATTTACAAATTGTTTAATACAAAAAAAAGTGCCGCACAAATATTTCAACTACCTCATATTGTGACTAACAGTCCACAGATTATCGATGAAGTCGCGCTTCACCTTACGTATTTCACATTTGTATATATTCTCGGAGGTACCTTCGGTGTAGCGGAACATCAGGCCACCGAAGCCACAGAGCAATATGAGTAGAATCAACTCGATGAAACATTTGTTGCGCAGAAGGCGCATCGTGCGCAGCTGTGCCGGGTGTTCGAACTTCATGCGCTGCCACTGCTGACGCACTTCCCAGTAGAGCCGACGTAGCAGCTCTTTGGATAGCAATTTTTTTGGGAGCTCTTCAGCCATTAGATGATCTGGTGGCAGCATAAGCTCCTGCGTGGCGGAGTGAGCCCCTGCTTGGATTGTTGTCTGTTGCTTCGCGGCACGTTTGTTGGCGAAGTAAGCGGCTACCTTACGCAGTATCGTTGTCATCAACGGAACGGCAGCTGCTGCTTTGCGTGCCTCCTCTTCAAGCCTAGCAGCTTCGGCGGCCCTAAGCTCAGCCAGTATGGCGGCCTCTGCATGCGCCTTCTCCAAGCTTTGTTTTCTGCGCTTCGCAATTTCGGTGAGCGAATCCTTGCGCGGCACACTGTAGCGCCTTCGCACCTCGCTTACATCCGCTCCCGCCTGCTGCTTTGGATAATCGGGCATCTTTTGCTCAGCCGGTGAAGCCGGTGTCTGCGGTTCTGGTGTTATGCTGCCAGATTTACTATTGCCATCATTTTCGGTCAGTCGACGCATTATTTCCGCTCGTTGTTCGGGTGTCTTAGAGCGTCGCTGCGGTCGTATGGGCGAGAGTGAGTGATTGCGACCGACGCTGCGTCGCTCTGGTGGTTGAGGTGGTGGACCACGTACACCGGGCACATAGTGCACCGTGCCGGTAGCGGCGGACATCTGTCGTCGCACTGCATGCATTTGCTTTTCTAGTTTGCGTGCATGGGCCTCCTCTACATCGTCAACCTCCGATGAGGAGAATTGCGTAGAGGACTCATCATAGCCGCTGTGACGGTGACGTGGCTGCAGTAGCGGCGCTTCGTTGCGCTGCAAACGCAAGCTGTGCACCATGCGGCGGCGTTCTTCCGCGTCCGCGGGTAGCTGTATGCGATCACTAAGTTTGCGGTAATTCTGCAATAGACGCTTACGCTCGTCGCTGTCGTGCAGCTGCTTGTAACGCAAACGATGTTCACGTTTCTCGCGTTCAAATTGGCGCTTATCAGATTCGAAACGCTTGCGTTCCTCCTCGAAACGGAGTAAGTTTTGTTGTAGACGGCTGTGGTTTTCCTCGGCGGGAGGACGTGTATGTGGCGACAAATGGCGTTGAGACGCCTTCATGGATGGATGGTTGTTGGTCGCTGACACAGTTGGATTGGCAGTTAACTCGCTTTCGCTGGACTCATCCTTGTGTCGCGGCGACGAGAGACTGCGATGTTTGACAGTACGAATGAGCACGTCGGCCTCGGGACTGGTAAGGCGCTCCGCTTCGCGCGGCTGTGAGTGGCTACGTGCAACCGAACTAGCGAAGCTCTTATCGCGGCGACGCAAAATTTTGCTCTCATGTGCGGACATGACGCCGGGTGGACGGATTTGCATACGCACAGATTGGACGCCGACAGTTTCTTCGGACGCAGTGGTACCATCAACGGGGCTGCTTTCGTCCTCTGAGTAGCGACGTCGACCGTTGGCTCTTGCCGTCGGATCGGGTGTCTTTTCGCGCTGCGGCCGCGTCAGTTTTCGATGGCGGCGGCGTGCCACAACACCATCGGGCTGCGCTGGCTGTTCCATGCAGGAGTGCGAGAAGGGAATGCGTTGCTGTTTTTAAGCAAATTGAACGAAGTGAGCACACTTAATTTTTATTCAACTACAAATCGAATTTTTCAAACGAATTTGCTTTTTGTAATTTATGATTCAATTCGTAATTTTATTTTGTTTTAGTTTGTTATTATTAATTTATTTTATTAATGGTTGTGTAAATTTTTGTTTGTTATTTTACTTTTTTTTTTAACTTTTTCTATTTTTTTTTTGTTTAGTATTATTTAGTTACATTTTTTTTCACATCGCTTTTAAATTTAATTATATTTTTACTGCTTTCCTGGTTTGTGTTTTTTTTTTTTTAATTTTTTTTTACAATGTTTGTATGCGTGTTAGCACTTGTTTTTATTAATTTTTAAAAATGTCTCCTTTCACTTCTCAAATGCGGCTATTTATAATTGCACCCATTAAATTTCGACATCGTTCTGAAATTCCTCTTGCCTTCATATTCTCAATATTCACAGCGATATCCATCGTTTTTCTACAACATTGCTCCGAATGCCAAATTCTATAATTATAACGCGACCATTTTGACACCAAAAGTTTTTGGAATATGCTCAAATGATTATGTTTGTAAGATTTTCCGAGCTGAAAAAATTTGCACAAACTCCGAAACTGGTAACTTTTCAAATTCCAAAATAGCGTTAAATGCCTCAAAATACTGCGATTTTCAAAACTAAAATATTGCAATTTCTTAAAAATGATGCACGCGTAGTAAGCACATACATAGATATGTATGTGTGTTCAATATTCAGTATTCCGCTGTATCATTTCTAGCCACCGTTTCGCTTGCCACAAGCGCTCTCTTTGTGGTCTGAAAATATACTGATTTTCAGTTGGTGCTGCTGGTCGATTGGCTTTCGAGAAATGTGAAATTGGCCGAATTTTCTCTGCATTTACTACAGTTTTAGCTCTGCATATCTACGTCACGATCAGCTGTTTTAATTTTGTCTTCAATTGATTTGCACTCTCATTTGCTCTTTTACTGCATCACTCTTTGGTAATGCCATATAAACTTGTATACAAGAATATATAAATTTTAAATTTTTAGAGCATACCTTAAATATTGTTTATGTTTTGCTCGCCCCACTGCATCCAGATGGCGTTGCACAGATAAGATTAATTGGTCGAAACTTATGGGCAGTGTGTGATATGCATTTGCCATCTGCGCCATTCCGTTATATTTTGAGTTAAATGTTTTGATATTTAATTTTGCACAAATTTGTTGGTGGTTGCAATTGTTAGCACTTGGCTAAATTTTTTTATATACATATGTATGTATGTACATATTCTGAGTTGAAAACGAAAATAATATAATATATTTTATCTACATACATACATAAGTATTTGTGTTCACACGAAAAGCATTTAAAGTAATTATTTTTCAAATGTCCACAACACGAACTGTGCTACTGAAAGCATATTGAAATTTAAAATAATTCCAGTGAGCTTTTGGCAATGCGAAAGCTTTGAGCAATTCGGTTCGAAGGCTAACTAACTAAGTTAAGTAATGAACGAAAGTGTTGCCAAACTAATCATTTTTATGAATGGTAGTGGATTAATTTTCGACAATGGCAATTCAAATACAATAATTCCCTCTTTTAAACTTTGGATCAACTATTATACGAGTATATGTTATACTATTTTTTATCAGCGAATTGCCGGCCAAGTATATTTTTTCCGGGTTCAACCAAAAGCGCGAGACAAAGACGCTAGTAAAATAGATATTAAAAAGAGATATGCGTCCTAATCAAATGCTAATAACAGTAGATGCAGCAGTGTCTCGATGGAGGAGACGTTTGCGTATTGCGGTTCCACCATTCTGGCCACCAGACTGTCTGTCTCCTCTGTCCCCTCTATAATCTTATGAAAATAACAGGTAGACACAGGGTTGCTTTGCCAGAGAGTTCAAATACTCTGTGCTCCGCAAGACTTAGGAGAACTCGGCGTTGTTAGAAAGTTCTTAAAGCTAATTATACAGCCCTTAAGGAAATAGAAAAATGCATATAACATAAAATCACACTCAACTAATGAAACAAAAATTTCCTTCTGTAAACATTTTTTAAATCAGTCGGGAAAAAAATGTTCGTTTATTTATTTCTTAACAAAAATTTACAGTGACGGAGTACTTTTTCAAGCAACAGAAATAACGAAAAATAATTCTTGTGATTTTTCTTGACAGCTGCATTCTAAATTTAACTGTCAATGTCTCGATGAATTCTTTCGGAAAGGGAATTCCATTATTTACAATTCGCATATGTACATTCATACGATTAAAGAATATATGTATGTATATTAATTTGATCTTCTCAAACTATCCGTATTGGTAGTTTTTTTTTCATTGAAAATTTATATAATTTCATTTTGGTGTTAGGTCGAGCGTTTCGTATGAGAAGGTTTTCTCAGCAAATGAGATTTTTTTTAAAACTGTAGATATTTCCTTGTATCGCGCTTTCTAAGCATCACTTAAATTTATGTAAGTTCTTTGAATATTCTGTGGAAGTAATCTTTAAAACAGCGTCCTTAGACTAAACAATTGTTTTTAGTGTAGCTACTCGTGAATATAAAATTTAAACGCTTTGGGTCTTTGAGACTTTATTTCTCAAAGTCTGAAAATATGTATTTCGTTACTTAGCTTTGTACTTTATACTTTGTTCCACTGACTATAAATTTTGCAAAATATGCCAATATTTTCAAGGGCGCTGCCAAAATCGCTATTGTAGTAAATTGAAAGTGGCAGAAAAAAGTTGTAAATAAGCATCTCAGCACAGTGAATTTTATAGGAAACAAAATTGGTGGGAAATCATTTTGAAACTGGCAAAATGTTTATTGCAAAAGCATTATCAAACTGTCAAACAATGATGCAAAACAAATAACGGAAACGCACATAATTGAAAGAAAAACGGGCAGCGGCTTTCATAAAAATTTATGTATAAATGTATGTATGTACAAGTGTGTATGTTTGTATGCATGTACATATGTATGTACATATATCCAAATCTTAAGTGAGTGAATTGCGGCACTACGATTCGCACTTCGAGTATTTTGGTTCATTGATAAATGATTTCGCAATTCGATTGCTGTTATTGAGGGAATTAATTTTATATAAGGTGCAAATTTTACTAGCTAATGAAAATAAACACTTGGTGAATTTGGAAAAATTTTGCAACGTGAAAAATGGTAAAACTACAAAACTTGAGAGGGAATAGTCGCTGCCATTTTCGAAAGTTTATTTGAGTAGAGAGCTGTGCGAAACAACCAACGAAATGAAAACAAAAACACTTTAAAGAAAAATAATCAAATATTTAGAACGAAATTAATGAGTTATCATTTAATTAGCAATGGGAATTGGAGCTTTGAAAAAGCAAATGCACGCAGCTTTTGAATGGATAGAGTGTTCGGGTAATGAATATATTAATGTAGGTGAAACATATGTTCTGAAAAATTTCTATGAAACAACAACGAGTAACAAGTATTTAACGATTTGCGAACGAAAATGAGTTTTCATTTATAAAGACTTAATATTCGGGCCTGTTCTGCATTTCGATTCCTACAAAAAAAGTTCGGAATCGATATGGTGGGTGTTCTTGATTCCGATTCCGAAAAATTTTATCGGTTTGAAAAGTTTAGCCTTTGAGTAGTCCGAATGAAAAGTAATTGGCAAATTAAATACACATGTTTCTATTTAAAATCTCATAGTAATGAAAAAAATGTTACATATTTATTTATTTAATCTACATTCAATTAGTTTATTAAATCTGAATTATTAAATGTTATACTAAAGACAACTAAGTCAAACAAAGCGAAATCGATTGAAATAAAACCGACGTGTTCTTGATTCCGCTACGGCATATGCGCAGTATATGCATGAACCAATTACTACAGATCACGTATTCAGGCAACCGTGTATTTGTAATTGATTTTGAGAAAAAAATGTGTGACTTAGTGCTTTTGAAGTTTTTCGTTTTGCTTACACTTCATAATTAATTTTTTTAACTTATTCGTGTTGATTTTCTAGCATTTTAGATTTTCGTGAAAATTTGGCTATTTATTTAAAAAAATGAAATGTTTTGTGATTGCGTGCAATAACAAACAAAGATAATATGATACGAAACTTCTCTCTTTCTCTTGCTGCGAGAGCCCATGATCTCACATTTTGGGCTGGCAACAAAGCCGAATCATGGGCTACTGAACAGCTGGCACGCAAAAAGGTGGGCTACCAGAGGCAAATGCGTGAAAATAGCTATAATTTTTATTTGGATAAAAAAAGCGAGTAAATGTTATTTTTTTATAGAATGTGCTTTGAAATCTCTAAATTAAGAGTTAAATTTAACATATAAGTTTTGGCAAACTATGAAGGTTTTGATTTACATACAAATATTGTATTTTATTTTAAAAATATATTCCAAAACTTTTATTTCAAAGCGAACTGGGTATATATTCCATTTTAAAATACGTGAATAAACATGTATGTATGTTTATAAGAAAACACGCTATATGTTAAATTTATGTTTAATGCATATATGAAAGCAGTTTATGCAAAATATGAATTTCTGCGATATTTTAATTGTTTTCATTGTTTTGATTTTATATATATTATCTTCTGGTATTAAGTTAAATAACATCTGTTATTTACTCTTATTTTTATTGCATTTTCATTCATTCTGTTAGCACACCTCAACTGTGGCGAAGAAACTGCAAAATCTCCAAAAAATGAAATAAAAATCCCCAGATAATATTTCTACAGAGTGGCTCTTTTGGAAAATGTTATAAAAAATGCGCCTTTTGACAGCGCTCTCTCGAAACAAAGAGTTACGTATCATATTATCTTTGATAACAAATACGAGCAAGACAAGTCGCGTAAAAAGTGGGTGGACTTTTGCGCTCAGTACGTTGGAAAAAATTCAAATATTTGCAGTGAGCACTTCCTTCCTGAAGATTTTGAGAGTAAGCCAACCACAAGCTTTTTTCAGATACTTTATTTTTTAACATTGATTTTTTGCACAAATTTACATTTAGAGGATTCGCGTGATTTATGCTCCAAACCAATTGTGTGTATGCAATTAATGCCAATGGTGTTAGTGCTCGAGATGGTGATAAAGTTGACGCCTATGATGTTGAAGCACTTTTTTTAAACTCCTCCAATGCGAAAACCATATCAATATAAACACTTTTTACTAATTTCCAATAAAATTTACTTAATAAACATTTCAAAAATAAAAATTATTCACAGCAGTCAATCACATTATTGTTGTTTTGTTCTCCTCTTTATTACAATTTCGTTTCATTTGACAGCAAACAAACATGGTGTCTAAAAGTACTACTTCACTGGTATAGTTGGTTCATGCAGTATATGTACATCGAAATAATCCTATTGCCATGCATCATAAATAAAAGTCGAATATAATTTTTTTTATGTTTGTTCTTATATTCAAAGTTTTATATTGCTTCGTTATTTAGTAAATATTTAGAAAAATTACAACAAATATAAGAAAACAATATATAAATATAAAATTACAAACAAATATGTAATATGTGTTTTGAGTAACTTTTTTATTTGAATCAGAATTCTTATACAGAATCTGTGATTATTGGCAACCCTTAACAATAGCGTCGCTGAGACCAATCAGCTGATTCTATTTGTAAACAAATTAAATTAAATCAATCCAAACGATAAAAAAATAGAAGGAGTGCAATGTAAATAAACAATTGCTTCAATGTATTACTTATGCTTAATTCTTTGGTATTTATGTATATTTAAGGGGGAAAAACGAAGTGCCTCAGCATACATAAAAATCATTGGTGCAGACATTGTTCAATTTAATTAAAATTAAAATGTTTGTAATAAATATGTAAGTATTTAATTGACAAATTTTACAGCTGTTTCAACTGATTATTGAATCGAAATGAAAACGATTCAAAATCGACTTCGAATGTTTAAATCCGACTCGGATATAAGAACCCCATAATGAAAACGAGTCGGTATGGCATCGCTTTTACTTTTCATTCCGAATCGAAATGCAGCGCAGGCCCGATTAACTTTAATCTAACAAATTTCTTATTATTTTGCAAGTGGATTTCGCCGTTTTTTATCTGAACTCGGCAATTCAAGTCCAGACAAATTGCCAATATGCTTTGCAAAAATGTTGTTTATAAATTTTTATTTGTATGTACATATATCTAAGATCGCCGAATGAATACGAAATTTTCAAAATCCACAAATGATGAACACGTACACATACTTACATACAACATATTTCTGTGGCCACAAATAATAACAACTTAACACGATTTAGTACGAAATATCGAAAGAAGAACAAATGAGCCTGTGATTTATGTAATTATGTTTATTGGAAAATATATTTTTAGTGAAAATACCATTGAATTGTTAAAATTTAATAAAACAAATATAAACTAAATCTTGAGTTAAGCATTTTAGTTAATTAATTGACATTAAAAGGGGTAGTTTAAAAATACTCAAAAACGAGTTTAGTTGTTATTCCTTGTGGCCACAGATTTATGTACGACATACTCGTATCATAGAAAATTCTCCGCCATTTGACAATTTTTGAAAACGTCATAGAGCGAGTGGGCGTTTAATCGCAATTTTGTGTGGTACTCAACTATTTTAAGACAAAAATTTCAAATATTTCCATTAGTTTGTTCCAATTTGTAATAAAGCGGTGAAATTATACTTAGCTACAAATTAATTATGGCAAAACAAAGCATTGCAAATTTTTGCATTTCATACATTAAATTAATCACTTTATTGCATATTCATAATTGTTTCAACTTGTTTTTAATTGCAGTTAACTGAGTCGATTGTTGCAAAATTTTTTTTTTCCATAAAATTCGTAATCATCTGTCTTTGCGCTCGCAAATTATGTGGATTTGCTTGAAATTTGTTGGTCGGCCGCATTTTAAATTATTATTGAGTTGTTTATGTGCAAATAAATAGTTTGTTTTTTATAGAAAATTTGCAATGCAACTTGTTAGCACACAATTATACAAAACCAAAAACAAAACATCTTCTGTGTGTTTTCGATTTAACATAATTTCATGCAATAACTCATTATTAATCCCCTGTGAAATACCAACTGTCTTGACTGAAAAAAAAAAAACGTTTGCGATTCTGCCAACCACCAACTCTTTGGTCGCAAAATGTTCAGAGCGTAAAATTTGTTCTAATGCTATTTTAATTTCAATTTCAATCTATTTTATTTGATTTGATTAGCGCCAAGCTAAGTTCTTCTTATTTGAGTGCCACATTTATCTTAATTGACTGCTTAATTTTAACATAAAATTAAATTAAGCAGCGTGACAAAGAAAAAATGCCCTACGAAATATAAAAAATTAAAATTTTTGTGTTTTTTCTTAAAAAATTAATTCCATGAAATATGCTTGAACAGATTTTGCTTGAAAAATGTACTAGCAAAAGATTACAACAAAAAAATTGTTAAAAAAAAACGTTAGAACGTGTTTTGAAAAATGTGTAACAAATATATTTATAACCTGCTGTACCAGAATATACATTAGGTTTGGTCGTTATCGTTTTTCCAATTTCAATGCATGTAAATTATATTTGCACACTTTCGACAAGTTCTTCAAGTGATATTGATAAAAAAAAATACCCGGTTAAATTTTATTATCACAAATACCATAGACTCTTCTCACGGCATTTATCCCAGTGTGGTTTAGAAGTACAAAATTGCATTGAAAAGAGTTTGGTCCATCGAAATAGTTAGTTTTTTTTAATAAAATGTATTATTATTTTAATTAGTTTTGTAATAATTTGTATTATCTAAAATGAATTGGAACAATATGACCTTTATCTATTCAGACACATTTATGTACATACATACGTACGCATGTATCTATGATTATTTAACTTCGAATTGCATTCATTTGCCAAATTTATGGAATTTTTTTTTTTTAATAATTTCAAAAATTTTATTACCACAGACACCACCAGGTATTTAAATTCCAATGCTTAAAATAATTTAACGATCGCATTTCTGGACGCCAATTAACGCGATATTCGAAATTATGCCTCCATCAAATGACCAACAAACAGCTAGTAAACACACATTTATGTATATAAGCTCACGCCTAGAAGTACGTGTATGTATGTATGAATATTGTACGCTGACGCGCCATAAATTGAGGTGACAATGTGAAAACGAGCGTACACCCACAATACATAGTTGGAAAGCGACAGACGCTAATATTGACTTGCATATAAAGTGTACAAACTGAATATACAGTGCACTCGCGAAAGCTCGAACTAATGAAAACCATACTTGTTCGAATTGTTTTAGTTTTCGAATGTCATTTACTTTTATTTACTTGTTTTATCATCCTTTTTACATATAATTATTTAATTTTTCTTCCACTTTTAACATTTTTGACTGCATTAATTATTTCAGCCTTTTTTCCTAAATTCAAAACATTTAACATACTCGTACATACGTACATATGTCCCATTATAAAAAGAAATTTTTTTTCTCTTAACCGCGCAAAACTCATTTTGCTTATTTGCTTTATTTGCTTATGAAGAAGTCAATTAAAAGTGATGGCAACGTAGGAAAACAGCCGCCAGTCTGCTGCATTAAAAAAAAAACGTATCGCAACTTTTAAAAATCCTAATAGTAATAGTGTCTAATGTTTTCGCTGAGAAAATATCCTAAAAATTGTGTTCGAGTTTTAAAGTAGTCAATGGAGAATAAAAAATGTGCAAAATTCCGAACGTTCGAATTATCGCGTGTTCGAGTTTCCGCGAGTGCACTGTATTTTAAAATTTTTTATGTATATATGTAGGATGTAGGTGTGCTTGGAGGGCATTGTATATCGAAAGTTAAGAGTTTGTTTCTAAACAATTTATTTGTTTTTATGCTTCTTAATTGGCGAAACTTCAAACTAGTCTCACTCGATAGAAACATTCTGTGAGCGTAAACGTCAAAGGAAGAAGTGCTTACAAACATACATACCTACATATATGTACATAATTCTTTATAGTTATGTGCATATGTATTGGTACACATACATATACATACATTTATCATACGAAAGTAGGTCAAAAAATGCTCAAGAGTTTATTTTAAAAATTAATTATATTTTTTGACTTGTTCACTATCCCTTAAATAAAAAAAAAACCAAAAAAAACTGCATGCAAATTCGAACACAAATATGTATGTATGTATGTATTAATATTTGTTTATTTTTAAAGGGTACACTCATAATCAGAAATTCTGAGTAACATCTCAATGACATTTTCGTGGACTCCCACAAAGGTGGCCTCATTGCCAGCAACACGCAAACACCTCATCTACTCGTACATATCTACATATACATATGTATACCTAGGTATGTATGTATGTGATTGCATTGCTGTAGTATCAATATGTTCATACATTAAGTATATTCGAATGTAAATGTAAATTAGAAATGTTCCAATTTTATGACATTTACTCATCTGCGGCTGAGGATTTTGGGAAATACTTAAAAGCATTTTAAATTGTTAAGTGTATCTTCTTTGCCACTCAGGCATGCAAAACAATTTAAACATATTTATAAGTTTTTTTTTCACAACTTTGTTTGTCACAAGACTTTCAAGTACTATTAGAAAGAATGCAATTATCTTGAGTGTTTAATACTTTATATATAACTATGTATGCAACATAGAATAAATAACATAAATAAAATGATATGAAATAATAATAATAAAAATGTTTAAAAAACTTTAGCCCCCATATTGCAAACGCATTTTATGATTTTTAAAAACCGACTTTAGCCCAGATATGCCGACGGCGAAGCCAATGAATTGATTTTCGCAATTTTCCTAATTTTTTTTATTTTGATTTAAAGTATTGCATAAATGAGAACATTTTTTTTTTAAATAATTTTATTATTGATTTTGTAGTACACTCGCCAACTAGATATATGTAAGCAAAAACTAGTAATTTTTTGTAATTGAATTCAAATGGTTTTTTATATTTTCTTAAAAAATAAAAATAATTAATTCATCAGTTTTAATAAAAAAAAAAATTTCTGGTATGACACTCAATATTACACTTCACATGAATCGGTACATCACATTTACGGCAACGTGTAGTTAGTTGTCTTCTCATCGGTCGAACCTGATGTCGGTATACGTCAAAACTACGCTTGAACCCAGACCCATTTCCTTGTATGCGTTATTGGAAAACATCCCTGCATACCTGGCATATACGGCTGGCGCCAAACAATATAGCTCTCATTAGTCGCTCCAATCCAAAACTTATGGACGTATCGAATGGGTTTTCCATGGATATATTGTTTACATCCATGACCACCGTTGTACGGAACCATTTGTTCATCAATGGAATGTTCCAAAGTTTTTGGAGCATTTATTTGAAACTTCTTGTTCAAAATTCGGAGAAGTGGTCTGAGTTTTGCAAACTTGTTCGATTTTTCCAGATTATTGTTATCTAAAAAAATGCAAGTTCCTTATTATGCACTTGAATCTATCCCTCCTCATTGTATTTGCCAAAAAAGCATGGTGAGTATGCCTATATTTTTGCCAATACTTTCGACGTTGGGCAACAATATTGAAGCCACTTAGAAGCGAAATGCCGATAAAGGTTCTAATTTCGTCGGAGGGTATATTGGGAATTGCATTATTTTTCATCGCAAAGTCGTTGGTTTAGTGAGTAATGTGATTTATGAAGTCATTATTAAAAAATGTTTCAAACAAATCAAAAGGTGTTGGTAGAATTCTGTCTACGATAACTATTACAACATGGTCTGGTTCGTATAGGTCACGCTTTATCCATTTTAATATTTTGCATACCTATGTATGTGCCGAGTGCACTACATACATATAGTACGTTCACAAAAATTTCAACTAAAATCATATACAATTCACTCATACTTTTATGATTTTACTAAAATTATTTTTTACAACTATTTTCAGTAGTAAAACACAAAATCACAACAACTTTAAAATATGCTTATACAAATTTTCCTTACCGATTGTACGACATCTTTCCGATACTGCAAAACGCACTAACAACTAAAATCTTCTTTTTAACCCATTTTTAAAGGAATAAAGGAGATCATTTGATTTTACACAACGACAGCGAAGGCAAATTTGCTAATAATTTATTAACGTGCATTTTTTTTTTGAATGCAAGCAAAGTTTTTCTAATGCTGGATTTGAGTATTTTATATCGCATGTTTGTACAAGTCAAATGACTTGGTGTGCATGGCGATTCAAAGCGATTTTGTTTATACACCAGAACATATTTTCCAAACCCCAAAAATGTTTATTGTTTTTTTTTTTCCGTTGTGACAATCTTAGCAACTGTCAGGCAGCTTGATATATAAAAGATCATCAATTTCTGTCAAAATGTGACAATTTTCATATACAAAGCTGAATGATTTAGAAAATAGGATATATCGTCGTTAATGATGTAAACTATGAGCTCAAATGTTGCATGACTCATACTCTGCTGGCAAGAGTTCCTCTTTGCCTTGATAATGCAAAATAATCGCCAATTTATTGGAAAATTGTAATCTCATAAATCTCTTCCAAAAGTATTGAAAAAATTAACTATTTCAATTTAACTATTTAAATTTTAATAAACTTTCTCAATAGTATATTCCAATAAAAACCAATGAGAATGTAAATTTGCTTACAAGCAGAAAATTAAAAAAAGAATTTTTTTTTGAAACCCACACACTTTCGTGGCTGTTTGGGCTTGGCGCTGGGCAACTCATTACTTATATGAATTATTAAAATAAATGCATGTATGTACATATGTACATATGTTTATACATATACACATATATGTACATGTACATACTCGTACAAGTAGGAAATGTCGACGACCTAAAAATAGGTAAACTCGAAAATAATAAAAACTCTTGTATGCATATATTTATGTACATATATACGAGTATTTATAGTTAAACATTTTTTAAAATATATATTTTTTTTTAATTTTAAAATAATTTTCGCGTGTGCGGTAAAACTTGGCGACGAAAGTAATTCCACTTAAAAGTATAATTTGTGTATTTTATTTTTTCTTTTACAAAATACCTGAATTTATACAGACATATGTTTGTACTTAAGATACAACGTCTAAGCTTATCTAAATTACACATATACATATGTACTTGTACATATGTATGTATGTATGTATGTAAATACTTACCCATTGTCGTGTAGATTGTGGCGCAAAACAACATCGCATTCATAAAAGTCCATGGATTTTGGTCCTTTTCCAGTTCTTCTAAAGTTTTGTTATTGTTTAGAAAAGAAGTGACTGCATCGGGATATTGTCGCAGGATATTTACCATTGTGCCACCCATTAGCGGCAGGTAAGCCTAGTTAGAAAGTGATATACATACATACACATGAGTATGAGCAAATAAGAGTGGAAAAGTAAAATTCTTCTTGGTTATTTATGCAAAATTTTGTATGCAGTTTATTTTTCAATTCGAATTTCTGGTCGAACTCACTTGTAAATTTTGTTTTTGCGTTAATGCGGTCATTTCGGCCAGGAACTGCTTCCGCTGATAGCTTAAATCCACTTGTACTTCCTTGGCTTTACTACCTGAAATGAGGAAATATTTGACTATAATAAAATCAATAATAAAAACGAAAATACAGCTCGTAGACGTGTCGATATTTCTGCTTTTTTTATTGATGAGACAGTTTTCAAATTTAAAGCACAGTTACATTTTTCGCAGTACCTGCTTCATTGTCTGCGGTCGTAGGCTTTCTGGAATTTTGATTCGTCGGCTGTTTCCTACAATTTCAGCTTGAAATGAAAGTATAGATTTTAGACGCAAACAGATAGTTTTGTAATATTTGAATCAGTTTCTTAATATTTTTTTTTTGTTCACTGTAAATTTTTATCGCAAAAACAGATTAATGTATTTATGTACAGGCATATTCTCCTGTGTTTTTCTGGTGTTTGTGGCTTGGTGACTATGGCTTGGTGATTGTGTTCTTTTTATAAGATGCGGCCGACTTTTTCCTATTATTATTATTGTTGTTTAAGAGAACTCCTTACAATTTTAATATCTACTGTGTCCCCTACTTGGAGTAAGGCATTTTCTTTAATCCACGAAAATAAAATAAGTTCTATCCTCATTTTTCTATTGAACAAATTGTTGCAAAAAACTGGTCGCTGCAAAAGTTAAATGCCAAAGCAATTTCCCCCTCTTTTAAGCCTTCCAAAGAAATATTGAATTTTCATATTGATTGGCATGTAAGAAGTTTGGATTCAATTTCTGCAAAATTAGGGTCAAAGCTTAATTTTTAACAACAAATTTATTTGTGTTTAAATGTCCATTGCTTTGAAAAGAATATAAATTAAATCCATAATTGTATACACACAACGGAAGTGAAGGGAGCAGTTACATACATCCTTACATATGTAGACAAATTTGTAGAAGTATAGGTACATATGTATGTATGTACATATGTGTACTGTACGAGTTTATCAATAAATAGTTCATTTTATTATTTGTTTGTTTTAAGAGAACTTCTAATATTTAATAAAAAAAATACCCGAATTTCGACAGATTTATGTAAATAGATTGTAAATACTATAGTAGAACTTTACGCACAAATTTCCTTGAGAAACTATACTTAAAACAAACACTTTTAATTGTACGCCATGACGTATGAGTAACGGTAAAAAATGAAATCCCAATGAACAATCGATACGGTTTCATTTCTGTTTAGTTTTTGGTGCGAATGTGACTCATACAAACAAATACACGTATTTACATTAATTTATGTATCTATGTATGTGACTATGACTGTATTTGTTTGTACAAATGTATGTGTTCTTTAATTCTGTTTGGCGTGAATTTGCTGGATGCGTTGGGCCTTTGTTTCGGAAATTGTGAAATTTGTAATCACTTCCTTGGCTATTGGCAATCGTTTGTTTCAATTTTTTATTACATTTTTTTATGTTTTATGGCTGCTGTTGGCTTTCATGTGAAAAATAGTATTTTTTTTAGTTTAATTTGAAGATATAAATCTTTATTGTCAGCTCAAGTTAAAGAATTTATACGTTTTAGTTTGTTAAGCGGTGAGAAACGAAGTACAATTGTGAAACATTAAATGTTTTTTGGAAAAACGTGTTTGGCTACTTTTATATTTTTCAAAAGTGATAATAATATTCTGATTCACACGTTTGTATGTTCATAAATTCAAAGTTCTCGCAAACGTACATTTCTTTGCAGAATTTTTCCTTTGTTGTTATGCAAATATGTTTACATCAATGTAAATATGTGCAATTATGTACAATTCATAAACAATCGAAACGTGCGTCTCACTTACTTTATTTTGCGAACAACTTTTGATTGCATTCAAGCGCATAATTTCAATGAATTGCTCATAAACAGAATTTTGCAAATTTTCTGTAATAAAAACACACATCAAATTTCTTTTTTGTGCTTGAATTATAAAAACACGAACGATTGCCAATAAATATGAGAATTGCTAAGAGTTTGTGAAGTAAGCGAGATATCACAAACAAATTGTTGGAAAGTTAAAGTTTCAGACTCAAATATTTAGTGTAAATAAGCTTCGTATTTTATAATTTCTTTTCGATAAATTGCCTAATAACATCCTTTGTCCATCATCCCTAGTTCGTAAATCATCCTTTAATGGCAGTCGTAAGTCATTTAGTAAAGGATTAAATAGCAAGCAAGTTACCGCGCGAGAGCATTCACGTACTCGCACATACACGCATTTAAAGTGTGTAAAGTACCAAAGAAACACACAAAAACTATTGAAAAGGATACATTTTTTTTTTGCGTTCTCTTTAAGTGGCTGTCACCACACGCGAAGTGTTTGCCAAAGTGGCAGACATTGGGACGCCAAATTTTTGCTTTTTGCATGACTCAATTTGTTTTTGAACAAACGCACGCCGAGAGGGGGGAAAATGAAGGGATAGCCTTTTAGAGGTGACACTATTTCGTTTTATTTTTAAAAAAATTTTATTTTTGTTCCGAAATTTAAAAAAAAATACTTGGTTGTACGATTTTAAGTTTAGGATTGGATAACACCAGAATTCAATTTTTTTTATATTTTTTTTTAATCCTTGAAATTTAATTTAATTATTAATGCTGACCAAAAAATATTTGAAAAACTAAACAACGTAATTTGATTTTTTAAACCTAAAAATTGAAACTAAATAAGTAAGAAAAAAAAATTAAATAAAATAACAAAAACTAAATAAAAAATGCAAATTTATATATTTTCAAACTCAACAGTTGCGTGTTCAATCCTCAGGGCACTTTACTTTCAGTCAAACCATTTTCATATAAATAATAACTAACTAACTGAACACTCTTGCACTTTCGCACATTCGCTCACCTTCAATGTAAACAAAGAGCACCGCACCGCCGGCGCTATATAGCACCATAATGATGAATAGGAAGATGTGTGTAAACCATTTGCGGGACCATTTGCTGACTTTTTCGTACAGTCCAAAGGTGAACTTCTCGCCGAAGCTCATACCCGCCTTGGTGAAATCGACGAAACCGGAGAAGCCTCTGGCAAAATCGGAGGCCGAAAAGAAGGGCCATTGTTCGCTCTCCTTCGTTTGTGCGGTTAGCGGAAGTCCAGTCTGTGGACGTGCAGTCAGTGGGTGTCCTGTCAATGGCGGCGGATACAGCTGATTGGGTGTGGGCGTCGCCACGCCCGAGAGGTTCAGACGCGGTGGACGTTGTGCAAATCGGAGCGGTTGCTTGGTTGTTGGGATTTGTATCCTTACCGATGGTGTGTGAGACATTTTAAAATTGTATTTTTTATAAATATTTTTCTTATTATTTTCTATATATGTGAATTGCAGCCGGAAGTTCCCGGATGGACGTTTCACTTTTGATCGCTCATGAATTTTTTAAAATATACTGGAAACACAATTTTTTCTTGAACGCATCACACGAATGAGTTTGAAATCACCACTTTTATGTACTTTACACAAACATTCTCACTTTAAAAATTCACATCCAACTCTTTTGTTTTTCTTCAATAAACTTTTGTACTAAACAGTGCCCCGTTTAAATTTTTTTTTTATTTTCTTATTTAAAAGTTCAGAATTTTTAATAAAAATATTAAGTAATAAATAAATTTTCTTTTTCGTACTCCAGCGCGTGTTCACATTCCGTGATCTCTTCTCTATTATCGCAACCGTCCGTTTCGTTCCTGATTTAATTGCCAACTGAATTTAGTCGCCGAATGGTCGATGTTACTTTCGCGCTGCGCAAAGATGAATTGGATGCCATCAGCCGTAGCCGCCAAGCAGCAGTCAGCAGTCAGCAGCCAGCAGCCAGTAGCTCTTTCCTATTGCTCCGCTGTCTATTTGCGTTATTTACTACATACACAAGTTCGTGTACATATATATTTACACGTTGACCACTCCATAACTTTGCTATGGCGTCGCTCATTCTCATGTTTTATATTCGCTAGTCGCTTAATGTATGACGTTGTCGTTGTTCTCCCATTTTCACACACACACTCGATCCTACGGTGCTATATGGAAATATAAAAACACTTACACTTGATTTAGCCGTCTAGTATCAGCTGTTTAAATAAGAAATTTATTATACAGTGCCGCTTGGATAAATCCGAGAACACTTCGGTTATTTTATATAATGAATATTTTATATAATGAATATTTTTATAATTTCATCTTTGCATTGCACTACTAATATTAAAATAAAACATTTTTTCCATTTTATCTATAAAAAAAAATTTTTTTTTATTTACCTTTTTATGAATTTATTTTCTGCTCAAAAATTATAGTTTTAAATAGAAAATATTTTTCTTCATTAGTGTAATTATTTACAGACTATAACTTATTTGTCCAAAATGGTTGCCATTCTAACATTTTCTGTAAAAATCGTACACAAAAAAAAAACCAAATTTTTTTTTAGCAATAAAATAAAACTGAAAACTAAGGTTTCATGCATTTCTAAAAATAAAAAAAAAATAAAAATCGTTAAACTAAACTAAACAAAACCGCTGTTATTATTTCTAAGCAGAAAGTATTTATTTTTATTTTTTGACCAAAAAAGTGGTATTCCAAAAATATTTTACATGAAGTAGTTTAGAAGAAAACTTTAACTAAATTTAGGTTGCACAAATAAAATCCGTTTCAAGGTAAAAAGGGGAAACCTCAAAAAGTACAAATAATTTATTGAATTTTTTTTTATATATTTATTAACTGTGGCCAAAAATATGTATAAGCAGAAAGTAAAGCTCAAAAAACATCGAAATAACTAAGTTACAACTGCAAAGTATTTTTTTATATAAAACGTGACAACCGTTGTTTTTTTTTTAAATTGGACTAAAAGTATTTTAAAAATTTTTCAAGAATAAAAAATAATTAATTAAAAAGCTTTAATTGATAAAGTTTTTCAAAAAAAAAACAAATTTTTTTTCCATACAAAATTGAAATTTAAGAATTTATATTAAAAGCTATTTACTTAGATAAAACTTATATTTGTTGAAAGTACCTGATTTAAAAAAAAAAAAATGTTTTTATAACTTATTTTCTAATCAAAAAAATTACATTGCGGAGGAGATCAATATTATTTGATACTTAAGCATTTTTAAACGATTACACCAATTCCTACCATTGCACTTCCCTACAGGGTATCCGGTTTACATATGTATATACATACATATGTATGTACGTATGGTGTTTTCATGCGCGTACACTCATATTTACATCATTATCATCTTGAATTGTATCGCTCATCGCAAAAATGTATAAGAAAACGCGTGCGTTGGCCCAAATAAAATCGATACTTAAACAATTTTCGCAGAATTTTGAACTTGAGCGAAGTAGAGGTTGTCACTTTCTGTGAATTACTTGGCGCCTAACATAAACTGTTGGCTAAACAAGAAAAATAATAGAAAAATCAACATGTCCAACGGAGCACAAAAATCCCACCAACTGTTCTCTGATATTAATGAATATCCAAATTAAAAATAACAAAAACCAAAAAAAAAAATAATAAAACAAAAAAAAATATATATTTAGCTTTTGCAAAAAATCACTTAGAATTATAAATAAATTATAAAAGTGCTAAATTCAAATTACACATTATTGTTTTTCTCTTGTGCAGCAGCTGCGTGAAATTATCGTAAATTACGTGACCTTTCAAATTTTAAAATCGTTCGTACTGTTGAAAAGTGGCAAGCGTGTGCGAAACTTTTAGGAAGATTAGTTAATGTATGTATGTATAATACAGAAGTTTATAATGTTTAGTCAGCTTTTGTTTAAGAAAATTTGTTATTTGTCGGCGACAGTCATTTATGTGTTTGTAGTTGGTTCCTTTTAAGTGGATTTCTTGTATGATTACAAGTTTAATAATTCAATGTATGAGTAATACTCGTAGCAAATTTTCTATAACATTGAAATTTAAATTCAATAAAATATATATAACCATTTTTTAAAATAAATAATTAAAGTTGCCTGCTTGAAAAATAACACTATGAAACAAAGTAAACATTTTTTTTTTACCGGGTTCATAGTATGTAATTATGATTCGCTATCTATCTATCTATTTGAAATATTAAAATAAAATTGTTCCATCACGTCAAGTTTAGTAGTGAAACGCATTTATTGCTTTTACTCCCATCTACCATGATAACGCTCCTCGTACTCTGTAATTTCTTGATGAAATCTTTCATCGTATTCATCACTTACTGAACCCATGTTTTGATATATGCTTGTGACCTAATGCTGACATTAATCCATCAATTTTATTGCAGAATAAAAGAAATATTTCAGATTTTTCTTTGATCAAATCTGCATCTCTAACAAGGTCATTCAGTTCTGATTGACTAATCAAATGTGGTTCTGTATTTTTTTCATCTATAAATACCACTTCGCTATTAGAAGGGCCGGCTTCATCTTCTACTTTAATAAGACAAACTTGACGAATTACAAATTATTTCTGGCACAATAATGTATGGAGAATGTGGTAGCGGTATTGACACTAATGACACATTAGCTTAGGTACTTCACCGAGTGTTTTGAGTTTTTGAAAAAACTTTCACAGTCAAAGTAACAGACGTCTACGTGATTTTGGGATTCACGCCATTGCATTGGTACATCAAAAAACATCTGTTTAGTATTACTTTTGTATTAACCCGCCAAATATTTATAACATTTTAAACAAGCTACTTTCGGCACCCATTATTTGTATTGATTTCTAATGGAAATTTCAAAATAAGCTTTATAACATTTTTCAAACAAAAGCGAAATTGGCTTTTTTTCACTTACAGGAGTAAATTGACCACAAACGTAACAAAATAAGCTAGGAGAATTAACACAAACACGCGGTATTTTGTAGATTTATGAATAATCTAAATATTTTGATGACTTTTGTATACACCAATGATATAATTTTATAGCTATCCTCAAGTAAGTGTAAATAAAGTGAGATTACCGTGATTTATGTTTTGGGACGTTTTATTTAAATATGAATTTGTTTTCTGTTGTTTACTAAGTAAACATAATACGAATCACCACTCGGGATATCGATGATTTTTTTGATGTTTCATAGTGTAATCAAACGCCAGACAAATTTCTTTATTTTTAATTAATCTTTGATTGTATTGATTGACATTGCAATTAAAATTGTGCCAATTCTTATTTAAAGGAGAGGAGGCATGTGTCCTTCTTCGTCTTCATTGGCATCGTTTATCTCTATCCATTCGACCTTGTATTATTAAAGAATTATGTCAGATTATTGAAATTTTTTGTTTTTTTTATTGAATATTTTTGTTTTCAATTGTGTGTGAATTTTTTTAATCAAGTTTTTGAGGCAAAAGTTTAGGCGCAGTGAATTTGAAAAAAGTCAAGCGCTTTGTTATTGAACAAACTAACTTACATTTTTCAAGCAGAAGTGGAACCTGTGCCCGAAATCAATGGAATGCTAATTATAATATATTAAAATTCACGGTATTTAGATATAAAGCCAATGAGTTCTAAAAAATGCAACACTAGATTTTCATTGGTGGTATACTAGAACTTTCAAGTACATTGCCACTCAAAATTTGTATTATTTAATTTTTTATACGTAACTAGAGAGTGTCATTGCCGAGAAAATTGTTAAGCGAAAAATATGACAACCCACTCCAGACTACGCGCATAAAGAACAGAGACAGCTGAGATCGCGCTCATTAGCACCTTCCAAGGTTCTGTTTGTAATCGAAAAAATTTTGTTGTTATCTGTTGCGTATGACAAATTTGCTTTTCGTTTTCGTTCAGTTCAAACACCAAAGTTTTATAAAAACTGTCTCACTTTTATTTTAAATTAGAAAAGTGACTCAATTGTGCGTAATTGGAAATTATGGAAAAATAAAAAATCGCACATCAGAATAGCAATAACGGTACTAAAATTAATGAGTAGTAAAATACTAGAATATAGTAAATGCAAACCACCAGTGAACGCCTGAAAAGGACGCAGATTATTTCAGAGGAAGATTCAATTGCTATTTCAGCTTCTTGTGAGCTACTAAAACTATCAAATTTATTAGCTCGTGCTTTGAATTATTGAGTATCAACAGTGACAATTGCTTTGACGACATATTTATTTAGACGATGTTTTTTGTTTTTTTTTTTTTTTGAAATGTATTAACTAATCTTAGTCAGCCGTGACAGTGGGCGTAAAAATGAGAGCACTAAAGTGTGAAATAATTAATCTTTCGGAAGATTTATTTGCTACAAAGAATGGAAATCTAAAAACACGCAGATCGCATTTGTTTAGTAGAAATATCAAATCATATTATTTTTTCATGTACATACGCTTAACTAACAATAAGTGTGCAGCTACAAACGTCTGAATGTATTAACTCGATTTGGTAGACGTGAACTTTCATAGTTCAGCATAACTTGTGTATTAAAATATTAGAAAACATGAAATCATTTTCTAATTCGAAGCGAGTTCGCTCTTTATGATTTATGATCGCAGTATGAAGTATGTACGAGTATGCAAGTGTACATATTGATACCTTGGCAGAAGAAGGCCCTAAATCACTTTTATTCCAATCTCTCAAACTGTTCACAATTCATTGAATAGAAATTGAATGCAAATATTACAGCTTTAGATAAAAAAAGCTATGTTTAGTTAAAGTGAGTATTTCAACTAAATTCGCAACAGCAGAACTAAAATTTGCAAAGGATGTTTTTTTAAAAAAAATTGGAAATTTATCAGAAAAACTCACGGAATTAAAGAAATTTCATTGGAAAATCGTATGCATTATATTAAACAATTTAGAAATAATTACTTTTAATGCTGCGCTTAATGTGCATAATTAGCAGGTGCCGCATTTAGTTAATGCACTTTTGCGGAAGGCTTTATATACATACATATGTACATATACATACATATGTACATATGTCCTAAAAGTATGCAATTGTTAGAGTTTTTATTCGATTCGAACACTTTTGCAGGGTTGCATTTAATATTCTTGATGAAAAAAATGTATTACATTTTGGCAAATAATTTTGTATTATGCGCTAAATGAGACACTTAACGTAAAACACCCGACGCTTGCCACCGCAAATACTTCACCCGCAAAATATTCCTTCAGTCATTTACATTTGATCAATGAAATTTTATTTGCTGATTTTTTTTTGTAATACACAAATATTTCAATTAATATACATAAGTATTTACGTACAGTTAGAGTGAATTTTCTAAATAAATTTGGGAAAATCAATTGATTTACTTTCTCATTTGGTAACAATTTTGATTTTAAATTCACTTAAAATTGCTGGATTTTTTAATGTTTTAATACAATCACTTTTAAGATTTATAAAGTTTACGCATAATCACGTACACATGTGTGTGTGTGTGTGTATGTATGTTGTATGTTTGTTTGCGTTTTTTGGTTAATTATTTAGATATTTCGTTCTACAATAGTTGCAGCAATGTGCAGTATATATGTATGTATGTATGTATGTATATGTAAGTATAAGTATGTTTGTATATTTGTGTAATAATACGTATGTATGCATGTATATAATATGTAAAGTGTTAATGTAAATTATGCTTAGAAAACATCAATCCACTTGCTTAATTACTCACAGTCATGCCTCATCTTTGCAATTTTGCACTTCTAAAATGTCAATAATGAAACGAACACAAACGTGTCTTCGTCTCTGAATTTTTTTACTTCTTCAAATTTTATTGTTAATATGTATAAATGTAAGTGTGTTTATATTCTACACACAAAATATATGCGAACGAATTATTTATTTCCGCATACTTTTTCTTAGATAAAAATATTGAATTATTTAAATTAGATTTAAGAAAAAATTAAGGTTTTTTATTTTGAGTCAAGACCTTGAAATATATACTATACATATATATAAATTTATAATACAAAATGTAAAAGAGAGCGAGAAATTAAATTATTACAGCAGCGCAAAAAAAAAAACAGAGTAAAATAAGGAAAAAGGAGTAAATAGTGAGCAAACTGTAGTGTTTAGGTGTTTATACAAAAAATGTATTACATAAAAAAAAGTTAGAATTGTGAACCAAAGTGCGAAAGAAAAGATTTACATTAAAAATCATTATAAACTTCAAATAATTCTACTCACAAACTTAACGCAAATGTACATCCTAGAACTTCTGAAAAATCATTTAGTAAAGCCTTTTATGCATGGCAATCTTCACATTGGCTTCGCAATTTTCGCTTATTCAATTCCAAATTTAAGTTTACCTTCAGCAATTTCAAGACACCTTAAAATTTGCTACAATAACCAAATTTGACACAAAAATATTAGTGGCTTTTTGAAGTTTTACATTTTCATATTCATCTAAGGATTTCACATTCAAAGCTACGAGTATTTAATAGTTATACATATTTTTTTTTTTTAAGGGCACATTATTAGAAGAAAAGTGGCTTTTAAAGCTTTATTGTAACAATAGGCAACATAAAGTGTTTTATACTTTATTTTAATCGTTTTTTCATACACAATATTCTATTTGCTATTAAATCTTACCTTCAATGCTAAAGCTTCCACAAAAAGCACTTGATTTGCTACATTATGTTTACTATGTATAACTACAAAGCAATTTTTTGTTAGGTAAAATAAAATTGGGAAAAATAAATCGGAAATCGTGTGTTTGTGTGAAATAAAATATTCGAAAACACATACAAATACATATATTTAAATTGGTCATTTAATTGTATGAATATTCATATTTTTACGAAAAAAAAAAAAACGTTTTGAATGTTGAAAGTATTATCACTATCGCCAATTTCATGTGAACAAATAACTCCCATATTTTATAAGCAAAAAAAAAAAAACAATGAGAACTTTTCGCTCACACAACCCTAGTGATAAGACTTCTTACACTGTCGAAAAGGTGGCACAACATATCGTCTTCATATAAAGATTTTTGTTTTTAATAAGGGTTTAAATAAATAAGTTTCTTTCCACTAAAGGGTAACAAAGTGGTAAAATGAAATATTTCCCAGGAAAACCGAATCCAATACCAAATCTGATCAGTACCTAACAATTGCAAGTTTTAATAAATTTCTATGTTTTCCTGCATCGATTTGGGGTTTTTATCGCTATTTTGTTCCATTTTCTGCTTTCATAGCCACCGATAATCCTCCTCGGCTTATCTCGCAAATATTTTTCAATACAAATGAATATGTGCTAAATTTTTTCATTAGCTAGAGTCCCGCCACTTTAGTGACATACATATACAGACATACATCTACACATATTTAACTCCATTGTTACTAATCACACCCCTTTTTCACCACTTTTGTTCACCAGCCACACTCACGCACACTCATATTCAGTCACTTAGATACGTTTATTTCTTAGGATTGCAATGTTTTTTTTTTTATGTAAAATTTTTTGTTAGTAACATTTACAACTTTACGGTATAGTTTATATGTAAGTAATGTCAATCGAGAATTCGTAACGCTGCGGAAGCGCTAATGTTTCCATGCTTATGCGTTTGCCGGCTTAGCGCAACACCTCAGCTCGTTCGTTAAACTCGTTTGATGCCCAACAAAAATATTCGCGAGCAATAGAATTTTCGCCTCCCCTCCAGCCTTCAATCATTTACTTCAGCGCCTCCTTGGCGCGTTGCTCCCATTCGGCGCGCCGCTGATGTATGCCCTTAAATTCGCTGACTGTAGCCGAGCGTTCGATTGTCTTGCTGTGCGCTGTGCTGCCGCTCGATGAGTTCTGGCTGCTGCCGGCGCTGTTGCTGCTGCTGCTCTCAATTAGCTTAATGTTTAGCGACTGTCGTTCGTTTGTTTTGCCATTCTGTTGGTGGTGTTGTTGGCTGTGATTGTGGTGCTGATTGTTGTTATTTAGATTGTTGCTGTTATTATTGTTATTGTTGTTAAGCGCTTCACACGCGGTGGTTGGATAGATTTTGCTAACGCTGTTGTTGCGCTCGATGGGAATGGTTCGGAAGCCGGCGATTTTGATGGGTGGCAGAAAACTGCGATTGCCGCCGCCACAGCCGCTGATGCCGTTTGTGGTGGCGTTGACGGTGGTGGTGTTGATGGTGTTGGCGGTGTGCCCGCCGTTGGTGGTACTATTATTACTATTTGCGGCAGTGTAATTGTTGTTGTTATTATTATTGTTGCTACTGTTGTTCAAACCCAAGCCATTCGAAATAGCCGCACTGCTGCCGACGACCGATTTCGTGCGGAAATCGGCGAGTGAATTGCGATTGCTAATGCCATTCGTCAATTTGCCACCAACATGTGGTTGTGACTCCATCGACGTCTCCAATTTTGGCAGCTTGTCGAGCTTCTCATCGCTCGCCGACTGGTTCTCCTTGTCGCTGTCGACGTTCTGTTGTGTAGAGACAAATTTCTTGACGCTGTTAGTGCCGCCGCTATTCGCGTGTATTTTGTCTGTCAGCGCATTAATATCTTCATCCTTGATTTTCAATGAGCGTCGCGCAAATACTTTCATCAGTTCGGGTGTGGCATCATCGCGGTTGCCATTCGTGATCGCTGCGGCTGCTTGCGATGTGGCGCAGAAGGACTTCTTGCGCAGCATAACCACACTTTCGCTCGCCGCCTTTTCGCTCGTCTCCAGCTTCTCCTCGGACTTGGCGAATGACTTGCGATAAACTTCCTCGGTGATGGACTTCTTGCGCTCGTTGCGCAGCTCTTCGATGCGCTTGTCTGTCTTCAATTTCTCTTCGCTCATGAATAGTCGCTTTCGCTCTTGCAAAGACAATTTGTTGCTGCTGAGTTTTGCCGTGTCCGTTGGCGTTTCTGGCAGCCTAGTGCGCAACAAAACTGCGTCCTCTGTCTCATTTGGTGTTGTTGGCGTAGTCGCTACAACCGATTGTTGCTTCTTCACTGGACTTCTTGGCGGCAAGGCGGTCAATGCGACATGCGCCCTTAATGGCGATCTGTTGTTGTTGTTGTTGTTGTTACAGTTCATAGAACTCTGACTCAAAACAAACACATTTTTCTGCTTATCCACTTCTGTAGGCGAAGATTTCTCAACGATCTCAACGCTTTCATTGCTCAAGCGGCGCAAATTGAGATCATCCAGATTGGAATTGCGCTCGTTAGCCTCTTTCGGGACTTGTTGCTGTGGCTGCATCTGTGCTTGTTGCTGCTGCGGCAGCGGTTGGTGCTGGGGCGACAACTGTTGCTCTGGTGGCGAATGTGTTTCACGTACATTCTTCGCTAGCACCACGTTCGGACTCTTTGCGATGCGCGCGGGATCGACACGATTCAATTGAATACGCATGAATTCGGGAACACCATCGGCGTTAGGGGTGCTGCTGCCACTTGTTGGTTCCAGGGTCTGGAACGAATAGACAAAACGATTTTTAAATACGTACATATTTCGTTTAAAAAAGTTGGATTGTAAGCTAACAAGCAAATTCTTGAATGTAACTCACCTTTGCTGTGGCATTTCGATCCTCATTGCCATTGTGGCTATTTGGAGGGCTGTCCAGCAAGCTTAAGCTACGTTGCGTTGCCTTTGAACTCTGCGTTTTGTTCGTCTTGACCACAGGCGTCGGTGCCGATTTCCTTTCCGCATCCTTCGGGCTTGCTGCCAACAAGTCCATGGAATTGCGAACATTTCCGACCGTCACTTTCGTCGGCAGCTTCAATTTCTCACGTAGCTGCACGGCGGCTGTCGTGGGCGTGAACTTCAAGTCATCGGTCGAAGTGGAAGTATTAATACTCGCATTTGAGTCCCGTAAATGCAAAACTTTCGGACGCGGCTGCTGTTGCTCCACCTTTGTCACTTCTGTTGACGGTGGCACCACAGCCACCAGCGATATCGTCGATGCCTTCTTTGTGGCGTTATTTTGCTCAATAGACTTTTTATTGTTGTTGGAGTGCACAGTAAGACCAAGCGGTTTCTCCTCTAGGCTGGTGGTGCTCGTTGGTTTACGCAACACATTTATGAACGGTGATTTTGCGAGTAAATCATTGCTGACCTCCAGCTCATCGTGCTCCGGCGTACAAGTTTTGGTAGGCGAAAGTGCCATTAATTTGGTTGGTGAGCTATTGACGATGACATTCTTCGAAAAGTTGTAGGTGCTTGCGGCCAAGTTGCCTGTGGACTCAGTGCTTGGTGTGATGGGACGTACATCATCTTGCTCATTTATCTCGAAGCCCAATGAAGTGCTGCGATCTGGACTGGGTGTTGCTGTGTCCTTGGCACTGAGTGTAAAGTCATTGTGGAAGGGCACACGCAAATTCAGCGTCAAATCGGGCAAACTTGGCATGTTGTTGTGCACAGCCGGGGCCGTGAAGAACGAGTCTTCGTGGTATGTGCGGAAGCTGCGCGACTTTTCCACCATCTTTCGCTGTTTTTGCTCTTGATTCTTAAAGCCGAGTGCCTCATCGACGGCATCCAAGGAGCTCACTGAGTTCGATTTGCTATTGCCGGAGCTGGCAAAACGTCCTACGGAGTCATTCGAACGTGAAATTTTCTGCTGAAATGCGCTGAGACCGACTATTTTCGGCTTCTTCTCGAAATGGTGCTCAGACTTGTGTATGCTGCTCATAGAGTTCACACTGGACGCCTGCGAAGCGGTGATCTCGCGTATGATCGAGGTCGATTGGAATATCTCCTGCTGTGAGCACTTGGAGAGTATGCTGCTAGTACTGCTGGCATACGATTCGGAAGCTGTCGTGGCTGTAGTTGTAGAGCTTTGGCTGTTGGTGGTATTGCGTTCCAGCGAGCTGATGTCCTGTGGCATGTAGCGTTGGCGTGCAGCAGCTCCGGATTTTGGTTTCTGTGGTGATGTTGCTGCCTCCTTAATGCTGTTGGTGCTGTTGTTGTGCGATGTCAAGTTGTGTGTATTTAACATTGCATTCAAACCGGTGCTTCCGACCGAAAGAATTTCGCGCTTGATATCCTTGCGTGTCTCCTCGATATTTTGTTCGTAACTCAAAGCGCTACGCGACTTATCCAACTTGTCCAAACTCGACTCGGGTGTCACTTTCATATCCAGACACGAAGTGGAGACTTGCATCTTAGACTTGGACTCGTGTTCGCTTTGATTCACACCCACTTTATCTTCAGTAGCAGCAACACTGTTCTTGGTGGGGCTGTTATTGATAGCGGTGGAACGCGAAACGGAACGTTTCGAATTGCGTTGAATGAGACGGCGGAGAAAACCACTCTCTGTTGTCTCAACATTTGAATTTGAGACATCCTTTTCCTTAAGTTTCTCCTTTTCTTTCTCCTTTTTCAGCTCTTGTTCACTGGGTGTGGGATCTGTAGAAGACTCTTGCGGCGGCTCAAAGAGCGCAGTTGCTTTGGCTGTGAGCGTGCGCAAACCAAACAGATTGGTGGCAGCGGTAATCGACGTGCTGCTGCTAGAGGCAGAAGTGGAGATGGTGGTCTTACTAGACTCACTACGCTTCTCAAGCTTTTCCATTTTCGAACGTTTAACATTGTGAATTTGCTCGTTGGATGACACTGAAGACTTGGTTTTCGATTTCTGTGGTGATGACGCCTTCTTCGAATCTACAGCGTGTTTATCTAAAATTTTGGCATTCACGCTTGGCGGTAACGAGCGCGTTTTGGCTCTTGCGTCGTGTTCTGTTGGCAAACATACAAAGTTAAACATATGAATGTACATGAAATGTCTGTAGATCGTACCTGATATATCCAGTAGTGCATGGCCAGCCAAGCGCAGACTGTCCTCATTGGCCTCTGGTATCGATGTCTAAAAATAATTAAATAAGTATACTCCAGAGAGTTCATAAAATAACAAGTTTTGCCCTGGAAATCTTACCTCCAGCGTGCGACGATGTTGACGACTGGGACACTTCTTTTTGGCTGGTCTCAATGCCATTTTGTGTTTGGCCGCCGAGTGTGATAGTCGCTGACACTTTGCGCCCAGCAAATCGGGCTCATCACGATTCGAATCGCTGCCCAAACTGCCGTTCGACGAATGTCGGTAAATCTCCGAAGCCACAGATGTGGTCGATATTGTTGAAGCGCGCGTTATGCTACGTCCTCCCAACGATGATGTCATCGAGCGCTCTTGCACTATCTCTTTGGTGCTAATTGTGGAATTGTTAGCTGTAGATGTGGCTAACATCTCATCACCATCGCCACTATTGATGCTCATCAGACTCAGTGAAGAAACTTCGCTCTGATTGCCTGTGACGGAGGAAGGTGTGGCTGCAATGGTCTGGTTGTTAAAATGGCCACTGCTGCCGCTTGCGTTGTGATGACTGCGTTGAGAGCGATCGGCACGCCTTTGCGGCGAAGCTGGACTGCGCGGCAGTCCGAGATCCTCTTCGGAAGCATCCTGACGGTTGCGGTTGCGCTTGCGCAACACATCCGACAGTTCAGCCTACAAGTAGTTAAACATAACAGGGTAATTAGTATTGACATTTTGACGTTTTGTGCATACAACAAATAGGTATGAGCTTAATGTAAGCCGGGTTGAATTATTCTTTACCCAAGTCTTCCAGCGAAAGACGAGACGTGCTCGCAAACAACTGCGTCCAGTGTGATTTTCACCGCTGCTCTTTGGCCTAATTTTCATCTTAAACGGATTTTGTTTAAAGTCGATCATTTTGGTGTGATATCTTAAAATTTTTTGTATTTTCTAATACTTTGACGCGAATTAAAGTTGTCATAAAATACTAAAATATTTCGTGAGCAGACTTTTGATTGGTTATGTGTTATCCACCGTTCTGTTAAATGAATTCAAATTCTTCTGAATTTTTAACTATTAAAAAGTATTCCTTTTCGTATTGTAAAAAAAAAAATATTGAAGAATACTTTCTAAAAGTATGAGATAACCCAGTACATAAGTGATTGCAAAATTGGGATATACGAAGAATTACGCAAGAGATATCTCAATTTTCACCTGAAATAGACCTTGAAGATCTGAAAATTTTAAATTGGTTCTTGTACCTGAAACTTTTTCTACCAAAAAGTCGTATTGCTGTTCTTCCGCGACTTTTCCAAATAATTCAAAAATTAAATTCAAACAAAATTTTTCGCAACGATCATAAAAATTCTCGGTTCTAGAAGAGTACCGGATCGTAGTTCAACGGCTTGAGGAATGCTTTTTCAATTATCTACCTAATACCGAATGGTTTTAAACGCGCAGAAGATTTTCTAGATGATCAGTGCGAGCAAATTGTTTGTGTGTGTGTGTATACATTTATTTGAATAAGTATGCATGTATGTATGTAAATAATACGCTCGGTCAGCCACATTGTTTGCTGTAAACAGCAAATCCGCGAAGACACAGTGACCGACTGAGGAGGCCAAGAAGTAAAAATATTTGAAACAGAGTCAAAACCAAAAATTCATTTCTTTTACTTTTCATTTTTCTCTGTTTATCGAACCCGGAAGAGGTCTGCAGTGTGGACGTTGCTTAAATACAAGCGATTTAAATAGATTTAACGCACAGCAAATATTCAATGGATTTGAATGTGTATGTGCGCCTTCAAAACGCTCTTCTATAAAAGTAGTATTTCATGATTTAATTTTGCTAAGTTTTATCGCAACACACTGAGCACAAGCACTTATTGTAAAATTCCCTCCATTTTATGCTTAGAGTTCACAAAGAGTTTGGCGTTAAAATTTCGCTAACACCATTTCTTAGTTTTACTTAACATTAATTGGCAAAATATCACTTCTTACCGCCAACGACTGCCTGAGGTGAGTGCTTGACACTTTTATGGCGCCTGCATCACCGGCCACCATTGTGATACAACTCCGAGCGAGTATCTTTTCGCCGAACAATGCAAATTTGCAAACTAAAATGGCAATAAAGTGCACAATGTCAAAGGCAAATTGATTTTCTGTGTTAATTCACTTTTTCACATTTGCCAACACACATGTATGTTTGTATGTTTGTATGTTTGTATCTTTGCGCCGACGACAACCGTTCAACTACTGCATACGAATGTGTTTACCAAGGCACGTGCAATATGCAACTAAATACACCGTTCGTCGGTGCACAATAGAAGGCCTTAGATACTTTTCCTTTTAGCTAAGTCCAAACCAACTAAATATTCGCTGTATGCGCATATATGTTTGTTTGTGTGTGTGTATGTATGTATGCACATTCTATATATGTATATACATACATTAACATAGTATGTTGGTAGGTACGCAGTACAAGGAAGTACATTGCAATCGAGGCCTGCCAGCCACATACCAAACGAGAAAACAATAAAAACAATAAAGACGACAGACATCCCATCTGTGCAACATCAACAGAGAATTAGGGAAGAACGTGAAAAGTCGGGCAGGCAGATAGGCAGAGCGCGTGGCAGTGACATACCAGACCGCCTGCGCTAGGACAACCCGCCCGTACTCCGACACACACGCACACACACATACACATATGTATATACAGGAGAAATAAATAAACAAAATGAAAATGAAAAACAAAGCGCTGACGTCGCTAGAATGCATTGTGTGTGTTGTTGTACATGCAGTAGCGGCACTGCAACAGTCGATGACTGCTCGTTGTTGACACCGTCAATGTCAGGCGCCTCCAACGCTTCTGCTAATCCTATTGATTGTGGCATTGATGTGCCTGCACGCCTGACTGCCTACTCAGCCTTGATTCGTCGTTTATCGAAGGTAAACCCCGCCAGCCAAGTATTCAAGGCTTAGCGCTTGCATTGCCTTACCAAACTCAATCAGACAGCAGTCATCAGTACTGCAATTCGTCCCCGCCACTGCCTGCCATTTATCGTCTCGAATACACACACACACACACACATGTCAGGTCTGCGTTATTTTAGTAGCAGCAGCAAATTTTCTTTGTTAATATGAAATTGTGCTAAGAAAAGATTTGCTTCCTTCCACTCGGAAATGTTTCGTCTGATTTTATAAAAATGCAGGTTTGGCTGTGTATACATGCGTGTATGTATGTATGTATGTATGTATGTATGTCGCCATCGCCTGTGGCACTGGCACTGGTGCTATCAATATAAATATCCTATTTTTTATTTAAGTATTTTACTCAATGGTGAAGACAAGCACTCCATTGACGTTGCTAATGTGTAAAAGCACCCACTAGGAATGGTTGGTGGTAATAATTAATTTTTGTTTGGTATACAAAAGCTTGGATTTATTTGCCGCAACCGTTACGACAATTTTTGGCTATTTCAATAAAAATGTTCCGGTTGGCTATTGTGTTGAGCATGCCATTGTCTTCTCTTAGAGATTTAGAAAAAATTAAATAAAATACTTCTAAATTCCTGGTTTAATAGGTTTGCTGATTGAAAAAAATTACTAAACAAATTCGAATGCAAGATTTTTTCTAAATATTAAAGTTACAAAAATTTTCGTAATTTCAAAAATATTACAATATAGCTGGAAGCAAGGCGAATTCGTAAAGTTGGCAGCAAATGTTTAAGTAGAAAAAAAGTACATATAACAAGGCGAATTTAACAAGGTGGTGTTAATGAGCCAGCTAGTGTTTTCGCTTTTTTCGCTTTTGCTGGACTGAACGTCAAAAAGCATCGTTCTGATTGACTGGCGATTGGCTGGCGATGTAAATCACCTACAGAAAATTGACATTCAGTCCAGCAAAGCATGTATTGACATGTATTTTGCTGTTGCTTTCGGTACAACGAATGTCCAAACCAACCAACAAACAAATGATTTTGACATTTTGCGGTACACGGCGATAGAAAAAACAAATCAATCAGCTGCTTAATAAGGCCACCTTACTAAATTCGCCTTGGCTGGAAGGTTATAAAATCTTCATGTCAAAATAAAGGTAGAATGAAACTACATAAATATGAAGGTGATCTTACAATATTACAACAAAAATGTCATGACACCTTCTCTGAGACCATATATGTACATATAGTATATGAAAATTAGGTCCGTTTTCATGTTATCAAGTTTACTCACGCTTGATTAGGAAACTAGTTAATTACTATTAGGGCTGTCTGATTCCAACACAAAAATAAACATCTTTTTAGATTAGATCTGTATGCGCAAACAAACGCAAATATGAACTTAAGAGTTTAACAACTCCCTACAGGGTATCATCGCATACAAGTATGCATTTAATTTGGTATTATGCAAGCCGGTTGCCACAACAACGACACAGTTGTCACGTGTTATTCTCCATACGCTACTAGTATTTTCGTTCGGTTTAAGTGAATAATTTGGTTTTTTGTTTTTTTTTTTTTTGCTAAGTTCCAAAGTCCCTCGACCGTGATTTAGACTGCAGGTTTAGAACCTGAAACAATAATTACACACACATCAAATGAATCTGCTGTTTCAGTACATTAATTCTTTTCCGAGTGGTTAAAGTTCAATGCGCTCTAATTGTTGGTGTTGTTGGTTAATTGAAAAAAAAAAATTGTTCTAGGGATACTTTATAAAAACTGCACGTAAGTCACGTTCTTCGTACGGCGTTGATTGATAGATAGTATATTGCGACCATGGGCGGTTTATGAAGGAAGTTCACAGCTGAGGGAATAGTGAAATGGAAATTTCGTAGTGTTTCCATAATCGAGTTTCAATCGCTTGCAATGAAAAAATCTTCAGCGCCAGAATATCTAAAAACGGGCATTAGGAAAGTAGAAGAGGAATAATATTGAGCTGATATTACGTACTCGCACATAGATATAGTACGTGCTTATATATATATGTCTGTATGTATGCATTAGAAAAATTTAATTTTTTTTTAAATCAATTCATTAACCCGTAAAACGCTGACTTATTACCACATCCTTGTTAGTACAATTTTTTCCCTTTTTTATACTCTTTTAAGTGGCATTCCAAATAAAAAGTTTTTTCGCAAAAGTTCACCGTTGTCAATTAGAAAAGGTGTTAGAAAAAATAAATATTTCTGTAGTACACAAAAATTACTTAAGCATCAGATAGTGTCTCACGGAAAACTTTGGACTTTCGATGACGCGATGTGGATGATATTCTATGTATCGAGTAATGAAAAATGAACTTTCCAAATCCTTTGAAACCACGATATAACGTTTCTAAAACTCTACAAAAGTACAGAAATGAGACGACTCCCAAACACCGCAAAAAACAAATGTCGTTTTTTGATAAGAAACGTTTATTTCAGCATGGCAGAAATTTAAAAAATACACAGTGAAAAATGTAAAGGTTAAAGCCAAATTGGTTTACCAAAATTTTTTAAATTGAACGATTCTTTGAAATGACAAAAATAGTAGGTAGTACATTACACTTAAAAGGAATTTTGTTGCTTTAAATTATTTCAATTACATTATACTTTCTAATTTTTATTTATTTAAGGCAATAACCAGACGTGTCCAAACAATTGCATTCGATGGGCGGCAATGGCTTCGGCAGATCTTTGTCACACTCCGAAAAGCTCGGGTAGGGTGCGCAAATTTTCAGACAATCCTTCGGTCCCGGCAAAAACTTGCAATCGAAGTCGCATTTCTTCGACCGACAACCTGGCCAAACGAGTTTCGTACATTTTGGATGCACATTATTGGGACATTGTCTCGCTATCTCGCAAACATCCATTTGGCAAACGTCCTTTCGCTTTCGCTTCCGCCGCTCCGGCAGCGGAATATCGAACTCTTCATAGCAACAAATTGGTCGCTTTTCGATACGTATGCCGGCAAATTCACACCAAGTCTGCTGGTATGGCCTATTTTTCTCGGACGGCGCATAATACAAATCATCGAAACGGGGATGCATCTCCCAACAAGGATTGACACAACATTCGGGATCGACGACTTGCAATTTCTTGACTTTCTCCTCACACTTTTTCGTTTTCCGCCTTGCACGCAAAGCTTCTTCACTGCAAACGGGAATTTTGTAGGGTTTGCATTTACGTTTCAGTTTCGGTTTGCTTGGTGCCTTTTTCGCTTTCGTCGGCAGGATGCAACCGCCCGACGTACTCGAAAAGCGTAGAGGTTGGACATACAAAGTCGCCATGTCCACGCTCGGTTTGACGACACTCAGCAAGCATTTGCGAAATATATTTTGCATAGCCATTGTGATTAACAAATTTTGTAACAACAATTTTAAACGAAATTTAAATTTAGAAAAAAGCCAAAAGGATTTTATTGATGAAAAAATAGAAAAGACTAGTTCAGTTGCATTGTAGAATTTGTAAAAAAATAATATTTCCTTTGACTCAAGACGCTTAGAAATTTGGTTTTTCCTCATATCAAATATTTTTGTGTAATGTGTAAAGTGCAAGAGTGCAAAGTAAAAGATTTCATGTAAATTCGAAATATAAACTAAAATACAAGTAAAGAATAAAAAAAAAAAAATTAAAATGAAAATTGAAACTGAAATTAAAATTAAAATTTAAATTAATTTTTAAATTAAAATTTTAATTAGAATTAAAATTAAAACTACCATGAAAATTAAAATTAAAATTAAAATTTATATTAAAACTAAATTTAAATTAAAGTTAAAATTGAAATTAAAATTGAAATTAAAATTAAAATCAAAATTAAAACTGAAATTAAAATTAAAATTAAAGTTAAAATTTAAATTAAGTTAAAATTTAAGTTTAAATTAAAAACAAAATTAAAATTAAAATGAAAAGTAAAATTTTAAATTAAAATAAAAATTAAAATTAATATTATAATTAAAATTAAAATTAAAATTAATATTATAATTAAAATTAAAATTAAAATTAAAATTAAAATTAAAATTAAAACTAAATACAATAAACTAAACTAAAAAAAACTTTCCCTTTCGACTACACAGAATTTGATTAGTGGTCGAAAAGAAGGGTGCGGGGCTCAGCTGGCTGGACCCAGCAAGAAACTTTCAACCTCTTGGGAGCCTCGTAACACATTAGGAAAGCAACGGAATAATCAAAATACTCTTTTTTTGAATCGAGTTACATAGCAGGAATCCTGTTGCGAAATTCGAAATTTTGAAATTGACGCGAATTTGAATTTTTGAATTTGAAAGATTTTCAATTAAAACCGTGAAATTTTTTTTTCGCGTCACGTTAACACACATTCTAAATACCCTAATTGAATTAGTCAAATAAATTAAGATAAAAAAGGTTTTTTTTGATTTTTCCGAAAAAATACATTTTTTTTCAAAATATATGCTAACAATTTAGAATGCATGCAAATGTGCAATGGAAAATACATAGCAAATGATCATAGCCAGCCACAAACAAAAAGCGATAACCGCAGAGGTGGTGTTGGTGATAAACTCGATTTTGCCACAAATCAACTTATTGCGCATATATTACATTTGTACATATGTATGTACATATGTATATGTACATATGTATGTATGTATGTATGTATGTGTGTGTTGGAGTCTGCGCTTACAGCACACACAACAAATATTATTAAACAAGCGTAAACTTGCGTAATCGCAATCCAAGCGGATCTCAAATATCAGTTTCAATTGTGTTAAGTTAGAAAATAAAGTGAGTTACAAGTCAGCTGAAGTCAACTCGTTGCCACGCAAATGCACTTATTGCTTTTTCATTATTAGATAAATGACTGGGAAATATGCGGTTATACCAGCATGAATGTTGGCAAATACGAAATGAACCGTAGGTTAAGTGTCATTACGACATGTACAAGTGCACTCAGGAATGGTGGCGATTGGCTTTTGATTGGCAACTCAAAGAGATGCCCAAAAGTAGTATAGACATACAAAGGGAGAAATAAATTGCAGACGAATATGACTGCTTATCGACACTTGCGAAGAAAAGATTTCGGTCTTCATTATTATTTTGGTTAATACTTATGTACATACTTGTCCATACCTTTATTTTCTTTCTCACCTTCTTCCCCTCTCCCCCTCTCTCCGTCTCTCTCGCTCTCTTAATAATTTAAGTATATATATGTGAAAATTTTCTTCTCCAATAATCTACTTCTATTACTATATTTTATCGCGATCTCTAAGGAAATATTTTTAAATTAATATTCATACTTTCTACGAGTATTGCGCCACCTGGTCTTGTTTACTGTAACAACAACAACAATACAAACAACACCAATATGTGCTACTTACTGCTGGTTGGTCAATCAGTGTAATAAACGCCCTGAGCATAGTGCAAACACCCACTAACCAAATAACCAATAAACAAATGTACAAATGTTTGGTATGTATGCACAACTTAGACGTTTACGCTGCCAAGCCACGTCGGCGTGCTTTGTGATTTCTTAAGCGCCGCCGCTGAGACATGAAAACAGGAGCATTCCGCTTTAATTTTCCCAACTTACGCTTGAATAAATCGTTTGAAGGAACTTGCCTATAACTACTAAATTAATTTTTTGAAACAAATTTGCAGTTGCTCAAAAATGAATACGAACGCCTCTATGGTTTCGCGATTCCGATCTCTAAACTGTCAATTTTCAATTAAAGCTTAAAATCCTTTTTCTTTTTAAGCATTCGCGATTCAAATTTGAGTGTGAATTTGGGTGTTGCAAGGCCAACTGCGACCAATTGGAGTCTAAATTAAAAAACAGCCGCTTCGATGGTTGACGACGTCGCCACATTGGCTATCGGCGCATGCCTTCCTTTTACATACATATTTAGATATTTTTGTAGCTGCTTACGCGATCCATATGCGCCACACATAACTTGCAACAAGCGACTGCGCAATGCAAAGTGACTGGACTGCGCGTGAGCGGCTGCTTAACAGTTTCTGTGCATAACTTTTTTTTTTTGTATGATTTGCGTGCAATTTATTTGCTTTCCTTCATTTTACTCGTACATTTCCAGCTTTAATTGCTCCACTTTGCTGGCAGTCGTGCAATATACACACCTACATACATACATATGCGAACATATGTGCATAGGAGTGTGAAAAGGAGGAATAAATGGAGATAAGTAGCGGCTATATAAATATTGACTTATATATAGCTACATCCACACATACTAGTAACATGCATAGCTGGAGTTAATGGTGCAACGGCGGTGCCTCGCATTCAACACTTGCCGCGCTCCAATAACTGCGCCACAACACGTAAAACAAACAAACAAACAACAACAGTTATCGAAAAATAAAAGCATAAAAAGTGGCTCTTTTACGCTATCGACTCATTTATCGTCTTAACAAATGCATAACTGATACTTTTGCTTAATTAATCGCTGTTGCAAGGCAAACCGAGCAAACCGAGCAAAGCCAACCAAGCAAACCAAGCCAAGGCACTTTGCATTGATTTCCTGTTTCGGCGTCATGCCGGATTTATTTTTTATATTTTTATGTATGAATTCTTATTTTCTTGAGGCATTTTTACAATTAATATATTTGGTGGAAAATAATTTCTAATTTCTTGCTCGTCTCCTCCGATGCTTGGACACTAACTTTTATGATTGCAAAATTGTATTAGCCCTCGTTAGAGTTTGCCGTCATTGAGGATTTTTAACGTTGAGTTGCAAGAAAACCTGTTGTTGCTGGTCAACTCTTTCATGCCACAAACAGCTGTGCTATGTCGACTAGCTGTTGCATGCTGTTCTGCATTGCATGACGTAGGAGCCACTGTTGGCGCTGCTGCTGCTTCCATGTCGTCTTTTTCTTTTTCATTCATTTCACCATATTCGCGTCGAATTGGGTCAACTCTGCTGTAATGTAGCTGCAAAAGCTTTCCCACACAAGCGCACAGAGCATTTGAGATACTCTACAGCTCGCCGCTGGTTGAGATTTTGCCGACATAAACAACGGCAATATCCTGTTTATGGGAATTTATTGCTAGACAAGCTGCAACTAGGGTGGAAAAGTGGCGATAGCGAAAAAATAGAGGAGCTATTGGACTTAATTGAAAGAGAAAAATAATAAAAAAAAAAATTAATTTGGGTATGAAAGCTCAGATCTTTCAGAGTTATGATGCTAGATAGTGGTATCCTTAACAGGCCGAATTTTCTTAACTGTATTGTAGAGATTCAGGCTCAAGGGAAGGAAGTGTTGGCTCAACACTTACATTTTGTAATGTATTTGTTTATTTAAATTAAAGAAGGATCTCTTAATAAAATTTCGAAGTTTTCATTCAGATTTTCAAAAAGCATTCTAGGTTTATTGTTTTGTAGTCTACTTGGTTTTAGAACAAATTTCAAATGGCTACAACATTCGGTTGATTTTTTAGAAGTTTTTTTTTTGCTGACGTTGTAACGAATTTGCTACTTCACTTCAAAGTCCGTTCGAACATATTTTTATAAAGACGAAAACTTTTCCAAGGCTTGGATATTTTTAAAGTTCCCCGTGAAATTTCATTAAAAACAATTAAAAAAAAAACCAACAGTTAGCCTCCTGTAATCTCATCACATGCTTGTACCGCAAGGAATTGATGACAGACTAGAATGCAATACGAAGTTTTTTTTTTTAATTTTAATCGTATTGAATTAATTTTTGAATAAATTTTGTAGAATTATATAAATTCTATAAACCTGAGACCGCAAATAACTGTTATGGTTCAAAAATTTGTTTGAAAAAATTGACATGAAGGAGTTTTCGGAAATATATAATGTATTATATCAAAATGATCTTCTATCTGTTCTATTTCAGTTAAAATCTCAAAAATTGTTCATTTATTCAAAATTGGTTAGTAAAATTGCTTTCCTTTAATTTTTATTTTGTTTCTGTTGTAAAATGAAGCTCACCTTGTGTGCTTTACCTCTTGAGCGAAAAATAAAACTCAATTCATAAGTGATATTTATTGAGAGAAAAATAAAACTCAAAAAGTAAGTAAACATTCTGAAATTTGATGAAAAATATAAAAATAATAACAAAAGGATTAAATAATGACTTTTTCGTTATCGTTCATAACTGTTACGGTCCCTGCTATTACCGTTTCTAATTGTTAATCGTGTTAAACGTCTGCGAAGACTCCTTTTAGAATACACTTTTTAAGTAGAAGATCGTGCGAATATATCGAAAGACCTGTTTCACTCTACTCTAAAAATAAATGGAAAAAAAATAATATAAAAAAAAATTAAAACTTCCGTATGGTTCATAAAAATTCGCTACTTTTGATTCTATAGTTTTTCTAGTGCATTTGAAGCCTATTTATCAAGTTTTTCTTGTGAGCTATGACCTTAGGGAACAATTTTTAATTAAAAATAATAAATTCATTAGTTCGAATGGCTGTCAATACAAATTTGCGTTATCATTTAGTCAAATTATTAATTGCATTTTCGCTAGTAAACACTTATGATTTCCCTAAACACGGCGTCAATTTGCCACATTTCGTTGCTGTCTATTAGCCAGTTCAGTTTGCTGCTTCCCCAAAACAGTTACGCTTCGCTTCAAAACTTTGAGGTAATGTCTCGCTGAATGCTCGTAAGGCGAAGACTTATTAACACAACGGATATAATAAAATTTTCAATAAGCAAATAATTTTTTTTTTATTTTCACACAATTCAAATGACACTTTTATGACGTGCAATCGGCGAAATCGTGTCGTATTTCCACTTCTCGCCACTTTGCCTCAACGAAAAGCTATCAAAATTGCCATCAAAATAAGCGGATTATATTTTCAAGTATATTCATTTCTCGGTCACCGGCACACAACAAAAGAAACTAAACAAAAAAAAAAATAATAAGTTTTCTTTGCAAAGATTTTAGCAAAACTTCTGACAACCCAAAAAATTTGCGGCCGTCAGTCAGTTGGTCGGCAAATCGTTTATGTTGTTGCACACTTTCGAGCGACTGCGAACGAACTGATTTAGTAGAAAAGTTGGCTGGAGTTCAATAGCTTAGAAAGAAATGCGATTTATGTATTTATGCTAACCAGATTGCAAATGTTTTGCAGCAGCGAAGGAGAGTAGCGGCGTAAAACGTGCAACCGTACAACATTGCGGCTGAAAGAAGTTGCAACATTAGATATGTACGAGTATGTGTGTATGTAGCTAGTGGCAAACTGGTAAGAAGTCTGCTGCCCATCACGCCGCCAAACTCCCTCAACACACCGGCTCGCGAATGCAACTTTTTCATGCGCAGGCGGTGTGTTGCAAGTTGCAGCTGCGGACAGCGCAAGCAGTCATGGCTGTCGGCAACTTGTTGGCCGGTTGGCCAGTCTAGGAATTAGAAGTGTCTATGACAGAGCCGCCGGTTGTTCAAGCTGCCTTGGCGATGCTTCCAGTTTAGCCGGCTCGAGGTGGTGGCTGCTGCTGTTGCACTCTTTGTTTTGCTACGGTTTTCATTTACAAGCGCTCAAGCGGCCAAGCGTGCCACTGCGCAATACCAGCACGCTGCTCCTCGTTAAGCATTTTTTACCCATCAACATTTCAACTTCTTCTACAATTTCTGCAGTCTTAAATTTCACTAAGCCATTGCTGGTGTTGAAGGAAGAGGAGGAGCGAAGTGGAAATCGATTGTTTAGCTTGGTGTTGCTTTAAGTGTTAACGTTGTGGCGCGTGCAACTTGTTGGTTAAGTATTTTAGTGTGGCTTCATTGCCGTTAAGGCCATTCAGTTTTACATGTACGAGCGAGTGTGTTTATGATCTACGAAAGTATCCCAATCCATCAGACATTATTTGCAAGAAGGTTGCATAAAAATGTCTTTAGTTCAGAAACAAGAATTTCGAAAATCGAAAAATCGAATCCCAACTCTGGGGTCTTGGATGCTGAAGTTAAAGAGAGTGAATCGATGAGAAAATACGCGATTATTTCAGCAACTTAAACGTACAAAAAAGAGCGCAAAAGCAAAAATAGTAAAAGTCTTTAAAAGCGTTACATTTTGTAAGCAAAAAGTGAATGGCAACACCCACGTAAACTTTAGTCAAACCAATTCAAATAGAAATGGAAAGGGTAAAGAGTAAACGAGAGAAGGTCAAATGCCAACGAGTAGTTGAATACTGCCAACAACAACAATAGCAACAACAGTTGAGTATGCAGAAAAGAAGAGAAAAGAAAGAAAATATTCCAGATAACATTTATGATTCTAACAAAGTAAATTCTTTGCTCTTGCCATCAGCTCCAGCACTCGATTGCTGATGTCAGCTGCAGCTAACCCCAAAGGCATCCACCAGCTAGTCTGTCAAGCCAGCCAAACAATCAATGCAATCAATCTTGCGCCTTCTTCCCCAGCACCGTAAATATTCTAACTAGAGCGCTGAGTGCAATTTGCAACGCCCCGTTGGTCGTTTATCGCGCAACAACATTAATAAATTAAATTTGATTAAAATCAATTTAAATTGATTGCATCAACAGCACTCAGACCAGCAGCAACAATGAACTCAGCTGCCGCTGCTGCGGCGCTGCCATAACAAAGTCAACAATATTGCACAACAACAAATGAAGATAACAAAAAAAAAAAAAATTAAAAAAATATGAAAGAGAATGGAAGCAAACAAATCTCTGAACGCATTGTTCAATTCAAACTCTTGATCTGATTTCTGACCTTCTCCTCCTCGCCGCGTTCAGCATAAATATGTATGTAGACGAGAATGTACGATTACGGACAAATAACTTTTTTTTCTATGCAACGCGCTGATTTAATTAAATTGAAGGTGCCAGCCTAGTTTCACCACTCTTCCGCATGCCTCGCCCTCAATGCGCTATGTGAAATAGGCTCAAGCAAGTTCGTAAGTAATTCTTTTTTATGCAAAGCTATTCTTTCCTAGCTGCATTCATCTCGATTTCCATTGTTTTCGGTTTTATTGCAGTCATTCATTGTTGTTTATGTTGATGAGAAACGATTGATGTGATGTGTTGATGCGATGCGATATCGTACCGATGTCAATAGGAGGGAGTGCAGAATATAGCAATCAACATTTCAGTTTTATTGACTGTTTGTGCAGAAGGATTGAAATTTTGTTTTGAAAATATTTGTTTTTGTATTGCTCAGCCCATTCGCTATTTTAAATCGCCCCAAGCCAAGAGCACTGACGCGACTTATGACGCGATGGCTGTGAAAGATCGCCACAAGCAATGTTTTCGCAATTCGCTTTTTTTTTCATTTAAGTTGACGTAACGTTGTTCCGCTTTGTTATTTGCATATTTTGTAAAGCATTTGTGTGGGCGATTATATAAGTTTATTTCGGTTTGACACTGAAAGTTAAATATGCAGGCAGTCAGAACAGGGAAGCTGCTTTGTGCCGACTAATCTTTCTATTTGTATTTCACGTTCATGGTAAAAAAAAAAAAAAAAAAAACGTGGATTATGAAATTCTAACACGTAATTTCCCCAACAGGTCTCTAAAGACATTAGCGTGAGCGGCTTTTTCACTTTGTTTTTTTTTTTTTTACGGAAATCGGGGTAAGTCGGTGCTGGAAGCATAGAAGTTGTTAGAACGATTACTAATATTCGACTATTGAATAGTTTACAAATTGATTAGTTAGTTAATCGTTCAGTTGTTAGTTACTAGAACGACTACTAACATTCGACTATTGAATAGTTAACTAATTGTTTAGTTAGTTAATCGTTCAGTTGTTAGTTACTAGAACGACTACTAACATTCGACTATTGAATAGTTAAGTAATTGATTAGTTAGTTAATCGTTCCGTTGTTAGTTACTAGAACGACTACTAACATTCGACTATTGAATAGTTTACTAATTGTTTAGTTAGTTAATCGTTCAGTTGTTTAAGTTTATTCAAGTATTTTTGCGCTAATTTTGCAATTCCAAAAAAAGATCTATCATTCCGATGATTTTTACAAAATAAAGCGTGTAACTATTATTCGTTAGATCCGGTTCGTAGAAATTGCACCGATGAACTTAATGTGATTGAACGATTCTTGGACTGCAAACAGCAGTTGCAAATTTAAAAACATAAATTGCTATAAAAAAGTGAGTTTGTAAATCGCTGAACACGTTTCATGCTAAGGGAGCGTGAAATTGGGTTTGAGTAATCCAAACCTCAGTGATGCAGTCATCACTTCGAGTCATTGTTCATATTATTTTACATCGCAATTAGTTTTGTAAACACTTTTTCGTTTACTGCATTTGTTGATTTGAAATGCAAATACGGTGGAAAGCAGAGCGTAAATTCGTTATTATAATTTCAAAAAAATATTTTGTTTTAAGTAATAATCTTTTAATTATACCTCATAATCTGTACATACCTGATAATCTCTATTGGAAAAGATGCTCGCTGATGCCGATTCCGAAAATACGCTGTCATGTGATTGTGATAGAGGATCGTGACTGTAGTCGCTGAAAGAGATCGCATAAAAATTCATTTAGTCCATTAATGTGAATTAACCTTTAATGAAGTGATAAAAAACTCGCAGATATTTTAATTTAAAACAATTTGTATGATGACTTCAAAGGAAGAGTTATGCAATTTAAAAGGCTACCCAACGAATTTTGTTAAAATAATTTTTCTAAAATGTTGTTTATGATTGTAACCAATGTCGCAGTCGAATTGAAAGCAGAAAGTTTGTTTTTTTGACCTCTCAATCTGTTGGACTTCTCAACTTTAGATATGTATGTATATATCCCAATAAAGACGATGCCTCGGACGCAAGAGCTTGCACTGGAGCACAGCAATGAAAAATGTGTGCAAATAAGCTTTGTCGAAGCAACACCCGCTCAATCAGGTAAACTGTGTACCTGCGAATCCTCCCATTACATCAAAGACAGTTAGTGGTCAAAGTGTAGTGAAAAAATTGTAACTGCATACAATTTAAAAAAAAAAACTCAGGCTTTCTTTGTGTCTATTAGAGCAGGCAATCTCCGTGTTAGTGAAAGTATTGATTGCTTTGGTTTAAAGGAAAATAAAGACAATACAAGATGAGATATTGTGAGCTTTTTTCAACCCTCTTTTTTAATCTCTGAAATTGAAGGACCTTCAAAGCTTAAAATTTTGTACAATTTCTTTGCTTTTTTTGCATAACAACCAAGTATACTCACAGGAACCGGCCATGAAAAAACAATGCAGATGCAACACCGGAGAAAGACAAAGTAAATAAAAATAAATTGCAAACAGTTGAGTCACGTGTTCCAAATCGATTTCCATGTGTTGCTCTGCAGCAAACCACAAAGACAAACTGCAAAACATGCGGCGAGCTGGCAATAACAAACAAAAACGATGCCAACCATGTGCTAACAAGCGGACGTGTGTTTTTGGTTAGCAAGCGGGTTTAAGTGAAACCGTTACGCCGCCACCGGAAATCACTTGTACGACTTCCCAAGTAACACACAAAGCTTCAAACAGTTGTCGGCGCTTGTGCACAGCAATAACAAATCAATAAAATAAACTTAAAAAAAAAAATGCCATAGCAACGTGTTTGCGAATATGCAACTTTTTGCTGTTGCCCAACAAGCAAGAAAAGACAAACAAATACAAAAATCGCCGGCATATTTGACAAATGCGTGCAATAAACGTGACTTGGATACTTTCCATACATTACACACATACATATTTATGTTTATTAATGCATCTTGAGGGATTTCTATAACACCCACCTGTCCACCAAGCGGCCCTCGCTGAGGCTGCGCTGGCTATCGCTCATCTCGCTGCCGGCACAACCATTTGTCCGGCCATCGTTCGCACTGCCGCCGCTGCCGCCCACTGTTTGATTGTTGCTGTTTGTGCCGTTGGCGCTGCCACTATCATTGCCGCTGCTGTCGAGCTCCTGCGACGAGTCGCCGACACTGCGCAGCTTCTGACGCTCAGCGTAGAAGCTGCGATTCATGGCGCTCGGCAAAACGGCCACGCCCAGCGATTGGCGCACCGAGTGTGGCGGCTGGAAGAGCACACCGCCACTACTGCCTACCTGCTGGTGTTGGTGATGATGGTACATCGATGATGTTGTTGTATACATTTCGCAATCGTGTGCTATTTCCTCTAGTTGCTGTTGCAATTGTTGTTGTTGTTGCTTCGCCTGTTGATGCTTGTGTTTGCCACCTAACACCGTTGCCAATAAGGCATCTCTGTGCGGCGGTGACTTTGCTGCACTGCCAATGTTTGCAGCAGCAACACCAACACCACCAACTACGCTACCACCACTCACCGAGTAAGACTTCGATTTGGGCAGCGATTGCGACGAGTAGGCGTCCTGGAGTTGCTGGTGGGTTAGTGGCGAGGAAGGCGACGAGGCGGACACCACTGACGATATGGAGGAGAGGGTGGCGCTGCGCAGATTCTTCTCGCTGGTGCTATTAATTGGCGGCGGTAATGTGTTGGATGTGTTGACGCCCGCTGGCGTATCTGCGACGCTGGTGATGGTGCGACGACGGAAGATGCGGCGGAGATTGCGCAGCGGATGGAAGCGGCGACGTTTCGGCTCTGCAATGAGAAGGAAGCAAAGAGAAAAATGGTTAGTACAATGAAGAAGTGGCTGCTATAAGAATGCGAGCAATTTCGTTGGCTATTTGAGCGGACTTTTTTTTTTAAATAATTTTTACGAAAGACGTATAAACTGCGAATTTTTAACGAAATATGATTTTGTTTATTTTCAGCCAGAGTTTTCAAATAATAAAATAAGAGAATATAAGAATTCGAAAAAAATGTCAAGTGTCGAATTTCTAAATGAGAAATAAATATAATGAAGACTCTATACCAACAGGAAATTTGAGTTAGAATAAATATAGAGTGAATATTTTTCTTTTTTTAAATTGAACTTCATTTAAAACATTTGCTATGTACATACAAAATAAATATAAAATTTACTTTGAATTTTATGAAATTTTGCATCGCTCACCATTCACATAAAATAAGCAAAGCCAGCCACACTAATGAGCGCATTTAAAGGGAGTTAAATAAAAAGCAGGATTGAAAGTAAGCGCTCACACATCTTTTTTATTCCCAACTTTTTTGTTGCTTTGTGTGACACAAATAACTACTCATACATACATGTAAATATAGGTGTGGATTAATTTATTTTAGAAAAAAGCGAAAGCATCATAAATGAATACAAAAAAGAGCCCCGCATTTTATTATTATTTTTTTTTTTAATAGGACAACACTGCGAGGGAAAGAAACAACTACAAAGACGCGGAGATGCAAAGCATCAGCTTGTCAGCGCCATCCATCATCTGAGCAAGGCGTGCATCGTCAAGCGAAAATAGGTTAACACGACCAATCGAGTGTGAAAGTGTTCCGCTTTCATTGGGCGAGTTTGCACATTGGTAACTCATACGCCATGCCGTACATACGCACACATTTGCATATTTGCATATACATTTGCAAACATATGTATGGCGACAGGACTTTTAATGATTCCTACTAGCAAAGAAAAAATATCTAAATCCACATATTTGTATGTATACATAGTATGTGAGTGTGTGTATGTGTGTGTGTGAATATTGAGCGAGTCACTTCGTAGATACGACATTCTTTCCCAGTAGTAAGTTACACAGTCGCCAGAGCTGTACTGAGTTATATCGCTTGCGACACCGTAGTGGCTGTCAGTGAAATTCCGAAAAGTTTTGCTCATACAATTTTATAGTTAACTTGAAACGAGTGCAATAAGTGGAAGATTTTTTTTATAAATTGTCTGCCTTCTAAGTTCAATTTAATGGAATTTAAACTTTTTTTTATCATTTTAAGGCCACTTCAAAAATAAAACACAAATCTAAAGTAGTTAAAATTTGTTTGCCGAGTTTCGATATACATATTTTTTTTTTAAATCTATATTTTTATATAAAATAAAATGTACAGTACTGACAGCTAAATATTGTCAAAAATCAAAGTAATTTTTTTTTGCGAAATCAAATTTTCGAAAAACAACTGAATTACAACTGAATTAGTTCTGACAGCGTTTGCAACGTTCCACGGCGTATATTTTATGAAAAACGATATGCAATACAGCAGCCAAAAAAAAAAAAAATACATTATACACTTCCACATGTACGTACAATTTTTTTAAATTAAAACCAAATGAGATAAATAACGAACGCTATTTTTTTTTTAACATTACAGAAGTCCATCCATTTCTAGGACTTGCCAACCTCTCTAAATTTTGAATTTTCAATTAAAAGCTCTGTATTGCACCAGTTTCAATGCAGTCATATAAGGTGGGTTCAATAACTACTTACTCTACATTTGTGACTACACCATTTGCACTGCAAGGATTTTTATTTAGTGTCTAACCTTTTGCACTGTCCTTTCGCAAATACAAAAGATCTGAAAATATTTGCACTTTCTATTATTGCTTTCAGAGTGTGTCTACATTCATTTGCCTTTTGTTATTTATATGCGTAAATATTCTTTTGCATTTTTAATTTCACTGAAACATTTGCATGAATACGTGGCGTACCAAAGATTATTGTAATTATTGTTAGGATTATTCTGTTCCGAAAATAGATCAAAATGAGATAAACGAGCTTCTGCAAATTCAAAAATGAACATTGAACTCGATCAAGACAGGAAGTTGTTTTAAAACGAAATTTAATTTAAATTTTTGTTTCCCGTCAATTCATTTACAATAATTAGAGTGAGTGGCTTAAGTGAATTGTTCTCAATAAAAATATTAACATCACTTGCTATTTTTTGGCTTAAAAAAGACATTGCAAACGGAATGTTTAACGCTTGTATCACAAATATTGAAATATGTTTCAACCCAACTATGTATTTTCATTTGTTATACTGATGCGTGTTTTTATATATAAATTAAGGCACGCAAGCTTCTGCGCCAACTTCCCATTACAGTGCGTATTCTGATTTCTTTCTTAATTCATTTATAAATAATTTTCTCCCAGACTTAGTTAAAGCAATCTATCATTTTTACATTTAGCAAAAACGCTCATCGTCAACTAAATAAATAAAGTATGAAAATGAAAAAATTAGCAACATAAAATTGCGATTGCGTCGAGTGATTTACCAACTTTGATGGCCATGCAAAGGGAAGCTTGCAGTACAAAAACTTGCGAAAAAACCAAAACTCCACGCAACACTAAAGTGCTTAAAGCTATTTAAAAATAATAACTTAAGATTCAATAGTGGCAATTTAGTACCGTTATAGCTTTAGTATTTACATATGTATGAATGTGTGTATGTACTTTTTTGCGTAGTCAATTAAGAAATGGTATTCAAAAACAAAAACGTACACAATTTTAGAACATAATTAACTTAATTGCTGATATTGTATGCCTTTCTATTGTTTAATTTGTTGTTTGTATATCGACACTTTCCACTTGAAATGTGCAGATCATCAGGTTGCTGATAAGATACGACCTTCGCATAAGTTTGTGCTTATCATTTGCCGCCAAGTCTAATACAAACATGTGTATTTATGTAAGCGGCTATTGTGTACATTGGCTGTTATCGAAAATAAATTGTAGTTAACTGAAAAAGTTCTTTGTGTACGACGGAGCAAATTTATTGAGTAAAAATTGAAATCAGTGTCAATGTGCATTGTAAGAAGTAAATGAGGAAATTATAGAATTTTTTTTTATTTTGATTCTTTTTTTGCACATCGGAAATTAGTATGTAGGCAAAATGGCAAAACATTTTCAGTTTCTTCTATATAAAAAAAAAAAAAATGGGTTACGGCTTTTTTGCTTGCTGCTGGCGTTAAACACATATTTGTTATCTTGAAAAACGAACTGCGAAATAAAAACATTGCCATAAATGTTTTAAAGCGGCGGCAATTCAATTTATGACCGATTTTAAATACTAGCAAGCTTGTAAAATACATATTTAAATTTATAACAATCAAATCGCCTTTGAAATTCAGAATAAACTGTAGAACTTGTACGAAGACTCACTGCCGATTGTATAAGCACAATACGGCGTGATTGCCATTAAAAATTACCCTTCGTGTTTTTTTGCAATAATTTTGAAAAACAAAATTTTTTTTTATACTTTAGCAAAATCAGCAAACTATGAAAGTATTAAACTTTGCGAAAAATTGCGAAAAATCGGTAAAAAAATTTAAAAATTAAAAAAGTCAATAAATGATAAATACATACATTGTCAAAATCAACCACAAATGTTTAATTAAATACTTTTATAAATTCGAAATTATTAATATTAAATTCCATTAAATACATAAAAAAAAACTTTCAAGTTTTGATGCAATTTGTATATTTTTCAAAACTAAATTTTGCAACAAAAATTGGCCTTTAGCGCATTTTAAAATAAAATAATGAAATTAAACAGATTAAAAACAACATAAATTTTAAGTTCTTTGTTTTTTTTTATATTAACTCTATATTTAAAGAAAAATTTGAGAAATAAGAATGAAATGTAAATTAAAAGTAAAAAAAAAAAATACTTGCGCAATTTTTACTAACATTTTTTGCACTTTAGCACTTTTAACTTGCGCTTATCGGCCGATACACAGTCGTTTTAAAATTCTAGTTACTTTTTTTTTTTTTATTGGAAATACGTATCGCCAATATGGACTGTTTGTTGTTCCTTTCTCACCTATCCAACTATTTCGAAAGCCTTACGTCATGCCCATATATGGCAATGTGTGCAAGTACGATCTAACAATGTTTTTTTTTTGTTTGCTATAAATTGTTGTTGGCTCCAAAACCGAACTAACTAACAAATACTTATATACATACATACATATATCTAAAACATTTGCGCAACGAGACTGTGTGCCGAGTGTGTGTGTGTGTGACAAGCTTATCACGCTGATAACGAATACCAAAAAGGAGAACAATGGAAATAAAAGCAAATGTGGCAATTTTTGCACGGTTGCGTATTTTAATGATTCAATAAGTGAAAGCCAATTTTTTTTTATATATAAATTTACCAAAAATATTTACTTTTTGTTAATTTATTGTTTTGCCCTTCATGAATTGTGATAATTTTTGCATTAAAGTACTTTGCGGATTTTTGCGTGTCTGCTCTCGTTCGAAGGCTTTACAAGTCGTAAAACTGCAGCCAAAATTCAAACTATAATTTATGATTTTTGCTAAACAACTTTGTTGTTACACAAGTTCGGTCAATTGTAATCGTAAAAACCGCTTAAAATTTCTTTCACATTCATAAGATTCTTTTTACTTTACAAGCTACATACATACATACATACGTCTGCTGGCAAAATATAGAAAAAAGAGTATTTATAAACAATTATTCTTTTTCAATTACTATTTGCTCAAAACTTTATCTTAGCTTCCACTTTTTATGTTTTGCTGTCAGCGAGATAATTAAATTAATGAGCAATAAGCAGCAAAAAAGAAGAAAGAAAAAAAAAGAACAATAAAAACCCAAGCAACTGAAATGCTTTGTTTGTCACTCAAGTGCCGTCAATATTGCACACGGATATCGGTTAATCACTGTGAATCTATAAAAAAAAGTCAAATAAATTCGCACCACAAAGAGTTTGAGCCGATTTCCGGCACAGCATTAAAAATGTTTCATTCCTTTTGCTAATTGTACAAACACACAAACATACTCGCACATAGTATTATGTATGTACAAAGATATGTATCGCAGTATTTAATTTTCCCATGGTTTACTTTGGCATCAAACATTCCACAATGCTTGCGTGATTTTTTTTTGTTTTTTTTTTTCAACAATTTGCAAATATCTTTTACTTTCATTCGCGTACTTAATGCAGCATTTGCATTTGCTCAATTATGCTTTACATTTGAAGTTTCATATATTTAATTTAACTACTTTTTACTTTTATTTAAATATCTCAATTCATGGCTCTCACTTGAAATTTTTAAAACATTGTTTTTTCTTCACTTTTGATTTGGCAGACGCGCAAGTCTATTGTGGCCTGACTTTGATTTCAGCTCTAGATTTTGCTATTTCTGTATTTAACAATGGCAATATACAAAAACAATTATATGTATGTTATATATGCACACTTACGAATAGTAGGTAGTACAACGATATGAAATCTAGTTGATGTGCTAAGATCTGCTGAGCGGACGCTGAGCAGACAGTGCAATGCGATTGCGAACGCGTTGCATTTACTTTGCAAGTGAATAATTCGAACGTGTGACTTTTGGTTGGCAATTTCTATTATTTCTATTATTTCTTTTATTTCAAGTATTTCATTAGTCAGCTGGCGAGTGCAATGGTCTTTATCAGCGCATAAAAAATAATTCGACTAGTCAAAGTCAAGTTAGCTGCCGCCGAAAAAAAAATGGTTTGATTGCAATTTTTGAAAATGGTCTTGTCAAACAAAAAAAAAAAACGAAATAATTGGGCCATTCATAGTCAGAATTTTTAAATAATAATTTCAACCACTTCAGCATTGTCTTTGCCGATTGTTGAATATTAAACGTAAAAAATGTGATAAGAGAAATGTTCAAGCAACAGGTTTCACGCCTACAAGCTCGGCTACCGCTTGGTCTTAGTCATATAAAAGGCTCTTGCCAACTACCGCTAAAAATTTGCATTTAACAGAAGAAACGCCTTAACTTCATCACTCAAGGTGAGATAGAAGACAAATTCAAAGACAATTTACTTCCTTTTATTTTAAATTTTTAACGAAGATCTAATTTTCTAAGAATACCGTGAGCTTGCTCAGCGTACCCAGCGCTACCCAACCTAACCTCACAAATTCGAAGTCACAATATGAAGCATTTCTTTCGGGTTCCCGCTAGTTGAGGCGCAATTATGATATATGTGTGGTACTAAGCGACCTACTTCTACTAACAACTAATTAGTTATTATTATGAATGAGAATAAAGGCATGCATACATACATACATACATATATATAACTGAATGTAATTGGAGAAAATAATAGACGCCTTTATACCTTCCTAGGCACGCATACCAAATATTTGCTCTGACAAACACGATTCCATTTAGTCAGTTCATTATAGCTTTTGATATTCATATACACATAACATACCCCGTAGGAAAACCCCACACAAGTGAATAACTTTTTTGTGCAATCTCTGCCTGAAGAAATTGCCAAAAAAAAAAGAAAAATTTCAATTGTCTTGAATTGACGTCGAAAAGGAAGGTTAGAACGTTCTTAAAATGCAAAATATTAAAAAAAAAATTTACACATGTACCTCACATTGGCGGCGAAGTATATCAAAATTCATGCGAGCAAGAAAAAATTAAAGGCCCCCAACTACTCCAGGGTATGCAATTTAGCATTTCCTCACACAGCCAAAAAAAGAACATAAATAAGTTGGAATTCTAAAACGTTTTAAAACCCCAGCCAGACCGAATGTAATGAATAAAAATAAGTTGTACAGCAACAAATATTTATATATTTCTTCACGCTATAAAAATAATTTTTTTTTAGAATTTGTTTCTAACATCAATCAACGAATGACAAATTCGCTTAGCTGTGGAGAATAAGCTGAAATATTTTGTAAGCGGAAGTGCTGTGTCATTCCAACAGGGTAGCTTCATGTTCTCGCATGCTCCGTATTGCTGTTAATACAAACGAATGTACGTACATATGCAAATCGATATATACGGGTGCAACTTTCCAAAGCTCCATGAGCTCCATGAGCAAGCACTCATAAGCACATATGTATGTATGTATGTATGTAAGTACTCGTACATACATATGTACATCGACGACAGGTGACCATTGCATGACTGCGTTTATTTGCTTGCGGCCACCTACCTCCTAACCAAGTTAAATAATTTTCCACGTGTAAGCGGTAATTGGTGTTGTTGCTGCTATTGACATGGCTGAGCTGACATGGAATGCTTTGAATCGACTTGTTATGGTCATACGGAATGGCTGTGCAAGGAAAGTAATGCTTTGTTGGGTATGCCACAAAAAAAAAAAGTACAAAAGTTATATGTGCCACCATTTGGTTTGGCTTGGCTACTACGTAGTTTGGCATGTAAATAGGCCATCAAATGGTGGTTGTTTTTGTTTTTTTTTGTGTTACACTTCTACTCGAATATTTGCCTGTGCCCCTTTCTGCTAATATTTGCACGTTGTGACCATTGGACGGCGCCATCTCGATGTAGAATCACATGGCAGTCAGCGTGCCAACTTTGTTGAGGAAGCAGTCGTAGTGGGTGTGCATGGATTGAAAGGAATTACAATTTGTATGTATGTTAAGTGTTGTAAATGACCCGCTGAAGGTGCGGTTAGACAACAACTCGTGCTTAAAGCTGGGGAACTTTGTAGCGAGCTAAGCAACTTTGTAGCGGAAAGAAATAAGTTGTGGAATATGCAAGTGCAGAAGGTTTTGCTTAGCTGCCGCTGTCCATTTCACAGCTAAGTAGCACCACATACGCCAGATTAGCCACCGCGACACGATTCTAGATGACAAACATGCTAAAGGTTGCTGAGGAGGCGAATATCAATAACCATAAAAAACATTTTACCCTAATAAGGCGAATGAATGTAAAATATGTTTGTGCATTCTTAAAATAAAATCGCACATTGCCAAGATCTTATCCCATTGAGTCAGCAAAATAAATAAATGAATATATAATTAAAGGGCTTAGTGCATTGCGAAAGTCGCATTCATCACCAGCTGCCGCTTCGAATCGCACAAGGAAGTGTTGCGGCTGCAAAGGGGCGCCGTGCGCACGACTTCAAGTGCCGCCAGGTGGCAATGAGAAACGTGACTTACGTACATAATTTTCTAAGATTGAGGCAGGCGTATTTCAATGCTTTGTTTTCTTTTATTAGTCAGCTATTGATTCACGGCTCTTTTCGCACTGCAGAGCGATAACTAAGCAATTTTTGTAATTTTGAATATACCAACTTTCGGTGGCATCATAATCGAAAAATCGCCGAATTACTTATAATTGAGTTGTCGTAATTTACATTTACCCAACGCGTATGGCTGCAATTCTCGTTTAGTTCGTGGGTTTATATACTGAAATCACGGAATGCAGAAAAAAAAACCAATTATTCTCAATAACAGCAGGTGATTTGCTTTTTTCAACTTGCTGAATTGCTTATTCGAAGACCAACTGAGATAGCAAGCATTTATTCGGTAGCTCTTGTAGAAGCTTTTAACCCTTGAAATTTTCCTAAAATGTACTTTCCGCGAGTTTTGTTTTTTTGCAAAAAATACCCAAAATGACACACAAAAGCAAGCTAGAGGATTAAAAATATATAGTCTTTAGCGACGCTGTTTTTAACGTTTCTTTTAAATGAAAAAATTCCTGTTGGCCAGCGCGAGCCTCAAAAACAATTAAGGTCAATGAATCGGAGACGAATATTATTAATATCCATAGGACTTGGCATTTACTTACAGGTCTCAGCATAAATTTTCATGATTTACACAAGAAAAAAAAATATTACCAAACATCATTCTGCAGCGTTGTTGATAAATTAGCAAGAAATGTCGCCGCATAAATTTAACAAAAGTTAGGCAATCAACGCTTTGCGCATTTTAATTCTTTTTGACAAACAATTTAGCCAAGACAATGTAAATGATTCACATCAATCAAGGGATATTAACACGCCATAGAGCTGCGACATCAGCCAGCCGGTTAGCTAAGTTAACGTACGGTCTTTACTTTTTCTTTATTTCTCTTGGTTTTCGTTAAACAATGCCTAAATAGAGTCATTAATACCAGCTTTGAAAAAATTTTTAGTTGTAGCGCGAGTTCTTTGCTTATTTTTTTATTATTTTACAGTTTTTTTTTATCAGCCTTACAACAAAGAATATCATCAAAATATTAGTGTGGCGCTTAATATAAAACGAGTTCAGAAAACTGATACTCAAAATAAAAGGTATACAAAGTTATTATAATAAAAGTAACAGAAAGAAACAAAAACAAGAAAAGAAGCAGCAAGACGTGTCAAAAGAAAGCGCTTCAGCCCTGGCCTTGGTAGCTGAATTTCATTTCGCAGAAAAATCAAAATAAATATTTACTCGTAAATATAAAAAAAAAATAAAACGCGCTGACTATAAATCAGCATAAATTTGATGAGTCAAATTAGAGCCTCACTTTTTTTTCGCATTTTTCAATTTCTATTGCGGCATTTGGATGTAAAGAAATGCAAAAAACCAGGTGTGCCTTTGAGGAGCTTGAAGCCAGAATAATAATAATTAGCAAGTCTACCTCAAGTGGTGCGCCAAAGATTTTAAATAATTTTAAAATATATACATACATATACGAAAGGTGTGTAGCTATTTAAGGTGGAGTTTGGTTTGTCGAAACTTGAAACAAAAACATTAAATTATTTCGATTTCACAAAAACTACAAATATGCAGGCCGGCCGCTTAACTCAAAAAACACACAAAAACAAAAACCAAAAAAGAAAAAAATGTTGTATCACAGCGGGTAACAAGTGTGTCAGTAGTTCAAGTTTGCAGCGTGTATAATTTGTTTTTTTGTAAATATTTTCATTTGCGCCAAGTCTGATGTTTCAACGTCTCCATAAGCCTGTTTCGCTTGCTGCTCTTTTCCTTTTGTCCTCCTCTGCTTAAATTTGCATTTAAATTTCAATGGCAATAGTATCTATTCGATTTGTATGCCGATTGACAGTTTTATCGTTATTGTGTTTGCATTCGCATGCTAATTCCATTGACTATAAATTGAAATGTTAAGTAGTCTTTTGAGTTGGAGTTCAGTGACTTTTCAAAGCCACTGTTTAAACAAAATACGCCGCACGCCGTGTAAATGCAAATATTATAAACGCTTTGAATATTTTTGCTTCTTTCAGAATAATATCGCTAATATTCACGTGTTTTTTTTAACTATATCGAATAAAATCAATCGAACGGAGAAGTTGAAAGGCCGGTAGGGATTTAGAAATGTTTTGCAATTGTTGGCTAACATTCAAATATTCCCATCTCTTCATGAACTTATTTTGATACTTACTTTATTATATTTTTTTATTAATGTATCTGTTCGATTTTCTTGTTTTTTAATAATTGACAATTTTATTGAGCTCAAGGCCAGCTAATTTTTGTGTGGAAAAAACAACAACATCTTTTTAATAGTAGAAGTTTTTATTTAAATTTCCCTGAGTTTTCAGCTTATTTATATTAATCTATTTATTATTGTTTCAGTTGGCTTAACTTTATATAACGTAATTCAATTTAATTTGATTTTGTTAAACCAATTAATTTTCATTTAAAGTAATTAAAATTAGTTTCATTTTAAATATTTTTGAGCTTTAAGGCCGATTGGTTTATTGGAAATTATTAGGAAAAAAACAACAATACTCAAAGCGGTAAAAGTTATAGTACTATTTCGGAAATCACCACATTTCCTCATCAGACTACTTTCTTCTTGGCTTCTGCGGGAGTCGAACCCGCAACAACATGCGCAATACTTAAGCCGGCAGCTAAACGCATTCAGCTAAGCTTACGCAGTGTGAGCTGTTGATATTTTTCCTGCTTTCCCTTTACAACTTACTTCAATCAAGTGCGGCTGTACTGCCGCTATTTCTACTTGACTGTGTAGTTGTTGTTTGTACAATTTCTATTTTGTTAATTAATTTCGTTTAAAAAAATTTAATTAAATCTAATTTGAATTAATTTTATTTAGTTCAGTTAAATAAATATATTGCTACTTCTTTATTTTTAACTATTTAAATGACATTTGAAGAATTAAAAAAAAATTAACAAACTAACTTAAAGTTTGTTAATTTTTTTTTAATTTTTCAAATGTCATTTAAATTATCTAACATTGTACATTTTAATTAAATTATATTTTTTTAAAGTATATTATCTATGTAATTTAACGTTATAACATGCAAATATATTTTACATCTATTTTATATTGTTTTATTTTTATATTTTTATATTTCAATATTTTTGTTTTATGTTTCAGACATATTTAATTTTTAATTTCATTATTTTTTTTAAATTTTCATTTCAATTTACATGTTCCGTTATTTTGAGAAAAACATTAAGATATTACAATTACACTTACAAATGTTTGTACGTATGCACATACATACACACATACATTCAAACGTTGTACATTTAAAAGCTAATTGAAAATCGCAATCACTTAAACGGTCATCAATTTCACTCACATGGCGGTGGGGTACTAAAAACCAATTACTCGAACATAACTGCAAACAAGCTACAAGCTACAAGCAAGCAATCAACGCCAATAAAGTTTGTAAATAGAAGCCATATTGAAGTTTTATGACTAATTCATTGCTCGGCAATGCCGCGCCACCAACAGCGGACGGTTGGAAAGTCTCCCATACACATTCAAGCAAGTGAGAAGATGCGCAGTCGAAGTCACCAATAAGTCAGTCAGCCAGTCAGTCAGTCAATTAGTCAATTGTTTAGTCACACATCCACTCAATAGCAGCAGCCAACAAAGTGGAAGAGGAGCATACTAACAAACATACAATTTATGTATGTATGTATATGAAAGAATAATGGGCGAAGACAATGGTCCGTCTTGGTTATAAATAGAAACAACAACAAAGAAGTAATTGAAAATTCCTCAAATAATTTGGGAATGCACTATTTCTCAATCGGGCACAGTCGTCACATATGGCCACATTTTGTAGACAACTTTATTGTGGTACGATTTTATGCTTCTACTACCAGCGATTTTATCTAAAAAGATGCAGCCACTCGCTCATTCATTCATTGCGCCGTTGATTCATTGAATCAGAACGGCGCGATTTTGTATATTGATTGTTTACATTTGTGTAGGAAAAACTCATTTACGAATTATGAATTCTGTTGAAGATAAAATGTTTACTAAATTGAGCTCTACATGCTCGCGCGTGTGTGTGTGTGTGCGCGTTTTATATTTTTTGCATTTAATTTTTCGAATCGATGATGTAATGCCTTAATTGATTTATTTGAAGAGCTGTGAAATTCGTCTTAAATCAATGGTCTATGTCTGGCTGGTAATTGCTGGCAGCTGAATTGATTAATTCCGACACGGCGTTGAGTGGTAAATGAATGAGCACAAATCACAATAAATCAATTTCATAATTTAATTAAATTTTCATAGAAGGCTGAATTCATATTGCTTGCAGAGCGAGTATTTTTATTTTGCCTTGGCTAATCGTCACTGAAGACCTGAAAAAAGGTGCCTATCATATTTGTAGTCTTTCGGAGAAATCTTTTCTAAAGAATTGAAAATAAGCCCTTCATTCAATCGATCTCCTTCAGCAACTGCTTTTGTGATCGATTTAACAATTATTAAATATATATTTCAAAGAATCTATTCCTTGGCTTGATTTCTCAAATGTTTTTCGAAAAAAATATCCCCGCCATGGAATTTTAGAAACAAACACATTTTTTTTTAATCAGACTTATTGACTTAAAAGTCAAATAACTTATTAAAAACCAAATTCAAGCATTAAGCATATTTTTTTAAATAATCTGTGATAAACCCAGACACTGACAACTCTCCTTAAATAATAAATACTTGGCCTAAAATAAACTCTACCAAGCGAAATTTCCAATTCGAAAAGATATTAGTGTGTAAAGCCAATAAATTAACAATTTTAATGCAACGATAACGTCAGCTTTAAGTGCTTTCAATGCAAATATGGCAGCACCAAAATTAACGCAGGCAATCAGCGCTAATAATTTAAAAACGAAATGCAATCAATTTTCAATTCTGTTTTAATTTAAAACACTTGTCGGTCGTATTGTGTGATTTGCAATTAAAGAAGAAAACAAAAATTAAGAGATGCACTCGCGCCAAGGCAGCCGCTGTCTGATGCGGCGTGAGCCGCACCAAAAAACGATTAACAAATATGGGCATCGCGACAAAATTTGCAAAAATCCAATGTAAATGGAATTTAAGATATACATTAATTAGAATAATAAAGCAATAACATTGCAGCCCACCATCGAAATCGGCTGTCGCGCACTTGACAGCTGTCAATTTTTTTCAAGCGCGCTCTCATTTATCTCTTTCTGTAGATACTCGAAATGTAAATGTACGTAGACATTTAATTGTTGCATTCGTGAGCGTCAGCTTTGCTAACAGTGGGTCACCAAAATCTATTGAGGCGCATCTGACGTTGCCGTGGGCGTTTAGTGATTAATTGGCAGAAACTAGCTGACTAGACTTTCATATGTAGATGCTTTTGTGAAGCGAAGGCGTGACTTTCGGAAGTCATATAAAGCGGCTAACTAAATGATGTTGGAGAACAGACGAAGCACAGTCAAATATGTTAGCGTTAGGCCATTAATTTTATATGAAATAAGAGTAAAAAAAAGAGTGTATGCAACTCATCTGAATCACTGCTCAAACCAAATAAATATTTCAGTATAAGCTTCAAAAAAAAAAAAATCGCTTGAAGCAAACACTATCGGCAAGCTAAGACATCGCTCAGGGTTTGGAGGTTTTTAGTAGTACAATTTAATGTTAGCAATAGTTTCAACGCCAACGTCTGCATTCCACCATCGACACTACAACGTAAAAGCAACAGCAATTGAAAATTAAAAATTTTTGTAGAAAAACATTTACGCTGCTTTTGTGTTGATTCGCATTTATAATTCTAAGATATTTGCACTTTTGAAGGCCAAACGCTGGTAAAGTGAACGTTTCTTCAAGTGCTGCTGCTGTTCACTTACGCCTCACCGCTCAACCGCTGGCTGCTGCTGCTGCCGCTCGCTTTACTTTGCAACTTTGTTTGCACAGTTGTCACTATTCTTTTGCCAATTTGTTATTCTTTATACAAACAATGTTGTTTTGATATTTTGTTATTGTTATTGTTGGGCAACTCATGAATTGTATGAACGTATGTAGGCTTATCCGGTGTGCCAAAGCTGGAGGTGTTTGTTAATTAAATTGAAAAGCAAAACAAAAAAACAAAAAAAAAAAAACAATAAAAAGTAAGAGCAGACTGAGCTTAAAACGAGTGTTGCGCAATTACACGCTTAAGTGCAAGCGTGAGCAAAGGTAAATCACAAGCAATGGAAGCGGTGGAGTGTGTGTGGGTGCTGTTTGGCGCAAGCCGCTGACGCAAGTGAACTTTTCCAGCTGCTTAAGCGCTAAGCGTTTTCCTCTTCGTTTTTGTGCCATTTGTTATTCTGTCACACTACTCTTCCTGCCTCACCTTTCAATTGTTTTGAGAGTATCTGTTATTCCAATTTAATTACAATAAAATAAATAAAATGTAAATGTTCATTTTATTCAAATAATTTGCAACCATCTAGCGCCCTTTTATAGCAAAGAAGCCTTACGAATGGACTTAATAGCTTGTCTAATATTTTTTGTTTTTTATTAAAAAATATAAATAACATTTCATACCAAAAATTCTTCGAAAAATTTCTCTGTAGACACCAAATAGAGTGCTCGCTGGTAAAAGTGCGCTCGATTTCAAGATATTTAACTTTAAGAAATTATTCTAAATGCCCAATTTGCGCTAACAAATTTCTTTAATATTTTCATTGTCCTTTGGAAACTAATTTCTGCAAATCCTCGCTTTACTTGACAATTCGAAATTTAACAACAAAGCTACATAGAACGCTTTGACAGTTTCCGCGTTAGTTGTTTGTTTTGAATTGTTATTTGTGCCTATTCCGAGTATTTTGTTTAATAAAAGAATATGAAGTGAGTTTTATTGATATAATTAAGTGGTCGTTATGCTACTTATGTATGTTTGAAATTCGCGAGTGTAATAAACTATATTAAGGCCGAGTATATTTCGACAAAACAAATAAAAACCGATCCAGGGGAGTTTAAAAAACTGGTGAGAGTGGTTACCAAAGAGGTGTTTCATTTGCTATTTATTCATATTTCTCTTCTTTTATATTTTCAACACGCAAAAACTATGAAATACTAGTAAATTTTCTAAATCGTGTGTATATGCACGCAGAGATAAAATGAAAATGCAAACAGTTGGTTGTCAAAGTGTACAAAAGTTGAGAGTTCGCCATGATTTTGCTTCGTTTTGCTTTGCTTTACTTTTCTCGCCTTGTATTTAGCAGCACTCAAATAACATCTGTACTTTAACTTATCTGTCAAAGCAAAACTCTGAAGCAAAGCAAAGCGAATGTCTTATGTGTACGGCAATTTATTTGCTTCGCTCGCCGCAGTGTCAAGTAGAAATAGATGCCTCCCTTTCCTCCTTCCCATCAGAACACCCAATTCAATGAATTGAACAAATACTAAGTATTACCAATTTACCAACAATTATCATATCAAAAATGCGTATAATTTACGTTGTTGGCCTTTGTTGAAGTTAAATTGATAGCAAAATGTCAATGTAAACATTTTTAAATCATTAGTGTACTTACATACTTACATATTTTGATAACAATCACAAGCATACATATGTACATATGTACATATAAAGACATGTGTACAGCATTACAATATAAAAATCAGAATAATAAAGATAAAAATTGGCGTTGTTTATTCAAGCGTATCGCTAAATTTGGTAGATTTTATGAGTTCGCCCAAAATAAATATTTACATACTTATTATTGATAATCAATGTTTCATGGGAAAAATGCACATACGTTTTATTTACGTTACTGTCGCGCTGAAAAAACCAAAATTTTTGTATACTGTCAAACATGCACTTGAGCATTCTATGTAAAGTTTAGTTCAGTTTGAATTTCGTTCCGTTTGAATTCAGTTCCGTTGTAATTAAAATATTGATCCAAGTAGTATAAGTTTTGGCTTCTAGTCAGACACCAATCTTGGTCGAAAAGTGTGGCTTTAAAACCGCAAAAGCCTTTGGGTGTAAAAACTCTAAAAAATCTGACAAATCGAACTGCCCAATACTCGATTAGTGAGTAGTTAATGTAATACTTTCGATTAAACGACCATTGCCGGCTAATCAACGATTGTATACGAAAATTTAGAGCTGTCTCGAATTAGTTAATATCACTTTTTGCCAACTCCAAAAAATAAAAAAAACTTAGTACTTGATTTGGCACTATATCTTGCCTTGATTAATTTACTTAGTCTTTTAGCGACAAAAAAATAAGAATTTTTAGCAAAAGCTGTTTCATTTCGTCGGCAATTTTAAAAAAGGCTTTGGTAAAAATCGAGCATAAGTCCTAAAATTTGGCTAGTGTGAATGCTAACGAAAAGCTCGTCAAGGAAACACAATAATTGAAAAGCTTTTTCTTTTAAAACATATTCAAATTTTAATTAAAAATATGCAATTTATTTTAATTAACGCATTTTTCTATAACCGTAGAATATTTTATTTTTTCTAACCTTTCATAAACTGTTTCATCACTGTTATGAGAATAATCTGCACGAAACTATTAAAAATGTGTGAATGTCTAAAGGAGCGATTACAGCAATAACCAAAGGCTACAAAAAAGTATAACAAAAAAATTAAGCAAAAAAATATCACCGCAGCAGCTTGGCCCCAAGCAGCCGGAAGTGGTGAATTTAACCGACAACGCTCAAAGCGAAAAAAATGCGCTGCAATTTGGAGAAAGGGAGCGCATCAGCTCAGGCGTGATTATGCAACTCTGCTGCAAGGAAAATGATTGCGCGCTAATACAAACAGACAAACACACATAGAAATAGTTGAAGACTTGCATCCAGCGAAGTGTCTCGCGCGTTATGCAGACCACCCTTAACCACTAAATCACATAACTCAAAAAACTACAAAAAAAAAAAACATTTAAAAAACACTAAAAACTTCACGCTCTGAAGTTACCAGTATCAACATTTATGTGCAGTTTTGAGCGTGAAACTAAAAGTGCGAAGCAGAAAACAGTTTAATCGAAATAAAAAAAAATGTGGTAACAAGGCATTTAAAGTAAAAAAAGAAACGGCAAAGTGTCAAAAGTGCTGCGGCGCTAAAGTTGGCGTTGTGGCGCTTGAGCTGGAGCTGCAGCGGAGTACTTAGTTTTTTTTTTTTTTTTTGTTGTGCGCATGTAACCCACATTTAATGACGACTTAACGCTCTAAGTACGCGCTTAATTTTATTTCATAAAAAAAAAAGAAGTAAAGTAGACGCTCTTGTGGATTTTACGATAGTCATTGCGCATCTAATGAGTGTCGCCGTAACGCTTTGCAGCCTTTTTCCACACTCATATTTGTTAATTGATTGGCTAATTTTTTGTGATCATTTCGCTCGCATTTCCTACATAGGAAAGCAAAAGTTTTGTAGGCCAGAAAGGTGTTTGTGCTGTGTGTTGTGTTGTATTTGATTAAGTGCTTCAGTTGCTTGCGGTACAATCGAACAAATTGGAGCAAAATTAAATGGGAAAAATTGAACACCAAACTTCAAATTATGGCAGAAATGTATGTACATACATATGTGTGTACACACCATTCATTAATTTTTTCCTTTATTATATTGGCGTGGTTTGAATAGCAAAATCAAGTCAATGCCCAAGGTAACAGAGATTTTGCAATTGATTTTTCCATTACTGCATGCGAACTAAATTTGAGATTTGCTTAACTTTTACTTCAAAGACTTACAATATGCTTTAGCAATAATTTAATTATTGTTAATAACCACTTTTTAAATTGCTATTACCCTTTAATTGGATATTTACAAATAGGGACAAATCAGATACATTTGAAAGTTTAAAAAGTAAGGTGGAAAACCAAGGGAGAAATGACAAAAGAGTTAGTAATTTAAAATTGAGGTCAAGTGAACATTCAATTTTAACAAACAAAAATTTATAATGCTGTTTTAGTTATACGATTTTAAATATTTTGAAGGCTCAAAATCTATAAATTGAAATTAAAAACAAAACTGTACCCTGTTTTAAAATAATAACTTTAATATTTAAAAAAAAAAAAATTTTAAGACAAAAAATGCTATTTATTTAAAAAAATTTTAATTAAATTTAATCTATAATATTTTTTATTTTTTTTTGTCATCAACTATATTCGCTTTTTTTAAATAGTTATTTATATAAGATAAAAAAAAATTGCTTTTGTTTGCATTTTTTAATTAAATTTAAATATTTTTTAAAAACATCAATTTTTTGATAAAACAAAATATTTATAAATCTATGGAAAGGTGTTTGCACAGTAAGTTATCTCCAGCCTTTCAGTTAACCAGTTTTATATATTAAAAATCGACACTAACTGACGACCAAGAGTTATTTTTGATGGCTCGGTATGGTTGCATATTTTGGTGGAAATTTTTATAAAATCTCAAAAGACACTTTAAAATAATCTTAATGCTTCTACTAAAATAAAGTTAGAATTCGAGGCTCCAAGTCTGAGGTTATAAAAAGTTCTCATTTGAGATCCTATATTATTTAGTATCTATTTATATCTTATTTAGTGTTTGTGTTAAATACCTTTTCTGAATTCCTGCTCGGGTTAGAATCTTGTTGCAAAACGACGCAAGTACATCGGTAATACTGTTATTATAAAAACTGTTTACAATTTTTTTTCAGCTGAATAAATTTAACTTTCAAGTTTCGTTGTTATTTTTTTAGTTATAATTTTATGTTTTGCACCTCACAGAACAGTTGTTTAATTAGTCAAGCAAATAATGTGAAATTCATAATTCGCCAATTATTAAAAATTATTTTTAGTCAATATGCTCGTATATTTCTTAAAGCTTAAAATTTATTCGGTTTTTTTTTCAAAATTTGCTGATCTTAGGAATGATTGATGCTTTATTTTCCAAGAGGACAAAATATTTCTGATTAAATCGCTGAGCTGACAGTTCAAATTAAACACTTTACATTGCTTTAGTAAAATTTAATATTTCACTACTATTAATTTATTTTATCGCGCACGCTGAACTCAAATGCAGATATGTACATACGTACATACGAGTATGTATCAATAACATTTACTTATATTTCACCTTTTATGTATTTTTCTAATTCTCCACTTCACCGAAACGAATTTACATAAATAAAAAATTGAATCAACAAATCATTTCAAGCACATCTTCACACTTGCGCTAAAAGTTCACACTCTTTTCGTTGACGCGACTACCCGTTTTGTTGCTGTTGCAGTTCTGTTTGTTGTAATTTTTTCGATTCACAATATTGAATATTCAGTATTTTTGTAATTTATTTCGGGGCACGATGCGGTCGCGCGCGCGTCACCTTTTCAGGTGAAGTCAAAACAACGGAATGACTGGAAAACATCGGCCCGGCACGAAATGAAATCGAAAAAATTCAAAAAGCACTGAGCGACGACGGCACAGCACCGCCAATAAGACAATAAGAAAATGTTGAGTGGTGCCGCGGCTTCGAACAGCGCTGACGGCGCGGTAATGTTGGCAGACAACAACAATAGCAATACGAAAGCAAACTGTATTGGTTGAGCTTTGGAGCAGTGGCGTAAAAGCGACGCAAAAAGTGGCAACAAGCAACCAAATTAAAGGCAACAGTCAGTCAGACAACAACAATAAGGGAAAATTGCCAATAGTAATAATAATGCTGATAATAATTTGTATGTAACTAGTAGCTAGAGGTAGCAGCAGCAAACAGCAACAACGTGTGAACTACACAAAACCTTAGTATCGACAAGAGCAAAAAGAGACAGCGCACAGTGTCGCGAACACATAAAAGTTGCGTGCAAATATGGTTGCGTGGTCATATTTCACTCCAAGCTCCTCATTTATTGTCGAAAGTTGGAATCCGAGGTAAGGTGAAAATTAGACAATTGCCACGCCCCTTCGAAGTGGGCGGGAAAAATTAAAAATCATCCAATACGCGTATCGCACACAAATGTTAGAAATATTGAGATTTTTTTTTAATGTGATATGGAAAAATATTGGAACCATTCTTGAAAAAAAATCAAACGGCAAATTTTATTCGCTGCATGTTCTAAAATGTTGAAGAAACTCTGATTGAAAAAATAAAATGGGCGCTCGCGTTCAAAATAAATAATAATAAATTACAATACAACTAAAACTGTTTCTCTCATCATCTTCGATTTTTTTTTTTTAATTTTTGGCCGCAATCGTGACCACCGTGCAGCGTTAGCAGCAGTTAGCGTATCTTTGCAGGGCTGAGCTGCGCTGAGAGCAGTGCTGCGCCGACAGAAATTGTGTTCATGCTTTATGGGAAGGGGTGTTGGGCTTGCAACGACCTGATTGCGTTCGTGCTTTGCATTACAAATGTGTTTCCCTGTCATTCGTCATTCATTTGCCTTTCTAAGACTTTAATACATTTTTCTAATATTAATTTGCGCGTCTCCAGCATAGCGTGCCAATTGACGTAATTGAAATAGAGAAGTAGTCACAACACACGTGGAACGCTTTAAGACTTGTCTTTTCGTCAAATTCAAACTCAAAGTCAGTTTTGTCTGTTCACTTGCCGCTAAACTCGTACGACCTGTGCTTTGCTGTCAATAGCACCGCCCAAGCTCCATCTTCTTGCACACCTCAACAAACAATTCAGTAGCTGCCCACTACTTCGCCAGCTGACACCCAGTCGCGTTGAACTCATTGTGTCGCTCCAATCCCAGCCGCGTCCGTCCCGCTGCTTGCCGCTTACGTTTGACTTCAATCGCGTGGCGAGTGCAATTGACAGCGTAGTAAATATTATAATCTAAGCTGCCATTTATTTTGAGCAGCAACATAAAAAGTCGGCGGCTACGAAAAACTCTACTGAAAACAAGCACAGAAGAGAGTACAGCGACTCACCAAAACAATTGTTGTTTTTTGTTTTGTTATATGTTTCGTTTGCCACATATTCCGTTCCGTTCAATTTGTTGCCGCTTTCCGTTGTTTTGTTTTGAATTTTACTTAGTTGTTTATGATTATATTTAAGTATTTTTGTATTGTATGTATGTTTGTATGTATTGATGTGTGTGTTTTCGGTAGTTGTTTTGCATGTAAAATTTTTTGTTGATTTTTTGTTTATTATCGGTTGTCATGGTATAATTATACTAATGGCCGGCACAACAACGCATGTGGCCACGCTGGTTGGTGTTTTTTTGTTCATCGCAGTGCTCTTCTTGTTAACATAAGCGCCGTTTGCGGAAACTAAACAAGTGCAATTTCATTGTTAAAGTTATTAAATAAATCTATGTTAGCCAGCTTATCTGTTTTTGAATTGTCTCAAAAATTATAGGTCTCTTTATTTATAAGAAAAATAATTAGTAGTAACACAAGTTTGACAAAGCTCAGTGCCAAGAGCGATGTTTCGGTTCTTTTACTCTCAATTCTACGTTCACTACTTGGTGTGCCATTGTCTTAAGTTCAGCTTGGTTAACAATGAAGATTTTTGTGTTCTTAAGCTGTAATACGCTTTCTTAAAGGCGACTGACTGCTTTTTTTTATAGCAGAGACATTTGTCTGAAAGGTTTTACGTGGAATTGAGGCGACACTAAAGTCTAATCAGCAAGTGATTAGAGTAAATGTCTGCTCCGGTTACTTTCGGACGATCTTCCCTTGTTGAACGCTGTCGAAAGTCCCGGTTCGCAAATCCTTAAATCAGTGCTCTTTTGCTTGATTATTGTTTGTCTTGTGTTTACCAATTTACTAAAACTCTTTAAATTATGATCGGTTTGTTGACTGTGGTTAATATGGCATAAGTGATTTTTTTTCTAAGGCCATTTTGGAAAACATAATTATCTACCAGACCATTCTGAGCTCTCTCTTAGTTGTTATTTATACGAATCTTCTAAGGGTAATCAAGATACATAAATATTTAGCTTGTGGTGAAAAGAATCAGCTTCGGTTCCAGTTCCTCGTTGGCGACTTTGGGACGCGCCCTTAAGCTGATTTTACAGTATCAAATGCGTCTAAAGTACGAGTATAAAAGCCCTCTTTGAATATTAAAACCAAAATTTGCATTTTATAAAAAATTTCGGCTGAAAGTGAAAAATACGTTGAGCATAATTTTCATATTCCTTATTTTGTTATAAGCGAACTTCGGAACCTACTACCAATTTTCGACCAAACCAAATTGAAAGCAAAAATCCAAAGAAATTGCCTGCGTAACAAAGATTGATGTTCGAAAAAGTATGATAAAAACAAATTTCACATTTTCTTTTTCACGCGATGAAAAACTTAAGTTCTTTTTTTTTCAACAATGACGTTGTCAGAAAAAGAGTGAATGCATAATCATAGCCAGACAATATGCAACAAATGAAACAAATGAAACAATAAGCAGGCGTACAGAGATGCCGATGATAATGCAAATGGACATACATATGTATGTATGTATGTATGGACATGTACATATAATGTGTGTATGTATGTATGTATGTATATATGTAAATAGATGTTTGGCGCATCGTTGCATCAAATGCTAGACAATGAAAAACAAGGCTTTGTTGGGTTCAAAAAAAAAAAACGGATAAATAACATAAAATCAGCTAGCAGAAGTGAAGAGCGCAGCGATCCATAAAAATATGTTGGAGCGTTTCTGTACTCAAATGAATGTGCGTACGTGTGTGTGTCGGCTGTTGAAGCCTCATGAATTGAACTTTGAATAATTGCATTTGTTGCACTTCGCAATATGAATACTCATACTTGCATACATACATACATACATACATACACATACATATGTTTGCAGGTGAATTGTTGCGTGCGTAAATGTGTTTGTACTCAACACCGCTAGAAAGTAACGCTGCATTTGATAAAGTAAATGCTTTTTTATTAAACACAGTGGTGCAAAATATTGACGGTGTCCTGATTTTTAATTTTTAAATTGTTGCAGCACTTAGAACATCAAAATTTTGCTATGGAAGATTTTATTTGGAAAGCAACATTAACTCAAGCGCATACTTCGGAGATCATCACTACTTGTGTTACAAATCCTTGTTTTATCTTCAAAACTTTTGATGATTTCCATCTGCATTTAGAGGATGTTTGGGAAAATCTCTGAAATGCGTTTATGAAATCTCGAAGGTAGACGAGAGAAGGTTCTTTTGATTGTAAACAAACGCGAGTATGGAGTACATTTTATTTCAGATGTCGTGATTTCATAAAAATATAAATTTTCAAAAAGTCGAAATGGTATTGTTTTAATACTTCCTTCCTTCTGCAATCCAAACAATCACTAATTTTGGGAAATTCATTTTAAAAGCACTTCAAGATGGATTGAAGCAAATGCCTTGATTTTTTAATAAAATAAGTGAAAATTCAGCAGGCTATTGCACTCCTTTTTTTTTGCCCATTTAAGTAGTAGGATCTATGTATGTATGTCTTTAAATAGAAAAATATTTGAGCAAAGTAAGTCTGCCTGAATGCCAGTAAGAGGCGATTTCTTTCTCATAGCGCCAGCCGAGTGGCGCGCTTCTAGTACTCGTATTTGTCACTTTTCCAAAACAAATTTCCGCGCAATTTAATTTCTCTAATGAATATTTTTGCTTGCACACGTTTTTATAATTTTTTTTTTGCGGGCGAAAATTGCATTAAAGCGTAGCGGTTTCAGATAAATGAAATGTTAAAAATAGATTAAGCCAAGCTAACGACAGTAATAAGATATTGGATCACCTTTCCATCAGCGCCACATCAGTCGGCGAGTTCACAAAAGCAACGCCCTTTCGTACGAGTCCATTACAGTCCGGTGGCTGGCCATTGATTGTGTTTTGCTCCAATGTGGCAGCAAGATTTTTACGCCAACTTGTTGTTGTTGTTGCTGTTGTTGTTTTTGTTGCACACATCGCTGCCAACCCATGGCCTTTTGAAATTTCAATTAAGTTTCGCTTTTCCGCATTTTGTAGCTGACTGACGTGGAGTGCGATAGTACAAGTACATAGTAAATACAAAAACAACAACAGCAACACACAACACACACATCAAATTAACGTTGCAATAACAATAACAATGATTAGGATTTTTGCTCTACACACAAGTGCTTTCGATTCCACGCAGCTGGCTGCCGCCGCCAGTCGCTGCAACCCAACAGCCGCTGCTGCTGCTGCTGAAGTACTCAGATGTGTTGGGATACATTTCACGTCGCTTTTGTTGTTACTCAGCAATTTTCTGCTCATTTTCTCAACAAACTGTTTTCATTGCCTTGCTTCCACCGTCGTTGGACATGCGTTGCTGCGCTGAGCTGTATTGCATTCTTTTTTTTTTGTGGCAGAAAAGTGAGTGCTGCTGCAACAAAATGTTGTAGTTACAAAGCAGGAGATGACAGTTTGCCCCGCTGCTGGCTGACAGCCGTTCACGTCACTCAAACCACAAGCGCGACGACGTCATCAATGCTGGCTGGTTTGCATTGCTGATTTTCTCTGATGCTTTCGTGACAATGCATCATCCGCTGCCAACGTTGCCAATGTTGCTGCGTCGCACGAACAATCACAGCAAGCAGCAAAATCGAAGGTACATAAAAGTCGCTGATGCAATGATTGCAATGATGTTGCTTGCGGAGATGAATGGGGAAATGAGAATGGAAATGAACTGTTTGTATGCCATTTCTGCTTGTTGTTGCTGTTGCAGCGCTCTGGGCGTTGCAAGAAATGCAACAACTGCGTTACAGCTACAATCAACGATTTTCCATTAGCATTTTTTTTTGTTTTTTTTTTTGCATTGGACTGATGTTCGGCAATCAGTGTCGAGTGATCGCCGGTGGGCGGATGCTTGCAACATTTGCAAAGAAATCGAGTTTTATTGAATAGAAAACAATCATTTTTGGATTGTTGCATCAATGCTCAAAGGTTTTAATCAAAACGATTCGATAGACACTTCATCTGAGTGAAATGATTGTGATATTTTGAGAAATTGAGCCTTCTTTATGTTTTTTTTTTATTAGCTGCAGAGTACGGTTAAAAGATTCTTAGTCCACTATTCAAGATACGTTGGGTATCTTCATTCTCCTAACAAAAAAAAAAAATGGAAAAATCATAGCAAAAGCGATTGAGGTAGAGGCACCAATGATGCAGGTAACTTACAAGCTTCATACCGGTTTCTTTAACATTCTAAATTTTAATTAGGTAAATTTGGCAAACTCAAAATTAAATCATATTCAACAAATTGGTGAAATTCTAATATGCATTTGATGGCATAATTTATTAAATTCTAAGCCATGGATGGATGACGATCGCAGTCGTACAAGCGCTATTCGCAGCCAACTTCTTTTAACAACCAATCAAAATGGCATTGATGCAACTAATCATTTAACACATGTGAACATAAATATGTTCGAGCACACATAAATGGTTTATAAATGCATCAAATGGCGTGTGATAAAAATTGCATGCGACAGCACATTTTACTTTCTTCTAAAGCGAAAAGGAAAAATCGACGAACCGCAGAATGTAACTGAGCAAACGCGAATGCAGAAGCTTTCACATGAATGGTTGACTGGAAGCAGCTTGATTTTATTATTAATACTTTTTTCATGCTTTCTTTGATACAAATAAAATTTCTTTTATTACGCGGCAGCAATATTGAAACCACACACGCCACTAAGTGAACTCACTGAAAGGCACGCTGGCTGTCGAGCACACAAACACACACACACACACACACACCAAAGCACTCATTTGTCTTTCTTCTTTGATAACTGCCTGTGCGGTCGTAAGTCTGTTGGGGTTTATTGACTTTTCGCTTGATAAGCCACAGATATACCGCAATGATATGCAATTATTGCCTTGCACAAAGGCGCCTACGTCTTAAGCATTGCTGGACGTACACACAAACACACACACACATACATTTACAAGTGCCAACATACTTACACACATAGTTTATTTATATGTTTATACATACATTCTGTATGTAAATATGTAAATACGCGTGCAAGAAATATTCTCTTCCAAGCTTTTTAAAGCGGCATTTTTTCTAAGCAATTTCACTCTTTGTCTGTCTGTCTGTCCGCCTTGCATTTTTTCACTGGAATTCCCGAAGGAAATCGAAAAATATTTACTTACTTCTTTTTAAGCGCTGAAAAGGTTCAAGCCAAAAATGGTATCAGAAAAACCTGCTGCACAATTCAAAAAAATTAAAAATTCAAGAAAAGTTAACTTAAAGATATATAAAGTTAACTTAAAGATCATATAATAGAAAAATGTAATAAATAATTTTTTTAGTAATCGGCAAAGCGATAAAATTTTTGCCCACGGAAGACAAAGGGGTAGCGTTCGATTTTGTTTTCTTTTGTTTTATGCCTTTTTTACAAGCAACTGAGCGTTATCTACATGCACACGCACACACACATACATATAGTGTATGCACATGCAAATTCGTGTTACTTAAGTAAATAAATAAATACAAAGTTCAAATTTGAAAACTCTGTCCGATTGCGAAGCGGTTCTCCTCGATTGCTTATCAGACAGAAGATATTATAAAATAAAATCATTTGCTTCATCTATTGCTACTGTATTTTCTTTGATGTTTACAAGTGTACACAAATGTTGTTGTAATTAGAGATTTGATTGAGTATTTCGATTAGTTAACCAAATAAATAAAGTAATACCGGGCGTATACGTGAAGTAGTGTGGGACGTATGTGGATTCAATTTATTTGTGGATGCAACCAACAGAAGACAGCTGTTCGAATGTGTTTTTTATACTAAGAGCTTAGCATTTTTAGCAGCTTCTACACTGTTTTAGACAATGTACATATGTATGTATGTCATTTCAAGTAAAACGTCATCATTTCACCAGCTGAAAACAAGGAATGTTAACTATTTTATTTGAAAAAAAAAAAAAAAATTTTAGTATCATATACATTACCATTAATTCTTGACATTTAAATTATATTTTCGTATTCAAAATTGAATAAATAAAATTGAAGCATCCCAACACACAGTTTTACGTCTAAACTTGTTCTACTTTCCGTCCACCAAGTGTCAATAAGTTTGCTTACATCATTTATTAGGCTTCTATTCAATCTTCAATAAAGGCAATTGAAGTGCGTTAAGAGCTTTTCTTTTGCCGTTTCGCTAAAAACCACAGCGGCACTAACGTTTAACGAGAGACACAAAAAAGAGAGACACACATTCGACATTTGACAGCGTACAATTTTCCAATGCATACATTTAAAGTGTCAATTAATAAAGAAAGCTTCGATTAGTTACGAAAGGTTAGACATAAATTGAAAGGCCAACATATTTCATAAAAGTGACAGATGCGACAAATGCTGATTTTTCCGAACAATTTCACTTTGACAAAATTGTAGCGACAAAAGCGACAAAACTAAATGGCAGCAACGGAAAGTTTAGATTATAATCTGCCTCCTCTTCATAAAATTTTTCATGCAATAAAAAAAAATTAAAAATTTGAAGCAAAAACCTAAATTGATTTGCGTTCACATCAAAACTTCAGTTCTGTTATCTCTCTCAATCAAAATCCCTGTAATTTTGACCGCTCAAATTATCTTTAAAAATTCTATATGGAAAAAACACAATTTTCATTGCATGTCAATTCGCTTGGCACTTACCAGTATTCGTTGCTGACCCATCACCACCTCCACCAGCACCGTTGCCTCCGCTGCTGCCACTGTCGTTGACATTTGATTTCGCTGGTGGTGTTGCTGTATGCTGTTGTTGTGGATTAGTTGTTGACATTGTGGACATATGACATTCGGGCAGTGACATTGGACCCGTGGCACTGCTACAGTTGGCCCCATCCACAATATCCAACGGTGGGGAATTCTCCCGAACACAGGACATTAGACTGGCAGACATGCTGTGGCGTCTAAAAAATAAAGAAGGAAACAAATTAACATATTTATTCGAAAAATTCATTTGTATTCATTGTAAATAAGTTGTGCAATGTTTTAGTAGACACATTTTTTGATTTCGTCAGACTAAGTGAGTAAAAACGCCAAATGTATTGCTAAGTCAATTATATTTGCTCTTAATGACCAGTTAGTCATAATAATTATTAATGCAGCTTATATTTCATTCGTTTAGTACGCGCTTCTGTTGTTCTTAACAATCCCTTGGAAAACTGTTTACACATACCGTGAGATTGCTTGAATAAATAAATAAAAAGGAAAACCTTCAGTTCAAACTAATCTGCCGCACTTATTTCTACAGTCGGGCTTAAATAGTTTGCAAATTTTAAAAATGCTGGTCTTTTTTTCAAACTGCAAACCTCTCGACGTCTCTCATCCGCTGCTTTTTTTTTTTAATTATCACTTCAAACACTTAAAAATTTCGCAATTTCATCTCGCAGCAACGCCTTGAGTCAACACCCTCCTTTTTTCTTTAAGAGCAAACAATTTGACGCAATTAATTACGCGCGCTCATTTGGACGCTCTCACTCTACTTTGTGCACACCAACGATGCCAGCTGAGTTATCCTTCAATTAGCATTTCCGCTGCGCTGGAAACTGACAACATTGCAAGTAAGCGAAAAGTATTTGCAGCAATTAGGAATTGACATATGACCCGGCGACCATCTTCCAGCAAGCCTTGGCAGCACAGTTAGCTGGCCTGCCCCGCAAGTACGAGTAAGTTGAGTTGCGGGCGAGATGCGCGCAAAGAACGCGCCGACAGCTTGTCAACACGCTGCGGAATTTACGGAGTAGTTGTTTGCTTTGCTGTGTGCCGAAGTGAATTCCCCTTTGGTACAAAAGTACTTGCGCAAACATGTGGAAATTTTATATTAGACAAATAAGTTGGGGGGGTTGTTGCGAAAGACGGCGCATTTGCAACGTTCAGTTAATTAGCAAAAGTGAAGTAATTCGCGCGTGTAGCGCAAACACAACCGAAGTAGCGTTCCAAATTGCAATAAAGCGACAGCAGACAGCAAAGGATACTCAGCAAATTGACATACTTAGATATGTACATACAAACATACATACCTAAATATATTTACAAAAGTATATGAAAACTACTTAGTTTGAAAATGTAAATTTGCGTATGAAGAAATTAGAGACCCAAGATATATTCATTTGTAAGCACAAAAGTGAAATGCTGCATTTGGGAGATGAAATTCATTTATCTGTATAAATATATGCGTAAATGTACGTGTGTATACGTGTTATGTAAGCCCACAGCTTGCATTAAAAAATTCAGATATTTGCTAAAATTGAGGCTACCTTTGACCAGCTCAAATTAAATTAGATGGATTGTTTGCTCAAATTTCCTAGATAAATTAGGCCAAGAGGCATTTCTCTGTCGAAAACAAAAAATGTAAAATAATTTAGATTTTACCATGAAGTGAAACACCAAACAAGTAAAAAAAATTCTACAATTTCCTGATTGAAATCGGACTAATCCGAAAAATACCAGTTTTTTACCAAATACAAATTTATTTATTCATGCACAAATGTGATTGCTTTACAATTATTTACAATAACAGCCCAATCTCAAACGCTACTAGTCTTAAGTTCTTAGGTGTAGTTTTTGATAAAAAAAAAACTAACCTTTAAGGAAAATTGTTTATTTTTAAGAAAACAACTTGCTGCCCGACTGAATGTTATTAAATATTTATCATCTAAGCATTGCTTAATTAACTCAGCAACTCTAACAAATGTAACTAGTGCGCTTGTATTGTCGAGGAAAGATTACGGCCTACCTATCTATGGTAATTGCGCGAAAAACAACATCAAGCAATTAAACTCTCGACATGGCAGTAAGCAGAAGCATTCGCGCATTTTCAAAATCGCTCACCAAATTCGTTCTGGTGGAGGCCGGCTTACCCACAATCAAACTTATACCAAAGCTTTTTATTTGTTACCACAGCACTTTGTATGAAACAGTATTGTCCGACCTCCAAAGAAAAATTAACCCTAGACGCAAATCGACAATTTCACTCTGATTAGAAGCCGCAAGAAAGCGACAAAGAGAAGTACATACCTGCTTCTCGGCAGATAAAAGACACGTAATTCACTTTAAGCTTGGAGAAATTCAACAAAACTCACATCAACCCCGCTATTTATCAACAACTCTTTGCTGTGTCTACAACTTCTCTTCTCTTCGAATGGAGTTTAATCTTCACGGACGAATCCAAAACCGAGACAAGTACGTCATTTGCAATTGTCGTTGACAAAGGAGCAACAAAAAAAGTAGGAATCCTGCCAAGCTACGCCTCCGTTTACACAGCAGAAGCCGCAGCGATCCTCAACTCTATCATTTTCGCTTCGAATTTCTGCGGTCTTAAATATTATGAACAAATCTAACAGCATATTGACGGTATCATCCGCAGAAAATTAGCCGATGATAGCGTCAATATAAAATTAATGTGGGTTCCAGGCCAGGCAGGCATACACGGAAACGAATTAGCGGATAAACGCGCTAAACTAGCTGTTAGAGAACCGCTCGTTACTTTAGACTATCTTGAAAAACACGACTTATTTAAGCTGACACACAAATAACAATTTAATTCACTAATGGAAAGTTGGAGGCACATCCAGGACCAATACATTTTAAATAACCCAGATAGGTGCAAACCAACCTAGCCACCAAAGTGCCGATGCAACGATGTCAAATCATTTGTCCGCCAACGTCTAGGGCCTTTTTTCCAACATTGCCCGGGTGCTCTACTAAAAGTTCACCACCTACTCGACGAATGCCACCAGTACCCAGTAATTAAGAAATCTATCTTCGATAACCAAACCCCTATCACAATTCTAAAAACTACATCTTTCGAAAACGTAACAAAAATTGCAAAATATCTAAATAAAACCGGTCAAAAATAACTAATATGAAAGTCTTTCTAGCTTAGACAAGAACTTTGTATTTTACTTTAGCCTGCATATAAACTACATGAGGGATTTTAAATATATAAACCGTTGACAATTGAACTTAAATTTAGCCATCTAGCTTTAGATCCACCAGCGAGCCGAAGGTCCTGGCAGCCAGTGTTTCTATTTTCGTGTATAAATAATTTCATTATTAGTTCACGTTTATAATAAAAAAAAAAAAAATTTGATATTACTTGTATACATAAAGCCTTGTGAACTTGACAGTGAACTGGTATTTTCTTTGTCTGTTTTGAACTAGGCTGACTTTGGCTGACTACTTGGGTTTGCGTTGCATACTAATTGTGAAGTAAGTTTACAACTAGAACATTTTCCAACAGCATTTCAGAAAAACACAAATGTATTTCAGAAAAACGCAAATGTATTTCAGAAAAGGGCAAATGTATTTCAGAAAAGGACAAATGTATTTCAGAAAAGATCAATTGTATTTCAGAAACACGCAAATGTATTTTTAGAAAAACGCAAATGTATTTCAGAAAAGGGCAAATGTATTTCAGAAAAACACAAATGTATTTCAGAAAAACGCAAATGTATTTCAGAAAAGGGCAAATGTATTTCAGAAAAACACAAATGTATTTCAGAAAAGCACAATTGTATTTCAGAAAAGACGAAATTTATACATTTGTGTTTTTCTGAAATACATTTGCGTTTTTCTGAAATTCATTTGTGTTTTTCTGAAATACATTTGCGATTTTCTGAAATAAATTTGTACTTTTCTGAAATACATTTTGCGTCTTCTTAATTACATTTGTGTTTTTCTGAAATACATTTGCGTTTTCCTGAAATACAATTGTTCTTTTCTGAAATACATTTGTGTTTTTCTGAAATACATTTGCGTTTTTCTGAAATACAATTGATCTTTTCTGAAATACATTTGTGTTTTTCTCAAATACTGTTGGAAAAGGTGTAGAACATTTTACTGCAGGGTAATTACAAAATTACACTTAGCCTAAAAGAAAAGCCTGAGCTAGCAGACTTACCTAACGAGTAATGTTTCTAAATCCATATAAAAGGAACCAGGTCCCTCTAAAGGGAATATACAAATGTACATACATAACATACATACACTTGTCAACATGCTGTTTAGGCATTTCAACAAATGTTTGCGTTAGCGAAATTAAACCAAAGTGTTGTTGCCAGTTATAACAGTACCTCCTTCATTCTCATCTGTTGGACGGCAGCAAAGATTTTGCTGATGATTGTCATGTCAGAGGGTGTCAACTGAGTGACGCTCATACACGAATTTAACATAAAAGCACATTTTTTTCAAAAAACACGCCGCAACAACACAAACACAAACGCATGTCCGTGGCATCGACGAACATGCCACTTGCCGCGTTTTATTAATTAATTAAGCAAACAGACACTCACCACCACTGTGGCTGGCGTTTGATTATTTCGCTGGCTGACTTGTTGTTTTCTTTGTTGTTGGGCTCATTCAGCCGGCTTTTGAGTGTTGACAATTGTCGGTTGGAGGTTGCCCGTTTTAGAGGTTGGGTTGGTTGGCATTGTCGCAATGTCATGGCGAAATTAATTGAAAATGAAATTAATACGAATCAACAGTTTATTTGACGATTGCATTGACATTGCAATGGGGAAAGATTGTTTGTAGCCTGCAAGGCAATATAAATGCGAATGTGATTGAGTGTGAAATTTTCGCCTCGCAAGCAGTATCTCAGAGTGTAAATATTTGCAAAATTCGTTGCGCTGCCTCTGTAGGAGTAAATATAGAATTGTGTTTAAATAGGTTATTCCAAATGCAGAGTGCGATTTATCCACTTGTGTTCAGTAGTGCCAGGCGTCTGTCTGACTTGGCTGCTGCATTGGCGCCAATGCCTAGCCGCTGGGACAGTTGTATCCATCCACTCTTCGCTGTCGCCTGGTGTGCAAAGTTCACTTGGAAAATTTTTATACACATTGCCTCATTTCATATTTAGAGCATGTTTTATGTGAGAACACAGCAAATATTTATGTATGCATAAATGTATTTATATTCACACTAGACAAAGGCACGACAAAGTTGCTCGATGCTCAAGCAAAAATGTGTCAAATATAGCTTGGCAGGGCGTGCATCCAACTAATGAAAGTGTCAAGAATATATTTTGATGAGAAAATTTTTTTATTTTCTTCTAGTAATCCTACAGTTATAGCTTCGTTTTAATTTTGTTTTATTTTTGTATCTCCTTCTACAATTGTGGGCCCTTTAAACTACTATACCAATCTATGTAGTGTACTATACAAGTTATCAAATATAGTATTTGAACTAATTTTTTATTATTAACTAAATAATTTTGTATACAATTCGTGCATTTCTTGAAAAAAAAATCCATCTCTTAAAATTTTCCTTCTTAGTTTAATTGCTATTAATTATTTTCTAGTTAACTTCACTGCAAACAGTGCTGGCCAATAATGAATGTCGATGCAGTCGTTTGTAATGGCTATAATTTAATATTCAAACGGCGCCTAAAAGTAGGCAATATTTCTTTTGACATTACTAAATCGCTTCGCTGCCCCACAACTGCCTACAATCAAAGAACGTAAATCTATAAGAAGCGACAACACGCTGAGGGCCAGTTTTTCAGTGCAAGTTGAACTCTGTTTGTCGTTTAAACTAAGTTTAAACTCAGTATGCAGTTTTTCAGTCAACTTTAAACGGAGTTTAAACTGAGTTTAAACGGCCGATTGCGCACAGTTAAACTTAGTTTAACTTATCAGCTGCGTGCTGACTATTTCGTTTTGGTTGCAACAAATTTAATTGAGCGCAAGAAAACTAAGTTTAAATTTAAACTGAGTTTAACTAAACTTAGTTTAAACTGAGTTTAAACCAGCACTGAAAAACTGGCCCTGAAATGAAAAATTTCAGAGATTTCTTAGACCGTATGGTGCCGTCCATCTCCAGGAGTTCACCACATGCTTTGGTACGCTGTCCGCACGAAAGAAGCGAAGAAAATATTTTCGCCGGCTAGTTTGCGATCAAAACAAATGTAAATAAGTATGGACTTTGAAGTGCGGCTTGTTTTTATCAAAAATTCAATAAAAATCGAAAGTATTGTTAAAAATGGGCATAATAAATGTATTATATTAATTGTCGTGTCAATATAAATCAGTTATGAGTGAAAATAGTGCGGTATTAAAGCGTAATGTGCCAAAGAATGAGTGTGGCCGAAATTGAAGTGTCAACCAAAATTTTAAATACACGAGAAATTGTGGAAAAAGTTGCAAAAATTATATTAAACTATCATATTATGGTTTGATCGCGTAGTTCTAATAGTGCTTTAATAATATCTTAACATATATTGAATATTCCGGAGTGACTTAGTGTTAAAATGATGTTGCATGAGTAGTAGGTGAGTGATAAATTTGTGTTGTAGAGTTCATAAAAGTCAGTGCCTAATAAGGGCCAGTTTTTCAGTGCAAGTTGAACTCTGATTGTCGTTTAAACTAAGTTTAAACTCTGTATGCAGTTTTTCAGTCAACTTTAAACGGAGTTTAAACTAAGTTTAAACGACCGATTGTGCTCGGTTAAACTTAGTTTAACTTATCAGCTGTGTGCTGACTACTTGGTTTTGGTTGCAACAAATTTTATTGAGCGCAAAGAAACTAAGTTTAAAATTAAACTGAGTTTAACTAAACTTAGTTTAAACTGAGTTTAAACCAGCACTGAAAAACTGGCCCTAAGTGTAACAAGTGTAATTAACAAAACTAGTGTACATTTAATATATAAATTGCATTCAGTTGTTTTGAAACCTATGCATTTATTTATTTCTGTATATATGTTTTGTGGTCATCAGTATAATTTAATCGAAATATGGAGGAGCCATATTAAAAGAGTGTTAATGATTCAAAGCCTACTATCTAAGTGTATGTATGTATATGTATGCCTATAAATGTTTTCCAAAAATTTAGCAAATGAATAAATATGCAAACTTTTGCATAAATATTTCAATACGTCTACTTCTGCGCGTTTTCAATCGTGCCGAGCTCAAAAAGCCATCGCCATGTCATGGGGTTCAGAGAAACCAATTTTTATTTGGTGTATATTTGATGAAAAATAGCAGTTGTAGAAAAAGGTACTAAAAAGAGCTTTGAGATATAGATCTGCGAAAAAATCACTATAAATTAATGTTTTAAGTAAACAATAAGCTAGATAAGAGGTTAATACGTTTGTATAGTACACTGAGAACTAAAAATTGTATTAACTTTTGTGAGTACGTTTTTTTAAGTAGTAGAATTCCTACTACGGCGACAAAGCGCAGTGAATTTAGTGCAATAGAGTGATGATAAACACTGGTGTGCAAATGTGACAAAATTCTGCGACATATTTACATACATATATGTGCGCATACATATGAACGCAATGCGCATGGAGGTGAGGACAGGCCGTGATTTAATTATCGCCCCATTTGGGAAATCGTATCAAATTTTAATATTTATTTTCATAAAATTTAACATAACTGTGTTTAACAATAGATGCATATGAATATTGATATTGGATATGATTTTAGAAATTAAAAATCTTGCCGGGGATAGCATGTCTGATATATTTTAAGTAAATGTTTTCACAACTTCATTAATGCCGGTCTGGGCCAAAAAATCAAGAGTGATCCTCCTTTTTGGTGCGAGCACGGAAGACTCAAATTTCATAAATTTGTTCAAATTCTTGGTCGCGAAAGTCTGAAATTAGCATGTGGATGGCGACTGTGTGCGAAGGGAGAGGAGTTTGGTTTGCATTTATGAATGGAAAGCCAACCGCATTTATGAATGGTTGTAGTATTTTAGAGTTTTTGGCGTCGACGTGTATACATATACATATGTATATACATATCTTGCATTTACTAACATTATTTACATATGTACATATTACTCCATATGTGATATTTATGCATACATATTTTAGCCCTCCAATTAGAAATTTTACCCAAATGTAAAGTAAGCAGTAAATATGAATTCATTGTAAAGAATATTTAAACAAAAACCTTATTTCATATTAATGCGCATGCGAAATGCCGTCGGCAAAACAGATACGCAATTTTTGGACAATGTCAGCGTACATATGTATGTAGGTACATACATCAATATATTCATACGGATCTATAATATTTGCAATTGTACAAATATATTTAACTTCTATGACAAGTGTAATAGAAAATTAATCAAATATGAAGTTTTTGCAAATTTTCGCTCATTCCTATGCGAATTCTCAAAATGGCCATGAATTTCATTGATTCCATCTTCTTTCTTCCTTCTTAATTTGGTGCAGCGAAAAGCAAATACACAGCGAATTCTCGACCGGCCTGGTGAATTTTAACGAAAGAAGATGTGAAGACGTGAGGTGAACTCCTGGAGATGGACGGCACGGATTCACTCGCCAAATTTCAGCGTGTTGTCGCTTCTTATAGATTTACGTTCTTTGCTACAATGAAAGTGTACATGCACGCCAACTGAAAGTGCGAAGCGTTCTTGATGGCACATTACTTCAGCTCTTTTTTATTTTTGTTTAAGTGACTAAGGGCCAGTTTTTCAGTGCTGGTTTAAGTTTAAGTTTAAACTAAGTTTAGTTAAACTCAGTTTAAATTTAAACTTAGTTTTCTTGCGATCAATTAAATTAGATGCAACCAAAACGAAATAGCCAGCACGCAGCTGATAAGTTAAACTAAGTTTAGCAACAACGTAGCAATAACAAAACGCTTAGGCGGAAATTGTCAATCTTTCTCTTCAGAGGAAAGTGCAAAACAAGATTGAGGCGCTGGCTGTCCTTACCCATTAAAAGAAATCCAACACTTCTGAATAAAACCCGGGAACTAAGGACTGAGATTTGAGTCGTGACACCAAACTAAAAACGAATCAATATGAGGCAATTTCTAATCAACTAGAATTATAATCAAAGTTCAGCTAAAGCTCAAAATAAACTATGTACAAAGAGTATACTTTGAAATTCGGCATTTTGTGAAAATCTTTTTTGAATGCCTGTGTAATCGGTGGTCCGTTCGTGTTGTCATTTTCGTCTGCACGATATACCCGACTAGAGAAAACTGGCCCTGCATTGCAAGTGCCCCCTTAATCTGGCTGATTACTACTGCCTCAACTGCAGTCCACTTTTTTCTTGAACATCTTATTAGTATATTGAAAACTTTTTCCACTATGCATTTTGCATTTTGCAATAACCATTTTATGCTCTTTTGTTGTCAACTTAGAACTTTTTAATTAACTTATTATGTGAATGCTTTGCGAACAAGAAATATTTAGTATTCTCCTTCATTGTTTGTTGTTTGTGTTTTAATTTATTTTATTTTTTGTTCACATTGCTATCTCCTCACACGCTTTTCCACCGCTTGCGTTTGGGAATTTTCGCGCACAATTACGCTTGTGTGAGTAAGTTAACCGAAAAGTTTATGTTTACGCAGCAACAACGATGCAGCGACAGCAATCAACAGTCAACAAAAAGCGCAACAACAACAACAACAACAACTATGAACAACAAGTAGAAATTGGTAGCATAACTCGTTAGTAATATGAATAACAATTAAATTTTCATGCCGACTTCAGATGCAGCAGCCAAAGCCACCCACTTCACAATCCACTTCCAGCTGCTGGCAAAAAAAACTCTCCAGCTGCAACAATTGTGTCAGTGTGGCGTGGTTTTTTTCTTTGTGATGCGTATGTTGCATGCATTTCAGGCATCTGTTGCATTCCACGGCGAGTGTGCGGGTGTGCGGCGAAGGTGGAGGGAGGCGCAGAGTGTTGGAAAACAATGGCGAGACGCCAGCGCAGAGTTCTCATTATTGTTGCTGTGTGTTTTGGTTTCTTTTTTTGTGTGTTTGTGTTGTTCGTGCATTTTAATTGTCGCCACTCGCTGCTGCTTTTCTTGCAACTGTTGTAGGTGTTGTTGCTACCGCACAAGTAAGCTTTAATCACTCATTTCCATTGCATTGTTTTATTCGTTTGTTTGCTTGTTTCCATTGTTGATGACTTCTTTCCATTTCTATTGTTTTCAATTGCAACAACAACATACATACATACACGGATACGTATGTGACACCAAGAAAGCCGCCGCCACAGACTCGCTGGCTAAAGAGAATTGTTTTTGCATTTCTTCACGCACAAAACAAACAAACATACGAGTACGTTTGCGCATAGTTGGCATGGCAAACATTTGTTGTTGCTTTTCGCGTTTTAACTTTTATTGCACTACAATATTGTGGTTGAGTGCGTCGCAGCTCGCATTTATTGTTGTTTTGTTTTTATGTGTCGCGACCTTTTGCCCGTTGGCATTTGCAATCCTCATTTTTTTTTTTTTGTTGTGCGTGTCAATTTCTTTGTTTCTTGTACTATTTCTCAATTCTCGCTTAACGTGCAAGCAACCACAACATTTTGTTTTGAATGCTTTTTTATGCGTTCCGCTTTGTGTTTTTTTTTGCTGCTATTCGCACAATAATCACTTTGCACGAGATGCACTGAGCACGTTGAGTGCGATGGCGATTGCTTGCACACCTCATTTACTTGCGTTTTGCATCGAACGACGAAAGGAGGGCGCTTGGTGAATTGAAAATGCAAGTTTTAATGTTGCAACACTTGAGACAACGAGGTGAGACGATTATTCCCTACGAATTGGGTTGAGCGCCGAGCGCACTTTTTAGATTGAGGCAAGTGTTTGGACGAGTGGGAAATTTCAAAAATGCATTTGTACATTTATTTTTATAGTACGCAAATCCAGAAAATTAAGGTTAGTAATGAAAAAGCTACAGTGCAAATCCGTCAACCGCAAGACACTGAAGTTTTGTGGCTAATGAACCGCTTTTGTTGCTGAGCAATAGAAATCTTCGAAGTTTATAAATTATATCACATCCACATTGTGACACATTTCAAAAATTTAAATTTTTCCTTACTAATTTGAGTTAGTTTTCAATCAAAACATAGTCCAATTTTAAACTTTATGCAAAATATACAATAATTTAACAAAATTTCATCAAATTTTCAAAGTTAAGGAAAGAATATTAGAATTTTTAGAAAAATATTCAAATTTTTTTAATTTAAATTCAGAATTTTTTTGAGTTGGTATGCTGTTTGTAACTCCTTCAATTTTAGTTTAACATAGTACAAGTTTCCAGTGATCCAAAATAAAATTATTTTTTTACTGCAGATTTCTTCCATATAACGCAAAAAAAAAAAATTACGAAAGAACATTAATCGAAAATCAACAGTATTTTATTGGCACTTGGACCCTGCACTTTATCCTGCTAAGTGTGAATGATTGCCGTGGACGACAAAAAATCGAAAATCTGATTGTCTGTCAAATTTTTCTAGTCAGCAGCGAATCAAAGTAGTCCTGGAAACTATTTGTGTCCACATTTTGAAGTCTCAATTTGACAACTATTCGCTGTGATTTCACAATTTCTTTGGTAATCACTTTCATTCTCACATTTAAAATATTTTTTTTTTAATATTTGGAAAAATTTTAGGCAATATTACAGTGCACGAAAATAAAACACTCAGCGTTATAAGAAGTTTTAGATTCAAGGATTTAAAAAAAATATTATCTTCCTTTGACGCAAATACTATAATCTTCCATAAATACATAGATACATATATTTATACCAAAACATATTTGCAACTGTACGCGTTTGGGTAATTACTTATTTTCTCAAACAAATTTATTTTCAATTTTCCGCTCAAATGGTTTATCATTTTTTTTAACTCCGCGAATGTATTTTCATTACTTCATACACTCTTTCCGTCGCTATTAAAGAGAACTAATTTAGAGAATACCGAAACAATAAAAAAAAATAAAAATGTTACCTTTTTTAAGTTCATGACACAACGGCACTAAGTAATTAAGTAAGAATTCCATGCATCCACATAACATATTTCAAAAAGTATGAAAATATTTATATAGAAATTTTTATACTCAACACTTTAGACAAGTGGATGTGCAAGTATGTATGTATGTATGTATGTATCTGTGTATGGCAATCCGCCTATTCGCCATAAAAATCTGAAATTGAAACTCAGCTATTTTAATTGCAATTGATCATCAGCTTTCTTATTTACTTCCTCGTTTTAAATTTCTTCAATATTACAATTTTGCTCATAAGTTTGTAGTAAAATTATGCAAATAAAAAAAAAAATTTGTAATTTGTGGTCGCTGAAAAGTGATATAAAAGGACAAATAAATGTTATATTTAAGGGAGACTGTAAAAAAATATGCAACTGTATGTGATGCAAAGAATGAAAAATATTTAGAAAATAATTCGCTCTTAACAAATGTAATGTCTGGAGATAAAACTTTATTTAAATTCGATGCAGATCATTCACATTTGCTGTTCAATTTCATTGTGTTTTTTATTCTAAACTAATTCACTTTAGGTTCCCAAACTTCAACGCCCCTCAATGACTTCTCCAACCCACCCACCAACAGCTGTTCATCTATGACAATCAGCCGAATCATCGGCAAAGTGTGTCAAGGCCATTTGCATTCTGTCGAATGACGTCCATGGCGCCTTTATAATTCCGTCAACAACTCAACAACTCCGAGCAACAAACAAGAAGAAGAATGCAAAAGAAAAAAACAAACACAAATGAATTCACTTTCGTAATAGACTCACAATAAAGGTGGAATCTCTCACCAAGGGCAATGAAAATAGTCTGTGTTTTTTTTTTTGTTTGTGTATGTATGTATGTAAGCTGCATATTTACCGCTGTGCATTCGTGTTGGCGCCATCAACGGCATTTGCATTCATAGCGCTGGCGGTCGCCTGCTCCTCCGTGTCACTGTCGCTGCTGTCAGATGCTGCGGCTGAACGTGGTCGCTTCGCTTTGCCGCCAAAATGGCAAATCAACAGCATTGTTGTTATAATTGTTGTTGTATTCGTATGCGGTTTAGTCGGAGTCGTCGGCGTTGTTGTTGGCTTGGCATCGCTAATGAATTTACAATGAATTTCAATTGTTACATTTTTATGCACAACAACAACAAGCACTTTTTAGCAGTTGAAAATAATAGTATCGCTATTGAACGACGCGATTGAAATTATGAAATGAGCAAAACGCTTTTTGCAATGAGAAATTTTATTGATTGATATTTATTTTAAGAAACATGCTTGTTTTATATTTTGTAAATAATTTTATTGATTTTATTTAATAAGTGTACATTTTTATTATTTACTTTATTTTATTTTATTTGCTTTAAAAAAAAATTAATATTTTTTTAAACTACATATTTTTACGTTATTTTTAATTTCTTTAAATTTTTTTTTATTCCTTTTTCTTAATTTTATTGTGTTCTGCTTTTTTCTATATTGGATTTAAATTTATTATTTTTTTGATTCTATTATTTTTACTTGTTATATATCATATTTTGGCAGAAATAATTTTTTTGTTTTTTAATTTTCATTTATTTTTATTTTTTACCTTTACATTATGTATGTACATATGTCAATTTATTTTATTTTATTTCTTATTTTAGCCTCTTTCATTTTATTTTACTCTATTTTACTTCAATTCACAAACAATTTTCAGTCACTTTCGCGAGGCATCCACGGCGTATACATCATTTTGTCGAAACATCCACTTTCCATCTGTTTTATTTTTTTGAGGGTTCATACAATTCCTCTCGAATTTTCTGGTCCAACAACCTTGCTACGACTGTCTGTATGTCTGTATGTACATACATATGTTCATACATATGTGCATAACATATATTTCAACAAATTACAATATTTACAAATATGTTCTTTCGAATATCAAAATTCCCGTTCAGCCAACTGTTGGTCTCGGCCACCTGTCACACACGAGCGCAAAATTTCGAATGACAACGTTGACTGCCGCTGAGCCACTAATACACTGCCTTATACAGCATAACAGCTAATACAACAGCAACAACAACGAACGACAGTTACAAATAAACAGGCAAATGAAAATGAATTAAAACAAAAAACAATAACAACCATGAAACAAAAAAGTGAGCCAATTGGCTCTCCCCAAGGGCGGTGAAAGTAAAGTTTGGGACGCCATAAAAATGAGTGCAAATAATGTGTTTTTTTTGTTGTTCAAACTACAGCTCACTCGACGACTGCAGCGACTAACCCACTCAAAGTGCCGAAGGGATGCTGTGTGCGCGCAGAGATGCTAACGGCAATGGTTGGGGGGGTAGTAATGTAGGACAGTTACAACAATACATTTGTGGTCGTATGCGTGGAGCAACAACAACAACAAGTGTTCAAGGTCAAGGAGGGGGTGTACGGCGGCGAGCCACTCAAGTAAAGGACAATTTGGAGCGCATGCGCAAAGAGAACAAAAAGAGAGCTTAAATGAGTGAGAGCGTGAGTGGCGAACTCTCTTTGATTAGCAATTTGAGTTCGAGTGAATTGAGAAGAATTTAAGCAGGCAGCTCGAAAAAAATGTGTCGAAAAAAATTTGTTTTTATGATTTGGAAAGTGAGTAAATGCTGCAAAACTAAACTGTGAAACTATGCGAACTAAGCCAATTGTTTTATTTAATTTTGTATTATTAATCAGTTTAAACATACATACATACAAGGAGTTTCACTTTCTTCCTCAAGCAAAATAAAAACTCACTCTTCTCTCTCTCTCTCTCTCTCTCTCTTTCACTCCAAAGCTAACTGTTACTCCTTCTCCACTGTGATGTTGCATGACCTAGTCAACTAGTTTTTATTTTGATATCGCGTGTAAAACTGCGAGCCTACACATCATTGGCTCATGACCAAAAAAGGGCAAAGTGGCGCCAGAAGAGTGTTATCATTTGGTCCTTGTGCTATCGCTACATCGCAAACTTTTGTATAAAATATCCTCTCCACGTACATACACGCAAGTCTTCCGTGTGTACACCTGTGCATACATATAATAGGAAGTGCTAATGATGAGATACCATAAAAGGCAAAAAAAAAAAAAAAAGATGAAATAGTACAAAACAACTTGGCAGGTGCTGATAATTTTAAGCCATTGGTGTGCATTCTTATGATCAGCTTATAACTTCACCTGCCAGGAGCAGACACCTACATATTTATTTTTTATTACACTAACAACTTTTATCGCCGCTACTTGAAGAGTTGGTCTTGAAATGACAGCGAACAAATAAATGAGCCACTCAACACCACCCTCAACTTACCAAGTAAATATGTGGAAGATGGTGAATGAAAATTTTTCTTTTCTCAGTTATGGCGAGGGGCTGCATATTTAAGTTGCAAATTTTTAGTTGCCCTAGGGACTTAAACTTTTTCAATTGGCGTAAAAAAATATTAGGAAAAGCTTGAAATGTCTGCTTTGAAGCGTTGCTGTGCAAATACAGGGAAAAAGTAAATTATATGTATTAAAGGAAAAATTTAGCTTTTTGAGAAAGTTTACGAGTAAAATGGAGAATAAAGAAAATCTAACCTACATGCGAAGGTGAGTAATACAAAAGGGCCTGAGTAACTTCTTTGAACGAATTGATAGCCGTTGTCGAAAATATTTACGAAGAAAACAAAACAATTTACGTGAGAAGCTAATATATTCATAAAATTCTAAATATCTATCTAAAGCTTTTTTCCATATATTCCATAGCTTAATGGAATGAAGTGCCTAATGAAAGGAAAATCTAAAGAGATGGTTTTCGCTCTTTTGTCCAAAGACGTTGTAATAAATTGCAACCTTAAACTCACGAAAAAAAAGGATAAAAGCTTTTGCTAATTTCTAGCCGCTTTTGAAAGGTAAGACAGTGGGCGAGCCCATAAAATGCGTGATTCTTAAAATATTTCAATTTTTTCTTTATCATCGTATCGAAATTCGTGACCCCGAGGAAGTTACTCGCAAAGCCATTCAGGTTTACATAAAAAAAAACAATGTTTTTACGAAGTATATATGCAGAAGAAACTAAATTAAATTTTATTTAAAACGTGAACTGAATTCCTTACTTAGTTTAAACAAAAATACATATGCAAATATATTTAATAAAAACTTAACTAAAATGCGTTTTTAAAAAGTTAGAAAAGAGTAGGTATAAAATAAAGAAGTTTAAAAACAAAACGAATTTAAAATAGTTGTAAAAAAGCAGTTTTAAAGTAGCTTGAAATTAATAAATTTTATTGCAGTTGCAAAAAAAGTAATTTTAATGTTCTTTCTTTCAAATATATTTGAAAGTGGTTGAAATCAAATGCAGAGTCGGATAATTAACATCGCCATGTTAAAAAATTTAGTTGATGAAAAGAAAATAGAATGAATTTAAACCACTTGCGGTTAGAAAAAAAGTACTTTTTAAATTTCTTTTAAAGTACTTTGGTTTTTTAGAAAAAAATATTTCGTTAGATTTGATTCTTATGGTGTTCTGAGGAAGATGCCTGAGTTTAATTTATTGCAGATATGAGCAACCTCCTTCGTTTACAATAATCGCACACCAATACAATTTTTAAAATTTAATGAACTTTGTGATGAAAGAACTTTTTTATGTAAATACATTCATAAAATACATACATATGTACATATGTTTGTTTATTATGTGCACATTTATTTTGTATCTAAGCGGCCGGGCATTTTCCAAATGTATCCTCAAGTGTTCTTTAATTCTTTAGTTTTACTTTTTTTTTTGTTTATGCATTTCATTTCGGTTCGCTTTATTGTCTTAATTTTCTTAGCTTTAAGTTTACGTAGTACATAAGTATGTAGGCGCAGCTGTGTGTTTACTTTAGCTAAATAATGAAACATTTCGGTAAATCTACGAAAAAAGTAAACTTAGCCGCAACGTTTGGAAGAAAATTTGCTACAAATGCCCACAAAGTGGAAACACCTGATGCTGCCGATGGCAAAGTCAGAAAGAGTTTTGCCGCAGCCACAACCACAGCAGCCATGTGCTTTTATTTATTTTTTTTTTCGTTACACACAATTCCACGACCCTCAACACAAAACTTTCTAGGAGTACTTAACTACTACCTGCTTTGATGGCTCTGCGTTGAGGAGGTCACAGCCTTTTGGGAGGTGACCGAATGGCCTTCAGTGTATAAATCGTATATGAATTGTAAGTCAATGTCTGCTTGAATGTAATTGGTACAATGAACTAAATAAGAATGAATGTACTTATGGATAATCTGGTATTTTATTGTGCTTTACTTTCTGCAATGTCGCTGGAGACAATGAATGAGTATCATTTTACTGTCTCACACGCATCTGCTGTGGCGAAGATGATTTTCATTGTAAGCAAGCATGATCTCAATTATGTAGCTGTGTTTGTATGTACAAACTTTATACATAATTCTCTATGTTCATTACATATGTGAATGTTCCAGTGGGGGATTTCCAAAATTAATTACCTTCCACATGGCATGTTAATAGGTTTTTAGGTTTAACTGAAAGTAATGGTTGCAGGTAGATAATTGTGCAAATGAGTTTAAATCATTAAAGTAGAATTTAATAAAACGAAATATTTTCCCATGTAAATTTTGTGTTTTTTCATAGAAAAAATATTAAATGATTTATGGAATTAGTTTAAAGCTCTTACATGCCTTGGGCTCTTATTGACGATTGTCCATAAGAAAAGTGAAAAATCTTTTCTTTATTCATAACAATATTTATTCATAACAGCCAAAACTTTTGCAAGAAGCCAAAAAAGGATATTAATTGTTTGTACATCAAAAAATTTAAAAACTTGGAAATATTCGAAAATAAACTTTTGCTGCCTCACAGAATTAAATATTATCAAACATTTACGAATATTCAGTATTGAAAATTTTTTATGTTGTATGTTTTCTAATCAAAAACTAAAACTTTTTTCTTTGCTTAAATAGAAAAATGCAAAATGTTATCGACAAATAATAAACTTTTGAATATTTGTAAATGTTTGATTATTAATCAAGAACACAGAATCGGGCAGTTGGTGTTTTGTAAGAACATTTATTAAAACGACTATTATCTTAGGTTTTTAAAATTCGTTCTTTCTTCAAAGCGCTCTGCCATTCAAAGGCGCTTCTTAACCTGTGCTCTACCCTTTATTGGAATATTTGCAATAAATTCTTTAACTCTAAAGTTAAAGAAGGAAAATAATTGTCAATGCACTTAACTTATATATTTTTCCGTTAATATTGAAGTGTGCTTTTTCTCATCAATCAGTTTGGCCCCTTTTTTTCACTGGCCTTTTGGCTTTTTTTTATGTGCAGTGCCTCCACGCGAATACCAAAATAAATGGCGAGGTATGGCGCCCTAATTAATCCAACTTGGCAGTAAAACATTGCCTTGCCCAGACAAGAATAAGAACTAAGTTTGTTAACATAAAATTATCAGCAATTCCGATTGGCCAAAAGTTCATAAATATTTTTGCAAGCATTTCAAAACAGAATATAAACTGCGAAAGCATTGCCGCAGCCATTAAATGGAGAGTTAATATTCCGCATTCGTAATTGATTTGGCATATTTTGGAAATGTACAAAAAAAATTCCGAATAGCAGCAATGAATATTTATTTAGTTGAAATTAAAGCAAAATAAATTTATACAGCAAAAAGTCAATCAAAGCCAAAAGTTAAAAGCCAAAAGCTTTAAATAATAAAAAAGGCCACTGAAGCCAAATTTCTCTGTTGCTTTTGCTTTCCGCTTTGTTTGTTTGACTGCAATTGACCCAAATCGATGACGATCAATGACCAGCAGCGACGATTGAAATCGAACGTTTGGCAAATTAAACATTTGGCTTTTGCCAACAAAGGCAAAAATCAAAAGCGAGATGTGCGACAAGTGGAGGCAAACTTTTTAGTTTTCAGCGGGAAAATATGCGAAAGTGCAAAAGCGCAGAGTTAAGTGCATATGAAGTTAAACCATAAACATACAAACATAACTGTGCAGAGCAAAATTGTTTTTTTTTTATTTTCTTAAATTTTGTTACGAGTTTGCATAAGCGCAGTAGATAATCGGTTCACTGAACTTTTGGCGTGCCTATTTAAATTTTTTGGGGAATCCAAAGTTTTAGTTTTAATTTTTAATGTTTTTTTCCTTTTTTGACTTTGTGAAGTCACTGCTTTACTTACTTACCTTTGTTGGTGTTTTTCGTTTTGTTTTGCCAATTTCACTGACGTCCTGCTCGATGCTCCAATCGATTCGATGCGCTGATATTGTAAGTGTGATAACTGGGATAACTTCCAGAACTCCTCTTCTCCTCTTAAATTCCTCGACAGCGCGTACAATAAGTTTGCGCAAGTCGCTTCTGTAGTGTTAAGTGTCTATTTAGTATATTTCAAATCGTTTCACATATTTAAGTGTTGCATGAAAGTAAAGAAGTGGCCAAGCTGTAAAGAAAAAATCGAAATCGAAGGTTAAAATTTGGGAATATGTAGTCAGTTTTTTCCTAGAACAGCAATTAATTATTTTATAATTTTCATTAAGGGGGTGTTCTGGTCTAGAAATAAAAAATTACATTTTTTTTTATATTTTTAAAGTTTAACTATTTAAGAATATGTATACAAGAAAATAATTCAAAATTCAAATTATTTTCGGAGATATAGTTATTTTGCTAAGTGTAAATTTCATGACTCAGACTGCGAAAAACTTAACGTGAAACTTTAAACGTGTTTTTTTTCGAAACCGTCTTTTTCAAAACGATACCCACGACTTCTCAGATTCTACTGGACCGAAATTTTAATAGTGTCTTCTTTATACAATTTTTTTTCGTCTGAAACTATCCTTATCACCAAATTTTAATTTTTACTATTTTTTTTTAATTCTAAAATGTCAAAAAAAGTGATACAAATTTGATTTTTTTCAGGCAGTCGCCATTTCGTCAAAAATTTGTTTTTCAACTTTTCCTTAGTTCCAGACATTAAGTAAGACATTATTCTAAATAAATAATCTTTATTGTTTTTTTTTCTCAGATTGCTAGGAGGAATGAAATCGTGGGTATAGTCACGTGCCAATATTTTGGGACCTCCCGCTTCATCAACTGCTAATTTATTGGAATTTTCAACTTTTTTTATATTTTAATATTTGTCTGTATTCTTGTAATATTAATAAATAACTAATAAAAAAATTTATAGTAAAAATAGTGCCAGCCTTTTTTTTACGAAACTTTAAAAATCACCTGAAATTCATACTTCTACACCTTGCCAGGTTCCAACCAACTATTTTTTATTTGTCGGGGTTTAGGGCGCAAATATTCATCAAATTTAAAAGTGAAATGTTTAACTACTTTGCTGCTATTGGAATGAAAAAAAAAAACAGAAATTCATCGAATATTGATTACTTTTTTAGACAAAAATAAAGTGTCCTAACATTTAATAAACACACAAAAGTAGCGCAAATATAAAAACGGAATTCTATGTTGTATGGAAATTATAAATAATTATATAAATTATTATAATATATGGGGTTATTAGACCTTTGATGCAGAGCTTTATCCAAAGAAATAGAGAATTGATAAAGTACCCTTTAATTCTTTCGGAATTCCCGCTTGCTACTTTGCAGCTAAATGTTTTTACCTTGATTTTCTATGCATTCATCTATGTAATGGCATACAAAATAAAACAATTTTAACACTCGCCAACATTGCCCATAAACATTCGGCGATTTGTGCAACAACATAAACAATTTTTGCATACTTTGCACCTTGACTTTAATGCTCAGAAAAAACGTTTAAGTAGACAATATTATTAATGAAAAAAAAAATGTTTTTCTCCTACCAAAAAGTGCACACAATTACATGCGCACACAAATCGTTTTGCAACACCAGCAGCGTTTTTCTTGCTTACCTGCCGTAACACTAATAACCGCACCATTAGGCGCATAATTACAGCTCCCGAACAAGGCAGCCAGATAAGAGTCATAATTGTAAATTGTTCATAAATAGCAATAATAACCGTAAACTGCTGCAGTTAAATCCACTTGAAAATTGACAAAAAGAAAAAAAAAAAACAAAAAACAATGAGAGCAATAAAAAAAACCTAAGAGCAAATTTGCGAAAGAAACAGTTGGAATGCGCAACGGGAATGGGACCTTTGCTGGCTATGCCACTCCGACGGCAGACAAAACAGTTCATTTACCAAAATTTCGCTCATAAAGCGGTTATTGCACCGCCAATTTTTCATTCATTTCCGAATTCAACGCAAATACAGGCCACACAAAAGAGGAGCAAATAATAAATATATCCATACATTTGTACATATTTGTTATACTAAATAGATGTTTAGAGAAAGGGATTATGTGCGTAGAAATATGTAACAAAGGGCAGCGGTACAATTCTGAAAATATTGTGCACTCATACATGCGCAAATAGAAGGTACATATACATACATATGAATATAGGAAGGAAATATGAATAAAATGCTCGTATTAGGGTGACTATTTTTTTATAGATTGCCTAGTAGAGGATGTTTTTGCTAATAGAACATCGATAGTATCGATACTATCGGATTTTCATGGGAATAGCAACTTTTCATTTGAAATGGAAATCGTTATAAATACGATTTATATTTTTTCATATATTAGGTACATTTATTATTTAAAATGAAATTAAAAATCAAAACTAATATGAAAATGTTCATTTAGAAACGACACAATTCATTTGTGTTATAAATATCTTGTTAAATAAATTAAATAATTGCAATAATGCAAGGTACATTTCCGTTTTTTAGTCTTAGTTTTTAATATTATAGATCGGACTGCCAAATTAATGTTTGTGAGAAACAAATGAAGTTCAGCTAAACTGTGAAAGATTATGAGTTTAGTACGCATTAATTTTTATAAATCTTGCTTACCTCGAAGTCGTCTTTTCCACAAATCAGTAACGGATAAAATTTCTATAGATAAAATATCCTCAAAAAACATCGATTGTAAAAAAAACATCGATGTTTCAAAAAAAAAATGTAAACATCGATACTATCGATAGTGCTCCGATGTTTTTGCAGCTCTATTGCCCAGTCAACGGTAGGTTTTAGTTGTATATTTATTTTTCAAATAGGTTTAAGTAGCTAATACAAAGAAAGTTTTCAAATTAAGTTTATGCTTATTGACATTGGATATTGAGTTTGGAAATAACTCAACTCCAGCGCCACCTGGCGGGCAGATTTACAAGCTTAAAACATGCGTTCTTGTTGTTTTGCAAACGAAATATTTCACTAAAAGTGGCACATCAATCCAACTTTAAAAATTTTGAGGAATGAGAAAATTGAATTTTCTTTTGGAAAAATTGTAAAGAAAACATAGCATTTTTGTCCCAACCATTAAAGCTTTTTTTTGCAAAACTGATTAATGCAATAAGTGATTTAAATGTGAAAAATTGAATTAAATTAAAAAGCAAAATAATTTCAAGTGTAAAAAATTCTCGCGTAAAAAAGGGCCAACCCCAATGCATTTCTGAATGTAAGCCCATCAGATCATTATTTTGCGGATAAGTTAAGATATTGCGCTTCTATCTCTCTTATCGCTCTACTTATACACAAATACGCAGCCAAATATATATACAATAAGATATACGAACATGTAAAACCACGAGTACCATAATAGTATCACAACCTTTGAATATACTATATCAGCTTTCATGGCAGATTTACGCACAGCACTATTAAATTTAATTTTATGCCAACCAAAGAATATTATCAAAAAATAGAATACTGTGTCTTGCTTTAGTGCCTAGGTGCTTTTATTTTTTTCTTATATTTTCGCCCTTTGTGCATTTCAATGAAATAAAAATAAATTGCATTTTGTCACGTTTTCCTTCCCCCATTCGTTAGTTTCCTACAGCGGAATGTAAGCTGAAAATCCTGTCCCTACCTTTTTGCATACATACTCGTATGTTTATATGTACATATGTCTGTGTTTGTATGTGTTTGCATGTGTGTATGCATAAATGTGCCAGGTTATGCGCATCTTTGAACCCTTCCACCGCACATACTTGCCAGCTGGCACAAATCCGCCGAGCGCACTTTTACTCGCTTACTCCTGGCAAAAAAAAAACAAAATAAACTTTTGTGCCTTCGCAACATCTCCACTTTGGTTGTAGCGCTTCCTTCGTATGGTATCGTTTGCCAATGGCTTAGCCCTCATTTATTTTTTATTAGCTTTACTATTGTTTCACAAACTTATTTGCATAATTTTTTCCTCTTTCCTGTCGCCACACTTTTCTCCTCATGCTCTCCTCACGCTTAAGCCAAGAGCTGTTTATGGCTTCTACTAATATTTAGGAGTATACTTCGAGTTGATACCCAACAAAATTTTTGCCAAGCGCTCCTCCTATCATCGATTCTATAATGAATTTTCAGGTAATCAAAAAAAGTTTTTCGATTGCGTTACATTACAAAAGTGCTTCTGAGTAAGTGCTTCGTCTTGTTCTTTGAAATGTGCAATTATTTTTCTTATTTGCTTTAGTACACTTTCGCTTGTTTGTAAAAATTTCTGGAAAAGTTTACTGACGTGAAGTGACGTTTAATTTGTAAATTGTATTTTAAGTGAAATAAATTATAATAAAAGGTGAAAAAGTTTTGTAAAATAAGCCGCATGTATAGTAAAAGGCATTTAAACGCCTCGTTAGCGAAGAGCTATTTTGTGTGAAAAACTCCAAGGCATAAAAAAGCCAAATGAATTTCCTAGAAATGTATGCAGTGTCAACGGGAAAGAGCTGAACTTATTATAGCTGGAGGATGGAGCAAAAACTTAAAAAGATTTATCGCCAAAGAATGTAATTCTAGAGTATAATCTGGACGGAAAAAACTTTTAAAAAGGCTGCGAAATTCCATGTTTTACATTATTGAACATTGTCATTTTCAAATGCTAAATATATAAAAGAACTGTTTTCATATTAATTATTTCTCTTTTTAGAAGCGACAGTCGTTGAAGGAAAAACCCCTCAAGGTTTCTTAAATGATTTGCGGCATGGGCTTCGATGTGTCAAAAATAACAACTTCAGGAAAGTAAGCACACTTTCAATAAGGAAAAATTAAATGTATAGATATATTGTATGTATATATTTAGATACAAATGTGTATATCCAAATATCTAATATAAAAGTGCTAATATTTAAAATATTTTCATTTAAAATTTCCTCATTATTTTTCAAACGGTTACGAAAACGTTTTTAAGTCACGCGCTACATCAACGCATCTAACGCATGCCTGTGTTAAAATCATCGGTGGTCTCATGTGGTTGGTATTGTGTTGCTCAACATTCGTTTGCCTTACCAATCCGTTTCTGGGTAAGCAAATATTTTGCTGGGTATTAATATTGTTTGTGTGTGTGTGCGTGTATGTGGATTAACTAAGGAGTGTTTTCAAGTATTTTGCGTGTACACATAAGTTCCAAAATGGTCTATTTAAATATTTAACAGTTGTTACAGTAGTTAACGTTTGCAATTATTTAAATGCGAAATGGTTGAACAACATGATCCCAGTTTTTTTCTAAGTTTAAGTTAGCCATCAATACTAAACTTTATGACATCCCAAACAAATGACGGATAGATTGACATACATTTATTCAAATTTTTATGAAAATATATGCTTATGTGTATACTAGGCATGTCAATCCAGGGATGCCGAAATTCCGGGACTCCGGGATACCGGCATTTTTTAACTCCCGAATATCCCGGGATAGGTTTATTTAAATCCCGGAATTATAGAAAACAGTGAATTTAATATCCATTTATTTTTTAAGTTTTGTATCATTCTTGAAAATGTTCCTTTCCATGAAGTGTAAATAATATTGTGTGTGGCAAATTTTACGTTTTTTTCCTTCTTTTTTTGAAAAGACCAATAAAAACATATATGATTTACAACAAATCGTTCTTCTTTGTTATATTTATGTTATTTTGTATACTTCTATAATACAAAATTGACATCGCTAGTGTATACACTCTGAAATAAATATGTAAGTTTATTTAATGAAATATTTTTCTTTACGCGCGACGGACAATTGGAGCAACTTCAGATACTGAACATCTGACCAGCTGACCAATAACTAGCCGAATGCTAATGTATTTAAGGACTAGTCTAGTTAAAAGAACTAATAATCATTGTAAAGTCTATACCACAAGAAGTGGGACCTCTCTTAGTAGGCAAGATGATATTTATTTCAAAATGTTATGATTTGGCGAAGTCAGTCAATAATTTAGGAAATAAAATAGACACAAGTACTGCAACCGCATTTAACAACAACAAGCACAAGAAAATAATAAGTACATAAAATAAAAATATACAAAAATTGTAAAACGTAAACAAATAAAAAGGAAGTCGAGCGGAAAGCGCGTACAATGACTGCAGACTGGTGTTGTGATAAAAATACTGCTCTTATCGAAAGTTTACAACAGAAACTGAGCGAATAACAGCACAAATCTTTCAGCTGATATTTTTATATGTTGTCGTTGTTGTTGTAGCTCAATGAACGCTCAATGAAAGAACGTCAACAATCGCCGGCCAGCCGAAACAACAATTGCAGATAAACGAACGTTCGGTTGTGGCGTGTTGTTGTGCAAAAGCAAAAACAGCTGTTAACAGACCAATCAACAATAATACACAACACAATTGCTTTGAAAGCCATTTTCAGCTTGTAAGGACACAATTTATCGCAAACACGCATTATTAATCAATTGCTGGTCGAAAATGAAATGACAAAGTGGAGCTGTGCCTGTATGTATGTGTGTGTGTGTGTGTTTGTATATGTGTATGTGTGTGTACGATTTAACATTTTGCTATGCGGAGGGTTGGAGTGCAATTAATTGGCAAAGCGAGCAGACAAAAATCAAATTGAAGTTTTTGCGATTTAATTAAACTTTGAGAAGTTTATAGAGTTGATTCGAAGTTTCACTTACTTATGTATGTATATACTTGCATCTTGGTCGGAAAATGGAAACACTCCTTAACCCCGCTCGTGAAAATTTCGAAAAAGTTTTAAAATTTACGCTTTTAAAAGAAGACGCGCGTGAAGTGTGCACTTGTAAGTGGCAGCTTTTTCAACGCTTCTCATGGAAACTCAGCGGAAGTTTTGTAATTTGCTTTTTTATAGTTTTTCCCTTTTTTTTCATCGCACCATTAACACAAAAGTACTTAAAGTTGAATTTCAAATTGCATGTAATTTGTAAATCGGAAAATAATCGAAAAATAAATATTTACTATTCAATATTTATTATCGCAAACAAGCACTAATTCAGGCGTCTTGAGCTCAGTTGGAAATTTGTATAATAATTTTTTGCAAGAAAATTTACTATTTAAGCAAGTAAAAAATATTAATTTCAAATCAGAACAGCTTGTAAAAGCAAAAACCAAATATTGATATATTTACTGGGGCAGCGATTCTCAAAATCTCCTGTAGCAAACTGAGAAAAACATTAATTTGACATTAGCAATGTTGACTATTTTTATTAAAAAAATATATTGTGAGAAAAAAGTGACAAAATTTAATGCAACACATACAATTTCCGTATTAAAATTTGATTAAGTCGTAACTGTTCATTTGCAATTACTTAAATACAAAAATGTTAGCAAACACGTCCCAAGTTACCACCAAAAATGGTTTGGCGAACACTGCACCAAAGTAACCATTTGTGCTTATCTAAGTGCCCCCAATAGCCGAGGTGAGCCATAAAAAAAAAAACAGCGCAGCGTTGCACCTTGCCTGGGTGTAATAAATTGTCCGGCAGTTAAACAAAAATATAATATATTAAAACAAGTTAACGGCAAACCTTTAAAATCGCCAATGTTTGTATTTGAATATTGAAATTAACACAAATGAAAGGCGAGTGAAGCGGAACCGTCCCACAGACCAGAGCACCCTTCAGCGCCAAGCCGGAGATTTTTGCTCCCAAAAACAGGTACATACACATGTACATATGTATGTATGTATGTATGTATATGTGTGGCAAATTGAACACATAGATATAAATATATATGCACACAATGAAAACGCTATTGGCGGACGGCAAAGCCGGGACCGAGCTAAGAACAAAGCCACAGAAAAATAATGCAGACAAAAAATTTTTTGCACAAAACCAGCAAGAACAGCGAATTCCAAAGTCCCCTTCAAGCGGACTGCGGCGGCGAGTTCGTTCCTCTTGTGAAAGCAAAGTGTTCTCTGCTGGTGTTAAATGTACTTACATTCATACATACATACATACTGGTACATATGTATGTATGTATATTTGTGTTTTGCAACGGTTTTGTAATACACACAGTGGCGGCCTCGTAATTAAAAACACGACTTCTTCAAATAAATTAATAAAATAATGTGTATTAAAAATATTTCAAAAATGTATTTTCTGATAAAAAATAAAGTCAGTTCTTTGACTAAAACTACTGAAATTAAATTTTCAAACTTTACAAAGTACTCATTAAAATTAAATAAAGAAAAAAAATTTTTAATTTTTTAATTTTTTTTTTTTATTGAGCTCAAGGCCAGTTTATGGAAGATTTTTGTGAAGAAACAACAACAGTTTTTTAATGGTAGAAATTATAGTCCTATTTCGGAAATCACCACATTTCCTCATCAGACTTCTTTTTATTAAATTAATTAAATTTTATTTTTCATGACCACTTCTCCCAGGCTTTGAACCCGGGAGCTCGGAGTTGCAGAGCCAATACGCTACATATTGTGCTACGCTAGCCGAGTGGGCTGACTAGGCCAATAGAAAAATAAACAAACATTTGTATGCAAGGATGAGCATGCCTTAAATGCATTATAATATAAAGTAAATAACTTGAATACAGAATTTGTAAATAAAACACAAACAAGTTAAATAGCGGCAGATCAGTTGCTCTTGTTTGTAGTTGGTTTGTTTAAGAAAGATGAAATAAACACAACAGCCAACACAACATTTACTAGGCCATACAAATTCGAAGGTCTTAATAAGAGTTTTTAGAAAATCTCTGGGTATTGAGTTTTATAGCACATTTAAGCTTAGTATGTATAATTATGTGTAAGCTATACCGTTAAGTTTGCGGTCTTTTATTGTGGTAACGGTCTCGCTCTTTTCCTTCCACACAAAGTGCAAGAGTATGCTCGAATATTTTTATATTGAAGAAAATGAACAACACTTAAAACTTATTTTTCGAAACTCTGATAGAAAATTTCAAAATTTTGAAAACCATTATTTTTAAATGTGAACATTTTTTTAAGCTCTGTAAAAGTTTTATTTGTGTCTATAAAGTATTTTTATTTGAAAAAAAAAGTTGAATAAACGAAACACAAAAATTAGTTAAAACTTGTTAAGAACTCGTCTTTCTAATTATGAGACCGCCACTGTATTCCGTTGTGTTGCATTTTTGCCAGGTCATAAAACAATAACAGCGCCGACTTGCGCCGCTCCCATAAAATTACCGACCACATACCATACAAACCATACACGTACATACATACATATCTACATAATGTTTTTATTTATTTATGGTAAAAAATAATAACAACAAATTTAGAGAACAAACTGCAAATAAATGATAATAATAGTTAACAAGCTTTAAGTCGGATCTGAATCGTTGTATAAACATATGTATGTATGTATGTACATACATGTTTTTTTTTTGTAAGTTATTACTTTATTAAAACCAACTAAGTATTTGTTTGTACATTCATAAATATTTTACTGCGCTGGGTACTTTCTAAATTTTTATAAAATATGTATACGAATACTTTATTGATAGATAATACTTTGCAGTTATCAGGTCCCCCTTAAGATATATAAACATACATATACATATAGCTTTTGAAGAGATAAAGAGGTATTATTCTTACGAGTTACAGTTATTCAACTTTCATCCGTCATTGTTGAATGCATTCCGGACACTCTATCCACAAAGAAATTGTATATATAAATAAAATACAGATAACAGATTCATTTGCTAGATCTTTTTAACTTTCGCAGTTTTCAATTTACAAATTTTATTGAGCTCAAGGCCAGTGTTTATGGAAGATTTTTGTGAAAAAAACAACAACAGTTTTTTTAATGGTAGAAGTAATAGTACTATTTCGGAAGTCACCCAATTCCTCATCAGACTTCTTTTTATTACATAAATTAATTAAATTTAATTTTTCATAACCACTTCTCCCAGGCTTTGAACCCGAGAGCTCGGAGTTGCAGAAAAATAAACAAACATTTATTTCCCAGTTTTCAATGAGTACATTTGTAGGCGTACGTGATCAGCAGTAAAAAATCTTCGATTGATGAACTATCAATGTAGATGCATCTGCGACGTCATGACTTCACGCTCGGTAAACCAGCACAGTGACGCTATGATTCAAGAGCATTTAAGGCGATGAAATAAAAATTCACAAATTTTGATGAAAAACTTTAAAATGGAGGAGGTAAATTTCTATTTCTCCTTTTTTTACTTTTTTTTTAGAAAACCAAAAAGCAGTAAATCAAATATATGTATACAATACAACATCTCTCTGCCTTGGAACCCAAATCAGTTGGTTACGAAAGAAGCTCTCCAGTAGGAGACCAGATAATTACAGAAAAATTGTTACCGCACCGTTTGCGAGGCCAGGGCTCTGATCGTCAATCGGCTAACGGAGTAGATATTTACAACCGTTTTACTTCGGCATTTGGACACAATACATCATATATGTATGTACATATGTATGTATATAAAACAAAACATCGGTAGCTCAGCAATAAGGGTTATAAAAATCTTAAATTATATTATAATATTAGCGGAAAATATATCAACTCATATTGATGCGCAGTAGAAGCACTTTTGTATACCCACGAATGCAATTTATTTATTGCAAATGTAAAATTTATTTATTTGTAACAAGGCCTAAAGTTAGATCAATAAACTTTTCATTCTACAAAATACACAACAACAACAAACATCTATAAATAGCTTCCCAACAATTGCAACGTCTCGCTTGAGCGATTTATTTAATATCATTACAGTGTTCATTCGACTAATGCTGTTCACGTTTTTTTTTTTTTGTTTTTGTCAATTTCCTTTTTGTGTTGGTTTTGTTTTGGGTTTTGTATATTTGTAATACTTAAACTACAAAGTTACAAATGTCCGAGAGCGAGTGTAATACAAACGCGAGCTTATTCATTCGCATGTAATTAATAGTCGCTTAGAATTATTTCATGACAATCTGTCAATTTACATTTAAATTGAGATTCTTTTCAGTGTAGTTACAAAGATTAAATGCTATCATTTACTGCTAATCGCATTCGATTGACAGACAACATCGAACCACAAAATGAGAAGAGAGCTGAGCATACAACTTTATATAAACTTTAATGCTGATGTTTTAAGGCTAAAGCGGCGTACATTTAATTGAGGCAATCAGCAAATTGACTTCGTGTATTTTGAGTTTACAAAATGTACTAATTTACTCAATTAAGCGCTGTATGAATGCCGCATAACAAACGAATGTACAAAAGCAGGAACCGTTTAAAGATTGACAGAGATTGCGATAAACCTAAGGACACGGTAATACCAACTACCTAACATCTAAATGCATGTCCAAAGGCTTAGTCAATGACTCGTCGAAAAGGTCCATAAACCTAAAAGACATCATCCTTAAGTTGGTTCAGAGAAATTCGAAACTGCTCGCTAACAATTCTACTTGCTGCTTCTGTGTAGCCGCTTTACATAGATTTATGTTAAAAACATCTATGCCTTCGTTGTGCCACTGGCATTTCAGTTTACCGTTCTCTTGCCATTCACATGCTCCAATAGTCTTGTTACGTTCGATTAGTCATCGCCAACAGGCAACAAACAAACAAAGAAAAAATATAAATCAACTGTAAATGATTAAAAATAAAAAAAATTTGCAACAAAAAAAGAAAAAAAAATCACAAAAATGGTAGAGGCAGACAATGCAAGGCCTGGCAAGATGTTGCATCAGCGTTCGGCAAACAACTGGTCCGACGACAGCTTGTGCAATAAGGCTGTTGCAGCTACAAATGCGGAAAATTGGTTATTCATGCCACACGATCGAGATGACGGCGATGCGACGCGGCAGTCAAAGTCCGAAATGACTCGATTACCACATTTTGTTGGTGCAGACGGACAGACACAATCAAGAGGCGGCTAAGTTTGGCACTTTAGCTCGTTGGCAGGCTGATTGGTTGGCTTATTGGCTCGCCGGCTGACTAGCTGCTTGACTACTCGGCTGCTTGAATGCTTGACCATTGGCTGGTTGGCCATGTCCGGATGACACATTGTCCGCGATCTGAGCGAACACAAATCAAAAAAAAAAAAAGTCGTTTGGCAAGTTGGGCGCTTGTAGATAAATAAAAGAAAAAAAAACCCGCCACCAATTTATTGCAAATGACAATTTAAAAGGCATTTAAATTTTATTTCAACGGCCAAGCAAAATACATGCCCAATGAATGGCAACGGAAATGCTGACAAATTCATAAGCACACAAAAAAAAAAAACGTAAATAAATGTTATAAAATTATTTAGAGAGTCAATAATCAAAGAAGCAAATACGCGCTTGGTCTGGGTTTCGTTAGCTGCGTTAAATCATATCGAAAAACTGCAGGGGAGAGCAACGGCCTGTGACGGCTATAAAAACGCAGCGTTTACCAATTATGCGTTGAGTAAATTATTGTTGTTAAATCATATCGAAAAACTGCAGGGGAGAGCAACGGCCTGTGACGGCTATAAAAACGCAGCGTTTACCAATTATGCGTTGAGTAAATTATTGTTTTTGTTTTTTTGTGAATTTTCAACTTTGAAGCCAAAGTCAATGCACAACTGCCCGAAGAACGTTCGCCGCATGACAACTCCCGCGCGTTCGTCACACTTGAATGGTGCGCATGCGCAGCCATGCACTTGAAAATACGCAGCGCTCGTTGCTGAAGTCACAAAAGTGGACTGTAAATTATGCGTAAATGTGCGTCGAAATGTGGCGTCAATGCCGGGCGACTTGCGGCCGAAGCGCAATTTGTCTGCGCGCCTCCTTCGTTATTTGTCGTCGTATCAAAGTGGGCCAGCGTTGGCACGGCAATGCCATCTGACGATCGGCCCAGTTTGCGAGCTTTGCTGGCCTCTGCCAAGTGCATTGTGTCGCGTTCGATTGCAATTGTAATGACAATTTTTTCGTTTGTTATGACTTGTGCGCGTTGCCTTCACTTGGCAATTATTGGTTTGTTTCCTTAATTGACATTATTTTTAAAGGTCCGATCTTGTTTGGTTTTTCTGTTTGCGGCACAACATTTACTCAAAGAGTTGTCGGCTTGCTTGTATCACTTTCGTAAATTTCTTTTTTTTTATTTCTTATCGCTTTTTATTGTTTGGTTGTCAATTCATTTTCCCAGCTAATCACTACCCTTTGTTCGGCTGTTATCGTTTATCGCTTTAGTATGCACATTTATCGATAATATATTCTGCAGCTCTGGGGTATCACAGAGAGAAATAATATTTTTTAAGTCGATATTGCAAATTTTTTATAGTGACTAGCGGTATTCTGAGAATTAATAAATGTTAATAGAAAAAGATTTGGTAACCAATTAAGGAAGCAAAAAATATTACTCATAGAAAATTAAATTATGAAGACAAAAATCATTAAGATGCTCAGAAAAAAATTATAAGTTCAAAAGTTTGGACCAAAGCAAGAAGAGTAGAAAAAGCGTGAGCACAAAGAATTGGAAATATCAGCAAAGTGTATATAAACACTCAAGTCGAAATGTAAATTTTTACAATTGTTGATGTTGCGCTGCGGCATTTCTAACCGCAGCAACAACAGCAATCGGCAACAGTTGCGGCAGCCGCGAGAAACAATAGCGCGCTGCTTCAGGCCTCAAATGCTCGCCGATCATCAATAATAATAATGTTGGTGCCCACAGGTCGGAGGAGTTGCGAAGAGGCTATTCAAGTCATTATGGATGTATGCACTCCAGTGTATGAATATATGCAAATGAGATTGCTGCGAACACGAGCGCCGCAATTTTCAAATCTAAAATTGCTTTTACAAATTTAATTTTTTTACTTTCTGACTTTCTTTCATTGCTCACTGCTAGCTCATTTTTTTTTCTCTGTTCATAGCCTTTGTTTTCTTTTTTCGTGCCACTTGACCGCAGCGTGTGCAGATGAAGAGCAAAGCAACACAAAGCGAAATGCGAAATGCGAAAAACGAAAAGATATTGCCATAAAATACATGCGTGTGTAGAATAAGTTATGAGCGACCGCAGATGGATGAGTTGTTCAGTCGCGGTTGGCGGCAACAGTTGGCCAGCTAACTGAGTAACCTCTGACCGGTGAACGACGCATGAGAATCCCAGCGAGACGACCACAACATAGCAGCACCGTTGCAAGTGGTTTTCTGTTTTTGTGGTTAATTAAGATTGTTGCTGTTGTGCGTTCACTTGCATAGTCACACATAACAAACGCAGAGATTCAGATAATGCTTTGCGAAAAATATTTTAACAGTACAAAAATAGATCAGAAATCACACAAGGAAATGAACTCGTACAAAACGATAATCGAGCAGAATTCCTTAGAAGTTAAAATAAATCAAAGACTGCAGCCTACTGGCGAATGTCAGTCGGCAAAGTTGTTGCCTGTCGAAAGACGTTAATGTAGTTAGTTAAGTCTCTGGGAGTTATCTTGTCTTGTAGAGAAAATGAAAATGAATGAGGATGATAATTAAAGGAAAAACAAATTTCATTATTTTTTACCGAAAACTGATTAATTATCATTTGATTGTTAGGTTTAGCACAATCTATCTACATTCGTTACATACTCGTATGTCCACGTCAAAGCCGGCGACTGTTGTTGTCTTTACATGTTGTTTTTTTTTTTTGTACAAAAATATCAACGTTTGTATGTTTGCGAAGACATATTTTTAATTAGAATCTAAATGCGTTTAAATATTAATTAAAAGCAACGTAGCTCAAGCTGCCGCCAGTAGTGAAAAGTTGTCCAACTGCTTAAACTTATCCGCAAACCAACATTGGCGGGTGGGCTGGAGAGAGAAGCCAAAGAGTGAACGAACAAAAACTAAGAGACACATCAGCGGCTCAATTCCGCCTAGAGATCTGTTAAGTTTGTCTGGATGAATGTACGACGGCTGCTGTGCTTGTCTATCCGTCAAAGTCGGCGCGTTGGATAATGAAGTTACTTGTAGAATGCGAAATTATTTATGATGAGAATTTAAAGTTGATTTTCGAGTTTTTATGTCGAAGGAATAAAAGTAGAAAAATAATACGAATTGTCAATGTACATAGAAAGACACCGACAAAATAAATGCCATATACAAAATTGAAGTTGCTAAGTTAAGATAAGCTGGTGATTAAGTGTTAGCGAAATGAAAGAGAGTTGTGGATGTTGAGTGCTATTTGCTAACTCTTGTTACTCCTGTGGCGAAAAATGCGTTGGTGGTTTTTTTAAGTATAAAAGAAAAAAACGAACAAAAAGCCATCTTCGCTAACCACACAATTTATTATTCATGTTTACTTTTGTGCTTTTATCTTAACTTCAGTTGATCACTTTTGGGTTTTAGTTTTTTTCACTCACACTTAATGCCTTTGCCTTTTAGTCTGCTTTCGAGTATTTGATGCCTACATTTTGTGTGTATTTTTATGAGTGGTTTTGCGGTTTTTGCACATTAATGTTAATACTCGTACTTCACGTTTTTTTGTGTTTTTGTTTCGCTCAAGACAGTAGGTACTTCGGCGTATTTAATTACACCAATGTACATATGCATGTGTGTATGTAAATATGAATGTTTTTTATGTAGACGCAAGTGTGGCTTTTTTGCGCCAGATACATATTAAATTTAAAAAAAAAAAGAAATTATTTTTTGTTCTCGGTTTGTTTATAGTAGTACACAAAATGACATTGAAACGTCAAATAACGAAGGCGTCTGATGATTGTACAACACGACTGTTGTTTTCGCTACCGGTTGTTGTTCGGAGAGGTGTTGTACTACATACAGTGTCATATAAACAATGTATCTTTTTTTTTTTTTTTTTTTTTGTATATATTTATGCACTTAAGTAGCCTGAGAAGGAAAGCAATTATTCATGCATACAAACATACTTATATGTATGTACATAAGTATGTAAATATTAATATTTAATGCACCTGTGTTGCAAGATTATGACTTGAGGAAGGTTTCCGGTCAAGAAGTGTTGTTGCAGATTGTTCTTTTTTTCGAAAATGGAAACACTTTGCACAATTTTATTTCTTCAAACGTAGCAGACGAGAGAAGGTCGTGCAAGAACGGAAACGACATTGAAGATGGCACAACGCCGAAACTGGTATGTCACAAAACCAAATTTGACAAGGGATGACGGAAAATCGTTTCAATGTACATACATCAAATTTCTACCCTGTCGGAAAATCAGAAGAAAATCAAAATACAGTCGTGCAACTGTTGATTCACATAAATAAAGTCGAAAGTAATGATTGACTGATCTTTAATAAATTCTAAATTTTATTTTTGTATATTCTTTTTTAAGTACAATAAAAGTGTTTTTTCTCAAGCGGTCGGGATACATTTTTCTCCTATGGAAAAGAATCATATAAAAGCATTTACTATTTGGAGTCGTCATAAAACTGTCGGTCTAACAAAAATACGCACACCATAAAACTGTAGGAAATATAAACATGAAAAATTTCTATGCGTTTTTTTTAATTAGTTCTTTGCTAAACTTGTTGAAAATCCAACATAAATTTTTCCAAAATTTTTTACTTTTAACTTGAATATTTTAAAACTGTTGTAATAGCATTTCATTGCTAATTTTTTTCGTTTCACAATAAAAAATCTTTTTTGACAAATACGTGATTGAAACTTTATTCCATTTGCGATAGCGAGACGGCGTTCATTGGTGATGTTAATAAGTCATAAGTTTAATTTTAATTAAATTTGTTAACTAGCAAGCTGATTTTAATTGCCTACATGTCTAGTAAATTTATGACATCAGCTCTTACTAATTGTGAGTCATATGCAAAATGTTTTCAGGCGAATTCTTCCGCGAATTTCAATAAAAATTTATACATACTTATGTATGTATGTGTGGATATCAATGGGTTTGATACATACTTAAATATGTACATATCTATGTTATTTATTTTGATCAACACACACACACATGAAAATGCGTACAATTTAAATCAAATAAATTAACAAGCCAAAACATTTAATAAAGAACATAACAAATGGAATGTGTGGTGTACATTAGGGTGGTATAAAAAGTACTTTTTTACGATTAAATATTAAGAGGTCGTTCAAAGCACTCAGCTTCCCATTTAAATAAATTTTGTTTGTAGCAATCGAAGCAAATTTCAGAAGAATTCAAACAATAATAAAAGTTTGTTTATTTAACAATAACTAATATTAAATATTTTTAAATATACTTTTTCTATATGTTTAGAACAATGTTGAGCGATGAGAGGATTCAAATTAAAATTTAAAATTTTTTTCCATACATTTTTGGACTACCCTAGTGTGCATGCACCCCTTAGTGTCTGATAATTTGTAGCAGTAAATAAAAATTAATTGACTACATACACGGACAAAGCCATACATAAATATACTCGTAAGTATGTATGTACATATGTGTGTATTTTTAATAATTGGACAATTGCAAAAATTAATAACGGCAAAGCATGCGATAAGTATTTAAATTGATCCCCTTGACTCATAAATAATTTGTTTTTTAAAAAAAAAAATCTAAAAACCAACTGATGCGTAAAATTAATTTTTCATATATTTTTTTTCAAATAATTTAAATCGAAAACGAATAGCCCGTGAACAACTTATGTAAGTAACGATATATTTTATTATTTTTTTTGTTTTTAATTTTATTCTTTAATTTTTTTTTTTAATTTTAATTCTTAGAGTTCTTAATTCAAGTAGGTACAAAATTGCGTATTTTTTCCGATTAAACTGCGTTTCACCCATTAAAGACGAAGCGACATAAGAAAGTGAAAATATTACAAAATTTAAATATTGTCTATTGAATTTTCTCGCTTGAAATGCGACTATTATTTTTTATTTTTTTTATTGTGTACAAAACAGAAGTCATCATAAGAAAATACAAAAACTTGTGTGCACATTTTCTTTAAATCGCACAATTCATGTTTATAAGAACTATTATTACACACCAAATTCACTAAATCATTTATCTTATTAGTCAGCTGGTTATTTATACAACTGTCCCAGCCATCAATAATAAGATGTTGAATCACTGGGCGCTATTCCAGCCAACGAGTTCTAAAACAATTCCACTAAGAATTTACTTTATCCGCAAAGTTCATTTATCTGTCAACAAACGTCCAACTGCATAAACACTGCGGCGGCGCCCATAAATGATGTCACAAAAATAAGTCGCATACAACCCTGCAGGGAGAACAGAAGCTAGTGACTCAAATTACTATGTACATATTTATTGGTTCAAAATTGAAATGAGCAGCTGACGAACTAAGTCGGTATCGACAAAAAAAAGATAACATTATTAATCGATTGAAATAATGATTACGACAAACGATAACGATAGCAATATATTTCGTCAAATATCTCGACAATGAAGATTATTTCGATAGCAAAAAAATATATCGATAATATCAATAACGATGATGATAATTATAACGACAACGATGACAATAATAATAACGAAAAAAGTGTCGCAAAAATGCGTTCGAATTTGCATATGCTGGAACCTGCATACATACAAACATGTATCGATATATTTCAATCGATAGAAGAGAATTACTGAGTTCACTTATTGTGAAACTTCAAGCCGAATGAGAACAGTTTCGAAATTAAAATTCGTCAACGGATGAAACAAATAGCCAATAGCTTTCCCAACAGAGATTGACCGGCTAATATTAAAGATTATTTAGTACTTACGACTCATCTACAAATATTCTTACATATCCATTAAATGCTATACAACATTTTTCTTTTGTGTTTTCATGCTTCTTCGCTGAGAAGTTGTCAAACAAATAAGCTTAAATTTTCAAATTTCACTTCAAAAATTAACGACGCGTTGGCAAATGTGTGAACAGTTGAGTGGAGTGGAGGGAAAAGTATTCTCTAGTTGAGGCGATGGACGTTTTGAGGCATCACGCACATTTTTCGATGCCTCATAAATTGGGGAAATTAGAAAATTTTTCGTTTACGAGTACAACAAAAAATAAATTCTAACAGACAGCCGGTTTAATGTTGGCAAGCGTTGTTTGTGCGGTAGCGCCCCCCATAATAATTGCACTCGCAGACATGGCCGCACATGTACTACATGTGTATGTACATATGTATGTAGTAATAGTTATAAAAATAACGAATTGCCTAAAAATACCAACGTCACATACTTAGAACTAAGAAATGAGGGCTAACCCAGTGGAGAAGTATTGAGTAAAAAAAATTAAAAAAATTAAAGACGTTGGCGAATGCATGCTGCAACTTATGCCAGAACACGCTTGGAAATTTCTGTATGTACGTAATAGGGATGTCAAATTTGGGCATTGGGACAATCCCGGGATCCCGAATTTCACGAAATTTTGATTCGTAATATTTAATTTGTCAAAAAATGTAACACGTTTGTTATAGTTAGAAGTATACAAAGGGCTTTCTGCCTTATCCACTTCAGGCACCTCGTTGTTAGTTCTATTAACATCGCTTTCATAAAGAGGCTCATTTTATAATCGAGTAGGATATTCTCCAGCTTATTTATAATGGCAAGAACAAAAAAAAGCCTTAAAGGAGTTAACAAGCTGTGTTTTTTTGTTGATTGCGAACTATCTAAAGGCTTTGTTTTGCTCTTAAAAGGAACATTTTCAAGAATGATACAAAACTTAAAAAATAAATAGCTATTAAATTATTTGTTTTCTACAATTCCGGGATTTGATTAGACTTATCCCGGGATATTCGGGAGCTAAAAAAGGCCGGGATTCCGGGACTGTCATGCCCTGTACGTAACTAGTATGTATGTATTAGGGTGTTCGATTATTCGAATTTTTGTAAAAATGTTTTCGTTTTGAAAAAAACCGGTTCTTAAGAAAGAGCTACATAAATGTGCATATATATTACTAATTGCTATTATTTCTATGAATGAAATCTTAGGAAAATTAAATGTTATCACAATTTAAGACCAGTTGGCATTAATTGGTCTTATAATAAAGCCTCTAGCCTCATAATAACGTGTCTCAATTATGTACAGGTGATAAGCAGGTCACAAAAATTGAGAAAAAATATTAAAAATAAAAACGTAAAAGCGAGGAGAGGCAATAATCTGCAACTTCTACATATTCTTAAAATTTAAAACTTGAGGTTATACCAAAGTGCTTAATTTCTCATTGAGCTAGCTAGAAGGACTTGTTGTCAAAAGGGCGTTGTACAATTTTTCAAGGTTTTTCCGTCCTCTTATGACATTTGTCTAAATATATAAAATCTTCTTAAATATACTATTTGCTGCGTTCTTTATACAAAATATTTGAATTTCGGATAAGTCTTATCTAATTGATAAGCACTTTGTGGTTGCAGTTTAAATAAAAATATATCGAATATAAAATTAGTCGATGTGTTGCCATATTTCTATCAAAGGCTATATCTTCACAACTTCAAAACATCCGGGATTTTAGATTAAAAAAACCGATTTATTCGATATTCGAAAAATCCAGATTTCAAAACAACCGTACAATAGTTTATGAAAAAATCCCGAGAACACTGATTTAAAAGAACAGAGTCAAACACCCTAGTATGTATGTATGTATGTAGTATATCAATATTTAAAAATGCGTGTAAATTGTGACAGAAAGTATGGAAAACAGCGTTAAAGTTGGCTTTCTCTAGGTATTGTTGCAAGGTATGAAATTCTGTGCGTGGCTATTTCAAACGCGTTAATGCATTAGGCCGAAATTCTCTGCTAAGTCAATGACTTCTTTCCTTTTCTAATAAAAATTTTGTTGACTACTTTTCGACAGCATCATTCGGATCCGTTCATTAACAGAAGCACAAACTCAGTAATGTTTACTTAAACTCAATTTCATGAAATTATTTTATGTACAGAAATTATTTTTGAGAGCTAAATTTTTTTAATTTTTCTGAAATTTTAAATCACTTTTCATACATGAAATTTTATTAAAGAGCGTCTTTGTATTGGCCAACGTCGTACATTGAACTGCGAATAAAAGAATTTGCATATTTCTGAATATTACGGTTGAAGCGAATTTGAGCAACGGGAAGCAGCGCAGCAACGACCGACTTGGCAGCTCACCAATGTTGGGTCTTCAGCCAACTACAACTACTTCTTTTTTTTACCATTTCGCTTATTGTGTAGCACACATTATACGTTTGTTTTATATGCTCATACTCGTATGTACATATGTTTGTATGTATTGTTTTATATACACCCGCCCCACTTGCTCCGCCGGCCGGAATGCGTGGGAGGTTAATACCCTCGCCGATGAATAAGTTGAAGCCATCTGATGTGCAGCAGCAGGGTCGTCAAAGGGTTAAACAATGCTTGCACGATTTCGTGGGCGCTCAATATTTTGGCAGATTTATTGCTATTGCAGTAACTAACGAAAATGAAATTTGTGCCCAAAGATAGACTTATGTGTGTGTGTGTGTGTGTAAGTGCGAAATTTTCACAGAATGTTTGTCTGTTTGTATTTGTTTGTTGCTGGAAAGCTAGTAAATTTTATTGCTATTGCACTTTCATGTTTTACAACAGTTTATCACCAACACATTCCGACAAGCCGGTAAAACTAATTGCTTTTATTTGAAGCGTTAAAACAGATTTTAGCTGCTGATCTCAAAATGTGATTGAAACTAATTGCAGATAATGTGATTAGGGTCAATTTTCATCATGCCGACGTAAGTGAACGAAATTGAAAAAAAAAAAATATTTAAAATAAAATGCTATAAAATACAATAAGCCAAGTGTTACAAAATGAAATGTTAGGCTTTAATGAGAATCGACGCAAAAATGCATGTGGTGTGCGTTTTGCAATGAAGAGGTCTTTCATCATTTTTCCCAAGATGGCGGCGCATCTCTTTAAACGTTTCTGGAGCGTTTTTATCCATGCTTATTCTTCAACTTGAGAGGAATTTGAGAAGCAGGAAATTAAACATGTCTCAACTTGCTAACTATGAAAAACACCATATAAAAAGTGCCTTTTAATAATGTCGATAGGTGGCGCTGGAGTCGAGATATTTCTAAAATCCGTATTTACAATATGGGTGTCCAATGGAAGGTATTTGAGAAATCTTTGACTAAGAAATCTTTTTAAATATGGCATTTTTCCAGACAAAAATAGTTTAAAGGCGCAGCGAAACACGCCGGGTATTTGCTAGTATAATATAAAAAAGGTTAAAATAAATTAATATAAATAATTCAAAAAGTAGAAAAAAAAATGTAAAAAATATGTAGCATAAATTGCAATAAAATAAAGTTTAATTAAACTAAGTTTAAAATAAAAAAAAAAAATTTTTATCAAATACCACATTCGATTCATTCGCCAAATAAATGCTTTAATTATTCATGTTCGTAACGCTGCTTCCAAAGTACACGAAAACCTCCACTTTTTAAATGTGTGACTGTCAACAGTGATAAAATTATGAAAAAAAGAAGTAGTATAACATTTAGCTAAGACAAAGCCGCAAAAGCAAAGCTTCGTCAAATTTTTTTATTTTTCCCAAAGCGACGTGCTACCGTTGGCAATTTCTTTGTTATATTTTATGCTAAGTATTAACTAGTTACAAAAAAAGTGAAATTAGACTTCATAAATAAAGAACAATATGGCTGACCTTTTTCTGTCAGTTATTTTTTTTATTATTATTTCTGTACCTTTTTCCACTCGAAGAGCTAAAGGCTGTCACTCGTACTGCTTATTTACTGAACATGTAAATACATACACACACACACACACACACACCTTCATAAATAATTAAAATTAAAATGTATAGAGAGATACATATGTACATGCATATATAGTCACAGCAATCGAAAGAACGTTTTCTGTTTGCTTTTCAAGTATTTTCAAAGTTAAAAGCAGAAAAAACAAAAATTAAAAAAAAAAAACGAAAAGTTACCAAAGACTCCAAGCAATTGCTGGTTTCATTAATTTATGCTTGTTTTCTTCTGCTTCTGTATTTTTTTCCTTTTTTTTTGTTGCCCTTACTTTGAAGTTCTGTAGAAATTTAATATTTGTGCGCGCTTTGGGAGTTTAATTATATTTTGTACAACTTTTGAATTTGAATATGGTTAATAAAGCAAACAAGAAACTACCAAAATGCAGTGGTCACCACTCACCACGGCCATTGGCCGTAAAATGTCTGGCGGAGTGTGATTTAATTTTGATGATACGAGTATGCTTTGCTTTTTTGTGGTTAACTTTTTTACTTTTTTGTATGTATGTACGAGTATGTGACTTTGTCCACATGTATTTAAATTTATGCGTGCCTAATTTTTAACTTCACTCCACGCTGTGATTGGAAAGTGTAATTAAATTTCATCATTTTGATAATTTAGTAGGCCTCCCTTTTCATACTTATTTAGAAATTCACGCACATTTTTTGTAGGATCAGCATAAATGACCCAATTTCAGCTATTTTAGCTGCAATTTGTATGCAATTTTCTCAATTACATTAACGATAAGTTATTGTGAACAATATTACAATTTTTTAAAATCCTTCTCCAACATTTAGCATGAAATATCTGCTGAGATGTCAATTTTATTAAGTAAAATAAAAAGCATGATTGAATTAAGCAGCTACATAGCTACTTCACTTTTTGTCAAACGGCCGCCTTAGCATCCAAACCGCGTTGCTTCTTAAAAATAATAATAGTAGTAACCTCAAAACTTTTTAATATCAAAAACTAACAGGCAACAATTTTTGTTTCTTTATGCGCTTAATAAGTTCGAATCCGGCTTTTAATGACAGCATTTGTTGTCTGATTACAAGATTAACCCCGTTTCGTAAATATTCCATGTAAATGTGTATAAAAGACGCGCTTTTCCATTTAATGCTTGTCACGCGCATATATGAAAATTCGATGTGACAGAGTAGAAAGTTTTGTAATTTTTAGAAGGAATATGTAGGTTTAAACTAATTTAAAGTAATGTGACTATGTGATAATCATTCAAATGCCACAAACATGAATTTGTAAGAACTCAATTGTTGAGTTATTAAGTTTTATTTATTTTTCTTGTAATATATAAAGATTCACTTTCATAAATTTCAAATTTTTGTTCTTTTCACCGTCCTGGGGTTAATCCTACTATTAAGAATAATCCTGATATTAATGGTATATAAATATAAATGCCTTACACCATAAAATCGTTTAAAAACGAAATATCTACAAGTACAAGTACAAACTTATATTTTGTAAGCGTGGCTATTGTATTGCTTAATTTAAATAAAACGGCCTTGAAATTTCTTATTAATAAATCAATAACATTTTACTACTTATTATTAATTTTTAAGAAAGCAAACAAATTCTTAACCATTTTCCATACTTCGTAAAACAACCCTTTATAATTCGAATGTCATTATTTACCTTTGCTTTTATAATGAAATCATGAGTAAAAAGCATATCGAAGGCAAATTGCATACCACCTTTGGTTAAAAATTCAAACTAATTAAATAGTTAAAACATACTCATAATTTATCAATTAAAATTACGTTAAAATTTGAATGCATTCCTTTTTTCTTCTCAATACGCATCAACTTGCGAAAAAAGTAGAAACGCAATAAATAAATTTAATTTTTGCTACTGAAATAATCGTCGTAATTATTAAAGCAATATTTTCATGAATAAAAAACACGCTGTAGAAAATTCAAAGAACAACCAAATCCAAAATTATTAAATTTAATTAAATTTAATTTAGGATATCACAGACTTTAACAGATAAGCTTTACGCAGGAGCTAATTTAAGAGAAGAGGTTCTGCATTCATATGTGCCCACAAACATGTGTTTTTAATTTTTTGAATTGTTTCTTTCATTCTTTCCTTAGAGACAATTCGAAGGGATGTGTTAAGAATTACATAAGTCAATAATAGTTCGCCTTCCCCTTGCTCAACGCTGCGCAAGCCAAATTCTATTTTACACCCCGAAATGCTGCCATTTGAGTTACATTGTGTACATTGTGCAAAAAATGCAATTAAACTGAAAGAAAACGCAATTTAATTTAATTCAATTAATGCTACTCAAGTCATCGCTCAAATATCAGCAAGAAAAAAAAAGAACGAAATATATCTATGTATGTACATATATATGTACTATATGTGCTTACATTTGTGTGTCTGTATGTGATTATGGCAAAACAAAGACTAACAACAAATTCGCAATTATATTGCAAGTGGAAGCCACAAATGCGCAACTTAGCACACCCAAATGCAGGCCGAGCAAGTAAATAGCCTAGGCAGGCGCACTCGGCAATGTGGTTAGATAGTCAGTCAGCCAGTCAGTCAGTCCGTCAGTCAGTCAGTCAGTCAGTCCGTCAGTCACTCAGGCAGTAGTGAGTTAGTTAGGCATTCAGCAGGCTTGTAATTCCTACATTTTATGCATTCACATTTTTTTTTTTTGGTTTATGTCAGACACGTTCGTACGGCGCGCAGTAATCGTATGCAAAATGCATTCATACGGACATATATACTATACACATACATACACTGGTTTGTACATACATATGTATGTGTGAATGGAAGTATGAAAAGCAAGGAGCCACCACAGAGTAAATGGGTCATTCCAGCGTAGCAAAGCAATTCGAATAAGACTTCAGAAAAGGTTGTTTTCGATTTAATTTTTCATTACTTTCTACATCTCTTTAATTCTTAACTTAAACTAAGAGGTAGACTGGCTGTTTCTGATAAAGCAATTTTCATTAAGTTGGCCAGACATTTCTAGCGTATAGAAGGTAAAAGACTGCAAAAAGTTGTTATCCAAAAAGAGCGTAATCTGCAGCAAAGCAGTGGTGTGTAAAATTTTTATATTGAGCAGTTGTCACTGCTTAAGAAAATGCTTATTGGATGTTCCACCCTATTAATTTTTTTTTTACCCTAACATAGAGATATTTATGTGCAACCTCTTATTTTTCGACTTGTAACATTCGTGCGGAGAATACGCGACTGCGGATGTAAATTCTTAACTCCGAAATTCAAAAGTGAAGTAACTATTTTCTACTCATTATATCACCTGCTACCTTCATCTTTAAAAATGTAATATTTTCACTTCACTTATTTTCCAATTTAAACTCATATCTGACTTCAAATGATACAATTTTGAATTCTATCAAATTTTTGATTATATAAAATTATTTAAGGTTTGAGGAAAAACGAGTCAAAGTGCTCCGCCCGCCACTTTGGACTGACCCAAATGTATATATGTTTGTTTATATGTATTCGCACACATTCACTTACATACTTATGTATGTATGTACTAGTTATTTTGTCAGAAGCAAAAAATGCAATTAAATTTATGAATAATTTTTACGCTTGAAATGGTAATAAATTTTGTAGAACAAAAAGAATGGCACTCAACGAACCAGAGTGCATTGAAGGAAAAAAAGAAGGCAAACGGGATTACACAAATCTGGGCATGTATGAATAAACATAGCTACATACATATATACATACATACATACATACATACATATAAAAGCATGGAAACGCGGTAGTTAAATTAGAGTTTTTTTGCAAACTCCAAAAAAATTTTTTGACCAATTTACTTAAAGGTTCACATTTATTTGGGGAATACACGTAATTAAAATAAATTCAGGATCACTCTTAACAAACATTTACAATGATGTTGGAAATACACCTTGAGAACTACAATATTTTCCAACATACTGTTTGTTTTTGGGTGGAGAGAGCGTTTTTTATTTTTAGAAATATATTTTTCTTTTCTCTCTACTAATAATTTGTATAAATTTAAAATGGTGAACAAAAGTCACACAAAATTTTAATGATTGGGTGCTTAGTTTCAGAAAAAAAAATCGGCAAGCTTTATTTTAGGAAGTCCAACGCATTTTTCGCCCTAAAATTTAACACCTAATAATGAAACTGGGCACAAAACTTTCGATGGGAATTTTTAGCGAATTATAGACAGACTGGTTGGTTTTTTAAAGTTAACTTTTGGCAGCGTTGGATTAGGTTATGACTTTCTTTTGTTTTCCAGCTTATAACAATGCAGAGTTAAAAAGAAACCTTTATTTGCCTTACATAAAAATCTCTTTGCATTAACTTTGCGGCAAGAAACACTTTTTGCAATATTTTATTTGTTTCGCAATCGAATAATTTCCAAGTAATTTCGACGTGACTGTTTGTTCAGAACGAACTAAATATGTGGAAAAGACGGAGTTGTTGGGGTTTGCAAAATCAACTAAACACGCCAAAAATAAACAAATGCTGGCCTCATAAAAATTACAAACACTAAAAAATGAAAAGAGTAAGAAAATAGATATTTTTTAGTTATTGCTCTTCGCTGCGATAATTGTTTCAACATTGAAAAATTTCGTACGAAACAGACCAAAGTGAAGCGCGTCAAGTGTTTTTTTTTTTTATTTAATTTTATTTCTTTGGTTTGTTGTTTTTGGTTAAGACCTAGTAGTAGCCAAACACCTGAAAGTCAGTCATTGCAACAGACGAGTGTGTATAAGCGATTTCATGTGTTTAGATATAATCCATTGCTATAAACATATGTATGTTTTCATATAAGTATATACCGACGCATGTACATATGTACATACATACATACAAATAAACATTTGTCTGACTGTCTGTTTATAGCGAAATGAATTGCGATACTTGAAGTAAAGTATCTAATGCCAAAGTGGTATTTACTGATGGTAATTGTTGCTATTGGTGTTGGTTGCATGTAATGCTCTTGCGTGCACATACACATAAACCCACATAGCGCAATGTCTATGTGTTTGTTTGATTGTGTGTATGTGATTGGTGGCAGTCGCGCACTAAATCGCAATTGTAACGCAACACTTGCAGCTTGCAACAACAACCACCGCCACAAACAATGGTAAATGTGAAGATGTACAGTGCAACAGAGCCATTTTTCAATATCGCAATTTTTCTTCACCTAAAAACTTATTAAAAGCAGCAACCAAACTGGCTGGAATTAATAAAACAAAAAAAAAAACGAAGAAGCTGGCAGTATGTATGAGTAACCAGAAAAAAAAAATTTATTAGTAGCAGCATAAATAAGTTAATGAAAGCACAGCAACAAAACGTTATTGTTGTTGTTGTAAATAAAATTTGAAGCGCGAATAGATCATTCATTCGCTAAAGAAGAAGCTGTTGGCGTCGGAAGAGTCTCAAGGCCTCGCAAAACTTGAGCACATGTGTTTGAAAGAAAGGCAAAAAGCTGCACAAAAACGAAACCAAACAAAAAAAAAAACCAATTTTATTATATTTATTTGATCATGAATCATAATTAAAAACACTCACCTACATACGAATATGTACATACATATGTATGTATGTATGTATAACAATAGAAATGATGCTAATGATAATTATTAAAGAAAAAATCTAAACACATTTATCCGCAAAAGTTGAAGCGCAGAAAAAGTTGCAGAGTTTTTTAGTTTGGCTTTTCGTTGCTACAAATACATACATACATACATAGGCATTTTTTTTCTATGAATATGTTCGATTGCATGTGTGAGTGAGCGCTTGGCTTAAGCGCTGTGGGCGATTTGTTGCAAAATCCGCAGTCAAACATACATACATACGAACATACATATGTTAGTACATACTTAGCGGCGGCAGTCATGAAGCGGCCGTAATTTAACATGAAATTAATGGAATTACATATCTATACATATGTATATATGTATGTATGTACAATGCAACAAAAATGAAGTGAGCGCATTTGACGTTGAGTGAGTGGAACGCTCATACAGAGATTATCTATTTACTGGTAATAATTTTGTGTTGTTGATAAATATAAGTTTAATCAAGTTAAAAATATTTTGTAGACCACTTATATATGCAAATATGTACATACATACCTACCCTAAATCAGAATTATATATCTTTTTTTGTACATCTTGAACTTGTTTAATTACTACGGGAACATCAAAAAGATTGAATGGTCTGCAGCAAGTCGATTTTACATACACAAATGCTTGTGGAAAAAATAAGAGGACTCGGAACATTTTTTTTAAGTTTTGGCTATTAATTATTTATTATTTGGCTTTTTTCACAAAAAAATCTTCCATAAACTGGCCTTGAGCTTAATAAAATTGTAAAATATTTACATTTACTAGGCCAACAGAAAAATGAACAAACATTTGTATTTGGCTGTTATCTAATTTGTAGTTTTTTCTATAAAAATTCAGTTCATTTTTAACAAAAGCCATAGACAGCCCCATTTTTTGTTTTATACATACATACATAATTTACTATAATAATTCAAATAACATTGCATTAAAATTTTATTATTTTTGCAAAAAAAAAGAACAAGACCTTAGAACTTTCTTGTGTATGCAGTTTTGTGGTTTATAAAATTTTAGTAAAGTTCAATGCAATAGGGTCATTTCATCTCAAATTGTCCAGGCAGTTAGGGTTATGTCTTTTTTTTTCAATACATGTTTTTTATAGTTTCTACATCGAAATCCATGAGACACGTATTTTTTCTTTTTGCTTGATTTTTAGTTCTTTCGTCGTGGAGAATTTTTGAAAATTTGTCTGAAAGTTTGATTTTCCTCTATTGGTGCATGTTAATTTTTTTTGAAAATTCGATAACTTTGCGACCCATCTTCGAAATTTTTTTTCTGTTTGTAGGTAAAGGGTTCCTCCCTCCTATATGCACTTCGCAAGAACATGCCAGCACGAATGGACTTTAGTGGAATGAATTTGAGTGTATAAAAATATTTCTAATACCAAATGTACTTAATAAATGCATTAAAAATTGCGATTATTTCACTTTGACTTCAAAAAATCATAATTCCTAAACAACGAATTTAGGCTAGTAGAGACTGCTACATAATTTAGTATAAGTATATGTATATGTATACGACTATAAAAACAAATATGAAGGAAAAAAAATGATACAATTCGAAATTTTTTAGGTCAAACATTTTTTGATTTTTTTTTTATAATGACGATAAAAACATTTTTTTTTAAATATAACATGTTTCACACTTTTTAATTTGAGATTTTCTACAAATAGAAAAAAAATTTCGAAGATCAGTAAATTTTTCGCAAAGTTATCGAATTTTCAAAAAAAAAATTAACATGCATCAAAAGAACAAAATCGAGTTTTCAGACAAATTTTCAAAAATTCCCCACGACGAAATAACACAAAACGCAAAAAAAAATACGTTTCTCATGGATTTCGATGTAGAAACAATAAAAAAAAAATTATTGAAAAAAAAATACTTAACCCAAACTGCGTGGACGATTTGAGATGAAATTACCCAATATTAATTTTGCCTGCTGGCGTTTGTATTAAATTTATTTTTATTTTAAAAATAAACGCAATACATTTAATAAAAAAAAACTAAAATTTTACAGTAAATTTTAGCGACTTAAGTTTGCACTAAAATTTAATTTTTTTAAGTTTGAAAAATTTAATTATGTAGATATATTAAATGATGTATGAACTTTGGGTTTATTTTATTTATTTATTTAACAGAAATTAAATTTAAAAAATAAATAGCCTAAACTGGTCAAAATATAGGAATTTTTTAACATTGTTGCCGCCAGTGTACATGAACTATGTATGTCTGTATATACATATGTCTTAAGACAGGAGTTCGCCCCCCAGGATGTTTAAAAATAAAAAATAAAAATGCACACACATATGTATGCTATGTATGCTATGTATGCTATGTACATATGTATCTACTTGAGTTTTTTTCTGTTGCCCTTGAGTTGAAAATTCACAACTCTGCCAAGACACATGTTTCTGTGCTCGTAAGAGACTCTCGACAGCAAAATGCGTCTTCTTAAACAATCGCACAACGAAATTCGACACTCTTCATACAATACCAGGAATTCGTTTGCGGAGGAGTAAATAAGTACTCTTGAACGAAAATAGTTATTTTTTTTTATTTCGTTAGTAATCAACTTAATATCTAATTGAATAAACAAAATCGGAGCTGGGTACATATGTACCTACATACAAACATCCATTAATTATTGTGCGCAATGCGAAACCTGCACTTTAGCTGCACCAAACAAAACAAACACGCATCAAAACTGAAAATCGGCATCTGAGTAATTGTCTATCAACTCATCCACTAGAAAGGATTTCCAACACTTGAACGAAGTTTTGTGACAAAAAGTTTAGTAACGTATCAAACCATTGGACACACACACACACACATATGCACATATGCAAATTTTCAAAATTTACAAAATAAATACTTTCGATGCAATCATTCGCACTACGAGATGTAAAACTCCTACAATCTTTCTTGCAATTTCCGTAAAAGTAGCCGAAAAACTTTTAACTCAATTAAAATTTTATTATACTACGATTTTGTAACGCACAAGCGTAAAATTGCACTTCTCTTTTGCCGGCGCAAAAACGATTCAAAAGAATCGAAAATTTAGCAAAACTTCATACAATAAACAAATAAACAAAAAAAAAACGCATAAAGAAATGCTGAATACACAATAAATTTTTTATCGCTTATAAACAAAATTGTTGATGACATAAAGAAAATTTGAATATCAATGAAAGTGGAATTGCCAAAAGCAATACAAAAAAAAAGCGTACATAGAGCGGGGAAAAGCGTGGAGTATGAATGTACATGGCAGGCTCCTTGCATTGCCAACAAACGAAATGAATACCTAATTTATTTATAATTTTCTAATTGTAAACTTTGCACGGTGAAAAACTTTTAAATTAAAGAGTTAAATTCACAACTCAACACTTAGTGTCAGTGACCTACTAAAGATTAAGAGGTCAGATCAAAGGTCATGGATAGTAAAGTAGCGGCTGTCTGGGTCATGGGAGCATATCATGCGGAGTTCTTTTACATTCCGGACAAGATAGAAATTAATTTTGCACGGAAATGCCATCTAGAATTTCGAGAATATATGTGTGTACATTTGTATCCAAAACTCAAATGGAACCAGAGTTGTTGAGTAACATTTAAAAGAATCTTCAATATAAACTATACTTTAAATGGCAGTTATAATTTTTATAGCTTACACAACGAAGTGATACATATGAACACACATATTTGTAAGATGTCGGTCGATGAGTTTTATTTGCCTTTTCATTAAATAAGTTTTAGGCTCCAAATGTAGCGTTCGCTCCACACACACACAGTTTCCAAAAGGATGCAAAAGAGGCAACAAAAGAAAAATCTTCTACCCAAACTTGTTTTATCCCAGAAAAACGCTCTAATGCTATACAAGCAGCCACATGCAGGTATAATAAAATAAATTCATTTTCAAATTGCTCTCGAGGCAACACCAGTGTCAACCAGCTAAACCAGTTTAGGTCTAAACGACTAGCAAAGGTAACAGCGAGTCAAAAAGGTAAACAAGTAAATATTCAAGACACTGGTGGTAGCAGCAAGAAAAAAAACAAACCAACCACCGATTAAAGCATACTTACTTACACAAATACATATACATTGCTGGATGTTTAGTGTTGGAAGTGTATTAGAAAAGTATAGTAAAGAGGATTGCGCTCGTGAAAACCCGCATTGGCGCTAGCTGCTGGGTGCTTAGGTACATAGACGCTTTTGAAGTCGCCAAGCTGCGACTGGCAATTGGAAACGTAAGTAAACCAGTGCTTAGTGCAAAAGGTGGAAAAACTAGTCGACACGAAATACGCAAATGGTAAAATATGTAGAATGGAGACAAGGCAAAATGTTGAGTCAGAGGAGAAGGCATCTGGCGGCGGCCGCACAAAATATTCATAGCCAGCATATCGACGTAGCAGGAAATGAACCTGCATGCACTTTTGAGTGCTTGTGTACCCGTTCATACCTTTTGCATACGCCTGCGCTTGCTCTGCTACAAATACTCAATCGTACGAGTACACTGCAGTTTGAGGCACTTGTGCAGTTGTGTATGCGCGCTCGTTTGCCGCGTGTAAGCTCAATACATATGTATGTACCTACAAGTGTGGTTGTCTTATGAAGGTACATACTTACAGATAAAGTGTATCGAAAGTATTGACCTCCAGTTGCAAGCGCAGCAATGAGTTGTGTGTCTGCTCACATTGCAACCGCTAGATACTATTTGCACAACATACTCGTACACAAATTGTGCGCAATGAGAAATGAAAAGCGTAGTGATGCAAAAAGCAGACCTTCTTGTAGAGTTCGTGGGCTTCAGCGCATTGCTGGATATACATTTCAAAAGAGGCTTGAAAGGGAATTCTTAGTAAAGCCACAGCAAAGTGGATTCGAAGTTGGAAAGGAGGCGCTTGTGGTGCTTGTTGGAAGTTTGTGGTTTCTTCAACAAACGATTGAATAGTAAGTCGCGTCCGTAGATAAGAAGTTTAATTGGACTGACAGCCACACTTTTCTGTCAACAGGCTCAATCATCTTATTATTACTAGAATTTCATTACAATCGTACAATTTTAATAAGTCCGTCGGTCTAAAATAACTTGAATCTTTCGCAAACATACTACCAGGCGACGTTTACATTCGCGTTTCACAGATTTAAACTGCAAACCTAGACATCGCTGTGCTATCCGCTTAAATATAGTATCCCAAGAGAATTTGCCTTCAGTGTTCTGCTCTTGAAAGTATGCGCTACCAATGAACACAGCGAGCCCTGTTCAGAATGTTGAAGTGCAGAATAGCAAGATATTTTTGTCCACAAATCGGTAAATTTTACATGAGCATCGATTTATTATTATAGTTATTATTGTCGACTTATTTATGAATCGGTTGTCGTGAAACTTTGGTAACGGCAGCTCGAGAACAATGCTGTTTAGACAGGATTGGACCGAGAGAGCGGCATTAAATGATTTTGCTGGAGAGGAAAACTAAAGAGATGATGGCTTCTTGTAAGGAATCAAGGAATATGAAGGTGTCACGCGGAACTTACAAGGTTGCTCGAGTTTATCCTCTGTTTTGGGTCTATATTTTATGATTGTCGTTATTGTTTGATGTACTTATTCTTGTATAAACTCCATATGCGCTTGCTGACCAGTATTTTGTAACGCCAATAATTATCAGGTCAGTAAGTAGTAACAAAAGAAAAATATAAAGTGTACAGTTTCGTTTCAAACAAACGTTAACCCCGAACATGATGTACTAGTATGAGATTAGTGGTGCAAAACTTGTAGATCAATGAAAATAAAAAGCTCACCTCAATATTGCGTTCAATCGCTCTAACACGAGAAACATTTGTGCATTTTTGATTCAGCTCGATACTTTCGTGTGTGTATTTTCAATAATCGCTTATCTCTTTCACTTGAGAGGTCAATGCCTTCTATACGAAAGTATTGCCATTCTAACTATGCGTGCTGACCGTTGGCTCCTCAGTTGTTGTTGCTGCTGCTGCTGCTGGTACTAGTGTTGTTGCCTGCCCAGGGAGCTGCTGCCCCAACTGACCGGTTGTTCAACACGCCAAATGCAGGCAGACATAAACGTAATTAAGAGGAAGCAAGATGCAAGATGCAGCAGCGGGAGAACATTAATGATTAGTCGGCGTCCGGACGCAGCCACTACAAAATGATAATGACAAAAACACTGGCAAGCAGAGGGGCACACAGAAAGACGGAGTGTAGACCCGGAAATCTTGTCTTTGCCTCGAATGTCGACTGTGCATCCAAAGTAAACAGCGGGATAATCACCACAAGACACCAATACTCGTAGAACAAAAGCGACTAAGACGGACGCGTTGTTGTGTTGTAGTTGGTAGGCCAGCTATATTCGTAGATACGTACATACATACATATGTACATACATATGTATGTGTACACATGTGTATGCTCGCGAGAATAGAGTCCAAAGGTTGGGGTTTTTCATTAATTATATTTTCCATACAATTCTATTGGCATTTGTAACTCCAAAATCTAATTTCCGCGGAGCTTGAATGGATTTTTGGAGATGTAATATGTTCACACACACACACACACTTTTCTTTATACATATGTACATATGTAAATTTGTATGTGTGTAGGTCGCTATGTGAAGTAGTGTAGCCTTTTGCCTTTTCACTACCTCAACCTCTTTAGTTGATGAGGGCCACTACTTAGAATGCTTTCTTAAACAAAAGTGTATTAACTTTTCATTCTTGTCTTTAGTTTAGTGTTGTTGTTGTAACCAAACCGGTTTCCTGTTACATTTCTTATTCGCAATCGTCCACAGCTCGTTATTTACGTATTGTTTTTATTTTAATTTTAATTATCTTATATCGATTTCGCGATTATTCATCATCAATTGATGCCGGTGCGCTTGGAGAGATGGATTTGGTTTTAGACTGTTGCTATTTATGTACTCGTATGTATGTAGATATGTAACTGCTTTGGCTTTCTTTCAAATTCTTTACATATTTTAAATATGTACATACATTTAAATACTTCAATGCAAATACCAAAGAGAATTGCCTTTCAAATTTTTTATTTACAAATCAACTGGAGTGTTGAGCCGGTCGTCGAGCATACGCAAATAACACAAAAGTATTCCTGACGTTAAAACAACAACAATTCGCACAATACACAGTACACACAAAGTCACAATAAAAAAATTTACACGCGTCGCTAAGCAATTTTTATAATTTTTTTGTTTTTTTTTTAACAATTCAAAGGCATTTTTAGGAAACACAACAAACACGATTGCTTCCTGGCAAACGCTGTGGTTCCGTTTCCTTCTTCCGATCGCCCTAAATCAATAGAGTAAAGGAACACAGCCTCTCCTTTGCTTTCGCAAATTATGAATCTTTTTTATTACACAAATTTCGATATTCTGAATTTTTACTAGAATTCAGTATTTATGTTTGGCTACCGAAATACACGTTATTCACTGGGCGCACGAGACGATAATCCGTGCTAACAACCGCTCCGAACACTGGCATCATTCGAACTTAACTCGATTTTGAATATTTACAACGTGCTAGTGAAGCATCTGAAACCCATTGGCGAAACGATGAGAGCGGCAGCACGAAAAGAGCAACAAATATGGCTTTGATGCTCGCAAATTTGCTTTGCTTCAATATTGTTCTCTCAGCAAGCTGGGGAGAGCGTGGAAGGGCGAAATTGCTTGTTTTTGTATATTGTGATGGAGTTTTTCGGCGTTGAGTTTTCTTTTTCTTTTTTGGTACACGAAGACGTGTGCATATCCTGGCTGCTGCAACGTAATGTTCAAAATTGTGGTTGTTGAAACCTCGTATGTACTGCAGATGCTCAGTTCTCATGTTTCGTCGTAGAAGCTGACTAAATTTTTCGGATTCAGATCCAAAGATTCCTTAATTTTGATATTGTGGCTGAAGAAACGTTCGCCTGTTGCAATCATCGTACGCAAAGTCTTCTTCCACAATATGTCCTACACACGGTTTTCGTCTCTTTTGATATCTGCTCTTGTAATCCCGCTGTCTTCTTACCGGAAACTAGGATAATGTGCCCTTTCTATTCAAAAAAAAGTGTCCCATTTAATTTTGCATAGTTTTAGGCACACGGTTTTATTGATCTTCAATTATGATCTTTGGAAGAAAACTATAAGGAGAATTATGTGTATATATTGGTTCCCTTATTAAAAGGTCTCAACTAAACATTATTGTTATGTATGTTCGATTTCTTATTAATAAATTTATTACGTTACAAAGTTTCCAAAGCGATGGAGTGCTGCAACAGCATGAATACCACAATTCCGAAATTTCCGAACTGTCAAGTACAGACACAAACCTTTTTTCCAAATGTCATTACATTAATTTGACAAGCACGTGTTTACGTTTTCTTCTGATTTTACTTGTTTTCCTAGCTCATTTAATTTACGAACATTTACCATAAACGCCAATTAAAAAGTTAATAAAAATGGAAGAAGACGGTCCTAAAGAAGCCAGCATTGATTTCGTACCAGCTCTTTGCTTTGTACCACGCGGTGTTGCCAAGGATCGTCCGGAGAAAATCGTGCTCACGCAATCGGAGTTAGCTCGAATCATAGAAGAAACAAGGAGCAATCTACACGAAGATGGTGAGGATGACGATGAAGATGAGATGGAAATTGATGATGAATCATGCAGAAATGGCGCAAATCGCAATCCAGACGATGAATTTGATTTCAGTAGCTATGACAATGAAGGTACTGCGAATACTGCTGTTATTGGTGCTGTTGTTGATCCAAAAGAACAGTTGCCAGATGAAGATAACGACTCCGAGGCAGAGGACGAAATAATTAAGGAAACTGATAATTTAATATTAGTTGGACACGTGCAGGACGATGCTGCTTCCATGGAAGTTTGGATATTTAACGCGGAGGAGGAATCTCTCTATACACATCATGATTTCATTCTGCCTAGTTTTCCATTGTGTATAGAGTGGCTGAATCACGACCCAGGTAGTGATAAGTCAGGCAACATGTGCGCCATTGGTTGTATGGACCCAGTTATTACAGTTTGGGATTTAGATATACAAGACTCGATTGAACCCACTTTTAAATTGGGTTCGAAAGGAAATCGTAAGAAGCACAAAGAAGCATATGGACATACAGACGCTGTTCTGGATCTCTCGTGGAATCACAACTTCGAGCATATACTCGCCAGTGGTTCGGTGGATCAAACACTTATACTATGGGATTTAGATGTAGGACAACCTCATACAACAATAACGGCATTTGAGGAAAAAGTTCAATCAATAGAATTTCATTTGGATGATGCGCAAAGTATTTTAACAGGCAGTGCTGATGGGATTGTACGCTTGTTTGATTGTAGAAATGCTGAAACAGTTAATAGCGATTACGTTAAATGGAAAATACCCGGCGATATAGAAAAAGTATTGTGGAACCCATGTGATACAAATCATTTTGTCATAGGCACAAACGATGGAAGTCTCCATTACGCTGATCGCAGAGAGCCAAATAAACTGCTCTGGTCCATAAAGGGACATGATGAGGAAATATCAGGTGTCTGTTTTAATAAGGACGTTGCGAACTTGTTAACTTCTACATCTACGGATGGTCGATTGAAAGTGTGGGACTTTAATGTAGGAGCTATAAAGGAAGTATATTCTCATGACTTCCAAATGGGTCGTTTGCAGTGTATGAAACAATGCCCAGAAGATCCATTCACCTTGGCACTTGGAGGTGAAAAGCCACCTCGCTGTCGTATCTATAATATTAAAAATTTTGAAGCTGTGAGAAAGGTTTTTAAAATCCCTGAAGTTCTGCAATAAATAGATTTTAAATTATTATTACCATCATTTAAAATAATACTTACATATTTCTTACAAAGTGATCCAGATTTAATCATTTCCGAAATAAAAGAAATCTTTTTCAATATAAACGTACAAAACATTTTATATTTTTTTAGAGAGTAATATAATACTATTCGCTTAAAATTATTTATGTTTATTAGTTTTTAATTGTAGAGAAACCTTATGCATCTATTTTGCTGTCAACTGCGTTTTTTTTTTTAGTAAAAAAACTACAGCGACGTGCTCGCCACGCACTAAGAGTTGTGGTAAATGTCTTTTTATTTCCACGGTTTTTCTATTTATGCTCTTCACCTGCTGCTGGGGCAACTCTATACCAAGTTCTTGTAATCTCCAAGTGCAGTCTTGTGGTTCTCCGCAAATTTTATTGTCGCCATATTTGTATTTACGCCGTTGCCATACTTCCTCCACATCGCGGAGCCATAAGTTCCAGAACTTATCAAAGAATATAAGTAGCCCTTCTAAGCTTCCGCGTATGCCATGTTCATGGCGAACAAGAACACGTACCCGTCGTTGCTCCTTCATACACTCTTTTAAAACTTTCATTGGTCCAGTCACGCCATCAAGATATGTATAAATGTTATGCATATCCTTCACTCTGAGGGCGCTTCCCTTTATAGGCAATTGATGTGGCTGGAAGCGACGTTGTTGTGTTTCTTCGGCGATGACAAGCTGTCGTTTGGAGCTGCTAGGATTAGCACCATCGTTACTGACACCACTAGCAGCTGCTTTTGGTGTACTTTTGGTTGTAACATTACACTTATTAAGGTTCATAATACCAAAACGTTTGAATGCGCTTTCGATTGCAGCAAGGTTTTGATAAATGACTTTCGGTTGCTTTTCACTGATGCGGTATTCCGGTGCATATAGAGCGCGTAAGGGGTCAAACTTTTCACTGGTTATGTCTAGATCACTATCCAATGAGCTAGATGAATCTTCCTTTGTCATTTTGACATTGCCAGACACACTTTCAGTCGTTTTTTCTTCATCTTCAGAAGCGATACACTTTCGTTCACTAATTTTGAGTTTTTTTTCTGACGAAATGTTAGAAGAAACTAATATTTTTATTTTTATATGTTGAGGATAATAGAAAATGTTAATTTTTCTAGAAAAAAAGCCGGCTATAAACAAAAATAAAATCAGCTGAAGATCGATCGTTGCCACTGAGGGTTCTATGCGTCTTGGTTGCCACTTGTTTGTAATTTTCATAGAACTCTGAACTCAAACTAATAGAGGTTTTCACACCGATTTAGTTACTTTGGCAGTTCGCAAACGTGTTTTACTCTGAACGATCGATTTTGGCTTGTGTTGTTAGCTTGGTATTTTATAATAGTACATTTACAAGGAAAAACTAAGACTTTGTTATATACAATACATATTTTACTATATTTCCGACTCACGACCAACCTGTCAAGCTTTATATCCTGGAAGTTCGTTTACTCGTAGTTCGGTGTTTTCGTTTGTTTGTAAAAACAAAATGTGTATATGTAATACCGGTGAATAAAAAAGTAACGAGTTGGATGTAAAGTCCAATCATATTTTAATACATATTAAAAAATTATAAAAAAAATAAATTACATATAATTCATCGAAACAAAGTTTAAATAAATTTATTTTTTAATAAATGGAAACAACTCAAGTTAAATAACTTCCGCACCAAAAAAGTTAATAGTGTGCTGTACAAATTTAAAAAGTATCAATGTTTAATCCGATCCGTTCTTTTGATTGAAAATTTAAAATTGTCATTCGATTTTTGTAAATAATTAATTTGTAAGTTTAACATTAAAAATTTGAAATTGCGGCATAACTTTCAAAAAGAAATATTATATATTCAGTTTCGAAAAAACCTAATTTGGTCTCATGGCTAGGGTTAAGAATCAATAAGACATACATATATACGGGGATATATAAGTTATGGAATGTATGTATGTATATATGTACTCCCTTTTGGTTGGTCAAGCATTCGGCAGACGATTTGCCGTCATCGCTTATCAGACGAGGACTATCATTAAAACAAATTCCGATTTTATCAAGGAATAACTGTAGTAACACAAAAGTTGGTTAGTCGCATGTCGTATGTGTATATACATACAAATGTATTTATATCTACATATCCTAAATTATGTTACTTAATACTGTTATAAGTAAGTATTATTTTTCAATGTCCTCAAAAAGTGGTACAAACTTGCGTACCTGGTGCAAAATACACATACTTTTATGGCAGCTTCTTGGTGAAAAGAAGAGTTGATTCAAGATATCATCTGATGTTTACATACAAATATATAGTATATGCATACGTACATGTACAAGTGTATGTGGCGTTAACCAAATACACTTATCTCGCCTTAACAGCAATCGGCATTTGTTCAGTTGCTTAAAGCAAATTAAATAATTTAAAAATTCAAACCATTTTTCACATACTTAAACTGAGAACGGCAAATTAACACTTACATATGTTTGTATGTATATATTACTAATGACAGGAAACAGCTGTTTCAAACGGCAATAAATATGACAATCAACTTGCTGTACAATAGGTAAACAAAATTGGATGTAAAGAGTACTCGAACTCATTATCATTGCAACTATGCAAACATAAGTTTAAATTCTTGGTTTATATTTATAGATTTAATCGTTATAAATAGAAGTGAAATATTCAAGCTCCGAAGTTAAAGTAAATAGAAATAGAAATATTGATTGCAAAAAAACTATTGTTTCAAAAAATATCTCTATAATTACACGATTTACATAAATATTTTTAATTAAATTACTAAACAATTTATTTGATTATTTTTAATTGAATAATTTTAATTATCTTCAATTACTTTTGGTATTTTTAAATTTAATGATTTATTTGAATTCGTGTAGCCAAATAAATTCTCTTTATAAAGCTAATCTCAGTGAATAATATATTGCAACGCAGTAAATAAAGGTGTGCCTATGTATATGTACATATGTATGTATATGAAAAAATTACCCTCATTATATGTACATATATGTACATACATACATACATCCATACATATTTGTAATATCTCTTTCCATGTTTCATCCGCAGACTTTTTTCTAAATGTAATTGCAAAGTGTAAACACCATTGACAATGTCTGTAAAAACTAATTTCTTAATTATATACTAAAGTAATAATAATAAGAATTTAAAAAATTGTTTGTCATATATTTGGAAAAATAATTAAAAATAACACAGTCCAACAAATTTAGAACTTCTTTGCAACAAAGTAACTATAGTAACTCGTATTGAGTTACAAATTAAGGGAAAAGTGCATACAATGGAGACATTGGCGTATACGCAACTTTAAGCAGTTCCAATTTGTATGGTAAGAAGACTGGTGCGAAAAGACATTTAATCCAATTTGTAGTTCGAAAAAAGGTTCTAGTAAAGTTATTTGGATATTCCACGTATATTTTATGCCAAATATATTTCTCATCATCTCGTCTTAATGTTTTTACACATATTTTGCTTAGCACAAATATCCATTGTGACCCCAAAAACCTTTAAATGCAAATAGCAAAATTATAATTCGGACATGATGAACTAACACTTTGTTCGGCAGAAATTATCTGTGCAATGCCTTCATTAAGAAAAATACTGTTGGTTAGTGTAATCAAATAATTAAAAACAAGTCCAAAATTAAAAAAAAAAAAATAATTAAAACAATTATAATCATTTATAAATGTAATCAAATAATTAAAATTGATTGAAAAAAAAAGTGTTATGTACTAGTAAACATACAAAAAAAAAAATAGATACTCGAATGTCGATCGTGTTTATTTTTTACTGCTGTTCACTGCTTAATGTTATTTGCTATTTGGTTCTGAGGAACTTATTGTTTTTTTTTTATTAGTAAATTTGGTACTTTTTCGTAATACAAGGTGTTACGGTCTAATGTTTATAAATTTGTTCATACATACATACATGTAGCACACACAAACATGCGCGCTTGGAGCTATTTTCGCACACAAGCCACCATCGTTGTCGTCTGCAATTTTCATATCGCTCGCTAATCACTCAGTGCATATGTACTTATGTGTGTATGTATGTACATACATATATATATCTAGACAAAAATAAATGTATCTCATAATTTTTTGTATTTAGTTGCATAGGCCACTTGTCCATATGTATGTATGTATGTATGTACATATTACGTTATCACAATAATTTCAGTTTTTTTTTATCACTAACCGCACAAGTTCCAAATGTTATTTCATGTGATAAGGTTAGATACCCTCAAGTGGCGATTGGCTCGAAATAAAAACATACATATGTAAGCATAGATGTATATAGCATTTATGTATGTATGTATGTATGTACCTGTCTACATTTGGCAAAACAGTTGAAAATTTACTATGATAAAATTTTCAAACAATTCATTACATGAAAAACCCGCTAAAATAGTCTTATTTATAAGAACTGCTTGAAACTATTTAAATTTTCTTTGTACGATCAAAAATGCATATGCTCAAAAATCACAACCTGCTAAAGTCCATTTAGTTGTTTTGGCAAAAGTAGGTACTTACATGCATGTATATATGTATGTATGTATGTATATACATATGTGAGTTGAGCGCTTATTAATCACATTTAGTCGATACTTAGTACCTGTTGATATCAAACGCTTGCCTGACTGCATTTCTTTTTTGCCTCTTTGCCAGCATGATTATCAATTCCTCTCACTCACTCACTCACTCACTCACTCTCTTTCTCCCTTTTACACATTTGCACGTGAGACTATTTTCATTTGGTCACACTGTGGCACTGTCGATTTCCACAAGGTACATTTTTTTTTCGAGATAAGCGCAGCGCATCTCATCAATGAACAGACTGCCGGGTCTCCCGACTCTCCGATGTCGTGTCGGCGTTGTGTGTACGGCCAGCGGCCAGCACGCTTTTCGTCCGTAGTTCATATTTAGTTTTCGACTTGTTGAACGCAACGCATCGCTGGCAGTTGTGTTTGAGCGTGCGACCACCGCGAACAAGTGTTTCGGAACATTTTACCAAACAAAAATATATTTTTGAAAAATAAAAATTTGTTTGACCGAACGAAACCAACGGGAAATAAACAATTAAATATTTTGATGTGAGTGAAATTGGCAAAGTGTGTAAAAGAGCTGGGAATGACGGAGAACAAATAGAAATTGGTGATTTGATGAATGGCAAACGAGCAAATACAAAAAATAAAATCACGCAGACAAAACGAAAAAAAAAAAAACGCATTTGAATGCGAGTGAAAAAGTAAATAGAATATGTACAGCAAATATTAAATAAAGGTAAAAACGTCTGTTCCATTGAAATACAAAACGAAAAATCAACAAACAAATAAAATTTATTGTCACTCGCATCCACACACTGCATGTGGTGTAATTGTTTATAAACAATTAAAAAATAATCATTTGCGGTTTCGTTTGAATTTACACGCAGTGTTTGCATTTATTCACAAACGAAAAAAAAACACGCCGAATGTTCACAAATAAGCGTTGTTCGAACGCAGACTGAGCGCGAAAAGTTTAATAGTTTGAATTCATGCCCGAGTGCCCGAGTGCCCGAGTGCCAGTCCTAGATTGCAGAAAAAAAAAAAACAACAGAAAAGTATTACTCGTTTAAAGCAGGAACAGTTAAAACGTTAATAAGGTGTGTATTGGACAAAAAAAAAAGTAAATGAAATGTGAAAGTGAGGAAATGATTAGCACAAATGTTTGTAGGCAAGTAGGTAGAAATGTTCAAATTCTTGTATTCGCGCCTACTAATGCAAATATACATACATACATACATACATACATCTCTGAGTTTACAAATTATGTCAAACTAAAATAACACACACGCGTGCAGCACTCTGAAAACTATTAAATATAAAATTTAAAAAAAAAAGATAAATTAAACGATATGTTTAGTGTATTTTATTTGGTATTTTTCCTTGAATGCCTGACAAAAATTCTTTTATTTCCACATAACACCGCTGAACAATTTATAAATATAATATTTAATGTATGTATGCATAAATAACTTAAATAATAGATACAAACAGATATTTATAAATACCACAGTATAGCTGCTTAGGGAAAGCAAGAAATTTATTTCGTTTTTGCTCCTCCTACGAATTTTAAAAGCCATCACAGGCATTCGGCAGACAGGCGTCTGTTTAGCAATCGAAAAAAAAAAGTTTAATAAATTTTTTGTACACAGGCACTTTAGCCAAACGCATAAAAAAATTCACAAAAATGTGCGAATATGTTTATCTGCGGATATTTTTTTATACTTACAGCCGCCAAAGATGAGGTATACCGATGTGTGTGTACAAAAACATTTAAGTTCAAAAAATATGTATCGAAAAAAATTTTTCTTTTAAGTTTCCATGTTCTAACTATATACGTAAATTTTTTATTTTTTATTGTGAGACTATAACTGACTATTTATTAAATTTTCACACTATTCATTTGCTCCCGTTTTTATTTTCATATTATTTTTTGTGCTCATAATAGTTTAAATGTGTTGCCGGTTAAGACAAATATTTTTATCTGTATTTTCGAATTTTTTGTTAATTTTTTCAAACAATTTTAATTAATTATAATAATAATTTGTTGCTTACATCATGGACGTACATACATGCATTCAGAGTTCAGTGTTTTGTCGTGGCTTTTTTATCATTTTCGATCAAGTCAGTTGCAATAAATAAGTAAAAAAAAATTTAATTCGAGCGCGTTGAAGTGTAGAAAATGTCGTCTCGTCAAAAAAATTGAGTTACCTCAATTTATGTACTAAAGCAATTTTAAGAAGCTCGTCTCTTTCTGAATTGGGAGGAGTATGAAGATAGTAGTAAATCAAGCAACAAAGATAAGCACCACTTACAAGCGCTACTGTTTGCTCAAAAGTCTCGGCCATTTAATGGAAATACAAATAAATAAATGCATATATTAATAAATAAAAGCATAAAATGTAAACTCGCAATCTTGTTGCATTACAAAAGTAAATTTTTGCATAAAAAGAGTGTTAATTATGTTAATTGCGGTTGGTTTTATTTTGCATTGAATAAGGCTATTAACTTTACTAAATTCGCACAAATATCAATGCCGTTGAAGGTACTTACACACATACATACAAGCACAAATCTGTATTTAAATGCAAATCTAAATATATATTATAACTTATTAAAATTAAATATGTTCATGAGAATGAAACTCATTATCAACATGAAAATCACGAAATCCGTTTTGCAGAGAATTTGCTAGCAAATTAGCCAATCACAATTAGTTGGCGAAATTATTACAAGCAATCAATCGACATTTGACTAGCGATCTCGCAATTGACGTTTTATATTTCCGATATCGGCAATATACTTATGCCTGAGCATTGACATAAAAGTCAACCATAAAAAAAATTATAAAGCTTTTGCTTTAGTTTTGTTACACTCGTTTGCTGGCTGATAAATCGAACAATCAATACCAAGTTTTTTTTATTATTCTCAAAACCATTATACGTATATGAGTGAGGTTCAAAAGATTTATGTTACTCGTACGTTGTCATCTACACACATCTGATGTGGGTGCTACAAATATGGAAAATTTTCGGCTTTCGAATTTCTTAATATTTGTTAGCTTGGCTTATAGCATTTGAAAGGCAACATAAAGAGCAAGCATGCAAATGAGTGTGAAAGAAATTTATCAAAATTATTACAAAGGTAAATAAATACCTGTGTATGTTTTCTTGTGGGTATAATCTACAGATATGTACATATGTACATACAAAAGCGAATGTTTAATTTCAATGCCTAATTAAAAGAAAAATCTTGTTGGCGAAAGTGTTTGCTATAATATTTACTCACCTTAGTGATGGATAAGCGGATCATTCTTAGTTTTGCTATTAAATTAATCTTCTTTTCTCAGAAAATATTCACATTTAATGTATCGCTTACTCATTGCAAATCTGTTCCTTGCCAGACAAGTGCTTGCGTTAGGTATCTATGTCAAACACTATTTTATTTTTTTTTTGAAGTGAAGTCTCGCGATTGGGGGGCATAATAATCGGGATGACTTCATATCTGGATGTAAGAGAGTAACATTAGGTAAAGTGAGAAAGGCCCTTGTTTTTAGGAACTTAAAAATTCGTTTTCTTGTTTAAAATACAGTGTTCAGTATTCATTGATAAAATCAACTCTCGCTTAGTTAATTCGAATCGGTGCCTGTGAACAGCTTATGAAGTGCCCACTTTAATCAATCGACTTCGAGGTCAATTAAGCAAACTTTAATCTCACTATCACGTGTCTTAATGAAACATATGCATAAATAAATAAACATTTTATTTGGCCTTCATTTTCATATTTTATTTTAATTTTTAAATACTTTCATAATTACTTGTATCGCCTACAAAAATATTTTAAACATGTTCGTTCTCAGTATTTTAGGCCAATAATAAAAGCAGAGAAATATTCCAGTGGCCGTGAATATTGGACATCCCTAGTTGAACGTTTACAATAAATTCATAATTGAATATTTTCTATTCCTGCGTACAAACAAGTGTTTTGTAGAATTCTGCTTAGCAATTGGCAGCTGTTTTTGTAGGTGAATGTGAGTTTGATTTGCCAATTGCATGATTAACAAATATTTACGATTTTTTTTTATTTGTACATAAAAAACTTAAGCGAATTTGAAACCGTTTGCCTGTAAAGGTGATACACAAAAATAAAGGCATTTATGGTAGATTTTATCGAAATAGAAATTAGTCTTCTTTGGGTCATTAAACCGTCTATGCACTTAAATTTATTGTTGTGTGAAGTGACCAGAGAAGCAAATTTGTCAGGGCCTTTTCTTCATAACGTATTACAGAACAGCTCCGAAGGAAGTACCACGCAGATCGCCACACTATGTACTTATCACAGAAAAAATAAACTGACATCGATTTCTTTCATGTTCTCTCGGAAGCGAGTACCATGTCATATTTCTAATTTCATATAAAAAAGAATAAAGGAAACTATTCAGATGGTAAGGACCTTTACAATTCAGAGGTTGGTTTCAGTTTTACTCCTTTCATTTTCTACTGGGTGTATATAGAATCATATACATTTACAAACACACACACACATACATACGTACAATACAAAAGACCATTGATTAAAGCGAACAGAGAGATAAAGAAAGTCGTTTGAATGGCCAAACTTCTTTTATGGAAACAGTATTTGCAAATAACTGAATGGCCCAAAAAAGCGAAAAAAAAGTAATAAATTTTGAATTAATATAATAAAGCAAGGGGTGTACTGGCTTTTGTAAAGCGTTGGTCAAAGGAATTCCGCGATCCGTATATAACTAAAACACTTTTTACTTCATTGGTAAGACCAATACTGGAGTATGGTTCCATAGTTTGGAGTCCTCGTTATCAGGTCCACTCAGACCAACTAGAGTCAATACAAAAACAATTCTTACTTTTTGCTTTGAGAAATCTTCGATGGGATTCGCCATACAATCTTCCCCCTTACACTAGTCGTTTAAAACTTTTTAATCTTCCTACTCTTTCGAGTCGCAGAGAAATGTTAGGTATAATATTTCTGGTAAAATTAGTCAATGAATGGATCTCAAGTCCATTTCTTCTAGAGCAAATTAATTTTAATGTACCCTCCCGAGCAACGAGAAACTTTAAACCACTTTTCTTGAAACTATGCAGAACTAACTTTGAGTTGAATGAAACGTTTCGGGGTTTATGCCGAGACTTTAACAAACATTCCAACACCTTTGATGTATCGGACTCACTTTTTATAATCTATCCTCTCTTAATAACAGCTAACGATCCAATTTTCTTACTTTGCATTTCTCTAACTTTGTATTCGGCTGATGAATTCTTATTTTGTAGCTGAGCAGCTTGGGATCTCGACGCTTAACAAACTTTCTTCTGTCACGACTCGGCACCTAAGATTTGTATATTTAAAAAACATCCGTACGTTATGCGGATTGAGCCCCCGTGTCGGTTGGGCGGGAAAGTGGGTTTCCGTTGGGTTATAATAGTAATATGTTCATACATACACATGTGCATACATGCATATGGCTGTGTAGCAAGGCCTGTAAAATATGGTTTCTGCCTTTTATTGGCTCTTCGAAATTTAGCCGTTTCAATCGCATTCGACAGATATTCTGATGCATTTGACGCCAAATCGCGCGCAATCACACACGACCAAAGCTAAAATTGCACAATCGGTTCAATTCACCACCGCCAGTGCTGCATTTTTTGATTTTACAAACATTCGATTGTTGCCACTTGTCAGTCGTCCAAAAGGTGGCTTGGCCAAGTGACAACTCTTGATATGTAAGTGTGTACGTACTTTGTACGGACAATTAGACTTTTCGGAAAATATTCAAACATGTGAAAAAACAAACTTCCTTAGGAGGCGTACAAATTTAGCTGGGCTCTCGAAAATGCTTTTGGAAAAGGCTACGCGATTTTTTTTTCTTTTTACATTGAGCAAGTGAGTCCCTAGTTATGCAAATGCCTACGCACATGCCTAAGAAGAAATAAAACGCATATAATTTAATGCTATGGCCAAGCATTTAGCTTTATTATAAAGACAAGGGTTTGCCATTAAGTTTTAAAAATGATTTCGGGCAAGTGACCGCCGCGGCTGGCTCGAATAAATTCCAGCCGAGAGGTTCAACTTTCGACTACTTTTTGCAGCAATTGTGGCTGTATGTCAGCAATAACGCGCTGAATATTCTCTTCCAAGGCTTCTTGATATGACAAACCAAACTGAGTATAAATCAAGTAACAGCTGTCAAAAAGGACAACTCCGAAAAAAGTATTCGCTCACGCCTAAAAAAACAAACACTCTTTACATATAGCCACATACATACATACATATTTATGCCATAGCCCCTCCCTGATGAAATGCGTGAGTAGTCCCGGGGAGGTGGCTTCACCAGAGATTCATACGGGCCTCTTGATGGATAGCGCGCTATCCCAACGTCCGTAAAAAAAAAAAAAAAAAAACACATACATACATACATATGTTTATTCTACGCGTGTCTGCACGAATGCGACTGTTTGTATTTATTATTTGTCATATCGAACTTTTGATTATTCTATCAATAAGAGTGAGAATAATTTATTTATCTTGCTACGACTGATTTGTTTTCATTTATTTTTAGCACAAGAGTAATCAACCAATAATTTTCCGTCACTTTCAATTGGTAGGGGGGAGGGGGGTGCGCGGGTAGTACGCTTATACACACACACACACACACACACACATACACATGTTTATTCAATTTAGCAAGAGCATGCGCGCATGCGCCACCACGCATACAAAGTAACCCATTTAGGCCACAAATGGCAACGGGCAACTTCGCAATAACTTGGCATTTGATTTGATTTTGTTGTCATTCTCTCAAATATATTTCGTTTTGATTTAATTTTATTATACGTTAGTATATCTTTAGTCCACTTAGTTGGACCCTGGCCTGTTTTGCTTGAAATTTTTGTCGATGGTTGTTGTTGTTGATGTTGGTGTGTATGTAGTAAGCATTTTTAAGTAAACGAATTGCATTTTTTTCGCAAGATAAGACATACAAACATAGGCAATTTTGGTATAATCTATTTAGTTTGTACAAAGGCGTTTCTTCTTTTAGTTTCGAGTAAATAAATTTAAGTTTAACTGAAGAAATGTTTTAGTTTTTTTTTTCATCACCTTCTGAATAATAAATAAATTTTGCAAGAAGTCATCAAAAAATTCAAAAACAAAAAATTTTTTTCCGTGAAATTCTCAAATAAATTCGTCAGCATCTGTTTTGGATCAGCACTGCACTTCTCCTCAGATAATCCCACCTTTTTTTCTACAGGGTGTTTGTCTGTTCCCCTTATTGAATAATTAGCGGAAATGGGCATTTATCATTTAAATGATGAAAAACGTCACTGTAACTCACACACTCACACAAAATCGTTGAAATCTGTGCACGAGCGCAATTGTACCTCAATTTCGCTATTTACGGCAATCATCTTCTGCACTGATTTTTGTTTTTATCACTGGAATGTTTGTGCGCATACTCGTACACTGAAAAAAAAAAATTAAAATTGAAATTGGTGAGTAGATGAAAGTCGGCGCTTTTCAGTTGTCAATAGAGAGAAAAAATTAAATAAGTCAGCCAATGACTAGAGATTTTCAAAATTAACAACTCGTTGCATACAAAATTCATTGTAACCAAGGCACATTCAATAGGTAGCAGTAGCAACCTTTTTTTTTAACTTTTTTCATATTTTATTTTAATTTGAATTGTCAAATTTTGAATTTCCTTGTGATAAGAATGCTTTCAGTACAATTCAAGGTAGTTGAGAAAATATTTTTGAAATTTTAGCTTTTAAAAGCAAAAACAAAATATACAGAGCTCAATCATTTTTTTTTCAATTTTTCTACTGCTGCTACCTATTGAATGTGCCTTGATTGTAACTCCTTTTTTGCTTACTCTTAACGTATGTATGTATGTATGTATGTAGGTATGAATGTGAAATCACTGTTTTCAAAGCTGATTTCGTTTAACGTTTAATACAAGATTATTAAAACGTTTTACTTTTGTTTGTTCTTTTTTTCTTTTGTAGCAAATGCGTGAATTACTTTTCAAGTTCAAGGTGCGATGGCACTTAACCCGTTTACATGCCATTTATTTGTTATTAAAATATAAAACAAGATGCGATAAAATGAATGTGTGTGTGTGTCTCTGTATGTACATACATACGAGTAAATGCAAGAGAAAAAAAACCCAACAGAGGCGCATATTTTTTTAAATAAAAAATTAATATGCATTCTTGTTAATTTGCGACAATATTAAATGAAATTCGATAGTGTATAGCAAATTGCAAGCATATGAATATGTATTTAAATAATTTTGTGTGTAAATAATTTATAAGGCTTCAATGGCAATGCCTTACAAATGAAACTACATTTACCAACAGTCGTCACAAATTTCAGAGCAATTCACTACTTCGTGGAGCAAAAGAAAGGTTTTTAATAAAATTCATAAAAATGATAAAATACTTACATACATGCGAAGATACATAAAAACAGATATACAAAAAACCATAAAAAAGTCATTCATGGATCAATAAAATAGTTACTACGAGTTGAAATGGGTTTTTTAGCCAAAACGAAACATTTCTTAATTTGATTGCCTAATGATGGGCAAACCAAAAGACGAGGAAATAAAAATATTGGCAACGAAGATTTCTGTGACTTAAATACTGACCTACACTAACATATTTACATACATACATACAAACATATGAATTTAAATATAACCCTTTGCTCGAATGCAAAATACCAAAAAAAAAAAACATGCACAATGTAAATAATCGCATCATTAAACAACTGAACATATTTTCGGAGCTGGAATGCTATCTTATCACGCTAAATTTAATAAGCAATTCACAAGTCTTTACAAATTTGTTTACACAATCGACAAAAATATTCTATTTCTATTTACTTGTTGTGACAGTTGAGGGATATTTTTGGTAAGTCAATAACGAAAGCCATGCGAGTAAATATATTCCGTAAAATAAGAATTCAAGTTTAAATATCCAAAATGCGGAGCGTATATTTGTATGTATGTTTGTATGTATGTATATAGTATGCATTTGAGGGCGCTGTCATGCGGGCTATTTTTATATTTTTATTTTTATTTTTTTTGTGTGTTATGAATGCGTGTGTACATAAATGTAAACAATATATGAATTAATTACAGTGCACAAGTAACTAAATGTTATTCAACCCGAGTTGTGTGCGCCGCAATCAGCTGTGTGTGCTATAGTATTTGAATTTGTAAATAATTGTGTCAAGTTCAAATGTTTTTAACCCATTTTCGTACACAAGTCACACACAAATTCTAACACCACTCAAGAGTTCGTGCGGCGGCAGTAAAGGAATTAAGCTTTTGTTTAAACCGCGGTGTGTTAGTTGTAGAAATGCAACTGGCTTTCGAATAAATAATGAGACATAATATAAAAAAAAACCAAATTGGCAGTGCTGGCGGACATACTTAGACAACTGAGTGCCAAACAAATTGAAATAAAGCGTTGGCTTGAATGCAAATGCTTCGCACGGGTGCACACACATGCAAACATATTAATGCAAATATTCCAATTTGTATTTAGGTAATACACATACATACATACAACTATTTCTATGTACACACGTCCATGAGATTACTAACTACGTTCAGATGCAGTGAGCCCTCTGGAAAAGGTGTCAACATGCGTTTGATGTGCACATAATCAGCAAATGGCGTGCACGAATTTTGCCTACAATTTAAGTAGATAAATATTACAAAAAGTTTTGTAAGAAAAAGGTCCGAAAAGTAAATTCAAAAATTTAGCTCAATGTCTGATCCAAGGTTTGGATTGGGAAACAGCGGGAATTTCCATTTAATCTTAAACCAATTTCAAACAAAATTAATCCACATACGTTAAAGCCGTTTTTCGCTCTGTTTTCCACACACGCAATTGATCAGCATTTAAAAGTTTAAAAGGGATGAATGAAATCATCACATCAGGAAGGTTACTCATTAATATTTATCATGTGTATTAATCTAGCATTTTCTGACGGAGATCGCCCTTATTTTTCTAAGTATTTACATACGTTCTCGTACATAATTCAATTTCAACATTGTTAAAAACTCGTACAATTTAATATCTCTATTAGCATTGTTGATAGGCAATGCAACTATAAAGATTCGTTTGCAACCACATAAACTGCATAAGTATGTATATATGAACATGTATGCTCATAAGTATGTAAAGATAATGCCATTGAAATGGGCATTCGACGTCGGCTTTCTCATTTTGGGCTAATTAATGCAATTCCGTCAGGGCTCGGTGATTTGTAGGCGATCAATTGCATTTGGAATTATACAATAAGCGGTTGTCGTTTTTGTTTTTTATTTGTTTGTGTTTACTAATGTAAATCAGTTTACTATAATATATATATACATATAAATTGAATTAGTTTGCATAAATCCTAAAGTGTGCTGACAAGTTTTTCTAATCGAAAATGTAGCCATTAGACAATTTGCTTGAAAAAGCTTTCTACTTCGACTTAGAAAAGTAAGAGATCGGAGATGTTGGAAAGCTATGGCTTAGATTAATTGATGTGTTCATATTCGAGTTTCTCACGCGAAAAGTATGACTTCCGACAAATTTGGAGACTTTGATTTGCTGATATGCTTGACGAGTATGTCAGTGCACGGGTCGTATGAGTAACATTTAGCTTTGTTTACTGCAAACCTGTTAAGTTTTGATTACTAATCGTAATCATTAGTAATCTGATTACTTTGTATTTGAGAGTGAAATAATTGATTACATTACGATTATCTTGGTCCCAACTAGATTACGTAATGATTACGATTACAAATAATCAAAAAATAATCATGATTACTCTAGATTACTAAAAAGAATCAAAAATAATTAAAAATAATCAAAAGAAATAATTGATTCTTTTCAGCGATTCTTTTTGATTCTTTTCAATCCAAAACCACAAACAACTTTTCTCTTTTAGCTTTTTTTTAATTTTTAATAAATTTTTTTTCGAAATTTTGTATAACAAATAAAGATATTCAAGACATAATAACTAAATGTAACACCAAAAAATTAACCAAATTCATTTATAACACTACTCGCTTCAGCATTGTTGGTTTTCATAAAGGTGTAAATATCACTGCTAATACGCTCATTGAAGCTTATTCTGATGATCAGAACTGGGAACTTTCGCGATGGGGCTGATTATATTGAATGGCTGAATTGCTATTAATAATAGCAAAAATATCATAATTTATAATATAATATTTATAATAATATAATATATGTATATACATATATACTTACATATAAATGGATATATCTTAGAATCTGAGACTCAGATTATACAAAAAACATTTTAAAAAATTTTAATAAAAAAATGTCTTAAAATTTAAAGAGAAAAGTTGTTTGGTATTTTGGATTGAAAATAATCAAAAAGAATCAAAAAGAATCAAAAATAATCAAAAAGAATCCTGAATATAATCAATTATTTATTTTGATTCTTTTCAGTAATCTAGAGTAATCCTGATTATTTTTTTGATTATTTGTAATCGTAATCATTACGTAATCCCAATATTTGAAAGGCACAATTAAATAATAATTACAATTCTTTTTTGAAAATAATCTAATCGATTACTAATCGTAATCATAATTTAACAGCTATGGTTTACTGTATAGTCAATAAAAATGTATTTTAAAATATGCACCTAGTTTTATCCTCACTTACTTTTTAAATACAAATATTTACCAGGTGATGTTCACTTACTTTAAATTCACAATTGGCCACTCAATGTGCAGTTCTCCTCTTAAATCTCTACAAGCTTATCTCATCAGCAAAAAAAAAAAGCCCTGCATCGCCCTTAATAAATAAATTCCAATTGCAAAACAATTTAACTCTTATAATTACATGTGTATGCATGTATGTGTGTAGTTATTTATTTACAATAAATGTTTACATTGAAACACGCGCCAGTCTAGTATTTTAATTTCAAATTAATTTCTATATTTTTTTCTATATTAACAACAAAAATCAAACTGCTACTAGGTACACAAATGGATTGTTACAATTAATTTAGAGCTATACTTATTAATTTAGTTGCACATCATTCACAAATACACTTGAAAATTTAAATAAATTATTTGTTTTCCATTGTTTCAGATACAAAAACTACTCGCCTTTATTAAGATCTACATATGTTCCCCGTATGTACGTGAAATCGACAACAATAGGCCTTTCGAAGTGAATCAACCGAGACAAGTAGTCGGTTGATTGCCTCCAAATTAAAAGCCTCCTACCACGAGTAGTGCGATAACAACAACAACTACAACTTAACGATATAACTGACAAAAAAAAACAAAGTCTTATCGGTGAATTCAAAGTCAGCTGCAACATGCCATTTAAAGACTTATTTAATAGCTGTCAACCGATACAGTTGTACATCGTGCTAACCATGTCTGTCTCATATTTCATCGTCCAATTAGTGCTGAGCCACATAACACACGCGTTAACCCTACTAATGGCCTCCTATCACATGTTATGCAACATTTTCGCGCTCACTGGCTGCATAGTAACAATCAAGGTAAGCCGAAAGAGAATCGTCAAAAAAAATTGTATCTAACGGAAATCATTATGTATAAAACTGTCAGAACTGGTCAAATATGAATTTATGGTAATATGAAAGTTTAAGCGATTCATAAATTTTCAGAAGTAAAACCTCAATAGTATTCGTAAGTAATTAAATTTTTAAGTTTCTCTTCAATGTCAAATGTTATTTGTCAGAAGAATTTTTTATATCAAAACTAATTGCATTGGTAGAACTTTTGACAATTGTATTTTTTCGCGTGTATGTCTATTTGAATGTATCATTATTATCTTTTTATGAAAGCCCACTAAAAATGTCCAACTATAATCTTATCTACTCAGCAATAAAACACTACAAAATCAGTCAGAACATTTTGCAAAATCGAATGGAGCAAGTAGACAGACTTTCGATTAGAATGGGTACATTTAACCTGCGTCAACTGTATTTACTGTTAGCCATAAATAAATTGTTACATTTTAATTCGAGGAAGTGTTAGTAAGCGTTAAAAGTTATTATTAAGTATAATTGTAACTCAATAGATATTTTTAAGGATTCGCGGTTATTTGTATCTCAATAATTTTAGAAAAAATTTTCAATAAAAATAGTCTTATTATTTTTAAGTATAGATTATAACTAAAAGTAAAATAACTCATTTAATTTATTTCCTGCGTTCCGTTTAATCGGATGTTTTTTATATGAATTTGAAAAAATTGGTCAATTCAGTGAAGATGCTTGCGGTTTTCTGTGCCAATCGCTTTAACTAACACAAATAACGCTACTAGCAGACCAGCACATAGACACTGGTAAACATATTTATTGTTCAAATCACTTGGAATGTATTTTAAATTCGCACAACGCATCAGCAGCAACAAATGTGTCCGTTACACCTGCCAAAAACTGAAAAAAGTTATCACATTTAACGCGTTCATTGGCCCATTAAATGATTTGGTTGCAATGCACATGCAAATTAATTTCAAGGTCAACCGATCGGTGATGACCAATTTCATTTTAATATCAATGACCAATTGTAGAAAAACAATAAAATATATCGCCAACACCTTAAGTGACCACGACAACAGTAAACCATAAATACAACGACCCATAACGAAAAAAGTTTTTAAGGAGCAAAGAAAAAACAACGAAAAAATTACACCGCTCTCAGGGTAGATAATTTGAAGAGAACAAGTGTGTAATATTTTCATATGCTTATGTATGTATATCCAACCAGGGCTGTGTGCAGGACTCAGCCCACGGGGGGGGTTTTTGGATTGAAATTTCATATATGTACGTATAAAATTTGATGAATACGATTCACTTCTTTTCATATACGTTAATTTGTCTACGGGGGGTTTCAACCCCCAAACACCAACCTGCCTTCCTCCGTGCACACGGCTCTGTATCCTACCTAACAAATGTTTGGTAGTCACAAATACGAGTAGGTATACACTGCCAGATATTGTATGACGACCGCAGCGCTAACACTTGATCGACGCGGCACGCGCCAATTTGTGCGTGAAATTCCACCAAGCGGCAGCGAACTGGCGAATTATGCGGATCGTGTTACATAACACGAAATACATTGGTGCATGCATATTTTATAAGCAGAAAGCAAAAAGCAAGAAAGCGTCAAATGGTTAAATGAAATTAATCGACAAATGTCGGCAAATAGGCGGGTTAAGAAAACAACAAGAAAAACTGGAATTTTAAAGATATTTCTCTATTTTCTCGTGTTATGTCTTAATTTACATACATATGTGCGTGTAACAGGTATATTGTCGGAAAACTCCTTGTGCAGGTGTTATCATTAAATTTTGAATTTTTTTTAGGTATAGTTTTCGTTAGAGAATAAACGATGTTTTTATTTAAAATTTTTTTTATTTCACTCACTAATAGTAGTAGAATATGGTATTTATAACGATCTGGTTTGTAACTTTTTTTTTGCAGCACAGCAGAAAACATGATCAAGACCACTCTGACGAGTACATCAGCTCAGCGTATGCCGGTAGTAACAGCAATCTACCCAATGGCCCAAATAATGATAAAATTATCGTAGTTAACATGAGCGGACCACATTCGGCCTCCGCAACACGCCACCGTCGCGAAATGAAGCTGCGAAATACCTTCGGCTGGACTCGCATCGACATACTAACCATGCTGATCGTTTTCATTATACTCGCATCCCTTTCCTTTTCTCTAGTGGTGGAGGCATTGCAGACCCTCGTACACATTGACCATCAAGACACAATGCATTTGCCAGTTATTGTAATGATACTCGGATTTGTTGGCCTGATTTTAAATGGGCTGACTTATCTGCTGATCGGTGGCTATACGATGCATCAGGGTAGTTTCTTGCATGTGACGCCTAGCGGTGATGTAGTACTGGATCGGGTTCTATCAACCAGTCGAGAATTACAAGCCGACGAGCGACAGCTATCAAAACCGAACAAGGAAAACATCGAAATCGACCGACAGTTGAAGGATGATCTTAAAGCAGATAACGGAAAGATTCACTATGTGCCTAGGAGGCAAGGTGCTGTGGAAATGTTACGTGATGTGTCTAGCACAATTTTCGTAATTGTCTGCGCATTAATTGTAAACATGGCGGAGGATGAACAGCACACAGCCAAGTTTATCGATCCCGTACTCTCAATATTTTCATGTTTTTTGCTCGTTTCGCTCAGCTATCCTTACAGTAAGTATGCTTTAACATATAAAATTTACAGCCTTTATTATATTTTACCATTTAATAGTGAAACAGTCATGCCTGATACTTCTTCAAACCATTCCCGGTTCCATCGACATGGAGGACTTTGAACGTACACTTGTTATGAAGTTTCCGGAAATCGTCAGCTATCACGATCTGCACATCTGGCAACTATCGGCCCAAAAATCTGTAGCTACCGTGCACATAATGTTTCAAAATCCACGGCTTTATAGTAAAATCATAGACGATGTACGCAATTACTTTCATGATCGCGGTATCACTGAAATCACCATTCAACCGGAATTCCAATGCCCAAAATCACCGTCAATAGAATGTTTGATGCAGTGTAGTGCTCCTGATTGCTTGGATAAAGTCTGCTGTAAAGATTCGCGCACTGATCTACGGGAGATAGTCAGTGCATCTCCCAATGGTTGCAGCGAAGTCGAACCAGCTAAATTTATACAAGACCTACAGAACGAGGAAGTTTCGAAAATTTATGAGCAGAAGCTAGCCGCAGACAATAAACCAGAAAGTCTTGAGGAAGATGTGACAAAAAATGAGCCGTCGGGACAAGCGGCTGTTAAAGAAGATAATATTGCGGTCAATGATGTGCATAATATTGAAGAAAAGTCTGAGATATCAGCTGTTGATAAAGTAACCGAAGAAACTACGGCAAAAGATATCGAAAAAAGCAGTTGATATAAAAATATTATTATTATGGAACTGATAAATTTTTTTATTTTGAATCATAAATGCTACCAAATACGTACATCTATAGGTTTTAGATTAAATAGTTTAAAAATATTTTTGTGACACGATTGAAGATTTTCGTTGCATGTAACTGTTAAATTAGTCATAGTTTTGATACAAATATTTTAAGATTCTGAAGAATTTAAATCATTTACTAATAGCAAATAAGAAAATTCGTTAAAGATATCAGCTCTTTAGCCGAATAAGTACAATTACACTAATTTAGTGTTGAACAATAGAAAGTTCGAGTATTTTCTCATCACCCACCATCCGCGTCATTGTTAAATTAGAACATTTTGTATGTGTTAAGGAACGAATGTTGCTGAGAAAATAAAAGATTTTTATTATAAAATATATGTATGTACGAGTATGTATGTAAATACTGATTTAGAGAAACTGGAAAATATTTCCATGTAACGCCGTATTTTACGTACATACATATACCGTTATTTGTTAAAAAATTGCAATGGTAAGTACTTTCAAATTACAGAAATTACCTATTCCGACGGTTAACCACCCAAAGTTCCCTGGATGTTAACTTCGACAGTCTGGACTCCCTTTTGTCACTCACCACCCCAATCATCAACAAGATCACTTGCCGGCAGATCTTAAGCAAAGACATATGTACATATGTATGCAGAAGGTATGCTGGAAATACACGAAGCGATTGTCCAGTCGGTTCTAAATAAGGTCATGCCGACTTGGTCGCAGGGACTAGTAAGTCCCAGACGAAAAGCTCGTGCTGGGTTGCCACCGTCCTGGTCACTCCAATAGACACCTGTTCACAATGGAGCCGCGTGTTTAGCGTTTACAATTTTAATATTACTATCAACTATTTATTTTTCTTTGCTTGTCAGGGTCATCGTTTGTCGATATAAAAACTTTTCAACTGAATCCCTCGTACACATGGAAATCATAAAAACAACTCAAGCGTTAGCCAATACATATTTTGCGCGGAAACTCTTTATTTAAAGTACAATAAATGATGAGGTACACGTTTTTGTAAAGAGAATCTCTTAACCAATTTTTGATTAAAAATATATTTTTTTAATCCCTCAATGACCTTTTCTAAGGCCTGAGCTGATGCATTCAGCAATCAGCCATTGTGCAACGACGAACCTTCACCTTGCGCTTCGAACACGGCTGACCACCGTTTATAGGCTCAGTAATTACGTATCTACTACGATTGGAATACCCTGCGCCACAAGTGACGCTGCATTCGGACCAGTTCGACCATTCGGACATTACACAATCTACCGCACCAAAGTCTGAGCGCTGATTTGCTTCTTTTTGAACTTCTGCTGCGGTAACTCGCGAGTTACTGGTACCTGTGGACTCTATAGCGGTTAAAGAAATTACTTTACTTATTAAATTTATGTTATTATTTTGTACTCGTAATAAGTACTAACGCAATATTCTGCATGAATTCAAGCAATCGCTTTCTGTAAGGAAATTGTTCCGATTTCCACGACATCCACCATAGGTGAAACTCTCGCAGCGTCCATATTGTTGATTATAGGCATATCGTTTATATACACCACGACACGGTCCACTATCGTATGGCTCCACACAAATTTCTAAAAAACTATTTCAGTAGTTTGAATAGTATCGATATTCTCGCACAAACCTTTAGCCATCTCCATGTTAATGGTACACTCTTGTGGCACATTACATTCCTTTTGCTGATTCAAATCCATTCTTCTTGCACAGTTGTCTTTCAAAGCGCCGTTCTCTAATAGAAGTAGACGTGTGCGTATCGTAACACCACGTCCACATGTGGCCGTACAGGGGCTCCAATCACTCCATTGTGTGGTTGGACATTGTGGGTCAGGCAACTCCACTTCTTCGTAGGTACAATCGGGACGCATACATTTTTGTTTCTCAACTATGATAATATGTGGGCAACGTTTACGGCCAAGGTGGTTGAGGAACGTACGCGTACGCATTGTGATGCCGATGCCACAGCTAGCTGAGCACTCGGACCAAACGCTCCATGCCGTAGTCTTACAAACGCCAGCGCCTTCTCCATCGTTCGTTACCAGTGCGACGGCGTGTGCTAAGTTCTCACCCTCGTCGTTATCATCTTGGTTTTGGACACTATACAAAATGTTTGTAAATACTTAAGACGTAGGTAAACAGATATATGTAATTCCATGTAAAGCCTTACACGCATTCGGCAATTGGAGCCGCACACATTTCTTTGGATACCAACTGGCGTGAGCAATCAGCAGCTGCTGCTGCTTCAGGGTTCACATATTGACGCGTACGCATGTGAATACCCTTTCCGCAGGTGACAGAGCAAGGAGACCAGTCGCTGTAACTTGTTAAATGGCATTCGGCTGCAAAAAATCAATTAAACATGTAAACTATAGATTAGCGGCAAACTGTTGTAGATTTCATACGCCTTGTATCCTGTTCTTCAATATCATCGGATACGTCAAGTTTTAAAGCTTCCAAGAAGTTGTCATCGCAGCTTCTCGATATAATTTTCTCTCGTCTAATATACAACTTAGCCAATGGCGTCATTTCGCTGCTTTTTTGATTATAAAATGGTGAACGGGGATCTTCTGGGTACATGGTGGTGATACGATACATGCGCTCCCGAGGTTGGGTCTCCGAATTCGGCGACTGTATTAAAGAGATGATAAATAACCTTTGGACAACACCTTTGGAGGATTTTTTACCATATAACTGATGCCACTATCAGTGCCTGCGTCCCACGGATAAAGATCGAAGTCCAGTGAGTCCTTCCATGAGCAATCTGCTGTACACAGATCAACGCCGCTAATGCCAACAACCCAGTCCGGAGAAGGACCTACTCTCAAAAATGTTCATAAAATTTTTAAGGTTTACAAAAAATATACTCACCAAACATAGATACCAGCGATACTTTTGGATGTGTGCGATCCACACGGAATTTTGAAGATGTATTAGTATTTACATTCGGATACCACAGACCGGCGGCTTTTATTAGTGTTCGCAAGCGCGGTCCTCTAGCGCGTAGTTCCGTTTCCAAAGCAGTCGGTGACCCAAATTCAGCTAAAAAGCGGAAGCCGTCAGTTGCAATATGATTTTCACCCCAGAACGAAAAATTTGCCTCGTGGGATGCGCCTATCACATCTGAGAAATGTGTCAACCAAATTGCAAAGGGATAGTCTTTTGGATGTGTTTCGTTGGACCAAATTCCCTCGAAAACAAACTGTATGTGAGAGAAGATTGTCTTAGTTGCTGTACTTTTGTATATTTATGTACATAAATATGTACATACACTATACTTAGCTTCGTCACAAGCACAGCACTCGTTTTTCACTGTGTGAGCAGTGGTTTTACGTTCGCAAACAACCTGTGTTAGCTGCCCCTCGTCCGTGTACCATGCTCGAGGTCCTTCGTAAACCATAGCTGATAAGGAAACACAACCTGAACCAGCAGCAGGGGCCACCCACATAACCTGAATTTCAGTTTTCGGTAAGTCTTCCGCTTCCTTGACGGTGTTGACGCAGCGGTCACTAAATTCAGTTAGGTCATCACTAAAAAGCAAGAATCGACCGACTCGTTTTGGGCTGGCAGGCTGGGCTCGCTGGCCAGCGGTGTGGGCCTCTGCGGTAATTGTAAAATGGGTGAAATGCTGAACCTTTTCATGTGTCCGAGCGCCAAGCAGCAAAACTGAAAAGGTAAATAAACTGTCATTAATAATAATAATAATCCCAACGGTTATTACCCTCCATTGCCGCCCAACCGACGCGGGGGGCGCGTCTGCATGACGCACGGATTAAAATTTTTTTTTTGTAATAAATAGTGAGTCGGAAATATCAAAGGAACCGGAGTGAAAGTTGAAGCCCTGGCATAAACAACGGAGTGGCTCGTTTAATTCAAAATTATTTTTGCAAGGTTTCAGAAAAAGAGGCCGGAAGAGGTGGGCTAGACGTCAAGCCTGTCAGTAATTGACTTAAAATATTATGCCTAGCATTTCTCTGGAAATGATGGAACCGTATTCTAGTATTGGCCTCACTAACGTTGTGAAAAGAGCTTTCGTAATGTAGGGGTCACTGAACTCTTTTGGCCTTCGCTTTACAAACGCAAGGGTGTTTAGCTTTGTTGATTGTAGCATAGATATGAAACTGTTTCCCTTTCCGTTTACCAGAAAGGACGTTATTGGGTAAATTAATCAGGTACGAGCACTTAAAAACGTATTACGTCGTCTCTCCTTTACAACGCTATTTCTCGATCACCTTCTCTTTAAAAGACCGGTTGATGATAGCATTGGCCCACAATGAGCTAACGTATTTTTGGTGTCTTCTGGTGTGGGCGTGGTATTCTAAAACGAGATACAATGGCGTATTCATGGCCGCAGGAGTTGCAGAATTCATTCGTTCATGTTGTATAGTAGTTCATAGTTCAAAACATTGTTCTTCTTCTTTTTCAGGTCTTGCTTAATTGTTTTCGCCCACGGCCAAGGTGATTGAGGAACGTACGCGTACGCATTGTGATGCCGATGCCACAGCTCGCTCCATAAAGCTTGTTATAGGTTTGATATAATTAAAAATAGCATCCAGTAGTTTCTCCGTTCACCTCCTACGTCTACGGTAATGCTTTGAACATCTTTTCGTTTAATAAATTGTCGTTTTCCAACACCGTATGTTTGCGCTCAGCTGTTCGATGCGACGCGCGTATTGTACTATTTCGAAATGCGATTTCTTTGATTGCCAATCCCGTTGGATGTTCCTCGGTTCTTTCAAATTGGAAAAGTTCGTCGTTTCTTTTTTATATATTGGGAAAAAGAACTCACTAAAATGGGAAGTGCTCTAAATTTGAGTGATTTCGATAACACAGAATTCGTGAAATGCGGAGAAATAGTTGCAGCAACAAAACAAAACGAATACTTCTTCAACTGTGTTCGATGCAATTTAATATTTCCTCAATTGGCAATTTTTTTCCGTCATCTACAATGGGAGCATCGGGATGAAGAAGGATTACCTAGTGATCAAAAAAGGGTGCATGATGCAAACGTTTACACTGTGGAAGAGTTGCTGAATTATGAGTACGGAATTACCGTCGGCAACGAGGGACTGGTAGCTCACAAAGCAAATGGTAATCTGCTTTCCGATAAGGATGATGATACGGGAATAGATAGCGACGTGGAACTAGAAAAGGAAATACAAGAATTGCTAACCAGTATGTCTACATCTCAGTCTGTAAGTGAATGTAATGCTGAATATTCAGAATATGATTCCGGGGTAGAATCCAAAAATAACACTAAACAAAGTTGCAATATATCGAAAGAAATAGCAGAGAGGTCTGTTGGATCGGATAATGAATCAGGATTTGAAAGCAATAATGCTAGTAAAGATATTGAGGTTGAAACAAGCGTTTTGAAGAAATTAGAAATTAACATTGATGAGTCGACGGCAGATGAATTATCTGCGGATGGTAGTCAAGTTATTAAAAAGCGTAAAATAAAAGAAAAATGTAATGACGGCCAAGAAACAACAATGAAAAATACTATTGCTACTGAGGAAATACGTAATGACAAATATTATAACCAAAATGATAATCCACTAAACAATAATAATAACAAGGAAATAATTTCCATTGCGTTGCATGACTTTATCCACGAAAGACCGCGTGAGCAATTGGATAATATGCTAAACACCGATGAAAAAAAAGTTGGATATTCACAATTAGGAGAAGATCCGGTGACTGCAATAGAAACGCCGAGATTGGAGGCAGCAAACAACAACGATCTCTCTGTTGCCGATTATTCACCACCGCATGATGCACAAATTCCCATAACATATGAATATGATACACCCTATGTGATAGTAGAAATGCACGATGATTTGAAAGTTATAAAATCTTTTGGAAAAACTGATATGTATACCACTTCTGAAAACGGCATTAAAGAAACGCCAGTGGAGTTTGTAGATTTTGCTGCAAGTAGCACCGAAATCTCTGCATCATTTGTAGACGACGAAGAGCCTGTCGATCTGAGTTTTGATAAGTCAACTCGGCAATCGAATGAGCAAACTAATGAAGCGTCAGATACATTAAATGACACTGATTATTGTAAAACGTCGACTATGCTTGTGGAACAAGTTGATAAGTTATTGTATAATCAGGCGACCCCCACTGATAACCCAGCACTGACAATAGTAACCAACCACTTGCACAGCTCTAATAACAGCGAGGGACAAAAGTTGCCGCCATTTGCAAACTTTTTTAAAAATTCTGCTAACAAATTAAAGGCTACCAACGGGTTTTTAGCACAGTCAACTCCTAAACAAAAACATGTCATTGCAGGAAGTCCATTGCGACCTTCAGCCAAAGAAAATATACAATACAATGCAGCTTACGAATCTGTACACATCCATTCTAAAAATCTCGAAAATGGTATTTCATTGACCAAACATAACAAATTAAATTGCTTTCAACACAAATGCAATGCTATAAAGAGAGTCGCCGATGTCGATGAAAAGGAAAATGAAACAAAAAAAATTAAATCTGAAAATGAAAATGTTGCAAAATGTATAGAAGTAAAAGTTGGGGATGATACGAAGAAAATTGAAATATTGAGCGTAGATATCATTGTCCCACATGAAAACACACAAATAAATAGCAATGTAATTAATATTGAAGATAAACCGACAACGGAAGAAATTAGTAGCTTTAAGATTCCAGTTGAGCGGCAAGAGTTAACCGGAAGCGGTCAGCACGAAACCGAGATATTTGACACCAAGTGTCATGCTGCTGCTGATAGCACAAGCGAGTATGCAGCGATTTCTTTCAATGAAATTGATTATACCCCCGAGAACACCCTGAATCAATTGAAATTAGAATCAAATGCTGATAATTCATTGATGGTAGTAAATAATACTAATTATTTTACGTTCCGAATAAGTTCATATTTTTATTTTTTTTCTAGCCAAATAGTTTCAACTTAACGGCTACTTTGAGTTTTAATAACAACCAGGTAAAAAAAAGCTAAGTCTGTTAATGAAAAAACAAAAACACAACCATATTGTTCTTATTTTAGTCTTCATTGATCGACGAAAACAGTATATTGGACGACAGCATACCTTCTACCACAGTAAGTAGTGTCTCTGAGGTATCAACACCCATCGCTGGTAAAATCATTTTCTATTTACAGTCTGAGGAAGAGAAGGAGAACTTCATACTGCTGCGATCTGTAGGGGTAAGTAAACAATTTAGTCGCACTTATTAATCACACTCATTAAAAAGTCTAACTGTACGCAAAACTATAATTTAACTTATACTAATTTGTTAAAGTATTTCTTTGCGAAATTCCATAATGAGCAAAATTATTCGTTACATTACTTAAACATAATTATCATTAATTTAGTTGAAAATCATTATGGACGCCAATGCGGAGGACCATTTGAAACTGAAGCACTTGGAAGCCATGCGGGAAAAGGCGAGCACGTTTGCAAGTATATACGCTGACTTTAAGTACCTTTGGAAAGTTGGCAAAGGTATAAAGAGCTTTGAACAATTGGAACTGGATTTCAACAAATTAATGCTACGTCTAAATGAACACTATGAATTCGAACTAACGATCAGTCAAACGAAACGCATTGTTAATCTGATTTCACTGTGGTTCATGCAAAGCTACCACAAGTGGTATATTGAGAAGAAACCCGCTAAGGGTTCGGTTTGCCATTATTTGAATATATTTAGATATCTTCCAAAAACTACACGTCGCATATTTTACTGTGAGGAGTGTCCGCGTTATTTCCTTGTCCAACAGAAATACCTTTCCCATCGCAAAAGCCATATGACCATGGCACCTTCTTGCTCATACTGCGAAACGGTCTTTACGAAACGCAACGCCCAACTTCTACACTCGAAAGTGTGTAACACTTTTAAATGCACAAAATGTGGACTTAAATTTGAGAATGCTGCCAGTTTGGAAGAACATTTGCGTAGCAAGCATTCGCTGCAATGCGGGGAGTGTGGACGGTTATGTGCAAATGCAGTAGAATTAGAGTGGCATGAACATCAATATCCGATAATGTGCGGATTATGCAACCGATTTTTGGACTCGGCAGCGGATTTACAAATGCATCGCCAAGCCTCGTTTCACTGGGATTACACCTGCCAGACATGTGAAGTTTTTTTGCCCACAGCCACTCAAATGAAGCAGCATCTCTCGCTTTGTAGCGGTAACTTGGTGAAGTGAAATTCCCATTTATTTTACAAATTCAAATGAATAAGGCCTAAAAAAATGTTCATGAAAAATGCAGTATTTTAGATTTAAGTAGAAGAATTAATGTTTTTTTTTTTTTAATTAGCAACAATGTGTTCATTTACCTTACTCAATTAAAGCTTGTAATGAAGTGCATGCCATGAAGAATACAAATAAGAAACATTTTCAATGAAAAAGAATTTCGTAAAGTAGCATTTTAAATTAATTGGAAACACTTACCGTTATAAGTTTCGCCCGGTACATAGCCATTGGGACCCTCGGCGACTATTAATCTGTAACCGTTGTCGCCGCGTGAACGCCTTCCGTGAGGTAGGTGTGATGGTACACGCGAACAGCCTGCCACCAATTGGATGTCCACGAAACACAACAACAAAATTGTCAAGACACACTTGTTAATTATATGGCACTGCATTTTCATTTGTTATATTTCCCGTATTTGTGTTTATTTTGTTTTATGAACACATAATCATCAAAACCCCTTGAGATCATCAGCGTTGGTCACGCTAATGCCTAATGCGGCTATTATAGTTTGAACAAATGTGTGCAAAGCTTTGTTTGAATGCTTCTATTCAGTACGGCGTACGGGCTCAGACTAAATGCCTTGAAGATGACTATAAGCATAGATGATATGTCAAGTAAGACTGGAGGCTGGCTGGTATTACTTACATATGTGCTTATCTGTGGCAATTTAACAAAACACCTTAACTCAACTTGGTACTTTTTTTCTTATCAATCATTAAATGGAATCATTCTTAACATTTTACAAGATTTAGTTATACATACTAATGTATATATGTATATGTGAATCGGTCATCTTCATAAAAAAACCGATTTAAAATATTTCTTTTGTCTATGAAAGATCAAAGTGAATGCGTCCAAAGTAAAACCTGCTAAAATCAAATACGTGGTTTTGCCAAAATTTCACAGACGCATAATTACACATGATTCGAAAAGCAAATGTATGCGAACAGCATTCGTGTGTGTGTGTGAAACGCTGATAACATGATTTATAGTAGCGCTTCTATGCGCTTCTATTAAAAAGATGCTACTGGAATACATAAACTTTGGTGATAAGAGCGGTTCGTTTATCTCATTTGTTATTCGTTGAGTTTAGTAAGCGTTTATATACTTACTTACATACATATGTATGTACATATCGCTCTTTGACATGAATAACGTCGCAAATCAATATCGAGTTAGTATGCTGAAAGGACTGGCAATTCTACTTATCGATGGCTTAATATAGAAAAGGCGTATCTACACTTTTCGTTACTTTTCAGGAGAAGGAAAAAACTGAATAAAACCTTAAAAACTTAAGATGCAAAAAACATTTCTATTGCAATTTTTATTCAAAACAGGTAACAAATTCAATTCTGGTATAATTTTGTTATTATTTTCAATTTCTTTGAAGTTATTTGAGATAGGGCTTTTTGTTATTATTTTTCTTGAAAATAAATTTAAGTTAGGGCTTTTTGTTGTAAGTTAAAATTAGGACAAACTAATATAATAATTCATGTTTGAAGTAAAATAAATAAATAATTAAAACTAAAATACATATTTCAAGCCAGATGTTATTATACTGAAAACAAATTAGGTTTTATAAGGTAAATTATCATAAAAATGGTGGCAAACTGCTGGAAGAAATATTTTTAGATCTTGCAAATGTTCCCACTTTTTTTTAGATATGGCTATTTTCTCTTTATAAAGACAATCGGGGGACACATTTTCAATCGGAAACTTCGATCTCTGTGGGAGTAACTGATATTCATCTGTTACATTTGTTTTAAAATAAATTGATCCTGACGAGTCATACACAAAAAACAAAAACGTACCGACGAACGCAACGTAGCACAGAAAATATTCTTGTGCTAGACAAACTCGGAGAAATCCCTTTTTCTTTTAAAGTAAATACAAAAGCAAAACAATAAGAATAGATACAAAATGTATTGCAATTTCTGTTGTGGCTTTGATTGTGTGTCTATTTTAAATTCAACTTTAAATGACTTAGGGCTTTTTTCTTTCAAAAAAAAACTTCGAATGAGTAAGGGCTTTTTTTTATATGACTATAAATCCGTTATTTACGATCATAGCCCACTAATTTTTTAAGGGGAGGTGTATTTGACAGTGGTCTACCAGAATACATTAAAAACGCGATTTCGAAAAAAATGTAGATACGCCTTTTGTATGTATACATATTAAGCCAACGTTATATATTTTATACAAATTTCATAGCTGTAACGAGCACCAGTAGACAGCAAATGTTAATTTTTGGATTCTATCGAATTTTTTAGTTGTGTTGTTATTTATTTAAAGGGGCGATTTGTATTTTGGTAATAAAAAAATTTTCTTTGCAATACACAAGATCGCTTCTGTAGAAATAATGAGTAAAGATTGCATTTAGTGAAATCAAAAAAAAAAAAAAACAAAAGAGTGCTTTTGTCAGGATAATGCCATACAGTGCGATATGAACACAAGACTTTCCTTAATTTTTGTAAGTATGCATATTTCTCCCATTTTCATAATCGCGCGTTTATTTTATTGTTAATTCACTTCGCTCATCTTTATTATGTGATTTTTATTTTGGGAAATCTTGCAACAAATTAAGCAAAAATTTTCAATTTCATTGAATATTAAAGCAAACCATACATATGTATAAAAATAATGTGTGCTTTTAATATACTAATACACATACATATGTATGTACATAATGACCCTTGAGTTCAAATTTACCACCGATAAGCCCATCAGATGCTTTTGAACACGAGTGAACAGCTGGCAATTTGAAAAGAATAAAGACATTTAAAAACATACAAAGCTCGCTTATAAATTGTAAGAAAACCTTATCAAAACAGAATATGTATGTATGTATGTATGTATATTAATTTAACCGTGAGTTAAATAAAAAACTTGCTAAATTGAAAACACTTCCAGTTTGACCGTTAATTTTTTATCGTAACCGGAATGTAATTGGCTATTTTCTCTGATGCAAAAACTAAAAACAAAAAAAAAATTAGGACGCTAAGCAAATTTCCATCCTTCTGCGAATAGCATCAATCCTTTCAAAGAGTAGTGTACCAACTTGCCGCTATCCACCCTCATTGCATGAAAAGAGTTATCTCGTGAGACCTGCATAGGTTGGACTCACTCAAACTTACTCTTCAAACACCATTCTCTCTAACTCACTCAATTACACAGAGGCTTACCACCCTCCGGTTTTGAGCAAATATAAATCTACACGATTTTCACGAGTCCTTATCTCACAAATATTTAATTACGGCGGAGAGTGGCTTTAGACTTGGTAAATCTCTCACCGACCAGATATTCACAATACGCCAGATCTTAGAAAAGACCCGAGAGAGAAGAATCGACACACCATATTTTTGTCGGCTTCAAAGCCACGTTCGACAGCACGACAAGAAGTTTCCTATATGCCGCAATGTCTGAATTTGGTATCCCGGCAAAACTTTTACGGCTATGTAAAATGCCGTTGAGCAACACCACCTGCTCCGTCAGAATTGGGAAGGACCTCCCCGAGCCGTTTGATACCAAACGACGTTTCAGACAGGGTGACCCTTTGTCGTGCGATTTCTTTAACCTGATGCTGGAGAAGATAATTCGAGCCGCAGAACTAAATCGGGTCAGGCACCATCTTTTAAAAGAGTGTGCAATTGCTGGCGTACGCCGACGGCATTGACATCATCGGCCTTAACAACCGCGCAGTTAGTTCTGCCTTCTCCAAACTGGATAGAGAAGCGAAGCGAATGGGTCTGGAGGTGAACGAGGGCAAGACGGAGTATCTCCTGTCATCAAATAGACAGTCGGCACATTCACGACTGGGATCAAACATCACTGTTGACAGTTATAACTTTGAAAAAGTAGAGTACTTCGTTTACTTAGGAACCAGCATTAACACCAATAACAGTGTCAGCCTCGAAATCCAACACAGATTCTCGCTTGCCAACTGAGTAAGTAATTGCACAGTAAAGTCCACTCTCGACGGACAAAAACCGCACTCCATAAGTCTCTCATTATGGCCGTCCTATTGTATGGCGCAGAAGCATGGACGATGAAGATATCTGATGAGAAGGCTCTTGGAGTGTTCGAGAGAAAGATTCTTCGAAAGATTTATGGGCCTTTACGCCTTTGCGATGGCGAATACCGTAGAAGATGGAACGATGATCTGTACGAGCTGTACAAGAACGTAGACACAGTGCATCGGATTAAGAACCAGCGGCTCCGCTGGCTAGGTCACGTCGTACGAATGGTTGAAATAGCTCCAGCCCTGAAGATTTTTGACGCGGTACCCGCTGGCGGTAGCAGAGGAAAAGGAAGACCTCCTCTGCGTTGGAAAGACCAAGTGGAAAAAGACTTGGCTATACTTGGGATTTCCAATTGGAGGCAGTTAGCCTGTGATAGGGACAGCTGGCGTGTTTTGTTGACCTCGGCCAAAATCGCTTAGGCGGTTGATGCGCGCCAATTAAGTAAGTGAGTAAGTTATCTCACAAATAACACATATTTACGCGGTTTTAATAAGTTTAAATTTATTTATATATATATTTGTATTTATACATGTATAATTCGTATATGACAATCTTTTTTGTTGCATTTTGTTCGATTCGAATATATGTATGTATGTATGATGTACTTATTTCATGCATATGAAATGATTAACGCTTCTATATTTGCAAACATGCCAGATATGTAACTACGGTGCTCGTCATTTCATTTGCAACCAAATTCAAAATGGTCCTTATTCCGATACAAACTTGTATTGCCCTTCATCTTCGGAAGCAATACCGTTAGTAATGTTAGTGGGGTAGTGCGCTCGTCATCGTCAATGTGGCAATGACGTTATTAGATACATATTTATTTTTTATTTTTATGACTTTTCAATCAAATATACATAAATATAAAATTTATAAGGCTATAAAACTGCGTACACGAAAAAATTGGAACACTTTTGAGAAAAAATGTTGAAATTTGAATGAAAGCTGATTGAATTTTTTATAACTTTACTATAAAATTTAAAACTAAGATTTATTATAGAAAAAACTGTACTTTGGTTGAAGTTTTTTTTTTTTTTTTTGAATAAAAATATATATCTGTGTCGCACAACAATATCATTTTGAATTTGGTTTCAAATGATATAATTAATCAACACTGCACTTATGTATGTATGTATGTACATAAACATAGTACACTACTTGCTTAGCTGCTAAATTGGATTTTATGCAGTTAAGTTTTGTTTTAATACACGATTTACTTCAATGAATTAAATAATTATTGCATACAAATCGCATATCGCTGCCGGCACGACATATTCCCATTGGAAATAGTTGTAAAATATTTGTGAGGCGCTCTTATTTTTTGTATTTTTTGTTCGTAATATAGCAGCTCGCGATATTTTCTACACACAGCAACTGGCAATAACAGATTTGTTTTGGCTAACATTTTTTTTTAATAAACTATGTATTTCGTAATGTTTTCGGTGATGTTGCATAGTATTTTCATTTGTAGGAATCAATAATGTACGTTTGCTCTCTCAATTTTTAAATGATGTGTGTTTTGATATATCGATAAATTTAATATGTTTCAAAATTTCAAATGTCTACAAGCAAATTTGACGGCATAGATGGGTAATATAAACAAAAATAATCGAAATTACTGCACAATGTGTGTAGGTATGTATGTACTATACGAATAGAAAATCACATCTCATGACTCATGCTCCTATTATGTATGGAGACTAGTGTATGTATGTATAGTTGCCGGTCTACTAGCTATGGGTACTAAAACCTTTATTTTCGTATTATGTATGGCGATTGATCTCATTATATGTACTTACTTTATACTGATTTTACTTTTTTGACAAATACAGTTTGAATTAATAGGGAACTTTATTCAAATGTGAATGAAAATTAACCTAAAAAAATATAAAAATCGTTTCAAAAGGGAAACGTTAACATACTTTCAGTTGCCTTGCGTAATGAAAATTTAAGTATAGTTGCCCAGTGGATACTAGTCTTTTGCTAGTCTCCATACATAATAGGGGTATTAGTGTACATAAACACACAGGAAGCGGAGCCGTTTCGAGTGAATAGAAGCGATCTAACTGCTACATGTTTTTTAAAAACAAAACAAAACCCTTTCTTTTAGACACTTCTCTTCACTCGGAATCACTCTACTTCGCTCAGCGTGTAGTGCACTTGCTCTTTTATCCTTAGGACAGACGTTTTATTTTTCAAAAAAAAAAAATCACATTAAAAATCACAAAAAATTCAAAATATTTTAGCGCCATTATAAATAAATTATTCGTGTGGTAAACAATTATGTAATACGAATTTAATTAAGATAATTAAGTAGAAAAACTAAAAAATTTAAATTATTTTATATAAAATGTGTTTATAAAACGAACTAAGACATATTAAAATAACATCAAAGCACTGCAACTACACAAAAAATATAAAAAATGGTAAAAACCAAATAGAATAAAATAAATAAAAAATAATAATTTAATACTAAAATGTTAGTATAGGCGTTTCACGATGATCCAGCAGATCTGCAAAGCATTACAAACATAACAGTTAGCATTTTTATTATTTCTTTAAAAAGCTTAGCATTTAATTCTGCGCCTACCTTTAGCAATGCTCCACCACGGCAGTGTTACATAGGTGAGGAATGCATTGAGCGGTGTGGACTGTTGGCGTCGATTCTCCTTCCAAAAGTGAAATGATTGCGTGAAACCACGACTTGCCCAGAGTGGATTGTATGCACCGTCGTCCAATTCTTAAATTAGAAAATGAATTTTAGTTGCGTCATAATTAATTAAAATTTGGTTATTAAACTTTTTTAAGATACTTTTTTTTTGTATGTTAAGATACTAAGTGATAAAACTAAAGGTAATGAAAATAGTTTTACTTGGTATACATTTTTTATCTAAAATTTCATATTAACAATTTTTTTTTTGATACTCTGGTCAACGTGAATATTTCAGTCTCAGTACCATTTTAAGTTCTACCTACTTTTTTTTACATTAAGCGCATTTTATCGCAAATTTATGTTAATAAGAAATTTGTTTCCTCATTTCCACTATTGGAGCGCGGTTATTTTGAAATATATTCGAGAGTTTTTGTACAAATGTGCACATATTTATATTATCAGTTCTTTTAATTACGCTCAGTCTGAATTGATGGAACTTTACAACTGCGCATTCGTGCCACAAACCCTTTCCGCACATACTTTTTGTACTAAAAAGCACACAAATACTACACACCTTTGAGCGCTTTGCGCGGCAAGTCACACCAATAATAGATGTTCGTGCCGTCGGGCGTCCTTCGCTTTGGCACCAAGCTCAGAGCGCGGTGATAGAACGCATGCTGAGCGGCGTTGCGTTTGGCACGGGGCAGCGTAGCATTGGCGTGGCCATTCTCGCTGCCGCTGCCAACACCGCCGCCATCGCTCACGCTGCCGTTTTCGACGCTTCCCACAGTGGACGCCGCTGGCGGTGATGATACAGGTGAGCATTGTGCGCTCAATGGCGGTGGTGGCGGCGATGCCATGTGACAGTTGCCGTTGCAATCGCCGATATTGTTGGTGGCTTGCGCTTCTAGCTCGAGTGTTGTGATTCGGGTTGATTTTGTTTTGGTGTTTGTCGCTGTGGCCGACTTGCTATTGTCTCGCTTATTATCAATTGTTTCGGCAGCAGTTGTGCTGGTCGACTCCTGGTTCGACTGCTGCTGCTGTAATGGATGGCATTCTGATTTTACAGGTACACGTACACATTTCTCGAAACAGTATGGATTGCTTTTGTTGCTGTTCACACTGCCATCACTACTGTTGGCGCTCAGCTCGGCCGTATTTGGCGGCGAGCGCTGCTCTACAACGGGCAGTTCCTCGCGACCGCGCACATTTATCATCAGCTTTGTATCGCTTTCGCTCAGTATGGCCATTTTGGCTTCGGTTGGTTCTACCGAAGCGCCGTTCAACGAAGTCGCGTCATCGGCGATTTCATATTCTTCGGCTTTTAGCGATGGGGCTTCTTGCTCTTCCACGCTATTGTTATTACTTTTGCTCTCTTTAGGCGACTGGGTTTCCGTTGTGCTCTTCGGTGCGGTTTTGTTTTTAGTTTTCGTAGAAACTTCTGCGGCTGTTTTGGACCTAATACGTTTGGGTGAAACCTTGGCAAGTAAATTCGAAGCTTTGCTCTTATCCTTATCCTTCTCTTTAATTTTGGCCTTGTCCTTTTCTTTTTCTTTTTTGTCGGCTGTGCTGCTGACGGTGCGCTTCGTCTTGCGATCGGCCGCACTAAGTGAGACGCTTCGCACTACACCTTTCCTCTCTCCACTGCCGCTGGTAGCTAACCGCAGACTACCTCTCTTACTCACAATCAGCTCGCTTTCCACACTCAGTATGGTTCTATGTTTTGGCTTGGACTTTTTGTCGGGCATTTTGTTGAGACAAGCTGGCGTCTCGTTGGCCGCGTCATCGCACGTCGGACAGTACACCTCCGACATTTCAGGCGTGCTCTTATCGCTCGATCCGCCGACCCAACGTTTGCACTTTTTGCCACCAAAGCAGTTGCTACAACCCGTAGTGCTGGCGTTTGAGGTTGGTGAGGTAATCGTCGCCGCAGTGGCTTCCACAGCTTCAGCGACGGGAACACTATCGTCTACACCATCTGTCGCTTGCTGTTGAGCGCTGATTTTCACTTCATTTTCAGGTGAAAGCGGAAGCTTAGCGACAGCCGCGTTAGCTGCTTCACAGTGCGGATTGAGATGGACTTTTGCCTCGGATGCCGAGAAAGCAGGACGTAGATCTACAATGAAATATAGATCGTTGTCATCGTTTAACATAAATAAATTCAAAAGAAATCATATGAAAAAGTCTATAGAGTAAAAAAAAAGTAAAATCAGTATAATATAGAAATTTAATTTTAAATTATGGCAAAAAAGCAGAATCAAAAGCTAAAGTATAGTAAAATTATACATACATACATATGTACATATTGATAATGAAATGAGAGTATGTAGAATAAATGAGATCTGGGTTGGAAGATTAGAGGCGCTGCTGCTGAGTGTTGCAGGGGAAAATCAAAAAAAAAAAAAACTCAATCGGCGGGAAGTAAATAGGAAGAATGGGAAGGAGGGCCGATAGCTGATGTGTGTTAGTTGGCAGTAAAGAGCTTTATATTGAAGAACTAAAAAATACTGTAATTAATAGGTTGAGGTGTAGCGAAGAATCCATGTTTTTTTTTCGAAAAGTTGAATCTTGCCAATTTAGATACTCTCAAATAAATTTCGTTAAAAAGTTTGGCCTTTATTATTATTGATTGCGATTAAACTTCGAAAAAACTATCTTAGCTTGACGAAACACAAAGCTTTATAGCTATGAAAACATTATAACATTATAGCTATTTTCATAATGGAAGTTAACGTTCGACAAAGGCATTGTTTATTTTATTAAGTATTGCCAATTTTGGAAAATTTTTTTTATTTTTGAATTGGCAGTAGCTGAAATTCCCTTGTTTAGCTTTTAAGAGTACTTGATTTTGCGACTTATTCGTTTTAATTTCTAAATATCGGTGACATATTTTTATTGTATTCGAATCAGAGTCGTTTTTGATATCGTTATTAGCTATTAATCTCACTGGTATGCACAGAATTTTTGCATGAACAATATTTTATAGAGGAGAGAGATGTTTTAAAATATATGTACATATGTATATATGTATGTATGTATGTATATTTTTACAGCGAACTGGACGAAAATTCTTTCAACTGAAAACAGAGGAGACTGTACATACATACATATTAAGGGCCGATTGCACCATCTCTGGTTACAATTACCGGCGGTTAACAGCAATTCAGCTTACTATTCAGCGCTTGCTTAATTGACGGATGGTCTTAACCGGCGCTTTGAGTTCCGATTAAGCGCTTAACCGGAGGTGGTGCAAACGGCCCTAAGGGAACCACAAATTCAGCAGACGAACTAAAATCATAAACTTGTAAAATATATTTGTAAGATTTTGAAATAGAGTCAAATGATGTAATGAGCTTTGTCGAGTTTGTACAAATGAAAAAACTGTGTGTATTCCAAGTCCTGCTTTCTCGGCAAAGTAGTCATTTGCTGTGATACGCTTTGTTTTGGTTTGTTATTGCTTAGCAGTTGTTATGCTAATTCATAGTAGAAAAGCTTTGTGATAAGTTTTATTTTATTTTGTTGGATCAAAATCAAAAATGGAAATTAACTAGTTAAAGAAGTATACGAACACGTTACAATAACAAGAAAAGAATGGGAAGGATATGAAAGTTAAGCAAGCGAAAGTTTAAAAATTTATACAAAATTATTTATTGCAAACATTACTTTTTAATAATATAATAAAAGTAATTAATGCAAAATAAATGTTTACAATGATGTTCTATTATATGTATGTATGTGTTATAGTTTTTTACTAATAGGCCGATGATTTCCCAACATCGATAGTCCAACAAAATGTTTTGGATGTTTTTTTTCGGCCTATTACTATGTAAACTATTATAGAGACGCTGCGTATGCGCAATACGAACTGAAGAGAAAAACGGAGTTACTCATACGCATCATCCGCTAAATCTTTGGTAGTTGCGACAAAGCAATGAAACGTTATATAGTTTGGTTAGAAAGATAAAATTGTTAAAAAGTTTATATATTTATTTGAGGGATGCAGAAGCAAAATTGTGTGGCGGGCGTGTTGAAAAAATAGCAGCAGATGAGAATGAGTCTTGATGATTTGAATGATTGTGTTTGTAGTGAACAAACGAAATTACAAAATACGAACATGAAAACATTGTTAAAAATGTGGTTTACATAAACCGTCAGCTGATATGCAAAACTGTAACTAACAAAATTTTTGTTTTTACGTGTGAAGCTAAAAAAGTTATAAAAATCGTATAGTTTGACAAAGAAAAATGTGTTTGGTAATTTTTCACCATTTACCAAACTGAATTGTATTTGTATTACCGCTTTAGAGTTTTATTTTTTTTTTTAATTTTGTGTACATATGTGTTTGTTTGTTTATTTTTTTTTCCAATTACAGCCTCTTACATTTCAGTCAACGATTTAAGTTACACTCCACCATTTTGATTTAAAGCGCTTATTTACTGGTTATACCAAAAAACAGCTTTAAATCAAATTTATAAGTTTAACGTTGAAGAAATTAAACACACATTACCAGTAACTAAATTAAAGAATATTTTTTTCAAACTCGAATACTTAGACGAATATAAAAATATATATATGTATGTACATACATAAGTTATTAAGTTCGTATTTACCATCACGCAAATCGCCAGCTTCAATTTCTGACACTTCATTTGCCAGCGAATCGAGCCCTTCGTTTTCCGACCGCGCTTTTGCGCCCGCTGTACCACCAACGGTGTCAGGCGCGCCTTTCGTACGCCATGCATACCTCGAGAAATTATTCAAATTAGCGCTGGGATCACTTAGACGCCGCTGATGACGATATGTGCAATAGTCGTCATTTTCCTCCTCCCACTCGTCCCACATGTCTGTGGCGCAAAAACTGCAATAGAAGAAATTAAACGTGAATAAAATGCGATTCAGTTTCGGTAATGACAAAAAGTTTTTATTTACTGCGGCGAACGTTGTACCTCTTCAAAATTTGGACAAACAAACATAGATATGTACATACATATTGATAAAAAATGATCTTTGAACTTGCTTTTAATTAAATTCAATTACATATAAACATATTAAAGATTCCGATTTTATTTCTGGCTATTGCTTTTCCTATGAGTAAAAATCATTTCTTTGCCAAATCTTATTGAAAGCATTCTATTTATCGTTACTAATATCATATACATATGTACATACATACATACGCATGTGCATATTTGAATTTGTTTCAATTCAAGAAAAGATTACATTCTACACATACCCAGGTTCACTTGTTGGTGTTTCTACGCCCGATCCCTTCGGTTTTGTAACAGCCATTTCGGCATGGCCCTTGCCTTGAGGACCCTTCATTCGCACAAATTCACAGCGCGTTTGCACGCCTGCGCCACTGCTAAATAATCCGAAGGACATGCGTTGTGCAACTTTAGAACTTAGACTAGATTGCTGTTAAGAAAAATTTTTTAAATAGAAAAAATATTTTTTCTTCCTTACAGCTTGATGCTTACCCTCGCATCGTAGACCTTTTTAAGCGCATCGTAGCGTATTGAACCTAAAAATATTACGCCTTGCACTGAACCATCTTTGTCGTTGGCTACCAGTTCTACACACACCATTTCACCATCCCGCACTAATATATCGCTGAAAACCTGAAAGATTTCGCGAACTTCTTAAAATCTGTTTGATATATTTATTTTTTTATAGTTTACCTCATCGAAATTATCTACCATAAAGCAAATATGCGGGTATGTTATCTCCTCACCCTCGCCTTTGGTGTCCATTTTCCGTCGACTTGGACTTGCGTAGACGCGCTGCGAGTGACGTCTCAACACCTGCAATTCCTTTGGCGATGTGCGTGTACAAATAGCTAAAGTTAATGTATAATCGAATTGGTGTATAACCATATTTAGATAGACAGTCTCCTCCCAGTCGACGTCTGGATCACCGATCGGAAGTTTACGTGAGTCTTTACGAAAGACATCAACTTCGGTCTGCAAAAACTCAGCAGTTAATATTTATGGTAATACTTTATTAAGCAAAAATGTGTTTTTTTTTATAGAATCAACCAGAACAGAAGATAATGGAGTTAATAAGACTTACCTCATATTTTGGCATATGTCGGGAAGAACTCTTCACATGTTTCTTACGAACAAAGAAAAGCAGATCATCCGAATCAATACTGTGCACCGGTTCGGTTTGGAAAAGAAAATGCCTTACAAATAAATCAGTCCAATAGGTAGTGCCTTGGAGCACGACGAATCCGCTATCTGCTTTGAAATAAGAAAACAATGGGTTAGTATTTAACTTAACACAAATTAATGCAAGATTAAAATAAGCGCGCATTTTTAGTACTTTTTATTAGTTTTCTTAAGCAAAATATAGAAAAAATATGCCTAGATACTATTTATTATTATAAATCTTTTATGCATTTTAATACTCTACTACTGTAAACTTAAATATATAAATAAATAGCAATATTATGAATCAACCACACAAAAGATAACAACAAAAGCCGGTTGGTCGCACACAAAGCTAGTAATGAGGGGGAATACCCCAAATGCCCTTAACAGCTGACGACAAGATTCTTAAAATAGATACATACATACATCCATATGTACATATTTACATGCATATGTAATGTGAATGTACAACAGAAACAGAACAAATGCACGACGTGGGCACAGGATATGAAATGTTTGATAAATCGATAAAGCACAAATGTACACAATTTTCTATGGCATTTAAAAGGTTAATAAAAAAATACTGCGTAAGTCGAATTAAGTTAGTTTTTTTTTAATGTTGCACAACTTTAAAATACATAAATTTGTGTAAGTGCTTCTCCGGAAATACTTACCATCTTTGAGCAATTGTCTCATTTCCTTGGTACGCTGGAAATTTATATCCTCTAGCAGTTGCTGCAGTGGAGTCTGTGGTTTTAGTAAAATCCCCGCTGCGCTGGCTAAAGACATATTGAGCCAAATTTCTGGTGGCTAACTTGTAAATTTTAACTCAATTACAGCTTTAATAATGTGATGAAATTGCTAGTACACTGCGATTTTTGCACGTATATTTGTTTGGCTTTGCTTTTATAACTTCACTTATAAAATTGGCATAAACTTGTTCTAAAATACATTCTAACAAATTGAGTATTTCTTTTATTTATATTTTATGTACATAAGTATGTCTGTAAGTATATCGATTTACGGAATGCTACAAAAATTACAAATATTTGTGAAGTGAAAAATGCTTAAAGCAGCAGGCGAAAATCGAAAGTCCGTCTCCGTTCAACTAAATAGTATGTCTGCCACTTTTGCTGCCAGAATCGTTTCACGTCTACTTTTTGACTCACGAACACAGCCAAGCGCCGAGTCAGTCAACCAATTTAAAATATATGAAAGTGTGTATGCACATTTCTAATCACCACCATGTATCTGCTCTGATGCCGCGCAGCGCACCTCACCTCATAAACATGCAGTTGCTATGATTGCAAATCATCTGCCGCTAGAAGCTGGAATTGAACTGAATGGATCCTTTGTCCACTCGAACATAGGTTGATCTTTCAGTCAATCCTGACAATGATACGGTTTGCTGCATACTGCGCAAATCCAAAAATTATAAACAAAAACAAAATAAGTACCAATTGAACTCATCCAAGCGATACATAAAGGTTGTTTTGTAAACAAAGAAGTCCATAAACATCTGTTTATGACAGTCGCACCAGAGTTGCAAAGAAGAATAAAAACTTGTCTTAAATTTTCTTTACAATAAGAACGAGCGACATCTGTGAAGCAATAGCCGAATAGAGAAATATGACGGTAATTTTTAAAATTTAAACGCAATAATTATATAGTAAGAATAAAATAAAAAAAACGTGGTTAGTGTCATTCGCTTTTCGATGAAATACCGAAAAAACGCTGATACCTCGGGATTTGACATTGATTAGTCATTCACTGAACGAGAGGCGATTTAGATCTCGTCCTTTAGTTCGTAGAAATACCTTATGCTGTGGCTTACGGTTAACCAAAACTTTTTCACATAAGAGAGCACTTTTTTCAAAATAACTGTTTAGTTATCTTCTCTGTCTATCTTCTCAATTAGTCCACACCAACTTGGGTGTTGATCTGTAGCCCATGCAAAAACGCGCTCCCAAGGACGTTTTCCTTATTTCGACCAGATTGGGAATGGACTCAATGCGTAAAAATTTAACTTCTGTATGTATGTATATATTTTTTATGAGAAGTTTTTCCTTGGCAGAAATACACTCGAAGGTTTGCCATTGGCTGCCGGGTTCGTCCCCGCTCTCCGTTCTTATTCCTGTTAAATTATAAATAAATTTATGCAAAAATGCCGACGCGCTCAGAAAGTTATAAATAGTCAAATGCGATTGGCATTTTTCGGCTATAAAATTGCGAAAGTCACCAGTTCAATCAGGTTTCCGGTAATCAGCAATTGCATTGACATACAAATGTGTTTATGTATATGCGAGCTTTTAATTGAAATTTTGTGTGTATGTGGATAGATGCCAGGTAAAATAATATATATTGATATGACAGGTACAGATAGAGGCCACGAATATTTGGAACGTTTGTCGACGTCGGTCAGTCGCTCCATCGAAACTGTTCCCATTTTTTAAAAGGCCTCCCAGAAGCTTTGACTTTGATCATCTGATCATTTGCAAATTGTCAGGCTTGCAGTAATTTTTGTCGAAAAGTCGAAGGAGAAACGTGAGATCCTGCATATTTTCTGTTAGGGCGAAGAAGTACATACATACGTATGTATGTATGCATTATTTGCATGGACATCTGTGCATGTGAGACTGTGGTGTGTGTTTTCCAACTTGTTGCTGCTTTAGCAAAATTTTGCGGTTGCATGTTGATCTTTTGCAGGCAAGTTGGTTGTTTATTTGATTTAATAGTTTTGTTGTGTGGCAACTTTACATTATGCGCGATGTATATACATAATTACATACATATGTACCCACGTTCATTTGTATGTGTACACAAACAGTTGAATGGAGTGCTTATGCGCTATTTATTAATTTTTGTTGTAGTTTTAAATTCGGTTTTGCTGCTAAATGAATAACAAAAACTGCAGTCGACTAATTTTAAATGACCACCATAAAACGACATACCAAACTTTAAGCATGAATTTTCCAAATTTTTGCCGCTTTTTGTGGCACACGAGGTGGTTCGTACATACATAAATATTTGTATGCGGGGAGGGGATACGTAAGTTTCGCACAGCCAGTCATTCGTGGCTAAGCCTAAGCGCGTTGGTGACCATTGGCTTGCAAAATTGTGAACGTATTTGCATTTCCGACGGAAACATGTTGAACCGTATTTTTTGTTGTTTTTTATTTTTTATTTTAGTAGTTGTTAAGTTATATGCACTTGTGCATGTGTGTATATAATTATCTTTCGTCAAAAATACTTAACATATTTTAATTAGATATTTACACATGATAATAAAATAAAATATTCACATATATTTTTTTTTTGTGCTGTACACTTACATTCGTGCTTTTGTTACCGAAACAAATACTTTTAATAAAAAAATGTGGTTAGTGATAAAAAGAAGATTCAAAACTTTCGAAAAAGCTTCTTTTTTGTTTTTAATTAATCCTAAATTCGAAACTGTGACTTTTACCGATTAATTATGAGATGAATGTATGATTTGATTTGAAATGTTGCCTCGATTTTCCCTGCAGGTTGACCAAAAGAGATCCTTAGACTTCAAGATGGTTCTGAGGTAAGATTTGTTGAATTGCGTATAAATATCTTTGATTTGATGTTGCACAGGCTTAGGAAAGACCAAAGCGGTCCCTTACAGCAACAAAACGTTAGACACTTGTATGTAACAGGAACATGGCCTTATTGGAAGCGTATAAAAGGCGAGGAAATCTTTTTAGTACAAGGTGGCGCAAAAGTAATCCTCCTATCAGAAAATGCTATAAATTTTGCGATTGGCCCCTAATGTCAGTTCTGTTTTGACATTTGTGTAGTAAACACTTGCGAAATACACGTTAATAAACAATGTGCGACGTTTAGCCGCTCGCCTCGAAGAGACTGGCACATCACGAGATGCTGCCAGGCGTGGCAGACCCCGGAGTAGCCGTTCTGCAGAGAATATTGCTGCTGTAGCCGAGGATGTCATGGAAGCGACGTCGACATCGGCCAGACGACGTGCCACGCAAATGGGTATCAGTCGACGGTCTCTACAGCGAATTTTGGTACAAGATTTGAAGATGTTTCCGTACAAAGTCCAGACGGTGCATCAGCTGTTAGCTGCTGACCGCCAATCGCGTCTAACATACGATCAAGCCAACATCGGAAGTTTACTTTTGCGCCACCTTGTAGATACAAATTTACCTAAACTAAACGAAACTTTTGTTCATTACATTATGTTCATCTGTCGTATTGTCTATTGTTTAGGCATAGTTTACATATAAATAAGTTTCTCTGATACACGATTTCTTATATATAAGTTAAAGTAATATTTAAAAACGAAAGCTTTTTCCATAGTAGTGGATATTTTCACAAAAGTCTTAATAGCTTTTTTGCAAATCACGAAATGAAGCTCCAATTTTTATACCTCACAATATATATTTAGAGTTTGAAATTTCTGTGAATTGATCCTCCTACTTATGCTTATGAGATTTTTTAGTTCGGAAAATTTTTGTACTTAACTTTTAATTCAAACATTTTGAGAAAAACATAATAAATTTTGTGGTTGGTCAAAAGAAACGCAATCGTTCATACAAATAAATAAAAATTATTACCCGTAAGAGTAAAAAAAAAATGCTAACTGCATTCAAAATTCAAATAACCAAAACATATGCATACATAAATACAACTTGAAAATCTTTCTGCAACCCTGCAAAAAATGCGATTAGTCTAGGATGAGTCCGGGAATAGTCGCAAGGGAACATGCGACTAATACAACTTCTGATCTCTTTATATGAAATGAATTGTTGCTTTTTGTTCGAGCATGTCCTATGAGGAGACTAATTGTATAATTGAAGACCAGTCTATTTATAAACATTGAAATTAAATTCATAGCTTCGAGTGAGCTTCTAACCGCTTGCCGGAGTGCTGCCAAAGATGTTCTTGAAACTTCATTGCCAAAGTGAATGCATACGCGTATATCAATGCATCGTTTATTATATCCAAAAGAGATTAATATAGGACTAATCTACAATTATACCCGTTTAAAACTTGTTGCGACTAAATAATGCCCAGTTGTACCCGATAAAGACTAATCCCGGAATACTCTCTTCAGAGATTAGTCACACAATTTTTTGCAGGAAAGTACCAGTTATGTATTTTTGTATGAATCTTTGCAGTATCTCACATACATACATACACACATATGCACATATGTACCATATATTTAGCGAATAAACGAATAATGAAAAATGCAGCATTTTAGGATTAATAGCGGAAATAAAAGTGGGTAAGCGTGTTGCTGGCATAGCTCACGTTCGCCGGTCATAATTCAGTCAATAGAAACGCCAAATGGGTTATGAGTAGATACATATGTATGTATATATGTACATACCTTGAAGCATGTGCGTATTTAAACGTATGTACATATTTGAGCTCGCTCATGTGGCCTAGATGTTTGCTGCATTGGCTTCCAGGTGCATTGATGAAATTTATTAGCCAAGATACAGGAAATTGCTGGGAAATTTTGATGAATTTGTTTGATTTATTGGGCAGGAAATGCGAGAACGTAATCCTAAACGCTATGCGAATTGTATGTAAGCAGACATTGCTCGGCGTGGTTAACCGGAGATAAAGAAAATTGTTGCTTGTTGATATATTTTAATGAAAATTTGTGCTCATTTAATTCTTTCGCCTGATAAACGAAAGCATATTTAAAATTTGTCTCGATAGACAAGTAATTGCTATTGAAAGTAGCACATTTAATATTTATTGCATGAGTTTTACGATGATGTTCACATGAGATTGGCAATTCGAATGATTATAACTGGCGTGGTTACATCCACACACACAAACATTTTTCATTTCTGCACTGGAATCTCATCAATACGTCGGAGTGTGCGAAAAAGTAGAATGTGAGGAATTCCTTTATGCAGTCAGAGAAAATATATTAAATAAACAAAAAAAAAAATGAAAGGAGAATAATGCTAGCAAAAAAAAAAGATTGGTTTTCTTTCGAGTTGAAAAGTGCTTTTGGGCGCTGTTGAGAAAAAGCTTAGTTTGGATTTATGCTTACATTTGTTGAAGCTATGATGATGACTTCATTTCTTATTGGTCTTAGTTATCCTATTCCATCATCTGATCCTAAACATTCTCGCAGCACTCAACGCAGTATCCATAATATTCGCTTAGCACACAAACACAAAGTAAATTAATTAATCTAATTACGTAATTCTTTATCTTTATACAGCTGTACTGATTCTAAACTCACCGATAACATGCAGTTCTACATAGAGCACAGCTCACAAAAGCTGTGCAGATTGTGTTTTGGTTTTTTCATTGTTATTGCGGTTGAAAGGCATTCAATTTATTTTTCAACCACATTCTCCGTTCGAATTGTTGCTGCCAAATTTTCACATTGTCTCACATTAAATTGCATAGAATCTAATAAAGGCGTCCGAAGCAGACTATCGCATACATACATACAAACACATACATACATATAATTACGAATATGTATATGTATTTAACAATATTGCACACACACACCACAATGAACTATGCTGCAACACCAGGACTGCCATTTATTTGGAAACAAAAACCAGCGCTGAAACCATCGGCGTAATAATTTGAACGTAGAACCGCACGGCGTTTGTGAATGTAAAGGATTGTGTTGGTTTGTGCAGAGTTATTGTTGTTGTTGCAAAAGAGGACAGATAGTAGGTTGTGCTGGTTTTGTGTATGAAACATTTGAAACGCATTGCATTGTCCAACGGTGCTTTACACAATCCACAAACGTACAACTCACCATTTTTTGTAGACGCTTAGGCCAAGCTTCTCAAATTTGCTGTAAGCTGCAGTTTTTCAATTTGACGCCAAAGTAAAATGTTGAAATGAAAAGAAAAACTATTATTCAATGTTATCTAACAATTCTACAAATAGAGTCGTCAGGGGTTTTTAGTAGCTGTCACTGCATAGTTTTAATAGCAAGCCTGCTTTTTTTTTTAATTTTCGAACCATCTTCCACTAACTGTTATGTCGCACACGCACACATCTGCGCTACATTGGGAAGCGACCAAAAGCAATTGATTTTAAAGTGTTAGTGCCAGCGGTTAGATTACGAGTATACATACATACAGACACACGAGTATGTACGAGTATGACTGAAAATATGGGGCACCTTGTAAACCAATTCTATAGCTCCCCATTGATGAATTTGCTGTAATGGTATTATTTGCTAAATTATTGCCACAAGGGCTATATTGTGCAGCAGTAACAGCAACAGCAACAGCAACAGCAAAATGAAATCGCAAAAATCGTTGTATGACATGCAACAAAAATAATGCGAGAGCTAAACACGAAATGCAGTAAAAACAAGTGCAGGATTCAAGTGAAAATTTAGAGAAGATACATACCAAGAGCTTAAGCGTACATACATACAAACATGTGCATATGTACATATATGTATGCTAACATTAGGGTGGCTTACTGCCGGTATAATCACAAAAATATGCGATATTGTTTTTCTATTTTCAAATGCATACACACAAACTGAAAATAAAGGTTTTTATAGAGAAAATGTTTTTTCGCTAAATTAATTTCCGATGATTTGACATGCACATATTTTAAAAAATATTTTAACACAAAACGTAGAAAATTCTAAAAAAAATTAACAAACAACTTTACCAAAGTTTGAGTTCTAATGGCACATGACTAATAAATTTACTATTTAATAAATGAAATGTTAAGTTAAAAATAGATTGCACATTCTTACTATATTGGTCTGTTACATTTTTTTTTTTGAGTAAGGAAAAGAATAAAAATGAAATAAAAAATAAAATGAACCACCACGAATATGAACGAATCTAATGTGGTGGCTTTATTGTGGGTTCCAACAAAATTTCCATTGTTATCCCCAGTACGGGATAGCTAGCGGCACAATATTTCAATAGTTAGCCACTGCCGCACATCCCCCTTTCAGATATGCGCACATACATACATTCAATTTTAGTTAGGATACTTGCAGCAACACAACTCTGCCGTATGCGCTTGTAAATTATTATACTTTCGTCTGTTAGCCTCAACGGTCTCTATATTCATACACGAATGTATGTACATCTGTATGTATGTATGCATGTATATGTGTGTGTATGTTTGTGTGTGTGTGTGGTTCGCTAAGTGGGGCCAACGAATGCCATTTCGCGCTCATCCAATTCGACTACTACTTTAATATGCCCATTGCCAGGCAATCCTGTGGTAAATTGGCATATGCCCGGACGCTCCATTTATTTATGTGCTGGAAAATATGTTTATACATATGTACATAAATACATGCATATATATTCATTCATACGTACATGCTTTCGCAAATACCCACTAAACAAATTATTTTGACTCTGGCCTATTTTAACATATCGCACGCTTATTATAAAATGTCGCAACTCAACAAACAGATCTAGAAATTTAACTGCTGTTAAACAAATAACTAATAGCAAAACTAACAAAATTTAATAAAAATTAGTAAAAATTATATACTCGTTTGTATTGTTCGGCTTTCGATTTGAAGAGTTGTTTCTAAATAAAAGCATCCAGTCTCGTTTTCCTTAGTAACCCCTTCGCTCTTAAAGCTCAATTAGAAGATCTTCGAAATTCGAGTACACTTTTTTATTCCTTCTTTTTTCCGACAGGATGGCTAATCGTAATCAATATGAATCTCATACAGCATTCGTTGCGAAATGTCTCGGTAGTGTGAAAAGGTATTCGTTACAATTTCTCCACAAATTCGAACTGTCTTTGATTTCATTATTCATACGAGTAAATACTTTCGCTCACATTTTTTGTCGAGTGGGTATAATATGCGAGTAATTCACGTTAAGCAGCGTGAGTGATTAAATGTAATTCGATAAAATATGCAGTAGACGGATAGCAAATTAGTGAATATTAATATGAAATGATCATTTAATTTGGCAAACGAGTAGATTTATTTCATATTTGCTTTGTCGCGGTCAATGGCGAAAGTTCGTCTGTTGAATAACAAAATTACAAAGAAATGTTTGTATTTTGACGGATACAGTCATAGTTTATTTTACTACTTAAGCCGATATTGTTTTTGTTTAGAGGCATATATTTTTTTAAGGGGTTTTTCAGAAAATTTCCTTAACTTTTTTGAATTCCATTGCCTTTTGAGAATTTTGTGTATGGCAAGAATGGTTCTCCCGTTGGACTTGATAGGCATTGAGAACAATGCAAGCTTCCAACTGATCTGAGACTTCACCATAATTTGGTTGCGATAAAAATTTCTACCAATCGAATAACTCGAACTCTCTCACCCTCTCAACCACTATCATTCTTTAGGGAAATCGCTCCGATTTTGTGTTGTTGTAGTTAAATCATAATTGGTGCCCAACTTTTTCAATATGCTGGCTTAGTTTCTGTAGAGTCTTCCAAGCCAGAAAATCCACTCAATGTATCACGAATTATTGTTATTTGTTTTGAAGTATATTGCCGTTGTCTTCGGTGCAGTGTTGCATGCAAACGTAGTTAGTAGTTTTTGTGCCAAGTTGCTGTGCACATTTCTATGCTCTTAGTTTGTTTGCATTTGTTTCTATGGTATTTTTTGTTGTTTCTTTTAGTTGGCTTTTGTTATGGATATATGTAAGCATTTTTTGGTCAACTTAACACACTTCCAAGGCAGCCACGTTTATTGAGACAACGTTAAAAGTAATTGTCCGCCTAACAACAACATTTGCTGCCAAATAGAATTCGCACTACTACGTTGCCCGCTGCCAGCAAAAACGTTGCACTTCACTACCGCAAACACAATGCAACTTACCTCGCGACAAGTACTTTGTTTTACAAGCGTATTTTGTTTTCATGTGAATGCAACCGAAACGGACTACTCAGCCACTTGCCCTCTTTGAGCATTTTGCCTCTACTGCCTTTCTACATCCCACTATTCGGCAGTGGCGCTACCACCACCATCTATGTACGTCCCTCGCCCTCACTCTGATTTGCTTAAGAAATTTCGTAATCCGCTGTGAGCTCACTACGAGTTCGTCGGAAGTCCCAAGTGGATTTTAGTACTTTTTTATGCTCAAAGCACTGCTGTTCAGATTTAGTTTTTGTGCAAATTTTATTCGTAATTTGGGTTTGCTTCGTAGGTTACTTACTCTTTTACAGCGATTTATGTATTTTGTTTTTTTTTTTTTTGTTTTTGTTTCTTTGTCTTTTACGTTGAAACTGGAAAAGTCCTACTAAGCTCAATTTTGTTTTTTTCTTTTTGTTTTTTTGTACAAATGCAAAGTTGTACAAAGTAACACAAAAGTGCTCATACAATTAGGAACAATTAAAGTAGCAGAAAAAAATTCATTATCCCACTTTATAGAATGTCGATTCAACAGTTCTGATTTCATTTTTGCCTTGTGAGTACGCAAATTTGTTAGTGGTTGTGAAAATGTAAGAACTTAAAAGGAATGTATGATGCCACTAAAGAACAGCTGCAAAAGTTCGAGAAAAAGAGTAATGACAATGTCAAAGGAAAAGTTACAGTAAAATTAAAAAAAAAAAAAAAGTACTCAGATTTATAGAACTACGAGTAAGTACGAGTGTAGATAGAATTTTGCGAGCGGTCCTAGGTGAGGTAACCCCAAATTAATTTTAGATATAAAAAGTAATTTTTTTAAAAATTACTAAGAGCAAGTTTTTTATTTTAAATATTTGTTATTGTTTATTTTACTTAGTCTTGCTGTACTTAACAACACTAAGTCCAATGAATTTTTGAAAAAGCTTAACTTATTTGTTTATTTAAGAAGCTATTATAGCTTTTAATAGTTAAAACTAGTACTAAGCATTTAAAAAAAATTTAGAAAATATTAAAAATGTATCTGAAAAACATCGTATATTGAATTATCAAAGATTTTTTAAATATTTGAAATGAGTCAATTAAATAATTATTACAATTGATGTCCTTCATTTAAGTATCAGAAAATAAAACTAAATTCAGAAAACAAATGAAATTTATAAACTGTAAAATTGTTAAAATTGTTTATTGATCATTGTTTTTAAATATTTTCTGTTTTTTTTTATTATATAAACGATTAGTTATGCGTATTTATTTTTTGATTATTGCATATTGATCTAGTATGTTAGACAAAAATAATTATTATGACTAAAAAAAAATTATAAATCAATTAGTTAGTAGTAAAGTGGGATTTCAAAAGAAACATTTGCAGTTTTGGCAATAATACGCAAAAAACAGCGAACTTTGAAAGAAAGAAAAAAATTCCGATTTTCGCTTAAATTAGTCGTAACTATGTACATATGTAGTATTAATTGCGTATAGAAAATATAATGCGAATACCATATCAATAAACTAGTATACTAGCAACATTGTAAGACTCTTCTGTGATTATTAAAAGGCGTAAATAATTTTCCAACAACAAATTGAGTCGAGTGTGTAATTAATTTACACATATTTATTTGTAACTTTGTTCGAATATTTTAAAAATTTAAAAGAACATTTTCATAACTCGCCGTTGCAAGATGTACATATCGAGCCCTAACCGCAAAAATAACGTAAGCGACATTTTTTCCAAAATTAACTTTTTGATGCAGAACTGTTCTAAAACTGAGAATACGTCATCTGGCTAAATATTGTTTCGCTAATCGTTATAGCTATGGAGACGTACGACTTTACATTTTATCGTAAGCGACATTCACTCTTAAAAAAAAAAAAATATTTAAAAAAAAACCTTCTCCTGTAAAATTTGGTTTTTGTCGCTTACGCTAAAATGGCGGTAAAGGCTCGATATGTAGTTCTGAATCGTAAACATATACTATAGATATATATGTACACATACTATGTGTCTGAAAAGAAACTCGGAACCGCTACATATTTTGTCAATTTTTCATAAAAAAAAAAAATTTAAAAAAAACTTATGTACATACAAAGCATTCAAGTAAGTGAATGAAACAATGTGAAAATTGAAATATAAAAAAGTGAAAAGGATCCAAACGAAAAGACAGTTGTGTAAAATGCACTTCTGGCTCTTGCTGCTGTTGCTACGCATTCCTTCGAAAGCGAACAAATGGGAATGCGCCTGTAAATGTGCAGCAGAAGTGAGAAGCGAGAAGCGAGGGATAAAGGTAATGCGCGAAAAGTTAAAAAGCTTTTGAGAATAATTTACAGTGTGCCTTCTTTAGCAATTTTTGTTTGTTAAATATTATATGTATTTTTTAATTTAGAAGCAGCATGCAAATTCTTTGAATTATTCACAAAATAAAACAATTTCGGTCATATAGAAAAATGCCGAAAAGAAAAAGATAATAAAAAAATTAATTTGTGATTAAAAAAATAAAATAATAAATCAACGAAAAATTCTTAGCAGTTTAAAACTTATGCTTTTTGATACTTAATTGAAGACTGCTTTAAATTGCATATCCTAAATATTTCTAAAAAATTTTGATTAAAAAATTTGAAACTTTTAAAAATATTCGTTGAAATTTTCTCAATTTTGTAGAAGGCTTGTGCCTTACATAGCATAATCATCAAATGTACTAAAATTATCTAAAAAGTATGAAAAAAATTATTGCAACTTGGTGTGTTTTATTGTCCCTTTTTCAAGCTATATAAAGAGGAAACACTTGAATATTGATTAAATTGCATAAAAAAGAAAGAAAAATATATGTATCAAAAGAGCGTTATTTCTATTAATATTTTATTACAAATTTCCTGCCACTGTTCGTCGCACGGTAATGCCATCATTGCATTTTTTCTTCGTTGCACAAGATTGAGGTCGCCTCTCCCGAAGTTTCACACCGCATAATACCTACTTTGGCACTTCATTTTAAAAATCCGGTATGCCATGTTTTCTTTTTGCTCTCGTTGCAGTTGAGTATAAATGCTTGTTTGTACATCCAACAGGGGCAACATGTAATGCGTCACAGGAAAGCACTCGAGTATCGCATTGTCTTAGCCTACAACAAAGTTGGTGCGGAAATGCAGCAAATGCCTGAGTGTGCCGGTTGCCCGTTTCCACTTCAATTCGCTCGCACTTATGTAACTCCTTTCGCCGCAGAAGCATTCTACTGACTTCCACAACGCAAGAAATGCCATTGCGCCGTTCAGTTGGCACACCGGGAAATGCAAAGTGAAACTGTTGCCAGCAACACTATTTTAATTGTAATGAAGACGATATGCAGGAAATTGTTGCACATACTCACCTACATAAAAAAAAGGCTTTCATCGACAGCTACGATTTGCCACAATGACAATCGGACCACTTCAAGAAGTTCGCATTGTTGCTGAAGCATTGAAAGCGATGACAATGGAAGTGAGTAAAATGAACAGCTACAGTCAGGCAGTGCGTCAGGCGTCAGGATGAACTAATTTCATTTCAATTGTTTTAATTCTTAATAATGTTATAATTATGTATGTATGTATGTATGTACGAGAGTAGGGCGTTGGCAAATCTAATATTATCTACAATATGAATGAGAGTACATGGAAATGAGGAATCGCTTGCTATCTTATGCATTAAGCAGTGCGAATTTGAATTAAGTCATATCAATAACCCTAAGAGTACGTCTGCTTATGCCACGTTCGAGCTAAGAGGGATTTTGTGAAAGCCCCCATTGATTTTCAAAGACTCTTAAGTCGGCAATATTTTCGATAATAAAATAAAAAACATTGTAATTACATTGTTTTAAATTTGCAGGTTAGACAGGAAAAAAGCGCTTTTGAAAAGGTTCTGCTAGGCAGGGAGAAATGACAGTTTGTACGTTGATTCAACGTACTAAAATATTTCAATTGAAAATTCTTACAAACAGCATATTCCCCATCGGATCTAATTCACTCAGAATTGATAAGAGAAAACCATACACATACACATACATTTCTACATCTGTACATACAATGATACACTTTATTTATTAAATATCGACAAACCGGCCGAACTTTCAATGGCGTGTGCCAAAAAGTTTAACACTATAAATTTTGAAAGCTGTCAATACTTTGTCCGAGAATCGAGCAGAGGTGCTGCCACCACCACCAGCACCGTTCATACTTCATCGCTGTCCAATTCACTTTACTTTATACGCTGCAATGCAGCAAAAGTTTTCGAACAGTTGCTTAGCATTTTTATTTTATTTTTTTTTTGTATTCTCGTTTTTGGCCAACAAAGCCAAATGAATTGTGCTCGTGACCTCGCTGCGATGCAAAGTTGGCCATCGATAAAGAGTGGCGCAATGTCATTAAGTGTGTGTGTGTGTGTGTGTGTGTGTTTGTTAAATGACAACTGCTACAGCATGCAACAACAACAACAACAACAACAACAAGAAAAAGAAAACAACAGCAACATTGTGATTGGCAAAAAAAAATCAAACAAAATTTATTTCGAGGAAAAGTTTATATTTGGCTATTTTGTTATGGGTGTTGTTGTTGTTGTTGTTATTTGTTTGGTGATATCCGTTCGGTGTGGGTGTGAGTTAAAGCATTACACGTTGTTATTGATTTTGTTGCAAACGAAAAACACTTCCGTCAATACTTTATGTATGTGCGGTCCAAGCAACTGTTGCCGCTGTTGTTGCGTGGCGATAAATTCTTTCGCATTATTTTTTACCTTTGTTTTTGTTAAAACAATAACCGTGAACTTTTTTAAAAAGAGAAATCCGAAGTTAAACTTTGTAAATTACCGGCTACAAATGACTCCCTGTCGTGTGCAACAACAACAACAACAACATAAATACTATAGCGCCATAGTGCGTATATAATGACATATGTATGTATGTATGTATGTATGTATGTATGTATATCTGCAGATAACAGCAATAACAAACAGAAAATAGGAATATCAATAACCAAAGCGGGTAGTCGATGAGCAGCGGAAGGCAGCAGCATAACAAGCGCGTAGCAGAGGCATCACAATAGCAAAACAACAACTTCCGGCTTTCCAAGCTGGCAGCCATACACACACACATACACCGCAACAACGAAACAACACTAAGCATGTAATGTAAAACGTAAAGGCAAAAGCCAAGGGAAGCTAGCCGCACCGCTGCAAGCCACGGAAAACTTTATGGTAAAATCCATTTGCAATAATAAAATATTGACACTTCTGTGTGAATGCCGCAAAGGTGTGTACGTTGTAAATACAAACATATATTTACTTTAAATATATGTATGTACGTATAGTAGGTATACACACTAGGCGCATGATTTTTTATTTAAAAAAATTTTTAAATATAAATGTTTGTTTATTTTTCGGTTGGCCTAGTACATAAATGTTAATTTTACAATTTTTATTGAGCTCAAGGCCAGTTTTTTTTGTGAAAAAACAACAACAGTTTTTATGAAAAATAAATTAAATTAATTTAATAAAAAAGAAGTCTGATGAGGAAATGTGTTGATTTCCGAAATATTACTATAACTTCAACCATTAAAAAACTGTTGTTGTTTTTTCACTAACAAATCTTCAATAAACTGGCCTTGAGCTCAATAAAAATTGTAAAATTTTTAAATATTATAAGACGTTTGGAATTTGTAAAAAATCCACAAAAACAATTACTAAGCCCCAAATTATTTTAACTAATTTTTTTCCCCTTATTTTATTTCTAATACTTTTTAATTAAAATATACTTTATCCTCTAAAAAAATCCATGTTAACTTAGGTTTCAAACTTTATAAAAAATTATAAAATATTTTCTTCAAAATTTCGAACCTAAGAAAGTATTTTTTTTTAAATGCAAATTTGAAGTAGCTGCACATCGACGTACATTTTTGCCTTTTTTTAATAACTAAACGAAATATTCGAGCTTGCTTTATAACACAAGAGCGTCGTAAAAAAAATTGTCAAAAATCAACGGTGCTACTAAGCCATTTGAAACTTGCACATTAACATAACCAAATTGAATGCCCTACAAAACTGCAAACTCAAAAAAGTTTTCGTAATATATTAGTAAATTCTGAGGAATGCCTACTCCGTTTTTATAAATAAAATCTCCTAGTTTTGATGACATGTAAAAGTATATTCATTTTAACGAAAAAAAATTGATGTAGTTCGTTTATGAATCGTTAAACAAAATTTTATGTTTAGCAGAGGGAAAGACTTTTTGAAGTTAAAGAGTTTCCACTCAAAACCCAAATCTTGAATGCGTTGATAGAGGAAAATAATTCAATCGTTCACGGTTCAGCTCTTGGGTGGGGTATATAACATAAGTAGCATCGCTTAAAATGTTGTTCCGAGCAGTTCCATCCACACCAAGTATAACATGTGCAACATCCTAATACACGAAAGGCTTAGATGCCATTAATGGCAATTAAAGTTCTCTTCATTGGGAGTTATACTCCTATCTGATCAGTTCCGCGATAGAAATAAAATTTTGGGATTTGTATATTTTAAAGTTCTCACTAAACATCGCAGGTATTTGTACTCGTATGCGTACCGATTCTTTTGAAATAAGAATGTTTTTTCCGCCGCCGCTGGCATTGTGGCAACTACAGCAATATCACAACAGTTGTAGCATATCCTGTGTTCTGCGGTTTTCCAATTCGCATCGAAATTGTTGAATTTATTCGATTTGATTTTGAGTTGTTGGCTGAGGTTGCAGCACCACTGCAATGATGGCACAATAATTTTTGCCGCTTTTGTTGAAGTAGCTGCCAATGGTCTGATAGTTATAGCCGCCAGCAAGCAGCTGTGGTGCACGCCGTACTTCAAGGGTCCGCCAGAAAATTTTTGTTGAACATAATTTTCGCTGAGTCGCCATACTATATATAATATAATATACGTAATATAATTTTGTCTCTTACATTTTCTAGCTCAGTGTTTGGCCGAGCTTCTCCTACCATTTGTGGTGTGCGTCTTTTTGTGCCGACTCCGAACGGCCGATGTATTTTATGAGAAGCTTTTTCATGGCAGAAATACCCTTGGAGGTTTGCCATTGCCTGCCGAGGGGTGACCGCTATTAGAAAAAACTTTTTTCTATGATTAAGATTTTGCTTACCCTGACTGCGATTCGAATCTCGAACTCAGCGGCATATCGAGATATAGCACGCACCGCTACCAATTCGACCACAGCGGCCACAGTCGCTGTACTAACCACATTTAATATTTCCCCATCAATCCTTTTTGTTGTTGGCGCTTGATGCAAAATATGACAGTTTCAAGCGTAGATGCAATTTTGTTGGTTACTGTTCACTGCGAATGAAAATTCCAATTCCTAGAGGAGTGAGTGCCAAAGAAAAAGTGACTGCAGCCGCAACCAAATGAAAGTGAATAGTACAGCGGGTCGAGGAAGATAACCGGAGAATAGTTGGGTGATCTAATTGATATTGGCTTTATGCAAAGCATTGGTATTAGTAAAAGCCGACAATATTCTTGTCTACTTAATGCAAATGCCGCTCAGATGACCATACACACACACACACACACACAATGTGTTGCATGCCACATGTGGCGACCAAAAGGCTTTATGCATCCCATAGATATCACATTTCTCGAAAACCTAAAAGCCATGCGGCTACAGTTGTTGGCAAACAAATGAATTGCTTAATTATGCCGAATATGGCTGATTTACACCTGCTACGCTGCCATTGTGTGGGTGACAGACTGTGGCCGAATTAGAGAGTGGGGTACGAACAGAGGCGACATTTAATTGTATGAAAATCTTTAAATTGGTTGAAGATGTATTGTATTGTGAGAAATTTTGAAATTCAGAATTTGTGTGGCTTCTAGTTTCTAGATTTTAGTCTGAATATCAAACAAATCTTGTCAACATTAACTTTCGCTCGAACCACCTCAAGAAACTTGTATGCTTGGCCCCTGGCGCCCGAAGTTGTAGCTACGCTACTATTCTCAGAGCACTTGTCGAGTATGGAATTCAAATGACGGGTAGATTGGAAACTCGCGCAAGTGGCATTCAAAGTTAGTTTGATGCTCCAACGTGTATAATGCAATACGATACGATAAGGTCAGAGATAGAAGATTCTTCGAAAAATTTACGGACCTTTGCGCCTTTTCGATGGCGAATACCGCGTTCAATGAGCTGTACGAGCTATACAAGGACGTAGACATAGTGCAGCGGATTAAGAACCCTCGGCTCCGCTGGTTAGGTCACGTCGTTTGAATGAATGAAATAGCTCCAGCGCTGAAGGTTTTTGACGCGGTACCCGCTGGGTTGGTAGAGGAAACAAAATACCTCCTCTGCGTTAGAAATACCAAGTAGCTATAGTGAGATTTCCAATTGGCGCCAGTTAGCTAAAGATAGGGACAGCTGGCGTGTTTTGTTGACCTCGGCCAAAATCGCTTAGGCGTTTGATGTGCCAATTAAGTAAGTAAGTAAACGATTGCGACAGTCACATTTGTATATCGATATCGAATCGAAAAATATTATATTATCGATAACAAAACGATATCTGTCGACAATTCCTCCACTAAATATAGATTATGTCTGTACAAGTTGATCAAATTGTACTTTGCTCTGTACATTAATATAAGTCACTGTTGGCGATTATCTCGGACGCTCTTTACTGCCCATTCATTTTCCTTGCATTTGGCATAATCGAACGAAATCGCCTCGATTCACTTTGACGTCCAACACACACACGCAAACCAACAAAACGTAAAGCTAAGACTGGCTGGACCTGCTTGTGCGACGACGGCCACTTATGGGGGCCATAAAATTTTAATGATACAACAAGAGCGACCACAACAACAACATATTGTAAAAACAACAACAACCATTGTCGGTCACATCAGTTCAGTAAATGTGGAAGCAGCTGCTTAACTGTTTTATGTTGCATCCAGTTGGCGGCGATGGTCATGCGTTTCCATTGGGATTATTTTACATGCTCCTGCAGATGTGAACGTATTAGTGTATGCATACATATGTACATACATATGTATGTATGAAAACAATTAGGTAGAAGTGTATGTGATGCGATGGCAGAAGAGGAAAGAAAGGCACTGCTTTGTGGCCATTTCATAATCTGTGAGCTGCATTTGAGAAGCGAACAAGCAATCGGAATAAGCGGCAAGAGCACTATTAAATGCGTTTATTGATTTAGGCGTGCAGCTAAATACAATACAACAAGCGATATGAATCGATTTAGTTGTAGGAAGAGATTGTGGAAGCCTTGAATGAAGTAGCTGCATTAGTGGCGTCGATGGAAAAAGACGACAAATTACATGCAAATTGCGCAAATCTCAGAAAAAAAGCCACAGTTACTAAAAACGTAAAAAAATACAATCGCATTAGTTTATGGAATCTGTGCAATAAATGCACTGAGAGCGAAACCTCGACATGCGGTACAAACGCCGCAATGGGCGATGAGCAATGAATAAATATAAAAAAAATAAAAAATATAAAACACAAGAACGAGATTGAGCTATTCGAAGAAAACGTTATACATTGTTAAGTGAAGCTCGAGGCAGGGAAATTGGATACTTCGTAAAAGTCACCATTACCGGAAGTCTCAACCGTTACTCTATCTTTTGATTTTATTTTCTACTTGCAACATATTTAATTTGCGACTCGCTTGCCTTTGTCACCTCCAACGTCTACTTGGCCACATAAAGTCATAGCGAACTTGCCATCGACCGTTAGCGCCACCTGGAGACAATCAATTTAGCAGTGGCCTTGCTTTTGTTATTGTGTATTTGCCTGCCTTAGTGTTGCAACATGGATATTGGCATTATTTGCGCCGGCAGGGTTTCACTTACCGATAACAAAGGCAACAACAACACCCGTTGTATGTACATTACATGCTGCTTCAGCGCTGTTGTTGCGTATTTGTAGTGTGACGGAAGTCTCGGCGATATTTCGTTGGGAGCAAATTACGGCAGTCTCCTGTTTGCGGCTATTCGCTGTAGGTCCACACCACGTCGGCTGCTGCGGCTCATCAGTTATGCTGTTCGATGATGTAAAATATTGTTCTTGCACTTGCGAATAACGAGCGCTATGAAAATTCTTAAATTGGTTAAAGGAGCAACTTGTAACCCACGCAGCAAGTCGGAGGTAAAGAAATGCTGGAGTAATGTAGATACCGCTCGTGTTGCAAGGTACAATTGACCATTAAAAAATTTATTTTTTTTTTTTTCTAATAAAAAGGCGATGGTGTGGCTTTAATTTAATTTAAGTCATATTTTTCACTTCCGCACTCCTGTTGCTCCAGTAAGTGACTGGTACTAGGTGATTGAGAGCTGTGCGCGTAGTTTTAGAACCAGAAATCAGGATATTAAATTTATATTATTTTGTTAATACAAAAATTTAAGAGAAAAATTGAGTTCATAAAAACACAAAATTATAACCGCACCGCATAGTAATATTTTTTAACAATTTATGTATTAAATTTTCAATATTTTTCGATTTAAATATAATTTTTTCTCTCACACGATCCATGTAAACCCAAGTTTAAAGTCTTGAAGAAAATTCAACACAAAAATATAATATTTGGAATTCGTTCGAGTATAAAGTAGCCCATTAAATTTTAGTATAATCAATTGTAAATTTCAAGTGCCTACGAATTACCGTAGATTTTTGAAAATATTTTTAACGGAAAATTTCGAAATCTTTTTGTTTTGTTTATATATACAGAATCTCGAGCATGCGTTATAATAATAATAATAAAGCCAACGGTTTCATCCCTTCATACCAGCCTGACCAACGCGAGGGGCACATCCGCATGACACTCGGATATAAAAAAGAAATGAAGAAATTTCCGGAAGCGCCAGTAAAGAAATTGTCAAAAATCAACTAAATTTATTTGCAATTTGAAACATACTCTTAAGACCTTATACTAAAACTTAATGGGCTACAGAACCGCACATTCAAAAATATTCTATAAAATTCAAAAATTGCACTTTTAATGAAAGTTTGTAAACTTTTTCTGTTAATTGTCTACAACGCTTCAGAACCGGGATTCTTATGGTTTTAGTTATAGAATGCACCGCATTTAAATTGAAAAATCATACAAGATTAATAAATTAAAACTTTCATATTCGATTAAATCTCTAGCATATCAATTTATTGTGATATTTGGGGTACGGTCAAAACTTGCTTGCATCAGCAAATTCAACTAATACGACATTTTCTTTTTTTTATCTAATAAAATAATATTACAAACAATTTTATGCACACACACATACATACATATGAATGTATGCAGATGCAGTATTTAATCTCTTAGAAATCTTAGCTGTGCTAGAATCCAAAGCGTTCCCAAAGTGGTAGTTTGATAAAGTTAATTAGAGATATTGGACAGTGTGTGTACGGCCAAGGAATTACTTACCAGTTCATAGTGCTAGTGGTTTTCATACTAAAAAGTAACAACATCAACACTAATATTCCCATCGATTGATCTACGTTGGTCGATTTTCATATGTATTCGGTCAAAAGTGTATACGAATGGGTGAATATAAGTAAATGAATTGAAACAACTAATAATGTTCGATGCATTTATGTACGTATGAGCAAGTGTAAATATTGTTTTTGTAAATTTATATTCAGCTATGTAGGCAACTGAAACCCCGTAACTACATACATACATGCATACTTATGTATGCATGTGTGTGTGTGTGTGTGTGTTTGTATGTCTATTATCGATCTACGATTTTATATTCAATTATGTTGTACGAGTATGCAAGCATTTCAGTTTTCCTTGTTGGCTGTGAGTGTGTCTGTGTGTGAAAAGAAAATGTGGTTGGATAATTTAGTAAATTTATGTTGCACTTCGATTTTCTATAAATTTTTAATGTGCTTTTCAAGTGGCGCTGAGTGCCAGGCAAAAATGCTTCTCCTACGCTGGCTATACAAAGTATGCTCGTTCAGATATTTTGTGCGCTCGTATATGAAAATAGTTTTATAAATTTATGCGTTTTGAAAAAGATAAAAATAATATAAGATATGTTAGTGAATTTTAAAATAAAGCCGAAAATGAAATACCTTTAAAATTTAACAAATATTTTCACACCTCTGCGAGAGAAAAAACCCAAATCGTTCGTTTAGAATTTCCATCGCAACACAGTCGCCGTTGTACTGGACCACTGGTCATTCACATTTAAATCATTCCATTTCACACAAAAAAATGTTAAATAGATGTTGGTAAAAAAAAAAAAATTATTATTAAATTGTATGACTTGAAATTCTTGTGTTTGCTACATAAATAATGACGTTTTAAATCTTCTTCAAAAGTTTCTGAGTAACGAGTTTTAAGAAAGAAAGTCTTATTTATAAATAAAAAAAAAAAACTCGTCTGCGATGCTGGGTTCGATGTTTTTTTTACTCTGAAAATCGAATAGAAGATATCCAAAACCCCAAATGACGAGTTTTAAGCGCACTTTAACAATTTCGTAAAATTTTTTCATATTGGATTTTTGTGTAGAATTTTTCTGCTGCGATTATTTGCACTGCAAAAGCGTAACATTTATTTCCATAATGGTTACAAAATAATAAAAAATTGCTTTTTCAATTTGCATTTTTCCCTGTCCAGCCTGATGATAATTTATTTTTTGTTCAAAACTAAATTTCAAGTCTTAAATTAAAGCTTTAATTTCGTTAACGGCAAACAAAACCGCAAACACAAATATGTACGAGTATGTATGTATGTATGTGTACGAGTATATGCAGGCAATAACTAGGTTCATATCCAAATATATATAAATTTAATATGTTTATATACACACACATGTACGTATGCTCTTAACACAGACACAAAATGCACATTTGAATTTTTTTTTTTTTAAATAGCACATTTGCTTACACATCGGCACACAAACAAGTACAAACATTCATACGTACATAGATAAGCGAATTGATATTAATTTGCTTGCGAAACGACATTAGTTTAATTGAAACGTCATCAACTTCCTTACCAAGCTAGTTTGGGGTTTGCCACGTCTCAACGCCTGTTTTTATGCTATAAATCATTGATACACAGATTCCATTTCGATTCGCACACACACACAAAGCTTTAGCATGAAAGAATAATAAAGCGTTTGTAGCACGTATGTGTGCGCCTCGATTTATGTACTTACATACATACATACTTATATAAGAGAATGAACATATATGTTTGCATACTCTGCTGGTTGATAAAGCTAATAAACACGTAATTAAAATGTCATTTCCATTATGCGATAAACAGTCGTATCGGCTATGGCAACGAATTGGACATCAACAAAAGACAAAATGGCGGCAGCGATGGTGGTTAAGACAAAGCCGCACTGATGGAGCAAGGTGAGGCAGCGAGTAGCCTTTGTTGTGCATTAATATTTATTAGTTGGCACCGAGCGGCAATTTGCTGATCAACTAAGTGGTCGTCTGAGGAAATGCGCAATTTATATGAATTTATCGTTAACAAAGCATTGTACGCAAAGGAAATTGATAATAAACTTATTTTGATTAAACACGTCTGCTGTCTGTGGTTAAGAGCGAAGCGAGAAATTTGAAAAAATATTTGTAGTTACAGTCAGTATTTCATTGAAAGTATATTCTCTTGCACTTTTATTCACTTATTTGGTATATTTTGTAGAAATATTCTTTTACATTTTACTCAAATTATTGTAACTAAACTCGAACATCACACTAAATACATATCAATTGAATACACATTTAAGGTATTCTTACAACGAGTCAACGACGCTAGCTCCTCTGCCATCCGTCATCCAAACACGAACTTCTCACTCGCCTCGGAATTAAAAACTAAAATGGCGACAACTTTTCGCACCGTAAGCGCCTAACTAAGCTTACTAAACAATTTAAGCCGATCTCTTGCATTTGCTTGTTTTTTTTCTGGGTTTTTGCATTTTTGCATCCCCTCGACGCCCAAGTACCAGCGGCAAAATGTTTGCGCTCACCGTTTACACCAAGCACTTTTCCGGCTTTTGCGTGCTCACCAAAAGTGGACAAAAATCCTACTTAATTCGCTTTAAGTTGAGAAACTTTACTTGACTATCACCGAAATGAAAAAAAAAAAAACAAAAAAAAAAAATGAATGAGGAAAAAATAATAATTGTGCAAATGAAGTAAAACTTTTGTCAGCCAAAGCCTTACGTCTGCCACCCGTACCGCGAGCCCCCCACACCCCCCTCCCCCCTTCACAACGACATTACACACTTCAACCACACCACCCTTCACTATTATGTGCTCGTTTAGAGAATTATTTGGTCGCCATGCGAATTTGCAAAGGACTTTGACGATTTAGTGCAATTTCTAAAGTTTAACTTCCGCTTGCCGCGCACGCTCGTCCAGCTAGCGCTTGGAGTTGCAATCGTTTCGTTTGTGCACAAATCGAAAAGTTTGGCCAAAAAAGATTACATTGCAAAATTAAAACTGTAGCCGACCACAATATTTTAGTCAGTCAGACGCAGTTTGAGCAACTTTGTTGCGGACTCGTAGATTGAGGCGCAGGTGCTGCGTGAATGGAGAGCCAGTTGAAGTAGTCGGTGTAGGTTTTCACTTGGTTCGTGGAAAACAAACAAATGTTACGTTCCTTTTAGAAGTTCGAAGAAGTTTGTGGTTTTAAGTTGTTTCGAGATGAAATTCAATATTTCCCTGAATTTGTTACACTACCTTCCATGCGACTCCTTAATGCACCTGGTAAATTAATGTTGCAAGAATGTAAATTAAATAAAAAGAAAAAATATGCGCTTTTCATTAATTCATATTTACTTTTGTCGTCTTTTGCATTATTTTGCTTTTCCGTTTTGCTTTGCATCAAGCAGCGTTCCAACTTAAATCCTTTATTGCTGAGTACTCTCTCGCATGGAAGATTTTTAAATTTATCAAAAACAAAAGCAACAAATTCAGTGCTTGCAAATATCGTTCGTTTTACACTCAAAGCGCTGCAGCCTTGTGTTTTCAAAGTTTCTTCGTTTTTTTTTTTTACTGCACAAACTCTCAAATTTGTTTAAGGTTATACAATAAATATCTCAATATTGAAACTAAATTTAACTAACAAAGAAAGAAAGACTACCATAATTTGCTTGGATTGTCATGAACTTAGTATGTATAAACAAACACACACACACACACGCACACACACACACATAAACATACACATACACAAATATAAATAAATAAACATAAAAAACAATGGACCCGCAGGTATTTAAGCAGCAGTCTTTTAAGAGATATGCGGCTCTGAGTGGCTTGCCACATGCAAGCAATTCATGGCTGTTGCTTTTGTTGTTGTGCCAAGAAATGCTGCGTTGGCAACAACTTTCACTAAAGTTGGCAACTTTCTGGCAAAACTTTTGCCGAACTTCTTCTTTTTTGTATGTAGCTGATGCGTGCACGCTCAACATTAAGAAAATTATTATTACGAGTTTCGTTCTACTTAGCATTCTTATGGTTGTTGCTATTGCAGTTGCAAGGCTTGTGAATGCAAACATTTACACAACATACTCGTACATGGAAACAAATTCACAGGTACATATGTATGTGTGTATGTATGTGTGAGCATTGCGTATTTGCAAAGTCGTTTTAACTGAATTATCTTTAATGTGAAATGCAACAATAAATGAGTGCAAGTAGAAAATCTCAAAAAGCAGCACAACGAGTGAAAGTAAATGCAAACGTCAGAGTAGAAACAACAAATGACAACACAAAATCTGGAACTCGAAAGTTGTAAGACTTGGTTGGCGGGCTGGCGGGCTGACATGCCATCTTGCACATGTGGAAGTTGGGCACGGGCAGCACTTACCATACATACAAATGTGCATACATACATACATCCTTAGCAACACTGGTAAGTAGTTGCCGAAAAAGTGCTGGAGAACATGCAACAGCGCATAAATAAAATATCGTTGTAAAAGCACGGCATCAACATGTCCCGCCGGCCAATCAGCCAGTCAACCAGTCAGCCGGTGAGCCACTTCATATACATACATATGTATGTATGTATGTACATTTGGTGCATATCGAATTGGCTTGCCTGCCTGCTTGCTAAGCTTCTCTCGTTCTAGGCTCCCTCAGTGTTTTGTGCTGCTTCGCAACTATTTGTCCAAAGGTATGCCACCTGTCCGACTAAGTGGCACATGCACACATACATATCCACATACATACATATGTATGTAGCTATGTTGCTGTCTGTCTTACTTATCCAACTAACTACAATTGGCAACCCCAATGAGTGAAAGTTGCATCCTGCAGCCAAAATGTACTCGTATGCAATATTTTGCGCAACCAAAAAGTTGGTAACTTTCTTAGAGAAAGCAAAAGGATAACAGTAGCTACATATTTAGCTGGCTTGCTGGAATGATGGTCGTAAGGCATGAAATTTCTGGGCCGCCATTTCTCTTTAGAGTTGTGGCGAAGCTATGCGAAATTTCACAAGTGACTAAGTGTTGACCTTCTTTGGAATTTAGGCCAATGTATAGTTCAAGAGTTTGTTAACAATACCGAATACTAAGCTGATTAGATTTTGTAGAAACATTAAGAAAATTTCGTTTTACCATTTAATCTTCATTCGTTGTGTATTGTTCCTCGAACTCTGCACCTATCGAATGGTAATCTTAATACAAACAGTTTCGATTTTGGCGTAAACTCCTTCTGTTAAAATATCTATAGATGTGGGCGGTTTGAAAATTAATTAAGTGACTTGCTGATTAAAATATATTTTTTCGGCAAAAAAAAAAACATTATATTTTTCAACATAGTCTCCTTTTAACCCTTTAAATACAGTAGCGTTTCTCCAACTTTTTTTAATTCCTTTCAAATAATAAATTTTCTCAAGACTCTCAAAATAGGTGTTTGTTTCCGTGATGACCTCTTCATTTGATCCAAACCTCTTACCACCCAGCCAATTCTTCAGGTTTGAAAATATTATTTTATTTATTTATTTATTTATAAGAGTAACAATTATAAATAACAATTACACTGTAATCTATTTACAAGAGCACTGGCGAGTTAAAATGAGCTCATTGAGCTTATTTACATATTTTCCTCTTAGATCGTGATTTGTGTCGTGCAACATCAAAAACGACTACTTTACAAGAGCTCCATCTTGGTTACTTCTTTTTGAAGTCTTATCACGATTCTAGGTCATACATAAAAAAATTTAAGTCACACTGGAAATAAAGTGATTGATTCTTTTTCTAAACTCAACCTTTGAATTAGAGAAGTTTATCTGAGAAATTAATATCCGCAAATAAAATAAAATTATTTCAGTATCCGTAACCAGTTAAAGCTCCAACTCATCATCTTTACCGCTGCGAACGTCTTCACTCAAATTGTTGATTTTCATATTAATTGAATGAAAGCAATTCCAGCGGGCAGAAAGCGGGCGCGAAGTTCAAGGCCAGAGTTATTTTTGGGCGATTTAATGTGTCAGAGCACAACAAGTTGCCAGAGCAATAAAGCGCGTCTGTGAGCAGTAAAGGAGCAGTTGAAGAAATTTCACAGCAAACATAAATGTGTAGCAGAACATTTATTGTGTACGAAGGCAATTTTCGTGTCATAAATTTGGATGAGAATTTATCTGGTGCATAAATCAGCTGCAAAGCCATGCCCACAAGGCAAGCCAGCACATATGTGTGTGTGTGTGGGAGTTTACGTGAGTTACTTAATTAAAGGAACACAAACAACAATCTCCTTCATGCACTTGGCTGAGTGCCGCAGCAACGGTGAGCGAACCGAGAATGACTGGGACGTGCGACTTTCTAATGTTAAACACAACCACATACAAACGTACTTACCGACACATGTACACTTACATGTACGTGAGCATAAAAGTTATGTCCTTTCCTTGTACGTCGCCTGAGTGAAATGTTTTGTTTGTCAGAAGGGAGCTGCGAATTAAAAAAAAAAAAAAGTGGTATGCTACAGACAAAACTCACCGCCACAGTTGGGTTAGCGATAGACGGTGAGTTCCTTGCAGCGGCCAAGCACATAATTTCGCCTGTGACGAGCTTTCATATTGAATTTTTCACTGCAAGCGACTGGGCAGCGCAACGTTTATGGTACTCGTATATTTGTATGGAAGCACCCTTTTTGCATATTGCATGCTCCTTCTGGTTTGTCCTGCAGACCTTAATAAATTGTATAAATTCTGTTTGGGCAGATACTTGAAATGACGTAGTCTAAAATTTAGAGAATACTTTTTCGTTGCATGCGGACACAGCAGCGTGACCTCCAGTTGGACAATGGAGCAAAACTGCTTGAGTTGAACCAGAAGTTAAAGTGCAAGAAACAAAAATGATAATGAGCGAAGCTTTATTTGCAGTTCCTTTGTATGTAAATACATATGAGAGATGATTTAGTCGGAAGTCTTTTCATTTTTAAAATACATTTTTCGACTTTCTAAGAGGCGACTGCTTTTAATAAAAAGTGTTGTTATTGAGAAGCATCATTCCCCGGCAAATGGATCTTGGAGTTTCAGTAACTAAATTTTTTTATTTGAAAAAAAAAAATTGATTTGAAGACATTTCTGACGGAACCCCTCTTTCATTAAGTCTGCTAAAATTAAGGTGAGCTTTCCATCAAAAATAGGTAGTTTCTGGTAATTTAACACTTTTCAAATCTACATATGTAAAATCTGTTCGCGGTAGTAATAAAACCAGTTTAAGATTAGTGAGCGATGTAATCACGATAGCTTCCAATCCTTGCCACTGCAAAATAAATGTCAAATAAACTGATGCACAAAATGGAAATGCACAAAATACCGACAACATTTTTTTAAAGAATTTTTTTTTCATAATTGGAAATGGCATTATTTTTAATATGTACATATGTATATCAAAAGCCATTGTAAGGCACCCTTTTTTTTAATTAATTGACACAGAAAACAAATTATTAATTTCGCTTTCGTAAAAGTCAGTTTTGTTGCACTGTTTGTTGGCAACTTGCAGAGAACAAAAGTTAACTGATGCTAAAATTATTCTAACAATTTCCATTGGCAAGTAAAGTTGGCTAAACTCAAACAAATGAATATACTCACTCGTATGTAAGCATGTGTGCAAGCATTTGACCGCAAAGAAGACAATGCTGGCCTTGTTCGACAAGGCGACTGGACTTAACTGAGTTTCCGCAAAGTTTGCGCCACAAAAGCGTTTAAAGCTTAAAAAAAAATATAGAAAATTATTATATTTTGGGTGCCCCTTTAGGCGAAAGAAGAAGTTTTATTTAAAATCTGTTAAGTAGTGAATTATGAATATTGAATTTTCATAAGAAAAAATACAAAGTTCTCAAAGTAACTTCGGGTGACCATCACTTATAAGATGGTCAACCAAATTCGATGGAGAAAGCAAAAACACAACAAAATAAATTACAACATTTTGTTTGGTGCATCTCTAACAACTGTGTTTTTACACTTCAATTTCATCGACTAGATTGATGAAGCAGATTTTTGCTACAGCACCAGTAGTACATAGTAGTGGATTTAAGTTGCTAGCAAAATGGTTTGAAAATATCAAAGCTGCTCTTATTGTGTTCATAAAACAGATTATCTCTGAAAATTTCAAACTCAATTTTGCGGCTCCCATTTTTTTTTCTTCTTTCTTTCTTTCCTTCGTACACTTTTGTGATTGCCCAGCATTTGTTGTTGTTTGTGTTGGTGCCTTGAGTGAGTGGTTGTAAATGCAAATTGCAAATTGCAATTATTTCAGTTGATTGCGTACATATGCCACCCGACGACGCATCGGTGTCGGTGGTGACGCATCGGCGCTGACGTTAACATCAACAACAGCACATTCCCCCTTTTTTACTTTAAATTTTCTTGTAGCACAAATAACAAAAGCAGATACAAAAAAAAAAACATAACACCAAGTGTTTGCCTGTGCCATGTTGTAAGCTGTCCTAACGGCATATTTTCGCACTTTAAAGGCAACAACAATCGCTTAATGCAGCATCAGCTCCCACGACAGCAGAGCAGACGGAAAAGTGGCAATATCACAAAAAAAAAAAAAAAAAAAAAAAAATACATCAACATTGCCAACGACAGTAACAACAACAGCAAGTGCTCATCAACTTGGCAAGCGTAGGCATCTGTCATTCTCAACACGCTCGCACACACCGGCGGGATTTAGTCTTTCGCTTTACCCTTCTGCCGACACTTCTTTGAGTCGCATTTCGTTGTGTCCTTAATCTTCATGCAAATAACACTTTTGCCAGTCCAACTGCGTTTTAATAGCAATATCCTCACACACACACACACACACACACATATGTATACCGGTGCACGGGTTTTTGTTGCAAATATCACTCATTCCTGCTGAGAGTGTCTTGTGCTTTACTCGTTCGCCAGCTGCCAGTTTCTTTTCCCCATTAACGTTCCTGTTAAGACATTTGTTGTTGTTGTTATTGCTGTTTTTTTGTTTTTGTTTTTTGTTGTTACTGCTGGTGTTGCTGTTGTTATTTTACTTGACTTTGCGCTTGCCTTCAATTAAGCAATCACGCACTTAGTACTTAGATTCAAGTAAATATTCTCTTAAACGATGAAATGTATAGACAAGTTGCGATTTAATAGAGTTCTCCGCATTGGTTTTTGTAATCTCTCTTTGTGATAAACTTTGATGTAAATGTCAGCGAATCCCTTTACGTTTTAAGCGTATTATAAATAGTTACAGTTGAGCTAATTGAGTGATTGTTGAAAAGGCTGGAGTGAATGCAAAGACACCAAGGCCTCTTGTTGAAGGTTCAAACGCTCGATATACTAAAAATATTATTTTCTTTAAACTTTTAGAACTCATTGGATCTTGAAAACATTTGCATATTTAAAGTTCAAATTTAATTTTAGGAAGTACGAATCATCATTTCAGCAAATAATTTTTTTCTTTAACCAATCAAGTACATAATTACCACTTGAGTCTAAATCGAATACAATCAATCTCTTGTCTGTATGCAGTATATATGTATGTACATACATGTATAAATCGCACACTGTAATCAAAGTAAACATAATTAGCTTCGAGTAACTCGAATAAAATAACTAATTCCAAACGATTTGTTAAGCGCTCATGCACTACACTGCGGCAAATAACTATAGCAGCTATGTTATATTGACACCTTTTTTTAGTTTAAATTCTTCATCAATTAATTCATTTACCAAAATAAGCCATCTAACCCGAAGTTTCAAATTGCAAACAAAATTTTTTCTGGCAATTTTGTGTTTGTTCTTAAAATGTTCGTCCTTTTGAAAAAAAAAATGAGCTGTTACTGAAGTCATTCGCTGAAAAACTGCATACTCAAAATGATCAAATATATATGTATACATTAGAATGATTCACAAAAAGATATAAACAATTTTTTTTCTTGCAAACAAGCTTAAAAGTTTCAATTTGACGTAAAAGATAAAAGTTAAAATTTGAGCCCTTAATATTAATATTAAGACTGCCCGCATCGCGTTTTTCTACTTCCCATAAAAAAAACATGAAATATTTTTTTTCTGCACCTTATTAATTTTATAACTAACCTTTCGTGTATCATAAAAAAGATCAGTAGAGAATTAAATGCTCTACAAAAAAGGTCTCTATGATTTTTCGAGAATCCTAATATGTTAAGAGTTATTTGAGGCCAAAGTTTAATTTATTGCAAATTTTAAAGTTTTTGATGCATTAAAGCAAGTTTGATGGTTTTATTGAAACAAATCACCCAAAAAGTTCATGTTTATCTTAATTTTAGTTTCTTAGACTATATTTGTTAATAATTTTTGGTAGTCGTCCAAACCAAAATCGAATAGTTCGAAGTTTTAATATAAATGTTTTTTATAAAAATAAAAATCACATTTAATTGTTCGATTGTAAAATTGTAAATCGAAATATCATATGAGACTTTTTTGGAAGAGCATTCAATTCTCTACAAAAATAAGCAAACAGATCTTTTTTATGATACACGACCGGCGAGTAAAAAAATTCATAAAGTGCAGAAAATTTTTTTTTTCATTATATTTATATGGGAAGTAGAAAAACGCGTTGCGGGCATTCTTAATAATAATATTAAGGGCTCATATTTTAACTGGCATCTTTTTACGTTAAATTTAAACTGCTTAGCCTGTTTGCAAGAAAAACAATTTTTTTTTGTGAATCACCTTAATATACATACATATTTATAAACGCACGAAATTATGCGGAATATTATCTCTAAATGTAATTGCATTTATTTTAAAAATTTCAATTTTTTTTTTAAGAAAATATTTCGTTCAAATTTTCAACATAAAGTAGTTTTATATTTATTAATCGCAGCAAATTTTGTTTTGCAGTGAAACTGAGTATGTACTTTGAATTTGAATGTGCTCGTTCCTAAGGCAAATCATCTTCAACGGCATCGTTCTGCGCCAATTAGCATTTACAAATCTGCAAATTAATTAACATCGATAATTTGCACTTCGCCTGCTCATTCGATTTTACGCAAACTCCAACCTCGTCTGTGTTGTCTCTCATTGCCGGAAGAATTGGCACAAATTAATTGTTTCGCCTGTACGTTTGTACATACATATGTACATATGTACGAGTATGTATGTATGTAGGTTTCGGTTGTGCTTGATTGATTTATACTCGGTTCATATTGGATAGCTACCATATAGGCAACTCTTGCGAAAGTCACGCACAATCAATTGAAAAAGGGGTAAAACTGTGTTAAAAACTAAGTAAAATTTTGTAAAAACTACTTTAGTAATTATGTGAAATTTTTTGAAATTTTCACTAAACCCAATTTGAAATGATTGGTAATAATTTAAATTTAATGATTTTACCTTGCAAAGCGTGATTTTCACTGAAATTATAACTAACATAAGTAACAACAGTTTCGCATCAGTTGATTTCTCCGCAGGGTTGTTTGTGAATGTATATACATACATGCGAGTATGTAGGCATGTGTTTAGAGATTTACATTGTTTTAATCACCAGAGGAAAATGTATTTCCGGCAGCAAGAATTAGCAAATCATTTCTTATGCGTATGTGCTTATGCACTCATCACTTAAAGTTTAGGAAAATTATTTGCTGCACCTAATTTAAGTTGGCATTTCTACTCAAACGAATATTTTTAAAAACCTCGTTTTATGAAATTTTCGGCTGTAAACTTAATTTAGATTATAAATAAATAAAAAATTTTGTATGTTAGACTTTTGGCAAAGCTAAAATCTCGATGACAAAGCAACATGAGAAATCAATTAATCCGCAAGTTGGCGCTGGCGTCGAAATTATTGGAAAACTCACAAATATTTGGTTCGATCTGGCTTGTGGGTTGTACAAATTACACAGGTCTGCAGCATAAATGCTGTCTGGATATTTCCAACTAATTTCTATGTATTTAGGAGTTCTGAAAACTAAAAAAATTCTCAAAAAATTCCAGAACGTAAGGTTATTTTACAAAACGCAAAATTTTTTATAAAAAAGAGTTTTTTGGGCTAACTTGTAGGCATTAATAATAGGTGTAATTTTATTTTGATTACTGTTTTTAAATGTTTACCATAACTTTCATTAATTTCTAAATAAGGAACACCCTGTGTGAGCTGCATTAACAAACATAAACATGTTGTAACATGTTGTTGTAAACGTGCGCGCTCCGATAGTGTAGAAGGTTTGATGAATACATTTAAGATCTCATACGACTCAGCAGAGTGGCGTATTTTCATAGATTCTTAAAAAAGAAGCCTTGAAGCAGTTCTGCTTCTCACAACGGCGGTTTCTATACTTCCATTCCTGTCGGTCATTCCATACACCTCAAGGAAACCAACAAGAACTTTGAATTGATTCTTTGCAAATTAAAATATAAAGACGCGGTGATTTCAAAATCTTGGGCATGGCGCTCGGACAACAATCTGGGTTTACCAAATTCCCTTGCTTTTTGTGTATATGGGATAGTAGAGACCGAACAACAATTACTGGACCAAAAAGTGTTGGGCTCCGAGGGAGCTTAAAGTTGGCGAAAATAATGTCCTGCATGAAACTCTCTCGGAGGCAAAGTTGAAAGAAGGTGTTTTCGTTGATCCACTATTCATCACAATCATGACGGATCATCAAAGAGAAAGGTGGATTGCCTTTAAAGAGGTCATAAATAAATTTTTAGGCAATAACAAAGATTTAAACTACAAACAAATCGTCAAAAGAATATTAAAAGCATTTCAAGCTTTAGGTTGTTTGATGAGCTTAAAAGTAAATTTTCTTCATTCCCACCTCGACTACTTTTCGGAAAATTTAGGAGACGTGAGTTAGGAGCAAGGTGAACGATTTCTCCAAGATATTAAGGAGATGGCAAAAAGATACCAGGGAAGATGGAGCGGTTCAATGATGGCAGACTACTGTGGGACGATTCAAAGAGACCTTCCCGATGCTTCCCACAAGCGAAAATGTACCAAAAGGAGTCTCACTGAGAAAAAGAAATGTGTTTAGTGCTTACCAATTAATGTATTTTACATAAATAAATTAGTTTTGTTACGCAATTATAAATTTAAAAAAATTTTTTTTATCTTTGATATTTTATAATTGACAAATTTTATAGTTATAGTACTATTTCGGAAATCACCACATTTCCATTTTAAAAACTGTTGTTATTTTTCCAATAAAATCTTCTATAAACTGGCCTCGAGCTCAAAAAATTTGTCAATTATTAAAATCAATAAGGCCGAAAAACAACTAAAAATTTTATATTTTATTTTAAGATGATAACTTGTTTAACATAGACACCTACATTGTCAGAAAACGTGACGTTCTCTGACAAAAAAAAAAAATTTTTGGATTCAGCACATCCAAAAACATAAGAATTACACAAAAAAACCAAAACAGCTCTCAATGATTTTTTTTTTTGTAAACTTGTGTTATTTTACCAAATATTATATATTCTTTAATATTCTATATTTAATAAGTGGCGATAACTTTAAATTCATTTTAAAAAAAACACGACTTTTGCCAACACATATTTCTAAAAACGATTATTTGAAAAAAAAAATTTAACACTAATTTTCAGCGATCACAAATTAAGGTTAAACCAATTTTTTTTACGAAATATTTTTTTTTTTTTTTTTGGCTTGAGACATGTGAGAGCGGAATCCGTATACATAATTTTGTAAATTTTGTGGAGCACAAATATCTACGCAAAGCTAAAATCGTGCTCTTTGTTGCAAAAAAGCAGTGCATATCTTCGGTTGAAATGCTTGCATTTGGAGCAGTTACGCCTTTATACTCGTACTAAGCTTAAACAAAAAAGTTTATAGTAAACTAGAAGAGCAGTAAAATGTTTTGGAAAAAAAAATCAAAAAAGGAACACAAGCAGGTAAAAATGAAAACTTAAAATTAACGACAAACACACACACACACATAATTTTCTTTAGTTAACATACTAAACCCTGCAGACTTTTACATATTAACAAATGCATAAACATGAAGCAGTTTTATGCTTACCGAGCTACACACCCACACAAACACACACACACACACACAAACATACATATATATATATATATAAATATATATGTTTGTATATACGAATAGTTGTTGTAATTTGCATGCGTTTTATCAGTGTTGGCTCGTCGTAAATATTTTACATACTTAGGTGCTGACATAAAAATTATGTGGCGGAAAAGCTGCAAAATGCTTTTAAACTTTGCCAGCAAAAGCATTTTTTACACACATGCTGATATGAAAATACTTTTATGGAAATATTTAAGTGCAACTAGTGGTGTTAAGGTCGAGGACAACGTTTTCCAAGTCATATATTTGCAATGTTTTCGCATTATTTTTGGCACAAATAAACTCACCTTTTTTTTCGGATTTATTGTTTAGCATTTAAACACGGTTTGCAAATCTGTGAGCGCAACTCAATGGTTTAAGTTTTAAATATAATTCTTTGTTTATAAAATGACATTTTCAAGCTTTTACTTGAGTACGAAGAACACTAAAAATCGAGAATATTTCAAAATATACGTTTTAGAGTGCAGCAAGCGTAGTTTAAAGTTAAATATTTCAGTCTGTACTGCTGGATTGTAGAAATATTGTTGTTATTTATATGCAGAGATGTGTTTGATGTTTTTTAGCGAATCCATGACGCATCGAATATTTCTTGCAAAAATAAAACTTTTGAAGTTAACCACTCAATATTAATGGGTGTGCAAAATAAAGTAAACAATTTCCCAGTTCAGTGGTGAGTGCCAAAAAAAAAAGCAATAAAAATGCAAAAAGAATATAGACAATACACCCGCTCTTAAACACTTGAGTGTTCGAACCACTAAATTGTGTACCCTTAACGGGTAACCCTTTTCAAAGTAACAAAAATAAAATAGGAGCCAAAGTGTTATGTGAGTGGGCAGGTTTTAGCTGATATGCGTTCCCTAAGAGCAAAAACACAAGCTTTGACAGCGAGCGCAAAAGTGATTTTTTCCATCGGCAGCGCGGAGGCACTCAAGGCCGGGAGCAAAGCGTGGTGATGGCTGTGTATGGGAGTATGCTAACAAATCACCAAGGCAACGGTGATGCACTCGCTTGCATATGCATCAGCTACTACATAGCTAGTTTTTGTTAGTACAATTCAATTTTCAGCGCAAACGCACACTACCATCCAACACACACACAAAATTGGTGTCTACATTCCACTCTCAGATTCTTTGGCGAAATTGGTTTGCAACAGCACTTTTGGAAAATTGCGCGCTAAATTAGAAGAAAAACGGCGTATATCCGCATAGCCGCAGGAAAAGTAGAAACAGGCTGATGTGCGGGGAGGGCAAAAGCTATTCGTGAAAAAAAAAATGCATTGCAGCTCTGAGGAACAAAGCGAACTCGGATGAACATAGAGGGCCAGTTGGGTCGTCACACAGATTGCTCAAACACGGCAAAATGATGGATGGTGCAGGCACACATGCTCATGCATTCATAGTACACTGTTGCTGCCAGCGAAAGCATTTTGCAAAAACAAAAAAAAAACAAAAAAAAAGTAAAAATAAAGCAAAAAAAATGTGCTATTTGCATCAGTGGAGGCAGAATTCACTTGCGGCATAATGACACAGTCACACATCCACACAGCCGCAGCACTGCTGTGGCTAACGAATAACACCAACGGCGCGCGCCACTTTTGGGGGGGGAGTTGTGTTGCAAGAAAAGTTATAACTTTGAAAAACTACATTTTTGGTGCGTTGATCGAATATGGCGTTGCTGAGGATACAGCATAACCCCATGCAAGGAAATGCCTGCGGCGTACATTGAACAAGTTAGCGCGTCAACACACACACGCACACGCACACTCATTCAAATTTAGATGCATACATTTGTGTGCGAACAATCGAATATTCGGAGAGCGGGGGCAAAGCTGCATGAATGTATGGATGCAACAGACCAGCGGCTGCTTTGTGTTGCATGACACCGACATTTTAGCGTGCCAACATCCGATTTGGTGGCAACACTACAACGCCGCAAACTAACGAAGCAGCACAGCGCGACAGCGTTGCTTGCAAGTTTCAAGCGTTCAACATCGACTGACAGTGAAGGGAGGAGTTGCTGTCACACTTAGCCAACGGCATCAACGGCGCCAACACGACTTGATTGGGTGGACGGCTTTTAGGTTGGCGCTGATGTTGTTTTGGTTGTTGTTGCTGCACTCGCATTCCTCGCATGCCTTTGTGTGACCTAAGAGCAAACAAATCAATGTTATAAGAATTCCACTAAAATCTTAAAGCAATGATTGCTTATCAAACTCCTAACAACTTCCGTCGAAGGACTAAACAATTGCCAGGTTAAAACTCTCACAAAATAACTTTCTTTAGGAGCCTCCATATTTCATCCGGCCATTTTTAGCCGTAGCCCGTTTGCCAAAGGCCAGACCAAGGTTGCCTAAAGGAACAGAAATTCCTTTTTATCCGAATGATTCTGCTCAAGAAAGACTTGCTTTACTAGCCATCAACCATACAGTTTATTGATCGCAAGCATTACAGTACTCCAAAATCCTCCATTGAAAGTAGATTGCGTAGAGAAACAAGGCGGGCAAGAGCACAAAGTGTTCGAGAGCTTTTGAGTGCCGCCGTTAGACTGAAATATAAATATAATTTACGGCTCTTAATCTGATCTCGGCACGAGTCAAGCGTGCTTTTCCTGCAATGTCTATGGCCGCATTGAGATATGGAAACAAAAACAAATGCCATTGCAAATTATTCCCTTCGTTTTCGATTCTTTTGTTTTTTTTTGAAGCCAGCGCATTTGTAACAGGCTTTTCTGCAGTTACCAACAATCTCACACTCAGCTCAATTTAGCTCAAAATAACTCCAAGCGCTGCAACGGAGCGTGATTGACGAACTACAGTGTTGCACATGCTGTCACATTCATCACTGTGTTGCACGTGGCACACAAATGGAGGAGCACACAAAATGGCAAACACATGAATAAAGAAGTGAGCATAGAGTGACCAAACTACATCAAAGTCGAGCAACATAAAAACGGTGTGTGTGTATGACAAGGGAATGCCATTACTAATTTCTGTTTGCGTTACTCGACTGCCAACAGCCACTTACTGCAGTCTTTGCAGTTGCTTTCGTTGCTACAGTGGATGTTGACGACGCCACGGTGGACCCAACGTCGAGTGAGATGTGGAAAAAGTGGAAGTATTAGATGAATATGCCAGCATATTTAGTACATGAAACGTATGTACATCGTTGAATTGGAAGTGTCCTGCGGACAATGAATTCGTCAATCAACTAATCCTGTTCGTACGTAACTCATACGCCACAGTGCTTGCAAAGTGACTTTAGGTGCGCACAAGTAGGATTTTTATCTCTTGGACATCTAGCATTCGCCTAAGGATTTCAGATCAAGGTATCAAGCCATATTTATGCAGTAATGAGACGTCATGTCTCGATGATCTACCCGAACCTGAGCATCGCGAATAAAGGTACGATTAGCCGATTCATAATAGATATTAGTAAAAACATAGAAAAAGAGCTAAGTATGCTGTGTGAAAATAAAAAAAAAACCTTTCACAGCACCAAAAGCTAAGACCTACCTTTCGTTTGTTTATTTGATATCATTTTTTTTTTGGCTGCTGACGAAACGCAAACACATTTGCTCACTATGCCAGCACACTGATGTGAAAAGGGAGAGATCACGTGGACGACAATTTTTCACAGTGGGAATAACAAACCAAATGGCCAAACAAACATTTGCCTAACAAAACACGCGTGTGTATGTACACAGACACAGAGACTTGACGAGAATTTTGCATTTCCATTTTGAAAATTTCCATCTACATTAGCACAATATTTGCTTTGTGGGGCTCAGCGCTGTGAGGTTTTTTTTAACGAGAAACCCCACAACAAAAACAACAAAGAAAAAACACAAATAACAAATGGGAAAGCATTTCTACTTCCACACAAAAATGCAAATGCAAATAAACAAATAAAGCGAATGGCGTTGGCGCATTGTGCACAAAAACACATACAAACACACAAACAAACCTAAAGCAAACATATGCATATTGGAATTGTTTTATGACACTACTTCTGCGATGCGTGCATGATTTTGGTTTTAGTTTGTTTGCCGACTGCATGTCACCTCTGGTCCATTGTATGCTCTTTGTTTGATTTAGTCTTTTCACTCTCCACTGTTTTTACGAAGCGACTAGCAGCGTAAAGTTGCATTGATTCGGCAAAAAAAAAAAAAGAAAAATTACACCGGAAATGCAAAAGAGCAAAAAAAAACGAAAGAGACGGAAGCAGCGGCAAAAATGTAGAAAAAAAATTTGATTTTATTTGAAAAATTGTAATCCACATACACACATATTTGAGTTAATAAATTTAAAACCTTAAATAAGAGGCTTGTCATAAAAGTTATTAAGCACAAAAATAAAAAATAATTAAATAAAAAATGTAATAAACAACGACGAAACTTTAAGTTCTGTAACTTTCAAAATTATAAATCCCCTAAAATGTACTCAGCCTTCGGTTAAATTTACTACCTTAGACTTCGCTCTCTTAGCCGCAATGTCTTCAAATTATTGGCGTGAAAAACGCCTACCTATGGCTAAACGTCGCATTTCATTATTTTTCCTCTTATAAATTTATGTGTTCAACTTCCTGTTGTGCCACCTTTTAAATTTATTTATGACCAATTGTAGTCAAATATGAACGCAGAAAAATCTAAATCTGCTTGCGAGTTTCATCATAGCCTGATAGTTGTAATAAAGTTCGTGATTTATACCTTTTTAAGTTACATTAACACATTTAAATCATGTTTCCATAGCTTACCAAAACGAAAATTCATTCATAAAGCAGAAATCACTTGACTTGTTAGACAGACAAAAAAAAGATCACAGCTTCACAAGTTACGCAAATAAATCTAAAGCGGAAATAAGCAAAACAAAAAAAAAGCTTACTGAATAATAATTAGCTGCGCGGATAAGCGAACGTTGACACGCGCACAAGGTGTCCAACACAGCAACACCTCAAACAAAACAACAAAATACAAAAAAAAAAAAAAAAACGCACGCAACGGCTGGAGGTCATTCGCTCTTTCAATCACAAATGTAGATAGACAAAAAAAAATATGTTATCGCTGTATTATGGTGATTCTAAACCGAGTCGAATTATCTATAGTTCCAGGTAAAATTGCTTTTTATCGATCGCTTTATATTATTTTTTTAATTCGGAATTGCGAATTATCTCAAAATAAACTGCTGAAAAACTAAAACATTAGCGCGATTTTCCAGCAAATGTAGGTAGATGCAAAATGATTGCAAAATTGCGCAAAAATACCTTCGAATATGATTTTTCGTATAGAAAGTCTCTGGATGCATTGTCTAGTTCTACATATATTTATGTACCATTTCAAATGCCTACAAGTATAAACTCAAAGAAAATGCCGTAATAAAAATGTTTGCTGCTTAAGAAATAATTTTTTTTTTTTATTAACATTTTAATTTGCAATCTGCCTATCCAGTGAGACTCTCTATGATATTAGTAGAACTAACATTTGGTCTTTATATTTAAAATATGTCACTTTGATATAATCTTTTAAAATATAGATGGTATATCAAGGACATGACATATTTTCAGTCTTCTTAATATTTCACTATTGTCGATTTCTTCCCAGGCAAAAGGAATTTTGAGGTCTTGGTGAATGGCATAGTTGGTAACATACCACGAAGCATTGGCAATACTTCTTAGAACCTTATTTTGATAATGTTGTAGTATTTATATATTTTAATTTGCTCGCAGTACCCAAAAGTTGCATAGCGTATGTCCAAATCGCCTTGAGCATAACTTTGTACAGAAGAATTTTATTTTCGAAAATCAGCTGTGATTTTGCTCCAAGTAGCCAGTACATTCTTCGTGTTTTTAGTGCAAGTTGACTTTTTTTTCACTTTAATGTGATATTTCCACGAAAGCCTGCGATCAAGATGGATCCCCAAGTACTTGAATGAGTCCCCTTGTGGTAACTTAAGAAATAATAATCGTTACTTTTACAGCAATTCCTTTACTTAAATATTTTTTAGTTAACTTCTTTCTTTATAAAGAAATTTCTATACCAACGCAGTTTTTGTGTACTATTTACTATTTTAGCTAAGTTAAAATTCAATAAAATATTGTAAGCCCTTTTCAAATTAATTTTTAATTAAAAAACTGAAAATTATAATTTAAAAAAAGTACCGCTTTGGCAAATATGTTTCTATTAAAAGTTTCTCAAAAATACATAAATATGTATGTTATCTTTTTACTTCTGCTCTAAGAGAATGTGAAATAAAAAGCTAGCAAATGAACATAACAGTCAAACAGTTAGCGTTTAATTCTCAGCGGGTAATATCAGCCGTATAATAGCTATCGACGCTCTTTATTGCCAGCAGCGGCAGACTGCGCGGCGGAATAGTTCTTTTGAATAATTTAATAGAGCTTTTATTTGTTTAAGGAATCGACATGATGTCATAAAATTTTATGATCTAGTTTAAATAGTTGTTAGTCTTGATTTAATTGAATTTAATTATCAAATTATTCAAATCGTTAAAACGAGATTTATTAAGCAGGAACTTAATTTATTATGAGAATAGGTATTTTAGGCCTTCAATAAGTTCAAAAGATAAGTAAATAATGAATCATAATTGAAATGTTAGTATGCAATTTTTCGAAGCAATTTGCCAATAAACTGTGGCAATAACAAAATAAAATGTGTTTAAGCCATCTGCAATGAAAATAATTGGTAGCTAATGCGAATTTGCAGCTGCGCTTTAAAGTTTGCGTACAACTGTAATTTATTGTTAGATTTGATTATTCAGTAATATACGAGTATGTATAGGATCTTGATTAATTGCTAATCACAAGCAATATTCGAAAGCTAACAAATTTATTGCTGGTGTAACATTTAAGTTGCCGCAACGGAAGTAGCATCTTCACTCACAGCTCTGTGATCTGCAAACCAATTTTTCGAATGCATCAGTTTGACAATACTCGGTAAATACAATACATAAAGACTTAAAATAGAAATTAAATTATTACGAACTTATACATTGGACTTACAAAATGAATGAATGAATTGAATATTATTTGTTTTTTTGCTACACAATTAATCGCTTAATTTAACTAAACTACTAAACAAATAAGTTCAATGCTAACCAAAACAAACAGCAGAACCACAAGCGCATTTAAAGTGCAGATGCGGCTATTTAAGAATACAAAAAAATATGCTTAGACAATACTTAAATGCTTATGCAAATACTATTGGTACTGTTAATCGCTTAAATACTTATAAATATAAATAGCAGATGAGCGAACAAGCTGCAATCAATTGGTTTCCACAAGAGGTTTTTTTTATTATTATTAATCAAACAGTCAGCAAATAATTTTATTAACAAAGAAAACGCTGCGTCTAAGCAATTCAGCGATGCAGCAGCTCATCGATGAAACATTGAAGGAAAACATTAAACGAACCAAATAAGTCAACACTCATTTGCACTTAGCGTTTGAAAACCGATGTTGGTCAAAGCAAATGAATGAACTCGGCGCTTAACGGCTGCTAGTTATTATTGTTATTATCATATTAAGCGTCTTTTGCTGACAGCCACTCCCCAAATTGAATGCATAATTAATATGTTCATATATGTTCGCAGATACAAATACATATGTATGTATGTATGTATGTATGTATGTTTGTATGCGGCCTTCTGTCTAATATGATCTGTGATTAACAAGAAGGGCCAAAGTTTTTCATCAGCGTAATGCAAACAGACAAACAAAGATACATTCGTACATACGCACAAATATTAAGTGGTTTAAATTAAAAAAATAGTAACTGCATTTAAATTTAAAAAAAAATTGCATTAGAACTTCTGAGCATACATAGATTAGAAACTAAGGAAAACAAATTTTTCATAGCTTTAAAAATGAAAATTGGCACTGAGTTATGGATGCTATCGGGCGGTCAAATCAAAGTTAAGTGTAATGAATTGAAAATAATGATTAGAACTCGAATGTATCAAATATGGAGTTATTGTTTTTATACCCGACAGTCAAGCTATAAACATACATATGTACATATGTATCTATTGAGAAAACTTGAAGGTTTGTATGAACAAGTGATTAGTACAAAAAACACCTAATACTTTATGCAAAGTGGTTGATGCGTTTACGCAAAACAAAAAAAAAATGGTAAAAAATTAACTCGAAATTATAAATGAATATCAAGTATTAACAAAGTTATTTCTCTAATTAGCCTTTGACTTTTTTGTTGACGATAAGTCATCATTTTAATTTATAGATTTTCTCATATAATAATCGCCTATTAATTATGAAGAACCATAAAAAATATGTTCAAAATATATTTCCGGAGTTTAACTTCATTGCAGAAGATTAAATTCTAAGAAAAGATTTTTGCTATTTATTCCCGATCTGTTGAATAATTTTGTAGCAATGCATTTCAGCTCCAGAAAAATGTTCTGTTTACTTCAATCGAAGGAATCGATTCAACACATTTCTCAATTCTTTTCTAAATACTTTAAAAATACTTTTAAAAAAATAGAAAAAATTCGTCGAAGTGTACAGCATTACCTGAAAGATCAGTGTTACCGCGGGAAGTATAAAAACGCAGCGATTTTATTATTAATGAATATTTTATATTAAAACTGAAACAGAAGATTTTTGTACTTGAGGAATGCGACTTCGCTCTATGGACACGTGGAGAAAGAAAAAATTGGATGACAAAATGGGCTGATGCAAAACTTCTAAACAAGCTCAACAAAAAATCTTAATTTCAAAATGAGCATGCAATTAAATCGTTGTGATTTGAAAATTCGTTATTTTGCAATTGTGACTTGTCGCTCATCAAACAAATAAATTTTCTCGGTGAAAAATATGCCCATATGTATGTATAAAGTTATTGGTATTATATTTGTATGCTCTACTTGAAGTAGACTTTTTAAGTGTGCATTAAGGCTTCTAAATTTCCACTATCAAAAATTTCAAAATTTCAAAAAATCAACAAAGCAAAAGTAGCAGCATAATTAATCATCTTCGGCAGAAAATGCCACACGCTGTCTGATTCAAAAACGTGCGAACACGCACGCCATTCAAATTGCTTCAACTTAACGCCAGCGAGTGAAAATAAAATAAAAACAAAAATAAAAACAGTAGAAATACTTAAAAACTTCAAATATTCTAGCTTCCGGACAGACAAATAACGATAATTTAGAAAATAACTATCAATCAACATTTAAAATAATCGAAAGTCTGCGCAATTAAAAAAACATAAATAATATATAGGAAATATTGATGACAAGCACGTGCCACCACAGTAGAAGTTAATTGTTCCCTTGTACGCAGGTAAGTGTGTGCAAATTTGTGAAGCTAATCTAACTGAAGAGCGCTGAAGTCGACAATTAGCCTCGTTTTCAAAACAAATATTTCCTAAAGTAAAATGACATATAAAAAGTTGAAAATTATATAAACCGTTGCAAAAAATGGTTATACATATATAAGCACAAAAATATTTTTTTGATCAGCAAAAGAACTGACACTCTTAATTTTAAGTATAAATAGCTCACGCTGTACATGGAAATATTAAATTGCTTTAACATCTCTGCGTGTCGTAAAACGCTTCATAAATCACAAACTGTAAATTAACGGCTGCTTTTTACAAAAAAAAAAACACCAACAAAAAAAACTAAATAAACTGCGGTACAAGGCTCTGTTTTTTTTTTTATCTACACATAAATTTGCCAAAGTGAACGGCAAAATGAAACAAATGACAAATTACCACTGGTACGACAATACAGCGAAATGGTCATCATTTTAAACCGTGGCGGCCACTAATAAAGTCCAAAGGAAATGAAACACGACAAGCGTGTTAAAAAATCTAGCATAAATTAAAATAGCGTTAAGAAAACACAATAAATCATTGACATTTTTGACAATGCTAAAGTTAATATTCACTAAAATATTATGCAATCTCAAGACGTTCTGCTTCGGTTTCGTGTAATTTTATTCATTAAACTATGTAAATTAATAAATTATTTTAGTTAGAGTAATTTCTTGGCTTTAAAAAAATATCAAACACTTTTGATGCTGCCGCTTACCTCAGATATTTTAGACATTCTCAAGTCGGCATGAAATTCATTTGTTCCTACCGAATGTCAGAAAATACAAAATGTTACGGAAACGCGCATTTTTTCTCAAGAATATCATTATTTGCTTGATAGGTGCTCGTATATACTGATTTGATATCGAAGGAAATTAATTAAAATTATATGATTTTGCAAAAAACGAAACACTTGCATAAATTTCAAAAAACAGCATAAATCTAACCAAAAGAAATTGTCGATTAAATTTGTATAAAATTAATTAGTTTTTAAAAAAAATTTAATCCACATCCTTCATTCACGGCAGTTCAGCGAAAAGGGTCTAAAAATCCGTTACTGCCGCTACTAGAGCAATAAGCCACGATAAAAGCAACCCCTTTTGGCCTAGTTTTGGTGAACAAATAAATACAAAATACTATTTGAAATTAATCTGAAAGAGTTAAGCAACGTCGAACTTAACAGAAGTTCAGAAATTTATAATATCCATCATGCTCATCTTATTTTTATTTAGAGAGTGGGGCGTAAATATAAAATCTAAGTTTTGTGTAAACATTTTCATTATTAGAATTCTTATGCCACAAAAATACCTACATATGTAACAATCCATTTCATTTCCTTGTTATGATGGAGCGATTTTTTGTATTACTTCGCAAAAAAAATCTACACAGTGGCTTGTAATTGACACCAGATGTGAATGGAGAGATGAAATGATTGCACAAAAAAGTGCGCAAAATCCAAAGTCAAATCCGTATAATCTATTTGTAAGTATGTATGTATGTTATGTAAACAAATTGAAGAGGAACTACACAAATTTAATTTTTTACTTCAACTTTTGTTTTTTGTCCAGTGCGCAATAAAGATTACGTCAACAGTCATTTCGATAGATCAACAGCGTTATTGCCATCAATAAATCTTATTCGCGGAGAAACAAAAACAATTGAGCTGGTATTTATCATCAAATAGTTCAACTGAAACAATTAAACACCTCTTTAAATTTTAACTACACATATTGGATGCGTAGAATTCTTCTCGTCGGTATTGAAATGTAAAAGACAAAAAAAAAAATTGTCTGAGGTGAAGTGCTGCTTGCGTTAGGTGAACGTTGGCCTTCAAATGCTTTTAGTGGCGTCTGTAATTTGTAATGCAAAACTTGAAGTGTGCTACTCTACATTCCATTTTAAGACTAAATGAAGTGAGCTTTTTTTGTTTTTGTTTTCTATGAAAAATATGATTTTGAACTGCTGTACAAGAATCTGTGACGATTGCGCAGTTTTTTTTTATTACTCATTCAAAACGCGGATGGCACGAAGCACTCAGTTTAGTTTAGAGTAGAAGCTCGGCCTAACTCTGTCCCTACGAAATATTATTATTTTCATTTAAACGTAGCAAATATTTTAAAGATTTCCAAGTGTCTCACAAAGAGATGCGCAAAAGTTTGTTGCTTGAGTCTTTCATTTCATGCGTTCTAAAAAATCGATCAGCTTGCACACATACATACGTTCATGTGTACAGTGTTGCGCATATCAAAAGCAACAGCATTCAAAATTACATAGTTAGTTTGCCACGTATATTATTTAATTTATTTTTAAGAATTTTCAATTAAAATTCAGTTCAGTCGAAAAAGCACCATTTATTTTTGTATGGAAGAAAGTCGCAACACCATTAACAAAAAAAGTTCTAAAAAATCAACGGTCCCACTTGGCTGCTTGCAACTTTTACATTATTAGACCAAAATTTAATGGGCTTTAAAACTGCATACTCAAAAAAATTCGAAAACTTCTGAGAAAAAAGTTAAAAATTTATATACAAATTTGTTGAAATTTTTTTTAGTTTTTAATTGTTTATTTATTTATTTTAATTAAAAATTCTTAAAAATTAAATAATAAATATACGTGGCAAGTCTGTTGCTTTTGATATGCACAACGCTGTACTTTATGTATTTATTAGATGCAAATTATATTTAATCAGAAATGCGACTTCAACTGAGTCACATCAAAAACGTAATCAACAAATTGTTCAAGCAACAGCACTATCAATCAAAGTGGGCACGTTGGCGTAGTACATAAAACCACAAATCAAGTTAAAATTTAACATTCACTTCTAATTTACATATGTACATATGCTGAGATAAAATATTCAAAAACAACAAAAAAAAAAACAAATTAAAATTTATTAGCAAATGAGGATGACTCGAATTCTATTTAAATTTTTTTTAAATATTTAATTTAATTTTAACATAAAAAACAACAACACATAAGCATTCGACGTTTGGTTGTCGTGAGACAGTATGAATTTTTTTTTAATTATAAAGATTTAGCAATGCACGCAAGCACCCACACAAATATTGCTCTGCTTTATTTGTAGAAGAAAATGTAGTGCGAGCACTAAACCTGAACACTACGTCACATTAGCATAAAAATAAAATAATTAATGCATAAAAAAAACACGTTAATTGAAATACAGCAACGGTGAGTGGCAATGACTTCAAAAGTTAAATAACTATAAATAAAAATATTTAAATAAAAGGGGTTGAAGAGGAATATCTGGCAAATTAAAAACTATATTAAAAGTGGTGTATATACATACATACATACGTACATAGGTATTTATTTGCACACAATTAAGTGCTAATAGCATGATCAAATAATAAATTAGTTATTTGTGCTTTCGAATATTTGTATACAAATATTAAAAATGTATTTCTTGAAAAAAAAAAATGATTTTCTCTATTAGTTTTCGCAAGTTTTTGCTCAAGCTCGCCTTTAAGACTTAACGTCGACAACTGTTTGTAAATCAAGAAAAAAACTATTCTCATTTCAGTGGTATTTGATCACCAAGTAACAATGTTCGAGCCATTTAAATATTTGTAGAATAAATCTAGACATTCGTCTTTCACTTTTAGATTTCCAAGTTTTAAGAATTACTAAATAAGTTTTAGTAATATTCTAATTTTAGGTGCGCTTGTTCTTTGTCCCCAGTTGGGCTGTTAGAGAGTAAAAACTCTTCGAAATACATATATCCAATCAGTGACAGCAAGCGTGATGAATTTTAATAACAACAACACGTCTGCTCATCAATTTTCAATTTTCCAGATAGTTTCTTGGTGGCTGCAGATCTTCTGCAAAATGGTTATTGATTAATGATCAGTCAAATCATCACAACTGGCACTTAACCCACACAGCAATAGGCAATAGTTATTCTTAAAATGCACTTAAGTAACACTCTACGGTCAACTGGCATTAACTTTGATTGCTCTTCAGGCCAACAGTCCGTTTCATTTTGTGTGTGTGCAGATGTGTTATTTAAGACTCCGGAAAAAGCTACCTTTGCTCGAAGCAATTATTGGCCAGCCATTGCAGTGACCGCTTGTCGCTGTTTTGTCTGCTTCTTCAGCAGCTATTTGCTGTTGCTGCTTGGTCAACTGCTGTTTATTAATTGATTTTTTGTTCGAATTGGTTTACTTTTAAATTTCATATTTGCGTGAGGTGTGCTCGGCTTGGGTCTATTTTTTTTTTTTTTTTTGATATGTTTATTTTGTCTGCCTTTGTCATCTACTTCTTCTTCGTCTTGTGCTCTTTATTTTTGTGTGATGGTCGCATGCCACTGCTGGCCATCGTCGTCTGTCTGGTCCAAATAGCTTCATATAAATAACGAAGTACCTTTGATGCTCATAATCATTTGCGTTTCAATATTCGAACTTCACGAGCGTGCTTGCTTGAGCGGTCCAGAAAAACATATTCATTTGAATATCAGAGCATTATCAGCCTCAATCGGTTCAGCGCTGCAGCAATAATAATAAAAAAAATAAAATAATAAATAAAAAGCATTAAAATGGTAGGTGTTTGATTTTGGTGTTGAGGTCATTTAATGAGTGAATGGAACGGAAGTGTTTGGTGTCACATAAAATTTAATTCGTCTTGTGTATAAATGCAAATGAACGCAATAAACGTTATTGATCGAAGTGAAATATGCAAAAACTAACAGACTTACAAAGTAAATGACATAATTTGGAAACTTAAAGTTGATAATACAAAGTATTTATTTGAGTGCTAAGAGTTTTGAAGCAAACATCCATAATTCTGGAATAACTCGCTTAAATAATCAACGAATAAGCAGTAGCCAAACTAAAACCCATTTGACAACTTTTACTTATTCGTGCAAAAACAAAATAAAAAAAAACAAGATTATTCTACTTCGGGCATTTATTTAAAATAGCGTCGGTTTAATTAACTGATGTCGAAGAAATTTAACAATTTGAATTATGTAAATTTTGAATAGTAGCATTTGTCATAAGTACGATTTCATAACATTTTACTTTCTAAAAGTGGCTCAGCATTTAGGAAGGATGAAAAGAGCGACGATGAAACTTAAATTGAACAGGTTTTCTTAATAATTAAAATTAAATTATGATTGGTTATGTTCTTTTAGAATTTTTTTTTTGACTGTCTCATTGGAAAAAAAAAATAAATTTAAACTGCATGAAAATGGTACAAACAGGTCAATCTCCAAAATATGTCCGAATTAACGTATCGAGACGAAAGTAAAGGCGAATGCCACGAATGAGACTAAAGAGCAATTCCATAATTTCTCTGTAACTTTATGACTTCTGAAAAAAAACAGAAAACAGAAGTGACAACGATCTTTTAACTCAATTCATGTTTTTTTTTTTGTATTTCAAAAACTTGTGCTCCCTCTTAAACTATTTTTCCTCTTTCAGAAACTGATCATCGTCGCTTTTGCCATAATTGGTTGTGCCGCCGCTCAATTTGTGCCCGACTCCGCCACTCAAGGGCCCAATCCGCAGGATATCGCCACACCGGAGCCCGAATACATCGACATTGATGAACCGCCGCCAGCGCCTGTCGCTGCACCAGTCCCTCTACAGACGCGCTCCAGTTTCGTGGTAGCTCCGCGGCCCGTTGCCCATCCCATCCAGCCTGCTGTTTCCTCCTTTGTCCGCTCACCTGTCCAACAAGTCCAACAATCCTACCTGCCACCCGTTCACGCCCACGTGTCCGGCCACAGTTACAATCCACAAAGTGGCTATCAATACAGACAAGTGCGCAGGCGCGTTTACTATCGTCGTCGCTACTAAGCAAGCGAAGACGCAAAGCTGATAATTACAGTTGCAGCGCCATACCATTTTCCCACAAAACAAATAATTAACACATACAATTATGGTAAACATATCATCACACACACACACACACACACAAACACGCACACACACGCACACATACACAATACGCTCATAAACTTACGTCTGCTCAGGTATTACATTTAATCGAAGGAAGTCTCCGAATAAAACAATATTGATCGAAATTTTAAATTTAATTGTTATTTTTTTGTATTGACTTCGAAGTACATACACCAGTGCTATTTTAGTCGGAAGGAAGATTGCAAGTTGACGTTCCTCTTCAAAATCAATTAAAACTGACGATTTAAAATTTGTTTTTGCTTTTTATTTAGACTCAGCTTTTTTTCTTCAGCGTACAAGCGTTTATTTTTTAAAAAATCAATCGAAAATTATTAAAAAAAAAACAATCACAAACTAACTAAAAATAAGAGTTCGAAAGTGAGAGGATCAGTTTAAACGACAGCTCAATTCAGTTTGACAATAAATAATTATCATATTTAGATATGCATGTATCCTTGCAGCTATGGTTTCGAAAATATTGAAGGTGAATGAAACGCTCTGACAACAAAAACAACTGCACTAAAGTCCATAAACGTGTCAGTGTCGTTTAAAAATCAGGTATTAAATTATGAAATAAAAACATTCAGCTATTTTAAATAATTTTCAAATTAATGCATTTGCCACTAATACAATTTTCATGAACGTCTCTTTCAGTTGAAAAACGAGTTTACATGAAGCAGAAAACTGACCTCAGTCTGTGAATAAAACAAAAAAAAATTGGTTTTGGTGCTAATTAAATTATAGTTTCTTGTTTAGAGCACATCTCATATTGTACATATATACTCATACATATGTATGTAATCGTACGATATTAAATGCAAACAATCAACACCCAAGCAAACTCGTATCAATATTAATATTTATAAAAGCTGAAAAAACATATTTAATTTAAATCAAAAGTAGAAAATGCTGAGAATTCAATGATGAAAAATTATTTCACACACATGAGCGCCACAAAAGCGTCTTTAGTATTTGAGATGCTAAAATGATTAATCAGCTGGAAACTGGTACGCCAATCTTCTGCGCGATAGAAAAAACCAATATTTTTCTACCCGCTTAATATTAAATATGTATGTATAAAAATTTGAGCTAAAATCCTATGGCGTTGGGAAGCGCTGATGCATTGCATTTTATAACTACTTTCGACGCATCAAAGCTTTAAAACATTGGCTACCTGCACATTTTATGGGTCACGCGCGCCACTCACACAACAAAATATGCTGTCGCCGTTATTGCGTTGGTTTAGGCAAAAATATTTCAGGTGTTCGACATAAAAAAAACCAAAATGGACAGCCGCATAAAACTTGCCACCGCGACCGGCGCCAGTGTAGCTCTTAAAAGTTTCGCATGCATAGACGAAAAACAAACGACCCATCGACATTGACATTACCACTGATGCGGACACAGCTCCACTCTAGACTATAGACAACAAGCCAAATGTTGAAGTTGTCATAAAAATGAAATTGTCAGGACGTGAATATGGCGCTGCAGTGCGTCGAAATGAATGAAATGCTGGGAAAAACTTTTTTGTCTAAACCTCGTTTAATACTTAACTGTGATTTCAGTCACCGTTGCGGTTACAGTTATATGTACATACTAGTTTGGGGCATATTGAGTTGGCGCCGATGATAATAAACCGCTAGCGAACGTCAATGTTGCAAAAAGTGGAAAAAAAAAGAAAAAGCACAAAAGTTGCAATACACAAAAAAAATATTCGCCATTGTTTTATGGCTGCGTAAGTGTGCGTGTTTTTTTTTAGTTTTTTTTTTTTGGGCACACACAGGTGTACCAAATCAGGAGTATGTTTGTGAAGTGCATATATTTTATGTAGTAAAAGTTTTTGATATTTTTATGAAAGCAATAAAATCTGCAGAAATTCTAGCAGCGGCTGACAGGCGAAGAGTGGCGGTGGGAGTTTGAAAGTTTTACCAGTGAGTGGTGTTGGTCAGCTGAGGGAATAAGTTTTGTCGCCAAGGTGCCACAAAAACCAAAATGAAAATATTTTTCTTGAATCCAAAAAAAATATTAAAGTGAGAGTTAGATGCAAAGAAAAAGAGCGAAGCTGCTGTGAAATGCAGACTGACACAGCGCTAAAGTTTATTGGTGAGATTAGTGAATCGAGAATTTCAGGCTTTTTTTTCCAAACTGCACATTTCTTGCACGTTTAAGGAAATTAACTTTTTCCTATAGAAGTTTCAAGGTTACGCCACAAACACTAAGAAAGTTTGAACTTAATATTTCGTTTCATACTCCGAAGAATGTGTTGAACGTTTTTTGTTTTTTTTTTTTAGTATTTATTAATAACATTTTACGAATCTACGCTAGGCACGCATTAAGCGGTCTTCAGCATTGGTCAAAATAAATAAATTTAAAAGTTTTTAGACGTCTTCTTTTTAAGAAAATTATATGTGAAAAACAGGTGCGCCAATAAATATGCAGTGGAAAGGAAACATGTGTGAAGGGTTGCTAATATTTGTGCGCAGGTATTGCATATTTTTAGGCGCAACCGCAAAGAATAGTGAAATATAAGTGTACATAGATTTGTGGACGATAGTAGTACATTTTGGAATGGAAACGACGGTTAATTAAAGTTCCGCTAGCAGTAGCTCATTGGCAATGTCTTTGGACATTTATCAAGTACAAACAAATTACTTCTAACTTTCTGCCAATTGCAATTATTTTCGGCAAATTTCGGTTACTTGCCAATGGTGCAAAACGTAGAGGAATTTATACTCTGCTAAACTTTAAACTTTCGAACTTACCAACCAAATTCGACAGCCTGCCCAAACACACTTACGCGCATTAATGTATCTGGCTATGTGCGAATTTCTAGGTAGCATAGATTTAGGCGCGACATGGCCTAAAAATTCGAAAAGGAAATTTTTTTCACAAAATTCTTGTAATGACTAAAAGGATAGCCTGTCAAGTGCACACGCCCAAGAAAATCTGCGTATGAACCAAATCTAATAAGGCAAAGTGAAATGCCGCAGCTTCACACACTCGAGCACATTTGCACAAAGGCACAATGGCTGAGAAAGCGCCAGGCGTCGGCGTAAGCATGCGGATGATGCAAATTTTTGCATTGCGTGCGAATTCTTCGTTTGTCGGCAAGCTTTTCTATTTGCTTTTACAAATGCTAGTTCAGCTAGGGCAAAATAAAAAATTCCTTTTGGAAATGGAAACTATAGGAAAAGAGTATGTTGTAAAAGGACAATGTGCGATGGAAGCGAAAAAATTCTTGAAACTGAATGCCTGCCGGTGGGTGCGGAAATAATACTTCCAACAAACATATGTGCTTACTTACATATTTATACGATTTTCTTTTTCTTCTTCCGTTTTTTTTTTGTTGCTTGTACAGCTCATTTGCATGCAGAACATGGCGAAATGTGTAAATGTGCAAGCCTCGCCCGCCGCCATCATTTCAATTATACACATTCATACACATATGTAAATACCATAGCATTTGTGCCTTGTAACGTGTTTGTATGTGTGCGCAGACGTGTCCTTAGGCTAGTTAAATATACACGTGTGCATGTGTGTGTGTGTGTGTGTATGTGTATGCGAGAGTAGAGCAGCTAAAACGAGTGAGTGCGTTTGTGTTGACAGATAGTTTACGTATTTACTTTTGAGTGTTTGCGCTGAAAGTGAGCAGACTTGCGGTGTTCTTAAAAAATAATTAAAAAATAAAAAATCGCATTTCCTCATGTCCGCCAACATATGTATACTCCTATATTTGTATGTATTTTTTTACTTGTATTATTGTTTTTTATTTTATTTTTATTTAACTTGCACATGCAGCGTTTTTTTTTTAAACAGCGTGTACACATAAGATTAGCAAATTTGAGTTTTTACATTTTTGCATTTCAGCGCCTTTTCCACTTTTTAGTTACAAGCACTTTGTCCTTACATATTTTATTTATTTTAGGAATGTGACACTATGTTGACATGCGGCATGTTGTACGCATAAATTTGCATTTTCCTCTTTTTTAAATGCAAATACTCGCAGGCGCCGACGAGTGCAGATGGTTTTGGTGCGATCCTAACCCAAATACTAAAATAAAATGTTAATACTATAATAAAATAAACAACGGGCGGAAATCGACAAATACTCGTACATAGTAGTTACATTTATTAGATGCCAAAAAATGAGGTAAGAGAGCAAACCCATGAAATTGCAATTTTTACCTCGTTTGCCTTGCGATGGTGTTTTTCTTGATAATTTTCACTCACAGATTTCTGCGAATTTCGTCGCAGATATCTCAATTATGGTATTATGCCTATCAAGCGGACTTTTTTGCTGTTGGAACTGCAGTTTGATCTTTTCTAATGCATCTCTGTGATTTGGTATGAATTTCTCCAAAATCAAGATTTTTAGATGATTTTGATGAAGGAGACTTTAAACTTCAGCATCGCATTGAAAAATATGAATTTTCTCTGGGCGGTGTAAATTTCATTTCATTGTTTTCATTGTGTCACGGTGTTCATTTAGAAGCTAATAAGATAATAAACTTTTCAATGTAGAAAATCTATTTGAAATTTTTATTTAAACCATTTTATCAATTTGACGAATTTACAATATAAAACCATTCAGGATACGGGAAAGACGCTAGAAAGCAAACAACAGAAATTTCGAATTTCAGTGCAAAAGCACAGCGCTAGCACTTTAAAGTCGCACGCTCCGCTTCAGTTTAAGGCGGCTAATAAACATGAATCGCCAGACGAGAGCGCGCCAGTAGCCCACCCATTTCGCTTTAGTTATAATGAAATATTCAAAATCAATTTCCAATTGAATTGCATTTTCAATCATTGGCGCATTTTCCATGTTTCCCTTTTTCATTTGCCATTTACTTTGCATATTGCAACGCAATGTAGTGCAGCGCACAAAATACAAATTTTCCAGGAGAACTTTTTTTGTTTTGACTGCGTTTGTTTGTATGTAACTGTGTGTGTTTGGAAGTTTGTATGGCCATTTAGGGCGGGTCAGTTAGTTGCGAACGAGTGACTGGCGCCAACTGCGAATTGCCAATTGTATTTGCATTAGCGATGCAGTGGCCGCCACCGCTCGACCAGTTCGGCGCTAGATTTCAGCGCGTGAGAGCGTGGCAACTTTGTCACAGCGCGCTGATTTCTTTAGTGCGGCGGATGCTATGTAAATGCCATCGAACTTCATTCAGCTACAGCGACGGATATTGGCCAACGTCGATTTGAATATTTCAATTTTTCATATTACGGACATAAGTGAGTTACGAGGCAAACCAAAGTCAGACAATCGAATGCCGATGGCGGATGATGCGAAAATAGAGAGTGAAGTGTGAAAGGGAAAGCCGAAATTTGTATGGCAATGCCGGAAATTCGTGAGAATGAGCACATTTGACTGTGAATTGATTGACAATTAACAGCAGGAGATGAAGTAGAAGAGCTATTGTATCAATTTGTGTTGCTTACTTTACTTAAAAGTATTTTTCGACCGAGATATTTTACTTCGAATTTACTTTTTTCGAGTTCAATGCAATTTAATATCACGAAAATAAATCTTCTTCCATTCAGTATTTGCTGCAGATTATTTAAATTTTTTTTCAAGGCTGCAGATAAAAATATGGCCTTTAAAGAATGGAGTGCGATTTCAAAAAAGGGTTAACAAGAAAAAAAGTGTAACTCGAAGTGTGTACTATCTGCTGTTTCCTTGCGATTAAAGTGGTTAACTTCCTGCCGGGAGTCTTAACTGTCAAATGCCCTTTCACTTACTTTCATAAATATGTTTCACATAAAAGTTTAGTCATATGAATATAACAAATACACATACACCTATACACCTATACATACGTACATGCACTTACACATCCATTAAGCTTTCATTGTTGCGCGTTTCATTTGTGGCAATAAATCAAAAACTGAGATTTAACATTTTTGGTTTATTTAAATATCAGCGAAATGGAATTTTAACGGCGAATTTTGGTAAATAAATGAAAATGCATTGAAGCAGAACGTTGATAAAGCATCAGACTACAGCGGGCGCTTGTCAAACAGAAGAGAGAGTGAAATGAATTTGGTTTATTAAATTGGATTTGTGACACTTTTCGTGCAAAAAAAGTGGTGGGTATTTTTGATAAATCATAGAATTTTTAAATTTATTTAAATCTAATATATTTGCTTTTCTTTCGGGTAGACAAATATGCGAAAAGGCAGAATATTAAAACAAATTGACGATTCAACTAACGCATTACTTTTCTTGCACCACAAAGTTTGCTCGCCTAGATTGTGAAAAGTTGAACTCTGAACTTGAAGGCCAAAAATAAAAAAAATAAAAACGTGTTAAAATTATTGGAAATGAAATCGGTGTCTTAAGTAGCCAAATTGTTTACCAAAACTTATCTGCTTCTTGTAATATAACGAACCAACTAGTAGGTATGCACGAGTGTGTACATGCAAAAGAACTTAACTCTGTAATTGACTTATTTTACCGTGTCAATAAATTCCAGTCACGGCGTATGAATAACATTCCATTTAAGGACAATTGAACTCTATTTGCAAATATAAAGTGATAACTAAATTTCAACTTTTCAAGTCAAAATTTGTTTCAAATGAATTTATGTCCTTCGGAGTAGTAAACAAAGTAATTGTATTTTTTGAGACTTTTCTGACAACAATTTTAGCCACTTTTAAACAATCAGTCTTTTGTTGAACACAACATAATTCTTTGTTTTCCTAAACGCAACTCACAATATTGTCGCAGTCATAACAGCATCCCCACATACACACACACACACACACACAAAAGTGCATAGCCACTTTAGATCTCCATTTAATAAGAAATTTGACGATATTGATTTCATATGTGTCCTACATCAAGTGTTGACAAACAAAAAGTAAACAGTAAACAATGAGTGATATGTCTAAGCCATCAAAGACCTAAAAAGTGTTGGTGCGTAAGAGACGAAGAAAATGGAGAAGCAATAAACAGCAGCGCTAGAATGAAGCAAAAACAAGCGAATAGAATTGATTGCACCAATTGAGTCTATCTTGCAAAACAATAAGTGCAATATGTGGGAGGATCAACAATAAAAATAACGAGCCAAACATAGAGAAAGTCAAGTGAATGTTGAAACTAAAATAAACAACTAAACTTCTCAACCCAATCGCTCGTCAATTGTGACAGAACGCGCTCTCAAACCCTCGTAATTTTGTGAGTTCGCTTGTGAACTGGGAAAAGCAGCTGTGTCAGCGTGTCAAAACTGCAAAGCAAAACAAAAAAAAAAAAAAAATAGAAGAAAAACGAAGCAAAACGAAGCAAAATCGCTACTGGCAGCAAACAAGCAAAGAGCTTGAAAACAGCGCTTGGCAAAAGTAAACAATGCTGGCTCGTAGAGGAATGGGGGAAAATTGATTTGATATTTCAATTTAACAAACAACAAAAGGGTTGGCAGATGAGTAGGGGCCGCCAACTACTAGCACTAATAGAAATAAGTATAAGGGCACAAATAAATTTGCAAAAAATAAAAAAAATAATAATAAAAATAACGCAAAGTTGTTAGCGAACATATACGCGTGGGAATTTCACAAAACATCCTTCCGCACTATCGCGCATCCTTTGTGACGGCAGGCGGGCGAGACGGTGAGCGCAATGGCGAAGCTTGTTAAAGGGCGCAGAGATGTGCGAACGAGCGGAAAAACTGTCAACAAAGAGTGCTTTGTGTTGCAGTTTGTAGCTATGACACTCCTTCTCGCCCTCTGTCGTCTTTCCCCTAGCCACATTGCGTCTGTGCCCATTTGATATGCTCCAGTAAATATGTTGTTATACAGCGCTTTGTTGTTGCTGCACATTTTTTATGTAAACTACTTTCAGGAAACCAACCATCAACAATGATGGTTAATAAAAATATTTTTTTGACACCAATTTGCACTGGCTAACCGCAACCAATGGCAACAGCGTGTTGCAGCATGCCAGCTGTGGCATGCAAAAATAAAAATAAAATAAAATAAATCAGGAAAACAAATATTTATTGAACATACAAAAAAAAAAAACAAAAAAACGACGTTAAGTGTATGCAAACGCTCAAAGCTGCAATGCTCAGCAAACTGGGAATATCAAGCGAAATTCAATATTTAGTATAAACAAAAGCAGGCTCCGGGGGGGTGCACAGGCAGGGCACATGAAATAAGTCTGAATTAACTTTAATGGAATTATAAAGGCGCTTGCCAGAGGAGTGTACACTTCGCACGCAACACCCTGTATAGCACAGCCTACGAGTGTATGGGCATATCTACTAATAAAAATAAATAAAAATCACGACCCACTTTGTGTGTAATACTTTGGGGAGCGCGTTGCAATTGTATTGATCAAATCACTTCAACTCAACTCAAATCAACTGAATTCATAAATTTATTTAATTAATTTAATAATGCCTCAAGAGTTGTTTTGCAGTGTTTTTTTTCGTATTTCAAACAATAAGCGAACATCAATTTGAATTGTTGTTGCTATATGAGTGCTTAGAAATTTCGTTTTAAAGTTTGTGAAGAATCACATTCTGTTTGAAACACTTTGACAATTTAAAAACGCAAAATACATTGAAAAACAAGACATAATTTTTTTTATTACTGGACCTGGGTGTAATAAATACATTTTTTTCGTTCAGTTATAACTAGCCGAGATTCTCATAAAGAATATGAAGAACTCAATAACAAAATAAAGTGATCCCATTAAAATTGTGTGGCTTTTGATTGAACTTACTGCCAGATATGTATTAAAATTGATGACTTCTATAAATTAAAAAATAAATAAATAACTAAATACTGTAATCTGCATTTCATTTGTGTCAAAAAAATAAAATGATTCAGATCACAATGCAATATTTTCCTAATTTATCAACAAAAATTGGAAACCGAACTCATCGTGGTTTGTTATCGAACTCCATATATCTGGGCTAATAGCTCTTTGAGTAGTTTTTTATAATACTAACTTTATTATTTTTTTTTATTAAGTGTGGGAATGTTGTGAGTAGCAGATGTTGCAAAAGCTGACGAACTAAAATGAAGTTTTTTCACGCGCTTTGTTTACAAAAACTAAAAAAAAAATAAATACAAATTTTGGCATTTGGCTAAGCATTAAAATCTCTACTGATATATTTTTTTTTTGTTTTTCAAAATACGTGGAATGTTATTAACATTTCTAAATTAGTCAGCAACAGTTTGTGAGCATCTAATTTTAATAAGTTTCAACTGAAGTGAATTAAATAAAGTAAATAAAAAAACAAGGCAGTTTCTAAAAAAGGTTTCGTTTCGGCGTCAATGAACATAATGAAAGCCGGTAAAAGTAATGTAGTAGCAAAAAACTATTTTTGTAGCAAACAAATATATCCACTTTTAATTTCTGATTTTTTTTTGTTTTGAAGCAAAGGGGATTATTTTTATATGAGAAGCAATTTTTAATTATATTATTTAAGCATTATTTTTTTTATTATTATTTTTTAGTGCCGTAAAAAACAAGGATCGAATTTGTGTCATCGCCCTCGTAAGTAAAACTTTTTGTTGCACAGCTGTTTCCAACTAAAATATTGCAATTCAGATTTATTCTTAAATGCCTCACATGCGCACAAATATACACACTCCTTTAAGTATATTTACATTTGATTATGAGTATTTTGAGGTACGCCTATACAAAAAAAATATCTTAGACACGTGTATTTGGTGTTGGTGCAAAGTTCGGAAAGTGTATGAAAAAAAAAATATAAAAACATATTAAGCGCATAAATCACAGAAAAAGTACTCGCATGTGGGGAGCAAAAACAAGAGCAAAGGAAGATGGAAAATTCAAAACGAAAAATACAAACGTTTTTCAAAGCTTATTCTATGGTAGATGTCTAAACATAATATATATTATATACATACAACAACAGTAACAACAACACATACATATTACATTTACTCTAATGTACAAACATACATATGTCTACACATTGCTTTTAAGATTCATTAAATAAATGTATATACATACTTAAGTACCAACAGACTTTGTTAAAAATGAGTTTAAACTTCCTTTAAATAATTTGTATTCCATTAATGGTATTCGTTTAAAAAACATGCACGCGAAAGACAATTTGTTAACTTTTCATATATTTCTTTGCGCAGACATACGTTTTGGCTTTTGCAATGAAAATATTCACTAAATTAAAATTTTAATTTTTTAGCGTTTTTAGTGTTTGCTATTTGGTATTACGGACGTAGGGAAGTGACATTGTAACCAATTCGGTGTTCCAAACAACTTCACTAATGCAAGCGGTTGGCATTGTAATAAATATTGTTTGCTTTCACCGCCTTTTGGTTTACTAAATTTATATTAAAATTATTTTAAATTGCATACTCTCTTTACCCAAATCAACCAAGTTTATTGGGCAATTCTACTTGCCGCTTTCCGCTTTTCTTCTCAACTTTTCCACAGAGGTCAGACGCAAGGAGAGCTGTGCCTCGATTGTCGCCAAATTTTCCGTTTTTTTTTTATTTTGTTCTTTTTTTGTATTCCACCAACTCAACGTTTTTTTTAATAATCTCAATTTTAAATGCTTCACTGAGATTACCGGGTCGTGCGACAAACTGTTGAAAGAACTGACGAGTGTCGAGTGAACTTTTTATATCTTCTGCAACTCAAAATATCGCTTTCTCTACGCTTTTGCTTGCACAGCGTATTTGATTTTTAAATTCAATATCGTGCGAAGCGTAAAAAGTTTGCCCTTTTAATCGCGGCAAAAGTTCAGTGTTCGCTTCAAAGGGGTGTAACGCGCAGAGCGGCGGAAATTGACAGACAAAGCAGCACAATGCCACATTTTCAATGCGCAAGGATTTCAATCAAATTGCCTGCCAAATTTGTGAGTAAATCGTATTAATGGCAAAGTTGTCTGACGCGACAAAACTTATAGATCAAGATTAACAAAGTATGAAAAGTAAAATTTAAAAATTGATAGCAAACGCAAGTCCTACAGATCAAGATGAGTTGTAAAGCCATTTGCTACTACAAAAAAAATGTATTAAGGACGCTTCGTAATCAAACGAAAACCAAAAGGATAAATGGACCAACCGGATGCCGCAGTCTGCAGAAATCAGCAGGCCGGAATCGCGCAGCAATCGCTGGCTGCGGCAGGCTGAGAAAAAAACTCAAAGTGCAAAAGTTTGCTGTGTAAAGGCACTGCGGTGCCATTTGTGTTTGTTATTCGCTTTGATTTTGTTTGTTCAACTGCTTTTCAATTCATTCAATCCATGCAAACTGTGTACTTTTCGCGTTTTTTAATGCAACATCGAGATAAAATATCGATTGCTTAAATGAAGGCAATAGGCAATAAAAGGGAACAGCAAAGTACCAAAGTGGCGCAAATATTTTGGAAGAACAGGAAGGACTCGCTCACAAGATTGTGGAGCTATCGAAAAATTAAAACGAAGTTTATAAAAAGTTGAAATTCTTAAGCGTAGACAGCGCAAGAGAAGAGTTGAAGTTGAAAGAGACGATTGGTCTGCACAACTCGTACATACATATTTTCATACTCGTACATAACTACATAACGGGTGTTTTTTTTAGGGGTATAGAACTTCGAATTGAAATAAAACACAAGAAAATCGTTTTAAGGTCCATCAATTTGGTTTTATTGGAAGGATAATTTTATGCCATTAATGTTTAAATATGATTTCGGGCATGTGGCCGCCGCGGCTGGCTCGAATAAAGCCAATTCAACAGGTCCAATTTTCAACCACTTTTTCGAGCATATGGGGCCGTATGTCGGCAATAACGCCACGAATGTTGGCTTCCAATTCCCCTAACGTTTCTGGTTTGTTGGTGTAGACGAGCGACTTCACATATCCCCAAAGAAAATAATCCAATGGTGTCAAATCACACGATCTTGGTGGCCAATTGACAGGTCCATTCCGCGAAATTATGCGCTCAGCGAATGTTTCCTTCAATAAATCGATTGTGACGTGCGCTGTGTGATGTAGCGCCGTCTTGTTGGAACCACAACTCATCCACATTCATGCCATCCAATTCGGGAACAAAATAGTCGGTTATCATGGCTCTATACCGGTCTCCATTAACGGTAACTGCCTCTCCAGCATTATTGCGGAAGAAGTATGGCCCAATGACTCCACCAGCCCATAGAGCACACCAAACAGTCAGTTTTTGTGGATGTAATGGCGTTTCAAGGGTCTCATGTGGATTCTCTTCACTCCAAATGCGGCAATTTTGCTTGTTGACGTAGCCATTCAACCAAAAATGAGCCTCATCACTGAACAAAATTTTGCGATGAAAATCAGCATCGAGATCAATCTCATTTTCGGCCCATACACCAAAATCACGACGCATTGCATGGTCTCGCGGCTTTAATTCTTGCACAAGCTGGATCTTGTAAGGTCGCAAGCCAAGATCTTTGCGCAAAATCTTCCATAAAGTGGATGGACAAAGCTCCAATTGCTGTGCACGGTGGCGAATCGATTCATTCGGGTCCTCTTCAACACTTTGCTCTACAGCGGCAATTGTTTCTTCGGTGCGCACTATTCGACGTCTCTGCGGATGCGTATTATCACATAGAGTAAACGTAGTGCGAAAACGATCCATGGTTAACCGAATTAATTGCTCTGATGGACGATTATGTCGACCATAAAATGGACGGAGCTCACGGTAAACTTCGCGAACTGAACCATTATTTTCGAAATAAATTTGCACGATTTGCAAGCGTTGTTCTTTTGTCAACCTGTTCATGATGAAATGGCAAACCAAACTGAACATAAATGACATTAGAGTTGCCAGATTTGACCTCAAAATGCCAGTTTTATTTTATCTCTATTCGAAAAACAAACCTGTAAAAAAAACACCCTTTACATCCATAGTAATCAACAAAACTAGGCAGAGGCAAGTTGTCTAGACTGATCGATTCTGGCGGCGATTTTGCTTGGCATACCATAAATGAACTGTTCGCCTATCGCTGGCCTGAAAAGCACTACAAGCAGACAATTTCCTATTCGCCAGAATGTGTTGGTGTGTGTGTGTGTGTGTGTGTGTGTGTGTGTAAGTTACAAATAATCGCAAAATTAGTACATGTTTGAAAAATGCAAACAAAGTAAGAAGCAAAGGAGCCAAGGGACAAAGGCACAAAACGGGCGCATTCAATCTTCATAATCTCATCAAAGGATAAATGATTCCCCACTGAATATTAAGCGAATTTTAAAATTCCCAGCGTAAGTGGTTGAGCAAACGCTTGAGTAAATAAGGCAGTTGGTTAGTTAGTGCGATAGATGAATCAATGAATATTCAGTGGATGCAATGCAGATGCTGCGGCAATGATCTGTGGCTAAAGTAATTACATACTCGGCAGCAAAGAAGCGAATGCAAATATTTGAAATGCACGAAAAGGGGGAAATTAAAATGAAGAGAAATTCAAGTTATAAATGCAAAGATTTTTTTGAAGAACTTTATTTAAGGGTGAGCGTATTTTTCGGAGCTAGTTTTACTTTGTTCGCCGTTTACACTGAGATGAGGTTAAACTGGGTTTAAAACCAGCACTGAAGAATTTGCTCCATTTCACTTGTACGAGTATGTAATGAAAAAAGATGTACTCTACCCACAACTAGAAAAATGTGCCAATCAAATGGTGTGTCTGTTTCGTATGCAGCTGGCATGGTTTTTAAAAATTTCAAAAAGCACATTTTACCGTGAACGACAACGAACTAGCTGACAAATTCTAAATCAAATAAATCGTCACAAAAATTCTAATGCAATTTAATTGCCCTATAAAAGTGTCAACCAGTGAGCACGTGCTGCAACACACACACACACACACCTCGCCAATCATACAAGCGCATGTGCACGTATGTATGTGTGCAACGGGAATAAGTAAAAATAAAATTATTTTGAGGAGTTTTGAAAAATTGACAAATCGAGAGCGATTGTCAGCGCGCGAATGTGCAAAATTTCTCACACATAAACAACGTAAAAAAAGTTGCAAGCGCTGCACTAGAGAAACTGCATTTTTGCCAAATTTGACTTTATTGAAAACATACATTTATTCAATTTTTTTTTTGTTTTGGCACATCGAATGCGCACGTGTGAGGAGCGTGTTTTGCGTCAGCGTCAGTTTTGTCATGACACGCACGCACCTGACCTGCACTTATTTAGTAAATAAATTGCACGAAATTTCGTTTGTCGCGCTTGCTTTTTGCAATTGTTTACGAGCGGAAATGAAATTTGCGTCTACTTTCAATGCGCTTGAAAGATTTCTATTAATTTGCTGGCATTTGCCTACAAATTGTACAAAAGGCTACAGTGCGGTGCGCAGGTAATGCAGTTTTTAGTTAAAAATTTGCTAAAAATCAAATTCTAAAGCAAACAAATTCTTTGAAATGTTTACGCTTTAAAAGTGCGGAAAACATTTTAACCAAGTAATCGAATAATTTGTGCAATGTTTTGTTTGTAAGTATTTTTTCAAACTTGTTTTAGCTCATTGGCAAAGTATCAGTAAGTCAAACTGGAGCTTAAGTTCTATCCAACACTGTATTTGCAAGCCAATTTGCTTTACGAAAATACTCGCTTTAATTGAGTACAGAATGTCGAAAGTCAATCAATTGCATCGTAAATAAATTCGATTTTTTGCAAACTCAATGTCTTTGTTTGTATGCAATTTAGTAGAAACAAAAAAATTAAAATCACTCGCATGCTATTAAAAAATTAAAAAAAAATTCGAGGACAAACTCTGTGGCAATTTTTTACTTTTAGTAGAATCATTTGTTTTTTAGTAGCAACATCGAGCGAATGAGAATTTTAAATTTAAATTGAGAAATGTTTAAATTTAAAATATAAAAAGAACGAATATATGCGAGCAAGTTGTTTATGTAATTTAACTCTTAATCGTATTTCAAATTACAAGTTCGTTATTTTTCCAAAAATTTAAAATAATTTCCGAAGTGTTTAATTTAGTATGTTTTTTTTTTAATTTTTTTTCGACCCTATTCTTACAACTATGCTCGTAGTTATGATGGCGTACCCACATTTCTCTACAGCGAAATTTTGAAGGTTAAGTAATTCGGTTAGCCTTTAAAAACTAACTTTTTTAAACGCAATGAGTTCCAGTCAGTAAAGTTAAAATTTAGTTTGAAAAACTACAAATTTTTGTTGAAAAACTTTATGTTGCATTCATTTCAAGCTAAGTTAAGGTATGTGGCCGCTGAGTTCGAGTTTAGAATCTCAGTCAGAGCAAGGAAAATCTTAATCAAAGAAAAATGTTTTTTTTTCTCTTTAGCGGTCACCACTCGGCAGGCAATGGCAAACCTTCGAGAGTATTTCTGCCATGAAAAAGCTTCTCAATAAAATACATCTGCCGTTCGGAGTCGGCAAAACAACTGTTTGGGCCTCTCCATTTGTGGTAGAATATAAAGACGCACACCACAAATGGTAGAAGAAGATCGGCCAAATATTGAGCTATAAAGTGTAAGCGCCAAATTATTTTTATTATTCAGGGTATGAAAGAAATGTCGTACATTTTTAAAATACGAGTCTATGCACCAAAAAAAGTACCACTTAAATTAATCACTTCAAATTCGACCTACAATATTTAGATAATAAAGAAGCACTCATGAAAAACTGACGAAAAATCCATAACAATTTTTCTCTTTAAAAAACACACCACGACAAAATAATGTATGTCAATATTTATAGCCACAAAAAAAAGTATGTTTACAAGCAAATAAAAGCACAAACAGGTTTTATGTATGCGGCGTATCTAATGGCTTTCAAATGTCCCCTCGCAAATACATTCATAAATCATACAAACACCACAGCTGGCAAAAAGTGGAAGTAGCAAAAAACCAAAATATGGAATTAAAATAAAACTTTCAAACAACTTTTCAAGGACAGGCTGGCCATTTGGATATTTTTCGTTTCAATTTACAAAAAAGAAACAAAAAAAAAAACAATAACAGCCAAACATGAAATGCAGAGAAGTTATGGACTTATAGGCTTGGGACGTTTCTGGATGCCTTTAAGGGGCCAAAAATAACAAAAAGAAGCAAAAAACAAAACACCTGCGCCACGCTCGTCATCCAAATTGTTGATTTCTATGTTTAGAGTATGAAATAAATAATAGCGTTAAGTGACCTTGAGAACCTCTGTCGCCCACTTCAAACATCAAATCAGGCAAATATTCGGTTAGCGGCTTTCATCCCCAAAAATCCCCATAACAGCAGTTCTGTGCCAATTTTATATACAGACAGAATAGTAATCTAGCGTTTACTTCCGCTACAATGGAGCACGGGCCAACGGAAATATACATACATACATACATACATACATACATACATACATACATACATAGACAGGGATGCGCAGTTTTGGTGTGAAGCTAAAATTTATATAAATAGATACATATTTATGAATGCAGAGGATAGTGCAAAGGCCAAAAATCACATTGCCAACTGCATGAGTGCAACAACAATAAATTAACGGAACAAACGAATTTACACGCGACGAAACATATGGAGGAGTATCTAAAACATTCTTCTTATATGCGACACATATACATACACATACATATATGCACTCGTATGAACATATGTAAGTATGTACGCGCATCGGCCCTTTGTGTGTGTGTGTGTGTGTGTGTGTTTGCCATAGATTTGCTTGCAACATGCGCTGCATGTGGTTGCACCAACTGTGGTCAATGTGTACGTAAGTGGATATGTACAACCTGCTGTATATAAATGTATATAGGAGAGTGTGCGAATGTATTTGTGTATTTATGTATGTATGTTTTGTATATTTTGCATTTGTGTCTTGCGTGTGTTTTTTTTTTTTTGCGTGGCTGCTTTTTTTTTGTAAAATTTACAATTCCCTTTGTTTGCATTTCGTCTTCGTACTCCTTACCACAAATTACCAATTGTTCGCTCTTTAATTGCAATAGAGTGAAAATAAGAGTTTAATTTATCTTTTTTGTTTTTGTTATATTCTTTACTTAGTTTTTGTACTCAACTTGTATTTCGTTGTTCGACATTTTTTTTCTCTTCTGTGCTTTTCTATGCGCTGCGCGATACTTTTTGCTCTACCTTTTTCTCGCTTTAAACGGCCGTTTTGTATACGTTCACACACACTAAACATATATGAGTAGTGCGAGACTTTGACCCTGTGGCGCAATTAAATTTTAAACGCAATTTAACATTTCTTTGCATTTCTTTTGAGCAACTGCTCTCACCAACTTTTGTGTTCCTTTGTTAGTTAAAGCGTATTTTTATGCTGCAGCATTGTTTATGGTAGAGATTAAATCGATTAAATTTCATTTTACATTTTTTCAAAAACACAGATTGAATTTAAAATTGAACAAAGAAAATCAATCAAATATTTAATTTTCATTCATTTCGAAGGTTTGGTTTTAAAAATATTTTTTTAGTAATTCTTTACGCAAAATTCAAATATAAAAGAGAAAGTTTTCTATGAATTATGAAAATTTGAACGCTTAGGTTTTAGTTGAAAACCATTTTGTGAATTTCCCAATAAAAATATTTGTTACTTATTTTTGTTTGTGGCCACTCCATAAAATTGTGTGAATAATATTTTTTTTTTTACTACAAGCTGCATTAAATAAATAAATAAAAATAACAGTTTAATGAATAAAAGAAATTTCCGCAGTTACTTAGAAACCGTTTTGTTGAGCTTAACAATGAAAACAGCAACAGCAATAAAAGCACGTTTTTATTAAAATAAATGCTAAAATGAATGCAAATAAAAGCGAAACAACAAAAAATTTAGCGGTAACTAGCAGCTTATAAAAAATGTAAGTAACAAGAATTAAAATGCATAATAACTACATACCCACATACAGGCATACATACATACACACGTACTTATAGTATAGCAAATAGTAAGTGAAAAGAAATGAAGAGCCAAAAACCAACAAAGCGAATAAGCAAAGAAAAAATAAGTAAAACAAACAAGCAAACAATAGCAGCTTAAAGCGAAATTGTTTTCCTTCCGCACTTCCTTCCGTCCATCTGTGCGAGCATTGCTGCTGTCGTCACCAACACCGGCGACTGCCGCCTGGTGCAACGTGGCGTATAAGCGATCATTTTTTTTTGTTTTGGTGACTTACTTCCCTCTTCAAATTCTTTCTTATGTTTTATGTGTGTATTAGTTTTTTTTGCTGTTGTTGCATTTACTCGCTAATAAAGTATTGTTTTTTTTTCGCTCTCTGTCGTCAGCCTGCTTTTTGTGCTCTGTTTTACTTTATCCAAAAAAAAAGCCATTATTAAAGGGTCATTATCTTCGTTACACGTAATAAAATACAATTGAGCTCGAGGAAGACCGTAGAAAGGTTTACAAATGCGTATAAGAAAAATATTAGAATGCATTCGTTTGTTGTTTGCATTAAAAAAGCATTTTTTTTCTTCGACCTACCAGCGCTCTCATTGAGTTTTTTAATATCTCGAGCTGTCATTATTATTTTCTGACTTCGGTTTCTAGATTTATGATTTTAAATTTGTGTGCCTCCCAAAGAAATTAGTTCTCCGATATCACTCAAAAAAATATTTCAAAGAATCTACAGCTTGTTAGTTATGTGGCCTCATTTGAAAGATTTTGGCATTAAAGGAGAGGCAAGACATTTCAGCAAATACACAGCAGCAGTCGTCGTATGCAATTAACTTGTTTATTCTGTTATTACGATGGTGTGGTGTAAGAACGACGAAAATAAGAAACTGACCCAGAAAAAAATTGCTTTAAAAATTTCATAAAAATTGGCTGTTTTGCGAAGTTCTATTGATTTACTTGAAAATACAACGAAAGATGTCCGAAAGAGTAATATATTTTGACCAATATTTTTTGTAGTAATTGAAAAACGCATGCGTCAATCAAATAATTGTGTTTATAATTTTAACCTAACAATGAGAGCTGGTAAAAGGCCTATTGAAATATTGGCAGGTATTTTGTTCAGTACCATTCGACTCGAAAAAAATTAGGTTTTAAAAGCTCACTTTAAGGTATCAGGCGCGCTCAACATCCATTCGCATATCAAATAAAATTACGATTTAAATGACTTTAACACAATAAACTTTCTACTCGCACTTGAGGCAGGTCCAGCAAGGCAAGTGAAAACGTGCCTCAAAGCAAATTCAAACAAAGAGCAATTATAAAATAAATTTAAAAGTCTCTTAACCCCAACCTCCAAGGATATACTTTTGTTTCACATTTTATTTAAATGGAATAATAGCAGCTCTCGAAAAATTTTGATTTAGTCCCAAAACAACTATTGAAGGCGAGTATTGAGGACACACAAAGTGAAAGCATGAAATGGATATAATTTTCTTTTCATCAACGCTTCGCTACACTTCCGCACATTACATTTGCCATTGTGGTGAACAATTTGATGTGAAAAAAGAAGAAAAATCTCCAGTGCCATGGTTCAATTATAATCGCAATCTCATGAAAACAATTATTAACAAACCTTAAATTTTTCACTTTTTAGTTAACACTTTTCGTTCACATTTTGCATTTTTCATTTTGCGCTATTCCAAAAATGTATGAAATGCATGAAATTTGTGTTTGCATTTGCGAATTTTCGAAAGTTTAAATGGGCGAAATTTTTAGTGCAGAAATATTTTCGCACAGGCGAGTGTTGTAAGTAGAAGAGGAAATATATTTTGCATTCCCTGAAGTAATGAACTCACCTTCCTTTGTTTGACGATATGTTTGTGTGTGTGTGTGTTACATTCACTTGCTCATCATCACCTAGCCGCTCCTTTCAACCCTACAACTTCAACATTCTGCTACTCCCTCTGCAATATTTCGACCCACTTTCCTCGCTTAGGTGCTCGGCTGTGTTGCATTATGCCGAAGTGTTTGCAACATATTTTTGCCTGAAAGTATGCAGAAAACACAAACAATAAGTTTTTACTAACTTAGACATCAAATCAAATTAAAACTTAATTAGTATAATTTAGTCCATACAATTTCAAGTTTACAATGAAGAACAACAAAAAAAAAAACAAGCAAATTACATAACTACATATATATGTATGTGTGTGCAAGTAGTCGCACACATACAAAGACATATGTACATATCTATATGTACGATAAAATACGCAGCACGGATTTGCCAAGTACAATTTTGTAGCTACATAACTTCTCGTTTTGTTTGTTTTTGGTTCAATTTTGAAGAAATGCTTTTGTTGTTTTTCTAATTCTTTCCCTTTGTTGGGAACGCAAATTTTGTCTTGCTCGAATTTGGAATTTTCGGTAAAGTAGCAAATTAGTTCATAAACCTATTTATCTTACTCAATTAAAAGGCATTCAAAGAAGTCTCCGTTGTAATTATTATTCAGCAGAGTTCACTTATTTGGTCAAACTGTGTGCCTTGGTGTTTGTGGTCGTGCTAGTGTTAGCGTTCAAACAACAACTGCAAACAGTGGTATAATTCATGCGAATTGAAATAGTAATTTATTAAAATTGGAAAACAGTGGAGAAGAGCTTGAAATTTCAAATATAAACACAGATGCGGCTGAAAATATGCAACAGGAAAACCGAAGCTTACGTACTATTCTTGAAGAATAAAGAGAAGATGAGGCGCATTTAATATTCAACAAACAGTTTTTGGTGACAAGACTGTAGCGCATTTTGTGCAACTGCTTGTTAAAAGACATATTTAAAATAAATGAAAAAACATGTTAAAGTAAGATTTTAATTGACGTTGTTTGGTTTTTTTTTTTTTATATGATACCCTCAATGCATATTGATTTACAACGAGCATCGTGAAAGGGCTGCTTTTTTTGTAAAAAAAAAAAATGGGAATGGGGTTCTGAAAAGCGGCTTGTTGAACAAGCTATATTTTTTTCGTTATTAGTTAATAACAATGGCAGCATTTTGTCGTAAATAAATAAACAATTTTTGATGCGTTATATATTTGGTATCCGGTATTTGCATTGAAACATTGTTTAAGACTTTGCCAGCTGTTAATTTCAATACAGTGTTCGAATTAAATATGTATGGCACAAAGAAATGGTAATTTTTAATGATAAAAATATGAATATTGATTACGATATGAACGGCTAATGCGGAGGAGTTGAAAAAATTAGTAAACTATAAAATATTTTGATAAATGATCTTCAAAAACATTAACTCCAACACATCATTTTAATCCTTTAACGCGCAACATTTTCTTTGAAGTGCAAACTGTTAATTTATTATTTGTATTGCTTATACACAAACAAAAGTTTATTTAGAAATCAAAAAAAAAAGATATATCAACTTATTTATTTAAAAAAAAAAAATGGTTTATTACAGAAATGTTATGTTACATTGCTTGAAATGGCATTCAAACTGTATGGTATGCACGGAAACAATTGCTATTTTTGTTGTCGCACAATGCAACACCACATTTCTCGCATTAAGTTTTTGATACGTTTTGGCAATTTGGCATTTTCCATCGTAATCTCTTTTCCGCCCATATTGGCCAATGAGCAACCTGGTCTTGGTTCGTTCTATTTTTTCTTTCTTATATTGCACGATTTGTTTCAGCTAAGTAACGATGCGCAAAACGCTAAAATTAATAGAAAACAGCAAAATACTGTCAATTTTGAGGTAAATCTAACATTACTGTCACTTGGCCAGATAAAGTGTTAAGTATAATTTTATTAAAAATAGTGAATAGAAATTAAATGTTTTTGTTCCACTGTACCTTTGATAGTGTTATTCGTGTTGGAAGTTAAGATTATTGTGAAAATTATCAAAATTGTGCCACCACCTTCGAGTACCACCGTTGCGTCCCAAGGCGCTGACAAATGTAGCAGCAACAACAGAAGAGATAAAATAAAATTTGAATAAAAACACTCGCAAACGGCCAAAGATGTTGGAAAGTCAGTAAATTGTAAGTATACGAGTTTGCCATGAAGATGCTCTGTGCGCTTGGCAACGTCTTGCTGCCACACTTACACACATAAAATCTAAGTACATTTGTATGTACGAGTACGTACGGCAATAAAGCTGCAGCTGTTGCGTCGACAAGTCGAAAAAGTAGGACACAATTTTATGCCGTGAGCATCCCCGAAGAAATGTGGGCATTTGTGCTATTGTAAAGTGTTAACCTCACGAATGCATACATCCATTTGCACGATTGAACGATACTTCTAACCGAATTTGACAGAATCAGCTGTGTGTGACGTTACAGCGGTGTAATTTGAAGTCATAAATAAAACATATTCTAGTGATATATATAATTAACTTCATGCCTATAATAATTAATATATTTAAGAATGAATTTTGAAAAATTTGTATAAAACATTTTCATTTGTATATAGAAATGGGATTTTACGTGATACTTGAAATTATTGGTAATTAGAGGAAACATAATTTTTGGTCCGAAATAATTTAAAATACTTATTTACATTCTTAGCGCCTGCCTTTACCTGCTGGGTTTCTTATACTATCTCTCGTCAAACGTATGTATGTATGTATATCTGCATGCCATTGATTCCGCCGACGCCGCCAACAGCTGTGTGTTTGGCTTAAAGTCGCACCGCGGCAGCCTCTGACACTGGTCTACAGACTTCAGGGAGTCAGCAGCCTGCAGTTGCGCGACTGGTTGACTTTCGTTTTAAGCAACTTTTTTTTGTTTGTATGGAGCGGCGACATTTTCAGCAGAAATTGAAAAGCTAAATGCAGCGCAATTAGCCGTTGACGGCCCAAGGCGCCAAAAATATGGCAGATGGTTTGTAGATGCAGTCGGAGGAGAGAGGACACGATGCAAAGCCTAGGCAGTGCTCTAATTAGGCATTACACTTGGCTTCTTTCACATTGTGGCGCAATTAAGGCACACAAATATGAGTTAACTTTCAGATAAATTCAACATGACAAATATCACTTGTTTGCAACATAAATATTACTTATACGCCACGGATGTAAGTGCGTACGTACACACTAACAGCTGTCGAAGTGTCGCAAAGTGTTGGTAGGTTTGCATTTTCGTCAAATTATTATTTATGCACCGATAAATTGTAACATACTCGTATTTACGTACATTCATTGTAATTAAGTTGACAGAAATTTTAATGGCTTTGCCGTCAAGTCAATGAAACGCCCAAATTCGCATTCTCGTTTTCAGTAGTCTTGCTTGCTTTCAAAATCCTAAATCTTTAAATCAACCCCTTAGCGACTTGATTAAAATAAATTGCAGTGAAAATTACTTCGGCAAATAGTTAACGAGCATCTGTGACATTGTTTATTGTTATTCAAATATTCCAAAACTCACAAAGTATTATTATTTTTGGGTTATGTGAAAGCTGCTTATGGCTTTTGAATGCCTGGCAAATTTAGTAAATATATGTTTTGCAATGAAATAAGCGAATCTCAAAATTTGTAAGCCACTCGACCAGCACTTCCTCACTGCCTTCACCACCACACTATTTGAAAATAGCGAAAGAAAACCTTGCACGAAAATAAGTAAATACAACCGATGCATAATCCTCTAATGATGGTTTACAAATTGTCTTTTGGCAAGTCATAAAAACTTCCAACTAAATATTTACTTATTTACAAGTGCCGCTTTTATTTGCTCGCATGTCCTTGAACAAAGCGCGGCGATGCGGCGGCAGGTGGAGACATTGAGTTTTGAAGTGCATTTTTACTTTTGCCGGAATAAAGTTGGCAACAATTCATTTTCATGAATTTTTTCTCAAGTACGAGCGGAAAAGAAAATAAGAAGCTTGTTAAAGGCAAACACAGACGCGCTCACAAGCACTGACGCAAAACTCCAACATCATCAACTCCAACACGATGCATGGATGTTTCAGTTTTGGCATTGCCAGCGCCCCCAAAAGTAAGCTTCTAAATAGACGGCGCACTTGGGAGTGAGTGCATTGCAAGCGAAGTAAGCGCGTATGTGGCTTTGTATGGGCGCATGTTCCTGTACTTCCGTTTCGAATGCCGGAAACGGAAGCTCTCTGTATTTTAGTTTTATGCGCGCAGAGATTCAAGCGCTGGCATAGCATGAGCGTAGCGGAATGGCGTGCGTGCTTTGGGTAGCGAATGAGTGCGGCAGGATGAGGATGCGTGGGGCGCGTATTCAAGGCGATTCCAGCGTCGTACAGTTGTACACACTTCTCGTATAATAAGCGTTTTCAGTGCTTGTGCCAATATTTACATTTTCCATCAAGAAATGAATTGTGAGCTTCAAAGCTGCTGAGTCGCTTTTGAGTCGTTGAGGGCGCGTGAAAAGGCAGAGAGGCATGCGGAAAATCTGCATCAGCGATTACTTACAATGCCAAGTTGGCGTGCGCTTGTGCGTGTGTGTGTGTGCATGCAGATTTTTGCTTAACACTCCGCGCTGATATTTCTGTGCTACAGTGTTTCACTTGTTTCTTAAATTTACAAGCGCACAAATGAAGAGTTAAACAAAGACTTTGAAGTGGCAATATGCGATAGGACGACCGGCAAATAATGTTAACAACTGAAGGAAGAAGAATGCGAGAAAGATAGCAGGAATGTAGAGCGTTCTAAATCCCGTGCGCGCTGGCAAATTCTTATCGCTCCTACGAATTGCGCTGTCGATAAGTGCCAGAGTCAACAACGCACATTTGAATTGTGCAAAAGTGTGCTCAAATTTCACGCCAAAATTTATCCGATAATGAAAAGCATCAGAAATGTGGGCATGGCGCGTGTAGAGTGCCAAACTAACTACACATTTATGTACATACGAGTATGTTTGTATGTATGTACAGACCTTTGAAAGTGACTAGTGAGAATGATAAAATGTTTCGAAACTCATAATCTGCTTAGAAATTCACACATGAGCTAGTTTCAAATGCATGAATGCAACATTTTTTTTTTTTTTTTTTACATCGCTATGTAACTTACCTGCTGCATTTGTAAGTAATGTGTTATGCTCATGCACGCACCAAAGTCAATTCAAATTTCGAATTTTTCCAAATCCCTTTGAAATTTAGCGACGCGATGCGTACGCTAGCATGTATCGCAAATATTCTCGAATTTAACAGCTTTATGTGACACTTGCAAGCGGGCAAGCGTTGTAAAGCATAACATTGCATAAATAGATATGCATTGCTTGCTGACTTTTCAATCTGCTGTCATGGTGTGCATGGCTAAGCAATTGCATTTAGTATTAATCTTTTTAGTGGCATATCAAAATGTCTATGTACATGCCTGCGTTTGTTTGCGATGCGTACCAAAGCTTTCGTAAGGTATGCAAAAAAAAAAAAAATTAAATGAGCATATCAAAAAATGTATGTAATTTACTTTGCATCCTTTCCATTAATGTTTTAATGAAAAATTCTACAATTTAAATCTGCAAATAAAAATGTTTAAATTGAAAGTAAAATTTTGTTCAAAAACGAGTTTTGTCTATTAAAACCATGGTACAATAAACAGGCAATGTTATCAGCTGATTGGAGTTTTTTCATATACGAGTATGTGGTCCATAACACGGGTCAACACGAAATCTTACCTAGACTCAAAAGTATTAAATTTCGATTCTTTAGTTTGTAATTAGACGAAAAAAAATATATAGCATGAAAAAGTTTGCTTTTGTATTTATCATATTTTCATTGTATTGGCCTGGATAACGTTGTTCGAAGCTCAAAATGTTCGGATGAAAACGTCCTCCTTGCCATCTAAAAGCAAACTTTATACGAAAAAGGGTATTTTCTTTTCGTTTTTGTTCATAATTAATCCGAAAATCATAAAATAAACTTTAGGACGAAGAACGTAATAATAAGTCAAAGAGCCGTGTAATAAGTCAAGGTGGTAGCGATTCTAAAAATGCAACCCTTTGGTGGGTTATTGTCAAACTTTATCTCGTTTGTATTTAACTTTTGTGAAATAATTTTTAAGCTATTAGAGTCACCGCAAAAAATTATAGTTAACCATATCTTTAAATTTCGGGTAGTTAAATGAAACAATTGATTATTTTGCAATTAAACTATTGATTTTGACAAGCAACCACCAATCAGCTGATAGATTAACACCACCTTTAATGAATTCGCCTTGAAACAAACAAAAAAAAACTTTGTTTACATTTTGTATATTTCTAATTTGTAATTTAAACAAATTTTGCGTTAACGTGATTTGGGAAACCTACCGTATGTATGTACATACATATGTAAGTATGCACATACGCAGAAAAGGGACATTGTTTTAAAAAAGACGGGGAAAGGTCGAAACTTGTTTTAATATCCAATTGGAACAGAACTTCGGCATGCCACTTTTTTGTATTCTTGAAGGCATACCTCTAGAGTCTTTCCAGAGTATTGTGACCAGGAGCATTGCTTCCTGAGGATCCGTTGTACACTTTGTTTACATTTAGAATTATTAAACTCATCAAAATTTGATAACTCGATTTTCAAGGGTAATGAACCACAACAATTTACAAAATATACCCCAGGGTGGCATTTTCTCTAATGCTGCTACCTGTTCAATGTGCCTTGATTAAAACTGTGTTCAAATATAATTTGATATTAACACCTTTTTTTTATTTCAAAATTAAATAAATCTCTCTATACTCATGCGGTTTTCTCCATTCATTTTTTTTTCTTTTTGCATGTATGTAGTTGATTATATGATTGAATTTTGAAAACGAGTACTTCTATAGTACTACTTATAAAGAATCACCATACTAAAAGCATTTGTTTGCCATTAGGTGCTTTTATTGTTTTCCCTCCCCCCTCTCTCCTACCTGGCTTAAGGAGCGCTTGTAAACATTTTAAAAAGGTACCATACGAGCTTTTGAAGTTGCTAGGTCATCGTCGCTGCAAATGCCAACGCAATTGCCATAAACTCTTTCACTACTTCTCCATAAGTCCATAACTCAGAGGATTGCTGTTGCCCTCACTGATACAGCCATCAAGTATTTGCCAACCGACACCCGGAGCGCGCTCGCATCCATTTGTCCATTCGTTTTTGCCGCCAAATAAAAATGCACTCGTAGATATGTCCCTAATGCACACATGTACTTCTGAGAAATTGCGACTTTAATACTCTTAGAAAAATGTTTGTGGACATTGCTGGTAAAAAAAAAAAAAAAAAAACTAAATCAGAAAGAAAACTACTTTTCCCGTTAACTGTCTCTTTAGTGCCCAGTCAGCACAGTGAATTTCGTACACACAAACATTTAACATCTTAAATCCGTGCAAATTTAAATGCTACGTTTTTTATATACCTCGAATGTGAGCTAAATCGGATCATAAATACGATTCTTACTAATGGCTTGACTGCAGCGACATCTAGTATTTGTATTAATAATATTTATTCTGTTGCATACGTATGTACATATTTTGAATGCAGACAAATTTAACAAATCAAAAATCACAAAAATCGCTCCAACCGTTCTTAGGTAATAAATGGTGTAGCTAACAGTAATATATGTATGTAAGTATGAATGTATTTAAAATATTAATGATTTTCTAGTAAGATTTTTTTTTGTTAAATCATTAAAAATCTATGAATTAAAAAATATGAAAAAAAATAATAAAAAGATATAAGCTGCAAATCAAATTAAAAAAAAAAAAGTGTGGTAAACAGATGACGGAACTCATATACATACTATGTGCATACATTTGTATACAGATTAATATGTGGATATCTACGCCATATTGTTCAATGGATAAACCATAACCTGCCGCACTGTCAAAGTGTTTAGATGCTAAATATAATAATACTGTCGCGAATATTTAATTGTGTCCTTGCTTGCTTGTGGCACACAATTTCGAAATATCCAGTTGTCGTTCAGAGATGAAGGAGCAGAGTGGAATTAATTTTCGAAATGTACTCTCTCCGAAACGCATCAGAGCGTTCCACAATACAATCCACAGAGAGATTTCCATACGTTTACGATATGTTAACTAAGATTTTAAACAATTCGAAGGCGAATGTTAAAGATGTGTTCCAAAATTGTAACATCGAATTTTATATTTAAGTTAAGAACTTCGAAATTAAATAAATTTTTATAGGTAAACGCATTTTTTCATATTCCTATAAAAGTTTAGCAACATGTTGTGCAGCTGAAGTTTTGTCCTTTCAACAACATCCATTCAACCAAGTGTCAGCAAGAAAATAGTCAATGAGCTACAAATAATAGAAACATATTTTTATGTACTTGCGTCAGCGAACATATGCATATTATGTTCGCTGGCGTCATAACATTTTCAGGAATAAAGCAAGTTTCTTAAATACTTTCCGAGTTCAACAAAAATTGCCAGTCATTCTTCTCTCTTGAGATATTGAGCAAAATTAATTGTTGCTGTTGTTGTTGTTGTAGCAGCATAAAACATAAAACCGAGTCGTCCCGGTATCGTAGACCCAACTGTCGTGATAATGGCAAAATTAGTCCTCTCCACTTGTTGTTTTCAACGCAGAGGAGGCCTATCTTCTAATATATTAGCACAAGCAAATGTCGTACGCATCTCCAGAATGCAAGTCAATTTACAAGAAAAATATGCTCGTAAATAAATTATCCTGCAGTTTATTTTATTATCTTTTACCAATTGCACTGATTTTTAACGGAATTTTTTGCATAAGTATGTACATACATATACATATATACATACATACATACACACATTTTACCAATACCCACAATTCGCCATTTCCTCTGAGTCCTTTCAGCTCATAGAACAACGTAGGATGTGGAAAGTAAACCTTTCTCCAGCCGCAGGAACGAAGGAAAAGTTGGCAACGCCGCTATAAAAATTCCGTTTGAATTCCAACTCTTTCTCCATGTTTTCAGCGCTACATCCACAATCCACTTGTATGGAAAAAAACTTCTCCTGAGTTTTGGTACAATGCACATGCCCTGTTACATTCACAAATGCCGTGAGTGTAATAACTAAAGAACAACCACATATTGACATATTTTAGAATTAATTTTTTTTCTTTTAAAATTTCCTTTTTTTTCATTTCAAATATAAAATCATTTTCTATTGCAAAAACGATATAAACCGAAATAACGTTTGGCAGTTTCTTCCAATTCTCGGCTGCTTTCTGCTTCTTGTCGTCGCAAGTGAGATTTGTTTACTGGGCATTTTGAAAGCATACTTTTTCATTTGCAACATGTCGTACAGTAAGAAGGTTCGTGTCCTGTGTGCTATTCAAACTCCAAACGCACTCATATTGTCCATATGAATTAATTAATTTAAAAAGATTAGTAACGCGACACACGCTTTTATCATTATAAAACGATGTTGCCACAATGAAAGATGCTACGAAATGCGAAAATGGCTATAAAACTACAAAAATTATAAGATAGCTCGCTTACCGATCGGCATGCTTCAATAATACAGGTTGTGCATACAACACAAAAGCAACATTAACCGTTAGTAAATCAACATGGTTGTGTCAAAAGCGGCTGGTTTGTTTCATGTATGTTTACGTATATTCAATAACAAAAGACTAAATGATGTAAATTTAGTAATTTGAGTGATTATTTAAATATATATTTAGTGATTTCATTTCACAGCTTACATGTGTGGTAAAAAACCCCTGTGTGAAATAGAAATTTGTGAGTTTCTAGAGCAGAATAATTTGGAGTTTATGAGAAGTTCAATAATGCAGCAAATAAAATAAAAGGTTTCGCCTGAAGTGTATAAGTGAGAAGCCCTTAACCGACGTTCTCATTTAAAATAGCTGGTGTATAATCCCAATATTTATATGTGGGCAGTTTAATGTCTTGACATAATCATTTGTAAGATGGCCTCAAACAAGTATGTAAGTTCGCGCAAATATGCTGAAAATATTACAAGAAATGTGTTATTTCCCTCTAAAAAACGTAAACATTACTAAATGTAATAGAAAATAACTCAGTTTTTGCTTCTGAATGCAAATACCACCGATGTTGACCCCACGAAGTTTACGTCCAAATGAAAAATTAGCTGTCGAAGTAAAGGCCATGCCACATTGGACTTGCTTCGCTTTACGTGACATATGTAACTTTGTCAGAAAAGCGATAAACGCGAAAGGTATACCACAATAAAACTTTGACAATACATACTTTTCGTTTGTTTATTGTGAGTTGTGAAAATCGCACGGAACTTTATAAACATATTTACATACATTCGGCATAATTATGGACATTATGGAAGTGTTGTTAATAGTTCTTTCACTCCACGAAGCCTTATTATGTTTAAAAAACATATCAAGGCGGAAAATGTGGGTAAGGGAATTATATATTTGCTTCCACCTCCTGCACGAACCGGCCACGAAGTGACTTCCACCGTGCTCTGCAATGCTCCTCTATTATAAAAGAAAAAGACTTTAGTAAATCATCACATATGTATGTATATACATCCATATATGTATATTAAAGTATTTAGTTCAGTTAAATTTTATATTTATTTATGAACTGTCAAAGTCAGCGAAAAGATGAGAGTTGCCCAAGATTTCGCTTCGCTTTGGCGACGGTGTTGCCTATGTGGGAAATTTCGTATAATTGCATGTATTCATCTTTGCTGTCAAAGCTAATCTCTGACGTAAAGCGAAGCAGAAGTTTTATGTGGCATGGCCTTAACAAAGTGTCAGTTTATTTCAGGCAATAGATGCCTAGAAATAAAGTCTGCCATATATTGCTTTGAAATAAGCGACAGTAAATTTTCTGACATATATTTTAGGACATAAACATTTTCTTTTGGAGACGTGTCCTTAGGCTTCGCAAAAGTGACGTTCATTGAAAAGGCAGAAGTACCACGATACCGCATATTCAATAAAACGTTTAAAGAAAAACAGAAAACATAAACATTTCTACCAGCCAATTATCGAATTGTGATGTAAAAAAGCTAGCAAACCGGCTGAATACATGACATAAGCATGTTAAAATGAAAAGAAAAGAAGAAAGCATGCTTCCAGAAGTAAGCGAGAATTGAAAGCAGGTGAGACCGCCAGTTAAGCAGCTTATTGGTAATAGAATTTCATTAACATATTACTTACAACTTTATTTTGGCCCAGCTGGGTAAAATTTGAATCATCAGAGCTTTAATTTTACAAGAACAGAATTACCCACAGAAGTTAACGACTAAAGAAATTCAATATTACTGACTTCGGTGTGAATACCTCTACTGATTAATTCGAGCCAAATGTTATCAGAAAACTTGTATAAACGATTTTTTAATGCCATTGAGAAATTCATCGATAGCATAATATCAGCCATCACTACATGATACTCATTTTAATTTCTTAAAATGGACGTCAAGCATAGATAATCACTTTTTATGTACTCGCATCGTCTTTTTATAAAACATATTTTGCAAATCAAAGGAAAAGCAGTATCGAAAAGAAAAGTTGTAAAAACGTGAATTTAAAACGTACGTAATGAAAATAAGCGTAAAATTATTAATGAAGCCATATAAAATATGTGCGTTAGCTTGTAAAGCGAAAAAATGTATGCATCGATTGTATCTGTCGGGTCGGTGTGATTCGGTTGTTGTTGTTGTTGTTGTAGCGGCTAGCTTGTGTGATTCGGTCGGTAAGCTCGGTGTCGGTCTGTTTGTGAAAAGGTTCCGACGTTTCGGCCGCCGTAAAGAAAAACTAAAATTACCGATATACATAGTAACTATTTGTGAATAAAAATATGTTGAAAATCAAAGAAGTTCAATGTGCAATATAAAAACGGAGTGTGCCGATTAAATTGGTCGTAAAATGGCTCATGAACGGTAGTGAGACTTTAGTGATGTAGCAGTTGCTGTAAGCGAATCCGGTTACTCGGTCAAATCAAAGTCGTTCCGATGTCGCCAGTTGAAACGGTATACGTCGTCTTCTAAAAAATAGCACTCGCGCCGGTGTGCCTAATTTTTTCGCAGTCAACGTCGCAGTGGGTATAGCCGATATGTCTTCTATATTATATGGTCGAAAATAATTTTCTCGTTTAAATGCACGTCGGCTTGAGGAATCGTGTGTATTTCGGTCGAACGTGCTTGGCATTAAGTCGGTATTGCCATCGGAAAAAAAATCGTTGTCGATAGTTATTCGGTTTTTGGCAGCAACTGCTTTAGCGACATTGGCATTCAACTCAGCTATTTTAACTAAAAAAAATTTAATATATATTAAAAGTGCTTCAGAAGTTATATTTACATTTCAAGATTTGTATCCCTTTTTTAACATAAGTTTTTTTTTTTTTTTTGCAATATCCCCGCTTTTAACCACTAATATAATTAAGAGAAAAGTAAATCATAACAAATTTGCCTGTTTGAAGTGCTGTTCACTGATGTTTTTATTAAAATGTTTCCTTGCAGCTTTTTTGTGTAAGTGCTTAAGTGCGCGTTCTTACTAAAAAGCGTCAAAGCTTGATATAGTTGGTCAACGACCAACATCGGTTTTACGCGCGTTATAAACGTTGAAACCTCGTATAGTTAATTCATCTTTCACGTTCGGAATTTGCATACGTATTTGGCTCTCGATCGTAGCAATTGTTGATCCTCAGTTGTTCGCTTCTGTCATACTGTTTGAGTTTAGCATATCTCACCATGTCTACGTCGCGCAGACGCGGCGAATTAAGTACTAAACTCCACATGGATAGGCAGCCTACAGTTGCCCGTATTACAGGTATTTTTTTCTCTTCCTAATTTTCTTTTTCCGTCTGCAAGGGATTTAATTCTTTGGTAACGTGAGACTAAAGTAAAAACGCTAATAAAATCATTGGTTTTAAGTTACTTGTAATTTTCAGTACATTATGTTTGATTGCAGATCCATCACTCCCTGCTGGAAAACGTCGAGAGATCGATAACGTTATGAAGAAAGCTCGCGCAAACACCAATGACTACTGGGATAAAAAGTTGCTTGAGGTAGAGGAAAAAGATCCTAACCGTTGGCGACACACCGGTTATAAGAAAATGTACATCCAAGGCGATAGCAGCTCGGGGGAAAGTGATCGTGAGGGTGGTTTTCGTTACAACTCGACGTCGGGTGGTCCAATCGGGGGACCCGTTGGGGGGCCACCTCCTAATCCGGGTCGATATGGTCGCTCACGAACTCCGCGTTCTCGCAGTCGCTCGCGTTTGAGGAAGTCGCCGCCTATGTCCCCACCTATGCGTCGTCGTTCGCCTCCCATGGATATGGGCGCACGTCGTATGTCGCCACCATCAATTGACGGCATGCGTGGCCGTCCTCGGTCGCCACCACAACGGGGTGGCATACCGCCGCGTTCTCCCGACTTGGGCCGCGGTCGAATGCCTTTAATTGGTGGTGCTGGCGGTGGAAACAATCGCCCACGTTCTCCCCCAGAACCACCAATGCGCCGAAAATCGTCGCGTTCGCCAATCGCTAGGCGTCGGTCACCACTTAGCATGAGTCGTCGTCGTTCGCCCCCGCCGGTTGGGCCAAATAAACGTGGACAAATATTGCCTCGCTCGAAGCGCCCGCCCTCGCCGCCGCCAAGGGTAAGTAAAAATCAGCACTATTTTTAAATATTTTTAATTTTACTTGATTGTTAAATATCCGCTAATTTTGCATTCCAAATTTATTTTTATTTGCCAAATGTAGAACTCGTGTAGATCGCGGTCAAATAGCTCTGTGAGTAGTTGTTCCGATGATTCCTGTTCAGTTTGCTCACCAAAACATCCGAGGTCACGGTATGTACAAAACGAGTAAATTTAAAAATACAACATAATTTTCATTTGTACGCACATTCAATGTTTGTTTATAAATTAATAAAAAAAAAAAAATATTTACTTTGCAGATCTCATTCTTTACCGCGTTCGCGTTCGCGTTTGCCAGGTGGGCCGCGTTCTCCGCCGCCGAAAACTACTACGCGCTCCTTGCAATACCGCGGAGGTCAGCCACCCACGAGTGGTCACACCTCATCGCGAATGCACGCACGACCGACAACCCCACCAGCTCCTAACGTGCGTTCCGTTGATAAATATCGGGATGATAATAAAATACGTCGGTATAGCCACGATCGTAGTATTGATCGCGTACAATCTGATGGACGGTTAAAACTTGTACGTTCAGGTCGACATTCACCAAAGGATGAATCACGCACCAAGAATCGTCCTCCGGAACCTCCAGAGCCGGCATCGTCGTCTTCAACATCTGCCGTTGCGAAGAAAAAGAAGAAGGACAGAGAAGTAATGTTTGATGCAAAAAAAAATCAAAATATATTTAAAACCGAATTTTTATTTTTTCAGCTGCGTACTCGCATAAAAATTGAGGGAGAGAAGCGTAAAAAGCACTCGTCTTCAGAATCGGATGATTCGGGTGGGTCGGATAGTGATAGCTCTTTGCCCACTTTTATTGCCGCAACTGGGTTAACACTTTCCGAACGCTTTGGCAAAATGGCACAATGGAGCATTGATCGCAGCAACATGGAAAATATGCGCATAACCAAAGATTCCACCGGTGGAGCTTTGAAAGTAATGATCGAAGAGGGGCTCGAGTCTCCTCCGCGCCGCTATTCATACTCGCCAGCACCGGCTGGTCATTTTCCGGAAGAACTTGCAACCACAGCACCGTCGGGTATGCTGTCGTGGGATGACGTACGCGTTCGTTATGAATATTACAAAAGTCGTGGATATTTGCGCGATTTAGACTTAAAGGTACAACTGAATTTGAAACAAAATATGTAAATATGTATAACCGATCCATATTTTCTGTAGGACTATATAAAGTGGGAGGAGTGGTGGTATAAATACCAAGAGTGGCTGAAGCAAGAACGCTATTATGAGTATTGGGAACGCCAGCAAATGGCGCGCCGCCGACGTAAGAAGTTACCTATTACGCAGCGTCTTAATTAGGTACTCATTTTTGTATTCATTCGTTTATTATCACAGATTAAGAAGTTGTTTTAGAACTTGTAACGTGCACACCAGTACGCATAAATCATCATTAACCGAAGGTAACTTGAATGACGAAGTTGCTTTTCATTGTGGTGTCAACAACGTTTTACTCATTTGCATATGTTGTACATTTAAAATGTATAAAACAGAAAAATAATAAAAAAAAACTATACGTAAGTAACTTATAAAATCAGTTAAGCATGCAAATTCAGAGATGAAACTCTAAATTATGCTGAAGTTGCTGCTTTGACGAATTGCTTATTATGTATTTGTATGTATATTATTATAAACCTTGTAATGATCTTAATAAATCATGATAATAATTCTAAAATATTTGTATATTTTCAGTCTTAAATTCATAACAAGAATCTATTTAATTTATTTGTGCTTTTTTTTTAATTTAATAGTGTTTTTAAGTACCAACTTTAGCGTAGAACAATGCAATTAATTTTCATCACCTTCCATTATTTCCAAGTTCTTTCCTTCTTGATTTCATATCAGTAATAACCAAAGTTTTTGAAGGATTTGCAAATAAAACAAGTTCTAGATGACCAGGAAAAAGTGGGACTATTTAGTTTTGAGATATTTCAAAATAATCGTGAAACAATAATTTGAATTTGAGTTTTTTACAGCAACTTCGATGTATCAATTATTTTATTTTCATCGCCAAAAACACTCAAACACACATGCCAATAACAAAAAAAAAAAGTGTATAAACTTTGTGTTTTCAATTATCTGTTAAAAGACGATTTATTGCATTTTTCTTTTATACATATTTTCTTAAAAGGCTATTTTTTTAAATGTCAGAAAAGTGGGTTTTAAATTAGCGGTAAATGTTAATAACATACAAAACTTGTCTGATTTTGCTTTAGGGAGGATTACGATCCATATGTTCATCGCGAGGTAGAGCATCCAATTAGGTAAAATTTCAAATATTAGCATTTAAAATAAGTATGTATGTATGCATTTAAATCCAGAATTCGACAAATTTATTGCTTTACATTGTTTTCGGTAGCAATTTCGGTGCTTTTGTGAACGTCATTAAAGCCGTAATAGGCCCTGGCATCCTGGCTGCACCCATGGCTTTCAGAAATGCCGGGTACTTGCCCGCAGTGATAAGCACTGTTTTAATTGGCATTATCATAATTTACGCGAAATTGATTTTGGTAAATAAATCGAGTTGTTATGTTATGTGGAAGCGCCGCGCATCTAATAAAATTTTGTGATCTTAGCTAAGTGGCATGTATGAGCTGGCAAAGCGTAAGCGTGTTCCACTACTCACGTATGGGGAAGCGATGTTGTTTGCTGTAACAGATGGTCCACCCGCTTTACATTGGCTGCAGTCTTTTCTAAGGTGGATTTTTCCTGCTCAATTTTGTATTAAATTTATTTTTGTAATTTCCAGTTGTCTTGTTAATGCAATGCTCTTTGTAAATCACTTTGGCGCTTGTTGCGTTTACGTTGTTTTCATAGCGAATTGTATGAAAGATTTTGGCGACTACTACTGGGAGGAACATGACAGCCGTCTCTATATGGCGCTAGAAATTGTGCCATTGTGCTTGATCTTCTACATACCAAACTTGAAAGCGTTGACGCCTTTTGTACTCGCTGCCAATATTGCGCTAATATTTGGTAAGTACTTAGAACTCAAATCGCTCGCCTACGAAATATGCTAATAAATGAATCTATGAATAAGGATTTGTCATAATTTTCTATTACATTTTCACGGATATGGCGCCATTCTCGGAGATGGCTACCTATCAAGACATTTACTTGTATCCCTTCTTCTTTGGCGCTACAATGTTCGCTTTCGATGCACCAGGACTGGTTGTTTTCTACATTACAAATAAATATGAAATCAAATAATTTCGTCTATGTCATTTACAGATAGTTTCTATAGAGGCGAATATGAAAAATCCTGCAGATTTTCGCAACATCTGTGGTCTCTTTGTGCAAGCCATGCTCATTATCTTAGTAATACAAATAACTTTCGCTTTCTTTGGTTACTGGAGCTATGGTGAACAAATCGCTTCTACCATTCTACAAAATCTGCCTTCCAATCAAGTGTGAGTAAACCAAAACGAAATATTCTATTTGTACATACTTTTTTTTACTTACAAAAACGCTTTTAGACTCTCTATTATAGCGCGCATTATTTTCGCCTTTTCCATCTTTATTTCGCATCCACTGCAAGGATACGTTCCTGTCGATGTTATGTGGAATAATTGGCTGAAAGCAAAAGTAGCAGAAAATAAAGCATTTGCTCTGGAAATTGTCTTTCGAACTGTGATTGCGGTTTCATCAGGCAAAGCGAAAGCGTTCTACTTAATTTCATGCCCTATTTATAATGTTAATTACAATTTTTTTTTTTAGTGTTAGTTGGCATCGCTTGTCCTAAGTTGACTGTTATTCTCTCGTTAGTCGGAGCGCTGTGTTTGTCATTCCTCGGCGTAATACTACCAGCTATTTTGGATATTTGCGTGAAGTATGAAAGTGGCTATGGCCCAGTAAATTTATTTCTTCTACTGAGTCTGCTCTTGTTGTTTATTGGTCTGGCTGGTGCGGCGGTTGGCTCATATGTGTCCATAGAAGAGTGGGTCCTGATGTATACCGATAATGATCACACTGTAAAAGCGTTATACCGTGGTGTATTTAATGAAAAATATAATTAAAAAATCCTATTTGAGCGAGAGAAATATTTTTACATTACCTAATAAAAGAAAATCGAAATTTTCTCATTTATTACGTTTAAAACATAATTTGAAAATTTAGTGCTGATTTTTTTAAACAGCTTTATACTGTAATAAATTTCTATAAAATATACATATTGATTTGTGTATTGTAAGCTGTTTGACCGACTCGAAATATAAATGAGTGAGTACTTTTTATAGTAAAATAACGATATGTATTAGCAAGCACTATTTTGTTTCGTAATTGAGCTATGTACATATGTATATAACGCATACATTTTGTTAGGAGCGAAAGTGGACCATCAATCTTAAAATAGAGCTAGGGACTTAATATTTACTACACCTTTTCTAATAGTACTTCAGAAAGCATCAAACGTGCTTCAGAACATTTTATTGTGCTTTAGAAACCGTCAAATGTATTTCAGAATAGTCAATTGTTCTTTAGAAAACGTAAAATTAATTTCAGGATAGTCCATTGTAGTAAAGTAAGCAGAATTTTTCAATTCAAATGTTCTTAAAAAAAACCTTAAATTGCGTATTCAAAATATTTTTTATATAATAAATCGAATGTGGATCTCTGTATTTACTAGATGTCAATAATTGTGTTTCATATTTAGTTAATTTCTATTAATGCCTGTTTCGTAAGTTTTTGTTTGTGGATTATATTTTAAAATTAATTGCTTTTCCTTAGAAAAGATGATTACAATCCGTATGAGCATCGGGACGTCGCTTTTCCCATATCGTAAGTTCTTTTCAATTCAGAATAGCAAATACAACAAGCTCTTCATATATGTATCTGAAGTAATGTTGGCGCGTTAACGAATGTTATCAAGGCAATAATTGGTACTGGTATACTGGTTGCACCTATGGCCTTTCACAATGCTGGCTGGTTGAATGCGCTGATCAGCACAACCCTCATTGGTATTATTGTATTATATTCAAAGCAGATTTTGGTGAGAAAGCTTAGAGGTTTGCAAAAATTATGTGCGCTTTTCTTTTCGTTATTAAAATTTCCAGTTGTATGACTTGTACGAAGTAGCAAAACGGCGAAGGGTGCCAGTTTTTACTTATGCCGAGGGTGTGGTGGAGGCGGTAGCTGAGGGGCCGCCTTGTTTGCGTGGACTACAGGGCCTTCTACGGTTAGTATGATTTTCCGGATATAATGTTCGTTGTGCAATTAATAGAACTCATTACTATAATTTGATATAACCCGAGTACTAAATTAAAACATGGGTTTGAGGAAAGTAAAGAAATTGCAATTTATTACAGCTGTGGTGTAAACTCTCTGCTTTTTATATATCATTTCGGTTCCTGCTGTGTTTATGTGGTTTTTATAGCAAATTGTATCAAAGACCTTGGTGACCATTACTGGGCCGTTTGGGACAGTCGAATTTATATGTGTTGTGAAATTGTACCGCTGTGTCTGATCTACTGTGTGCCGAATTTGAAGTCCTTGGTTCCATATTCAATGGCCGCAAATGTATCGCTCATATTTGGTAAGAATGTTTACACTTATTAAATATTTAAATTGTATATCCTTATATCGCTCATTTTCGTGAACAACGTCAAAGTTGCGACCATAACACCGCCATTATAATTACCCTTCTTTCGGCCCTCTATTTGTACTACCCCCATCTTAGCACCACAATATTTTTGCGCAAAACTTGTGGGCGGGCCAACAAAACTTTTTTTTTTCTTACCACATCGAAATATTTCTAGAAAAAAAAAATTGCGCTCGTGTTAAAATATATGCAGTGTAAACATGGTGTAATAAAAAAAATTGGCTGGCAACGCCTGCCACATACTACATCGAATACAACATTTGCAACAACAAATCATACGGAAAATGCTACGCGTTTAGCTTACTACAAGAGTGTGTAATTTTAACACGCTTTTTAAATTTTTGCATAAATAAATATACAAGATTAAGTGAATATGGGAAAATCTGTAAGAGTTCCAAGGAAAAGAAGATTAAGAGTCACACCCAATAGAAAGTGGTCGGAGAAGGAAGTTGACATCGTTTTGGATTACATACGCAACTCCAGCGATTTTGAGGTAAGCAAGAGCTTCCTAATTTTGAGATACACATTTTTATTTAAATTTTTATTTTTATAGTTGCCCAGTGCTCAGGCTTACTACAGACGGTTGATTAGCCACACAGAACTTGATGTCCATTGGAATTTGCTAAGATGGAAGGTGCGAAACATGCGAACTTCTATGAGAAAAGCAAATGCATGGCTCGAATCCGCTGAATGCAAACGATTGACTGGACCCACGAGGGAAAACGAAATAAATAGCAAGTAATTTTTCAATTTAAAATGTAACCGCTACTAATTTTGAAAAATCGAATTTACAGGACACATTTTATATATTTGTCCATACTACAAAGAATTGACTGAATTGTTTGGTGAAAAACGTAAAGCGCAAAATCAAAGGAAGCTCAACCGACGTGGCGAAGTAGGCAAACATAAAAACTCCTCGCTTTTAAAGGTGGCTGATGACGCCGATAGCTATACACAGTGTTTAAGTGACAATCCAACGCCTGAAGCACGAACGCAAAACTTCTTGGATAATACGTGTACACTTGTACACTCTACAGATTTTATGAAGGAGAAATATCAATTGACCGAATTATGTGAAGTGCAGCATATGGATATTCAGACATTTAAAGTTGAGAACGATTCAGAGAAGCATTGTGAGGAATTGACAGTTGAAAAGCAGCTTGAATGCAATGCACAGAACGGAACAGAGCATAGAGCAGAAAATATGGGAGAATTTGAGATACGGCGATATGAATTGGAAAAATTGAAAATAGAGTTTGAAAAAGAAAAATTTAAAATGGAAATGGCACTGCAAGAAAAACGCCTGAAACTCGAGGAAGACAAACTCAAAGTCGAACAAAGCTGGCAAGAGAAAGAGTTTGAGCTGAAGAAATTAGAAATTGAGAAGAACGAACGGATCTCAATGTATGAAATTGATAAAAAATATCAAGCAAAGAAGTAGTTGGTATAGAATATTTAAACTTGCTTACTCGGTCAATTTAAATAAATAATTTCCAAATATTTTACAAAAAAAAATCATCTAAACGAGCAAAACTTGATTGTTTATTTACAAATTCACTTTCTCTGTGCAGTGTATATGCGGACAGTTAACGATTTCGTCGAACAGATGTCACTGTAATCGAAATTTAAATTAAGCATTAACAGATGGCGCTGGAAACAGCAAATGATTGCTATGGGAACTCTACAACATTGGCGTTTAAAAGTGTGTTATTTACATACACAACTGGTTTAGAGTGAAAATGGGCCAAGATCGCTTTTTTAACTCTAAAAAACTAAATTTGATCTATTAGTAATAATAATCTCATACTCTCATGTTTCAAATTGTGTACCAAATTCAGTAATTTTAAATAGTCGTTATCAAAATATCAACCTTTTTTATCAGAGTTTTTAGAAACATTCTAGGTTTGTAGTTTGGTAATTAACCCTCTTTATTTTTTCCATGCAACTCACGAGCGAAATATTTTTTTATATGCAAAAAAAAAAAATGCTCAACACCGTCGACGAAAGAAAAATTCTCTGAAATAAACTATTTTAACAATTTTAGGATTTGGCATCATATTCTACTATATGTTCAGCAATCTTCAACCTTTTGAGGAACTGAAAGCGTTTCAGGATATTCGTCTTTATCCTTTGTTTATTGGTGCCACTCTGTTCGCCTTCGAAGCGCCAGGTTTGGTATGTAGAAGGAAAAAAATATTTTAAATTTATCATCTTCAATTCATTTGCACCATAGGTCGTTTCCATAGAGGCGAATATGAAGAATCCGAAATCATATGTGGGCATAGCCGGAATTTTGAGCCAGGGCATATTTGTTGTCATTCTGCTGCAACTACTCTTCGGCTTACTAGGCTATTGGCGCTATGGAGATGATATCAAATCGGCTGTTCTGCAGAGCCTGCCATACGATGAGATGTAAGTAGAAAGCGATTTCATCATTTCTGCGTGCAGGCTGAATCGAATGCTTAATTTTTTTTCTAGCCTTGGCAACACTGCTCGCATAATTTTCACGTTTTCCATGTACATATCTCATCCTCTGCAAGGTTATGTGGCTATCGATGTTATGTGGAATAATTGGCTAAAGTCGAAGGTGCCTGAGGAGAGGGCGTTTGCATTGGAGTTGGTGTTTCGAATTTGTTTGGCTATTTGTTCAGGTGATAATATGCAATGCATTGGCTATTACAATTATCACATATTTATCTATTCTTCCCGTAAAGTGATTATTGCCATCGCATGTCCAAATCTAACCTTAATTCTCTCATTCGTTGGTGCATTTTGTCTTTCGTTTTTGGGTTTAATATTTCCAGCTATCATTGATATTTCAGTTAGATACGAAACTGGCTATGGACCTGTCAAAATATATCTTCTACTTAGTATACTCTTGATAATTTGTGGCATTATTGGTGGTATAACCGGTTCATATGCTCCAATCGAACAAATGGTTCGGCTGTATCTGAACGGATCCGATTTGACCGGTTGAAGTTGTGAATATAAAAATGAATGAAGGAAATAAAATATTGCAATAATTATAAGACAACCAAATTTATTTATTTTTTCTCTTTTTTTAATTTTATGAATTTTGAATCTACATATGTAAGTATGTATGTACGAGTGTGTACATTGTTATATTTGGAGGATAGTGAAAAAAAATGCAGAAATTATTTACATAAATATCTCTATGTTAAGCTGCATCTTTGCTTGTAACCTTTCGACAACCTTTGTTTTCCTTAACATTATTTTGCGATAAACTTTAGATTTCCATTTTATTATTATTTTATAAAATCGGAAGAGCGTACGAGAAAGCGAGAGTGAGCTTTGCGCACCCCTGTTTAAAAGCTATGGAATTTTTAACAAGTATAGGTTAATGCCACCTCCAAACGGTAGATGGTGTTTTCCGCAGCTTTCTTTCAGTCGATTGTGCGCTTGCAGATGCCGTTTGGCCAGGCACTTGATTGTAGCGCCACAAACAGCCAAAGTCCTAGGAGCTTTCTCTGGCCATTTCATGTGGCATGGCCGAATTTGACATTGTACTAAGCCTCAACATCCGTTCGAGGTTTGAGACATACTTTGAAAGACACCAAAGTGCGACTTTATGTTTTAGATCCTGGACTGCAAAAATTTAATTTAACCACTCGGCTACGGCATATGACAGCAAAAGAATAAAAGAAAAGCCCTTATTTAAATATTGTTTAATGTAGAAAAACGTTCGAATTGGCTTCCACCAAATCTCAAGAAACATTCAAAGCGACATGAGAAAGGCGAGGAACAAGAGTTGGATTTCATATTTCTTACTAGCCCGATTCGGTTGCAGTCAATGCGATAGCGCCTCTTAACTGGCAACACTTTAAAAATACAAAAAATTATACTAAGTGAGGGGTTCAAATCAAAGCTCGGCAATTTTTTTTTTCGTAAACTTTAACTTCTTTTTGATGTTTTGTTGTAGTTCTTCGCAATGTTTCGTTTGCTTGTCGTTTTTTGAAAGTGCAAAAGTAGTTTTTGTTCTTTTATTGTTTGCTCATTTGTTTTTGGTGTTTGGTGTTGTTGCAAGTGCTGTGTGTTAATTCGCGTTTGTTAAATGGCAACTAAGTGAAGTGAAGTGGGAACTTGAATGCGGAAAATCACTGATGCTTGACTGATTAGCCAGTCGCGCACCCTCTAAATGCCCGCGGCCAGTACGGCGTGTCGTTGTTTTGGGCTGATCGCACACGTGCGCGCTTAATTTATGCCCCCAATACGTAACACTTTATTTGCCCTTCGAAAAAAAAAGGAAATAAAACGAGCGGCAGATTTGGAAAAACTCGTACACATGCACTGAGTACTTACATCAAATCGATAGGTGGCAACCGTTTGTGAATGGCCTTGTGGCGAGTGGTCGGTCATTCTTATGCACTCGTACATTTGCACATCAATGCCCTGCAGGAAAAATTAATATGGACTTACGTATTAGAGTTACCTATCTATCTGCATCAGCAATTCTTTTCGCTCGAAATTGTGAAACGATTACAAAAATATAATAGTACGTACTAGCTTGGCATATTTTGCAGGTAGCAGTATGAGAAAATCTTATGTATGTATGTATATTCATTATTAAATTATAAAAGGTTATGTAAATAATGACATTCGAATTTTGACACTCCCTTATAGAGGGTTGTTTTACGTAGTATGGAAAAAGGGTTAGAATTTTTTTCCCTTTTTTAAAAAGTAAATATGTAATTAGTAGTAAAATGTTATTGATTTTTTTAACTAGAAATTTCGTAGGCATTTCATTTAAATTAAGAAATTCAATAGCTACGCTTACAAAACATATGTAATTATGTACTTATTGGTAAATTTTTTTTTTTAATTTTTGACCCGCGAATAAATTTTCAATTTATTTGTCCCATGAACTAAACGATAAATAATTTCGATTGATCATAAAACACTATCTTGAAATATTTAAGTTACTTATTCGCTTTATTCCTTTCATTTACATACATATGTACATATATGTATACCATTGACATCGGGATTATTCTTAATATTCTGACGAACCCCTGGACGGCGAAAACTATAATAATTCAAAATTTAGGAAAGAGAATCTTTATATATTACAAGAAAAATGAATCAAACTTCATAACTCAAAAATTTAGTTCTTACAAATTCAAGTTCTTCGATGATTATTATGTCACATTATTTTAAACTTATTTACACATATTCCTTCTAGAAATTACAAAACTTTCCACTCCGCCATATCGAATTTATAAGCGTTCGAAAAGCATTCAATGGAAAAGCACGTCATTTATACACATTTACATGAAATATTTACGAGACGGGGTTAGTCTTGTAATCAAAAAAAATCTGTCTTTAAATGCGGGATTTGAACTTACCGTTTACGTGGACTAAAGAAAAAAAGTGTTGCCTGTTAGTTTTTGGTATTAAAAAGTTTTCAGGTTACTACTATTATTATTTTTAAGAAGCAACACGGTTTTGATGCTAAGGGAGCCGTTTGACAAAAAGTGAGGGATCTAGCTGCTTAGTTACCAAACCTTTAATAATTGATTCATGATGAATATTGTTATTGCTTGAAACCTCTGATGTGTCAACCTACAAAATTTAAAATTTGCCGCTTATAAAAACGGCAGTTTGTTTTGAAAATATTTATGTACACAAAGTAAAAGGCAAGGCAGTTTAAGGGTCTCATAAAATAAAAAGAATAAAATTAGCCAGCTTTGCTGATACTACCTGTTTAATGCGCCTTGCGTATTACATACATACATACATTCATATCTTCTTCTGAAACACAGTAGATAAAAATAAGTAATCTTGTGTGTTTTTTTTTTAATATGCAAAACTGGGTATAATTTTGTTTATGTGGTAAAAACGCTTGGTATGTAGGTAAGATTATCTCTGCAGGGTAGGTTTTGTTCGCAAAAAGTTTCCGGGCTAATTGAAACAAATTTCTGGCAATCAACAAAAATACCAACGTGCAACGAGAATATAAAATTCGAGTGTGAGTAATTAATTGATGAAGCAAAGTTTCGTAGTTTTCAGATTGCCAGTTGGAAAGTTCAGGAAGTGAGCATTTGCTATATAATTATACCCAGCTTCATTCAAAACTAAAAAAAAAAAAATTGTATCTGTCTATATGTACATAAATAACTCTTTATTGTGCATACAGTTATAGTATTTGTTAATTCAAGCGTAAGATATGATTTCTTATCGAAATTAAATTAAAAAAAAAAACGTCTGCAACGATTGAGATTTTACTTATAACTGCCTTTTTTATTGGATACTCTTGCGAAGAGAGGGGAACCCATTTTTCCAAAATGAAATATTTTTAAAGGAATGTCATTACTTGTTTTACCTTTTATAATTTAATCATAACTCGAATACTAGAAAAAGCCAAAAATATTAAAAACAAAATTCAATTTAAAGATTCGAGTGAGATTTCTGCATCAAAATATACGCTTTCAAAATATGTGTGCAAATGAACAGTAAGTTAACAAAGTTGCGAGTGTTGAAATGCTATCAGCCAAACTAATTCAAAATAATAACGATGATGCGACTGACAAGCAACTGAATGGTGAATAAAGACGAACGTACATATGTATGTACATATGTACAAACAGACAGACAAACAAAACGGCTGCACATCCTACGTGTATGTATGTGCATAAGAAGGGAGTAATATATGTATAATAAAATAAACGTCAAGTCATTCAGAGCATTGTAGTGGAATAAACATGAAAGGTTGCGCAAAAATCGAGTGGCTCTAGGAGGTACAAAATATTTACATTAATGTATGTATGTATACTCCGATACTCTGATGCTCCTGCACGTTTATATGTGTGCATGCATATGTATGTGTGTGTGCAAATTCGATGTATGTACATATGTATGTATTTATGTATGCACGAAGTGAAGTAGCAGCAAGGCGCGGCAGTGGCATGCGGGCGAGTAGCCAAGCAATTATTGTAGGGAAATGAGTTTGCGCTCATGCAAATGCACTTCGCGTAGATAAATGTGTACATACACACACACACATACATACATACATATGTATGTAAATAAGTAGTTAGACAAATATGTAAATTCGTTCAACGTTCACCGTTCACCGTTCACCGTTCGACGCGGCGTACAAGTAATGCGTTGTTACGTATACGTGCCGTTCAACCAGAAAACGTCAGCATAGCCGCAAGTAGTGCGCTAATTTTACATGCAAAAACAAATGTCGAGTTGAGCAAAATATACGTGTCTATATGTATGTATGTATGTGGCGCTATTTGCTTATCTGCCGCTTTGTGTGCTTTCGAAGTTGTCGACACCGACGTTCATAATTCATAGAAAAAAAAAAAAAGACTTTTGAGATGAACAAACAAACAAAAAAAAACAAAAAATACAATAACTGTAATGCACACTACCTGCTCCAGCAAATTGAGGCACGATTCTTGGAAGACAGGCGCGCTTGTAAGGAATTTTTTTTCAGAAAATAGGATAATGTGTGGTTTTTATATGAGAAAGATAAAAAGTTAGTTGGTGACTGCTGAGACGATGAAGTGCCACACATCTACATACATACATCTACATACATACATACATACATACATAAATACATACATACATACATACATATCTGCATACATGTGTGACGTTGTACGTGCGTCATTTATTTGCAAAATAGTAAAAATGATTTTATTACAAAGCAGATATTAACGAATAAGTAAAAGGTTGTGCAACTATGACACCACCGCACTTCTACGCGATCAACTTACGACTACATACATACATTTCATCAACTTGAAACACATAGTTTCTGGCACAAAATTTACGGAAAGAGATAGAAGAAAAAAAGTAAAAAAAAATATTTGTGAAGATGAATGCTATAGAATGACGTAGGAAGCGTTCAGAAAACATAAGCAATAAAAAATTTAATACATTGAAGAACTTAACTAACGAGAGATATTCAAATATTAACACTTAAATTTGGAAAATATACTTCTTAAAAGGGTTTTAAATAGAATTATTGAAACGACTTTAAGAAATTTTTGCTCTGGTCAAATAAAAACTGCGATTTATGCGGAAGAAACCAGCCATCTTTTTCTTATTTTAGTCTCAATTTTGTATTACTGGCTATTTCAAATCATTGCTAACTAGAATAATTTGCCTAAGTTCCGCCTCAATTAAGTGCGGCCCGTCACAACTCAAAGCAAAGTTCTTAAGTGATTTACGCATTCAGTTCACCGAAAAAGAAGAAAATATTTAGTATTCTTCAGAAGCTGATTATTTACTGATTTAAATGTGTATCAGCACAGAATATAAATAGATTGAAAATTGTTTTTTTTTTCCAACTGTAATTGCCTTCCATGCACTTTTGGCTGCATCCACGGGGAATTGTTCTTTTTCATCAATTGATTACCGAATGACCATTCAGCGAGTTATATCGTCAGTTGTGCAAAACTAACAAGCCAATTCGCTAGAGATGTGGCATGCAACAGGAGAGCATATCGAAGTGAAGACTACCGCACCAACGCATTAGTTGCTACATAGCACAAAAAGCGCTCAATTACAGTTCAGTTTTTATTCAGCAAAGTGTGCTTTGATGTAACAAATACAATAACAACAAATGAAAAAAAAAGTGTAGCCAAAAAAACAATAACAATGAACGAATCGCATGATTACCATTGGCCTTCGTTACAACACAAGCTGCATTCGTATAAAACTTTCTGAAAATATTTCTTCGCGAAAGCGAGCGAAGACTCGCAAACCTGCGAAATCAAACTGCTGAAACGTCGAACGTGTTTTAATAAACTGCCATAACGCCTTGGCACTGCCGCAGCGTCTTTCGTATTGCTTGCCACCACGCGGTTGTGGGTCTTGCGTGGAGGTGGCATGCCGCCATCTTCTATCTTGCTGTTGCCTTTGATGCGCTGTCAACTTGCCGCTGTTGAGGTTTACGTTTCAATTTAAATTCAAAACAGTTCAATAATGAGCTCAGTTACAAAAAAAAAAATAATTGGCAAATGACAAGCGCATTGAAAAATGCAGACAGCAAGTAAATGAGAGAAAAAGTAAAATATCGAAATCGTAGAAACTTCGTTGCGCAAAAAGTGAGATTTCAAAAAAAAAAACAGAAAAAAAATTAGCACTGATGCCAGATAGTGAAGGGAGGAAATTGAGTGTTTAGTGATATTCTCAAAAGGCTTACAAAATGGTTGATTAAGGTGTCAGCTAAAATAAATTTTCAATTTACAAAAAACATTTTTTTTCGTATGAAAATAAAAACAAAATTAAATTAATTTTTTTACTGCAGCTACCTGTTTGATGTGCCTTGGCTGTGTCCTAACTGAGTATTTCACATATATTAAATTTCTCCAAGTTTAAGATTTTCAAAAAAAAGTCTCCCTATTAAGAAGTAAAAAAAATTGCAAATAAAAAATAAATATATAAAATATTTATTTTAATCCTTCGAGCCGGATTTGAACCAGCGACCTATGGATATCTGCTACACTTCAAGTGAATTCTTAAACTCTACAGTCCACCGCTCTACCAACTGAGCTATCGAAGGTATTTATAAAAATAATTATTTTTTTACTGCACAAATCGACGAATTAAATTTTTTCCAAATCTACATATGTATGTATGTACGAGTACATGCAAATACTCGTATCGATAGCAATTTAAAATTTTAAATATATGTACGCGTAATCTTTGCGCTTTCGCAGACTTCTCTCTCTCTCTTTATTTGGAATTGTACATTTGTATGCCTCACTTTCACACCGAACACTTTATTTATTATCATCGGGATCATGGAACTTCTTAGAAACTCCAACTAAAAAAGGGCAGCAGTTAAGCCAATCAACATTTCAGTTGGTGTTTATTTGAGTTGACTTTGTTAATTCCCAGCTGACGGTGGCTCTCTGCATCAAATGCTGGTCTTTTTCAATTTTCGTAATTTATATCACTGCTGCATTACATATTTTTTACGGCTAGGTATTAGCCAAGATTTTCTCAACGCTTCATTATTAGTAATTTATGCAGAATACTTAACTAAAGAAATGATTTAAATGATAGCTGAATGAGAGGAAATGCTTAAACATGACTTTTCCATTACTAAAATAAATATTATTGCAAAAGCGTAAGAAATGAAGGGAAGATGGACGACGTCCAACTTACCAGTGGATATACAATTATGTACGAGAATGTAAGTAAAGTTCTGTGTTGTGAATGCTAAGAAAGCCAAAGGAAGCGGCAAAAGATGTGGCTAGCAAAAAGACGCGTTTGCTTCCATTGCAGCGAATTTAAAATGAGCATGACGGGGGTAGAAGAAATCAAAAGAAGCAACTTAGTATATCACAGCAGTTGCAGAAGAACGTTCAAATGTTTGCTAATAAAAGTAAGTGCCGTAACAACGTATTGTATGGGTTTTTATTAAAGTAAAACGAGAAGAGTTGGTAGCGGTGCGTGCTGTAACTCGATTTGCCGCTGAGTTCGAGGTCAGGGCAAGGAAAATGTTAATCATAAACAAAGGTTTTTTTTCTCTTTAGCGGTCACCCCTCCGCAGGCAAACCTCCGAGAGTATTTCTGCCATGAAAAAGCTTCACATGGAATACATCTGCTAAAACTGTAGCACCCTCTATTTGTGGTATAATATAAAGACGCACACCATAAATGGTAGGATAAGCTCGACCAAACACTAAGCTACATAGTGTAAGCGCCAAATTATTATTATTATTACTTGATGAATTTGAAAAGTTGTTCTATGGTTCCACTGGTTTCTCATGCCAGCCACAATTAAGTGACAGCTTTCCGATGATTTCGATATTTTTATGTCTCAATGATTATTTGTAGATCTCGAACTCATGAACGTTTACTTAATCGACGGATAGGCGAAATCTCGCTTGCAGCTTACACCAATAGCCCCACACCACTCAGTCGTCATCAATGAAACGTTCTTATTGCTTTCGTATTATGTAAATACTTTTCGGCTCCAACTCGACCTCAGACAATATTCCTCGTGTTCCCGGCCATTTCTTCAGCTCTCTTTCTCCCTAAGTAAATACGCTTTACTTAAAAAGTGCATTGTCCCGGGAAGTTGTGTTTAAATTGTAACTACTCTGTTACTTTAAATATTTTTTCTGATCTTTAATTTATTTTGTATTTTTGCAATGAGGCAACCAAGCAATTAAAACTGCTTTAGAGTCGGTGTGCAGTTGCAACAGCGTCTGGCATCACTTGCGAACAGCAAATAGTCAAGTACTACTTGCCTTGTGTCCTGCAATTTGCACATTCTTCTCTTTATTTTAATTAAGTATTGCCTTTACTTTCAAGGCGTCACTAACGCTGTTTCAAGAAATTGCAAAAAAAAATACGACATCAAAAAAAGGGAAGTTTACGTGAACTTAGCAACTTATTGGCACGCGCCAATGCACTAAGAAACTGATACAATAACGCACACAGAATCTTTAAGAAGCAAAGTGAGTATTTTGTATTTAGTGAAGGAACTGTAGAAGAATGACTAATTAAATAAGGGGAAGAGGTTTGAACTTGTTGGCTGTTGTCGTTAGCTTTGTGGCGCGCTTTCGCTGCTGTACCTGCTGCTAGGGTTCATCGAAATGCTATCGGTTGAATATAAATGTGTGTACATATGTATGTACGAGTATGTATATGAATAGCTATTGTTGTCTTTTCTATCATTATCGATTTAAATGCAGAAACAATTCAAATGAGTCAAACGTTTCAAAAACAACTTTCCGCGAATTGAGTAAACTAACTAATGAGATGCCAAGTAATAATAATAATAAATAATATTATTGTTTTTTACATAATTAAAAACATATTTTCCAGTATAATAGACATAAATAGTGTGTATAGTGTGCCGCTACTTTGACTTGAAATTAATACGCCAATACTATATTTGTGTTCTTGTTCGTTGTTCGTTGTTCTTGCTCAGTCACGCAAGAGAAAACTTCCAGTTTGATTATAATTCGAAACTTTTAATGCGATTGTCATGTTAACGGTTGAACAAATGAGTTTAATGAAATTAAATGTTTAAGAAAAATTATAAGACTATCCCATAAGTTTATGTAACTGATGGAATGTTATTTAAAGTTTAAGTAATTACATAAATTGACGCTTTTGTTTGTATGTATGTATGCAAGCACAAGCACGCAGCGCGTATTGAACCGAACAAAATGTGCCTTTTCAATTTAATATATAAATATGTATATATGTACATATGTAGGTACATACATATATACTCTTATACATAGGTATAAGAAGAGCTATGACGAAAGTGTGACGATTGTCAAAGGTGTAGAAAATCTCAAGATTTTATTTTTAATTTTTATATGAAAATTGAAAGACTTTACAAAAATACTGTTTTTTAGATTTTTTTTTAATTGCTTTATCTTCTCCAACTAAGGGCCAGTTTTTCAGTGCTGATTTAAACTCAGTTTAATCTAAGTTTAGTTAAACTCAGTTTAAATTTAATCTTAGTTTCCGTGCGCTGAATTAAATTTGTTGCAACCAAAACGAAATAGTCAGCTGATAAGTTAAACTAAGTTTAACCGTGCGCAATCGGCCGTTTAAAGTTGACTGAAAAACTGCATACTGAGTTTAAACTTAGGTTAAACCACAAACAGAGTTCAACTTGCACTGAAAAACTGGCCCTAAAGCATATCAAAGTCGTTTTGTAAAATCTTGAAATTTTGGAAATAATTATTTTTTTTTATTAACCTGTTTTTTTAATTATTAGTTTAAAAATTTGCAGATTATATTAAAATTTTTTTTTTGTTTCTTTGCCATATCGTCTTCAACCCAAACTATAGAAGGGATTAGTGATGTTTTGAAAATTTATTATGTTTTAATATGTACTTAATATTTTCATATTACTGTATATATGTACATACATACATACATACATATGTACATATTTAAAAATTTTTTAAAAATTTGTAATTTTATAAAAATATTTTTTATATTTTTTTAATTTTACTTCTTACGACGTTTAACGCTTCTCACGAATGTTTAAAAAAAAACATTATACATACATACATACATATGTATGTATGTATTATAATAAGAATTTAATTAAAATTTTTAGTTTTTAATTTAGATTTTTATTAACTTTAAAAACTGTTGGAAAGTACGAAACAATTTCTATTAATATTACAAATGTCATTCATTACTTCCGTTTTTTATAAAATCTTCTTAAATAAAGCGTGCACTGATGAACAAAAACAACAACCAAAAATTGAGTTAGATAAAAACAAATTTAACGGCAATTATAAAATTTTTGATTATACCAGATTTCGTAGTCTTTGATTAAAAATAAGTTAATTTTAAAAACAGGAAGATTTTAATTTTAAATTTAAATATATCACATTTATAAATACATATTTATTTTACGCTATTTTAGAGGGGGTGCACATTTTGCTTCAATTAATTTTATATTAAAAACAAATATAGAAAAAAAAAATATTACAATGCGATCCTGCCAGGAGTCGAACCTGGAATCTTCTGATCCGTAGTCAGACGCGTTATCCATTGCGCCACAGGACCGTTATATGAATGCGCACGAACACACACAACGTGGTAACGCCGCCTATTAGCAAAATGTCAGCCCAGCACGCGCTTTGCAATCGCACGTTGACAACAACAAACACTTGTATATCCGATAGTGATGCCAACATATTTAATTTATTCGTTCTTTATTCTTAAAACTATTTTTAGTTGAGTCTTTAAATGCTTGTATTTGAAATTTATTAGCGCTAGAGCCAACACACACACACACACATGTATGGTGCGTGTTAATGATTTGTTTGCTGATGCTTTTTATGCTTAATAAATTCGTATTTACATAACAGGTAACTATTTAACGTAGAAAAAAGATAGGACGTGTGTGTGTGTGAATATTTAAGTAAGCGAATATGAAAGTATGAAACAATAAATAGAAGCACTCGACTTTTGAGTGATTTGCAATACAAAAACAAAAAAAGGGATTCCTCACCACAGAAGATGAGGTGCTCCTAGAGAAAAGACCATCGCTACGCAAAACCATTAAACAACTTCGATATTTTTTTTTTTCGTTTAAATTGGGTTTAAGCTGCGTTTTTTCAAAATGTCTTTGGAAGTAATATTTTTTTGTACACTTTGAATTAAACAAGTTGCAATTAGGGGAAGAGCTTTGCAAGGCTACCATTTCTCATTTAAGTATTTATGAGAATTCATACGTTAGAAGCATACGTCATATAAACGTTCTGCATACATAAAAGTTCTTAACTTTTTTAAGCCACATGATGTTTTCATATTGCACACACCTAAAAAAAAAATATCTTATAATGTCAAAAGTGTATGAATTTACCAATTTTGAAGAATAATATGTACAACAAGCGCAGAAATAACTTTGAAAACTGGGACAAATTGTAGAAGAAATTCCACTTTGTCACCGCAAATATTTTAAATCCGTATATACATACATACATACATACCTATGTACACACACACACACACATAAATTCTATTTCTTGCTGAATGTAATCGCATTTGCAATGCTGTAACCACAATCAACGAAGCGAAAAGAATGCCAACTCTTCGTAGAAGGCCAAATGTGGAAGTATTGTTGTTGTGTGGCCAACGCATTTGTGGCATACATATGCATTTCGGGTGGCATGAATGATGAATGCAAGACACTAATAAAATAACATAGCGGCTTGCGAGTACATCAACGTACGTGTATTGAGTAAAAATTTCAAATTCATCAGTTATGCCCAAAACGAATCAATTCCTCTTCGAAAAGAAAATGGATATTTTAGGGCACAAGTGTTTTAAAATCATATATACATACATAGCAACACTGATGTGGAAAATTAATGCAGCGTCATTACTTTAAACTGTACTAGTTCGAGTTTCTTATAAAAACAGCCATAAGTGTATCAAATAAGCGTAAGTTAAATGTTAAAAGGTGAGCGGGAAAGTGATCTTGGTCATCGCAAAAGTGCTCGCTCACTCACTTAGCGACATCTATTGGCAGGCGGAAAAGACTGATGTTAAAAGCAAAATTGACGCTCAACGTCAAAATCAAATGATTTTAATTCATATTTTTTATTTATTCTGACAGTTTAGGGAAGTAAAGGCTGTAATGAAATTATATTCGAAAAAGTCAAAAAGCTATTCAAATCCGTCAAAAAATCGTTGTACTGAACTATATTTTAATTGAGAAATACTAAAAATTTATTAATTGAATTATAAATATTTTCAGAATCGCTTTAAAATTTAACAACAATCCACTTGCAGCGGGACTAGATATTTTCATGCATGCAAAGTGGCATCAAATGAGGGTCGATGGCTTGTGAGGGTTTTCTAGCAAGCTGGAGCTAAGTTGGAGTTTTTTTAAAAAGCAATTATTATCGTTTTGCGGAAAGAGTTTTCTCTTTAAATTTCCAAAAGACATTAACTATTTGTTTTATGTTATTTATGCATCAGGAAATTTGTTTGCAAACATTTTGTAATTTTTGTATTTTGCAGTACTGACAAAAGTGTCATGCAAACTTCCCGGCTGGGCTTTGGTTCCTCTATTCACGGAGCATTAAGTTCCATTAAGTGCCCATTTTTGGCACAACATTGTACGCATTTTATTTTGACACTATGCAGTTCCGGTCACAGTTTTGTGGGTTCAACACATGCGACAAATGTAAAAGCAATGCATGACAAAATCTATTCAAGAGTGTGTGTGTGTGTGTGTGTGTATGAGTACAGAGTCGTCCGCAAACCGCAGTTATAATGCATTCGCATTCAATTTGGTTGCAAGTTGCATGAGCATGTCAAAGAAGTTGCGCAGTATTTACTAAGAAAAATTTGCGCAATTTTTGGTAACAAGAAATCAGAGTAAATGGGCCATGTCAAGTATGTATGTATGTATGTATGTAGTAAGCATATACCTTTCGTAAATACTTCAAAAACCTATTTGTATGTATGTATGTATGTATGTACGTGGTTTTGTAATCTAGCACACACACACACACTCACATATATACGGTTAAAACCAAAGTTCTTACTTCTCTAAGTGATAAAATACAGAGAATACAAAAGACCAAATAAAAAGTGCGCGAAACCGAGCTGAGAGACCGCGAGCAGCTACTCATCAACAGAGTGATCAGCAAAACAAAAAGACTGTAGATGAGCAACAGCGGTAGCAGCTAAGAGAGACTTGAGTAGGAAAATAAAACGCTTATGTGGACAAACAATCCAAATGCAAGAACGATAGAATACAAGATTGCGCCTTCCCGACGAAAAATGATGTGAAGCAAAATGCGTGCAACGTCACGAACACGGTTTTTCTGAGAATCGAAAGAAATTGTAAACAAAAATGTGAGGTTAGGTTCTGCTAGGATTTCTAAATTTTAAAGTTTTTACCAATTTCGGCACTTTATGCAACATATTTATATTCAAATAACTTCATTTATGCACTGTGTTTGATTGGATGCTTTGAAAAAAACTGCATTGCAGCATTAGGAGACACAAGAAGCTTAACTTGCTACCAAGTGCGCACAGCTACACTTTCACATCAATTTTAGCGAGTTTTATAGCCCCGTATCATTGATAGACTCTGTGATTTAACACTTAACACTGCGCACTTCATGTTTAATAACTTTATTTTAAATAAAATTGCTTTTAAGCATAGAATTTAAGTACAAACAATTGTATGCTTACAAACATACAAACAAAACTAACCGCGTTCTGTGACGTAGCATAAACAGCTGATTCTGTCAAATTTGCTGAGAGCGAATAGCGGTTTGCGGAAGGCGCAACCTCTGTATTTTCTAGATCGTGATCCAAATGTCTAGTGATAAGCCCCCGAGTAGATACGCTGAACAAAGCGAAGAGGCTAATCCGTTTATTAGGAGAGCAAAAATAGCTCGCTCACCGGTAAGAGACATACCACTTACTCTAGAGCACTCGAGAGCATTCGGACCTGAACATCAGTTGAGCCCCCAAGAAAATGCGCGGGAAAAAACGCAGCATGAATGCGAGAAAGGGCAAACTGCAGAGCGAGAATCCAAAGAAGACCCGCTAGAACTATTGGGAGCGAAGATTAAAGAGCTCATTGCTATGATGGAGATACAAAGGCACATAAATATGCCAATGAGAGACCTCGTGAGCGCGATAGATAAGCAGCACCGACTAGTGCTGTCAGAGCGTAAATCCACTCGCGCCAATAAGAGCACGCAAACTGCAGAGGAAAAAGGAAAGAGAACCCGCGCTGCAATTGAAAGAGAAGCAGATGCGCTCAATTCGCCGCAACGAAAAACAAAGCGCAGCCGCCTAACATCGCCATTGGAGCAAAGATCTTCGCGAAAAGGGCAACAACAGGTAAAGGTCCCCGACCAATCAGGAATTGATAGGGAGACCGTAGCAAAAGTACGTGGTGCAGATATAAGCAAAAAGCCTGCTATAGGTGCAAAAATTAGCCAATCGCAAGAAGGGTGGACCAAAGTCACTAACCGCAAGCCCAGAAGCAAGCCAATAAAACCGGATGCGCTGGTCTTGAAAAATATGAGCGATCTCTCGTACGCGGATATATTAAAAGAAATTAAGGCACAGCCTGATCTTAAAGAGCTCGCTTTAAGCGTAACGAGTATAAGAAAAACCGCTAAGGACGAGCTGCTGTTTGAGCTAAAAAAGCAAGGTGACCCAGTTACTCAAAAGCTTAAGACAGCCGTAGAAGCAGTATTGGGTGGAAAAGCCCAGGTCCGCTCCCTAACCCAGGAAACGCTCATTGAAGTTAAGGATATCGACGAGGCCACGTCAAGTGATGAAGTGCTTGAAGCAATAAGAAGCAGCCTTCCTAGCGAAGAGATTATGCCGTCGGCAATTCGCTCGATGCGCGCCGCATATAGGGGCACACAGACCTGCACCGTCAGCTTGCCATCAGCTATCGCCCAAAAGCTTATGATGTGCGCAAAAATCCGCATCGGATGGGTAATCTGTCGCATTAGAGGAAAAGACGCTCCCACAAGATGTTATAAATGCCACGACTTTGGACACATCGCCCGAAAATGTCGGAGTGAAGAAGACCGAACTAAACTATGCTTCAGATGCGGTGGCCAAGACCACCAAGCGAAGAGCTGTAATAAGCCACCATCATGCGCACTGTGCTCCAAACAGGGAGAAAGTAACACCAGCCATGTGGGTGGTAGTCGAATGTGCCCTGCTTTTCAGCGGGCCATAGCTAAAAATGTGGAAAGAAAACGACGGGTATGAAGTTTCTGCAACTTAACCTTAACCACTGTGAAGCGGCACAAGATCTGCTGGCGCAAACAGTCTCCGAATTAGACATCGATATTGCAATATTGAGCGAGCAATATAGGGATAAGCAGGATTCCTCATGGGCAAGAAACGAATCTGGAAAATGCGCCATATGGAGCTGCGGCGCTACCCCGCTCCATCTCGAAAAAGTTGTTTCCTCAAATGGATTTGTCTGCGTAAAAGTGCTCAACATACACGTGTACAGCTGCTATATACCACCCAGTTATGATCTTAATACTTTCATAAGCATTATCACCGCTCTTGTAAACGACGTGAAACTGAGAAGCGCAGCACTGGTGGCAGGCGACTTTAACGCATGGGCTGTCGAGTGGGGCTGTAAGCGAACAAACCCAAAAGGCAGACAACTCCTAGATTCATTCGCGGCGCTTAACCTGGTGCTACTCAACAGCGGAGACGAAAACACCTTTTGCAGAAATGGGGCTGGCTCTGTCATTGACCTATCGTTTTTAAGCGCAGGGCTGAGTAGGAACACAAGCTGGCATATTGACGAATCCTACACCCACAGCGACCACCGAGCGATTATTATTAATGTGGGTCGCACTGCCTGTTCTACTGCGGATGCAACACCTTCAAAAGTAAACACGGGCTGGAAAATTAAAAGCTTTGACGAAGAGCTCTTTCTCGTAGCTTTTGACGATTTTAAAGTACTGTCCTCGCCAGATGATGCAGCCTTGGAGCTCTCGAAAGCACTAATAAAAGCATGTGATACTAGCATGGAACGTAAAGGCCGTGGCAAAACACGAAAGTCAGCATATTGGTGGAATGAACAGATTGCAGCCCTTCGTGAGCAGTGTAATCGATCCCGCCGATTATGTCAACGTTCACGCAACGCAGCAAATGCTCTGCAGCTCAGGCAAAACTTTAAGAACTGCAGAAAACTTCTCAAGAACGCCATCCGAGACAGCAAGCGTAAAATGTTCAAAGAAATATGCGAGGATGTCAACGACAACCCATTTGGGTTCGCGTATAAGTTGGTGCTTAAAAGACTAAAGAAAACAGCCCAGCCAACATGCCCCATACTTATGACGCGAATTGTAAAAGATCTCTTCCCTGAGCAGCCAAAGTTTCCAAGGATGCTGGAAATAGAGCGCGAAAGTCATATTCCGACCATAACAGAGGAAGAAGTGCTTAAAGCAGGCTCCAAACTATCGGCTAACAAGGCACCAGGCCCCGACGGCATTCCGAACATTGCTCTGAAGACAGCTGTTGTTAACAATCCAGGGATATTTGCGAGGGTATTCAACATATGCTTAAAAAAAGGTGTATTCCCAAGAACATGGAAACTGCAGAAGCTGGTGCTTGTACCAAAAACTGCGAACCCCTCCTCCACTACCGGCTTTCGCCCGTTATGCATGCTGGACACTACAGGGAAACTGTTCGAAGACATAATAAAAAGCAGACTGGAAGATTTTGCAGACAACCGACTTTCCTGCAATCAACACGGCTTTAGAAAGAAGCACTCGACAGTCGATGCCATTGAAATTGTAAAATCAATAGCAGAAAAAGCGATCGATGGTAAACGTTGGCTAGGAGGAAGTAAAGAGTACTGTCTGCTAGTCACACTCGATGTCAAAAATGCATTTAATAGCGCAAGCTGGAAGGAAATACTGAACGCACTTCGCAGCATGGAGGCCCCATTCTACCTGCAGCGAATAATCTCCAGCTACCTCTCTGATAGAGTGCTACGCTACGATTGCGACCACGGGATCGCTGAACATGAAATAACTGCAGGAGTACCACAGGGATCGGTGCTGGGGCCCATACTGTGGAATATCATGTATGATGGAATTTTACGACTTACCGTACCAAAAGGCGCAACATTTGTTGGTTTCGCGGACGATATATGCATTGCAATAACAGGGAAAACGATTGATCAAGTAGTACATGTCGCTGAGAACTCGATTAAAGCAGCAGAAGAGTGGCTAAGAGAGAAATCGCTCACTCTAGCTGCCCACAAGACGGAAGCCGTTCTCATCAGCAGCCGCAAGAAAGTGGAAACGGTCTCAATTAGAGTAGGTGATACTATTGTAGAGTCTAAACCATCGGTGAGGTACCTTGGTGTCCTAGTGGATCACCGCCTGTGTTTTCGTGACCACTTGGAGTATGTCAATAAAAAGGCCGCGACGGCCACAGTAGCCCTCTCCAGACTAATGGCAAACATTGGAGGGCCAAGACAGCAGTCCAGGCAAATCCTAGTAGGAGTTGTCAGGTCGATACTCCTCTACGGATCGACGGTATGGCACAATGCTCTTTCGCGAACATCATATGCCCGGAACATTAACTCAACATATCGCCTCTGCGCTCTCAGAGTATGTTCTGCATACCGAACAGTTTCCCAAGACGCGGCCCTTGTTATTGCAGGACTATGCCCGCTTGACCTCGTAGCTCGTGAGATGTGCGAGATCAGCAAAACAAAACACGATCAATACAACATTGATGACAGCAGCCTCAGAAACGCGGCAAGACAGCGAAGCATATCGCTGTGGCAGTCACGATGGGTAACATCAACAAAGGGCAGATGGACGTACCGACTCATACCCGTCCTAGATAAATGGCTCAACAGGCAACATGGAGACGTGGATTTTTACCTATCACAACTCATCAGCGGCCACGGATGCTTTAAAGCTTATCTCTACCGCTTCGGGTACGAGACGAACCCCTTCTGCGAAAGATGCGGACCCCCGACAATCGAAGACGCGGAACACGTTTTCTTCCAGTGTCCAAGGTTTAGTAATCAAAGGTATGTATTCAATAACCCTCTAAGCGTATGTGCAACACCAGAAAACTTTATATCCCTGTTGTTAATGAGCAAAACGGCATGGAATAAAGCCTGTCATATGGCTGCCGTAGTCATGCAAGAGTTGAGAAAAAGCGAGCAGGCTAGACGCGCGCTCGATCGGCGTATTGCTGCAAACTCAAGCACATGAATACAAGTTGGGGGGAGAATAAGCTTAATGGCGTATATAGATAGAATCATTACTAGTACAGTGGGTGGTAACAAGTAGATGCAATTTTTTGACGGACTGCATCAGACCAGTAACTGACGTAGAGCTTAGCGCTCAAACCGCCTCCCGACGCAATACTTAACGGTGGTACCGGGGGGATTGGTACTTGACGGTAGGAGGTTTAGTGCGGTTAAAGTCCCACACTGACGGGGTATAGGCTTTCGATGCTTCCTCCTCTGAAAAAAAAAAAAAAAAAAAAAAAAAAAAAAAAATATATACGGTTAAATATTGGGTTGTTACAAGTGTGGCGCTTGTACTCGTATGTTGCAGTAAGTTTGGCAACATTTCATTTATGCAACATGCCACAGCTGTATAACGGTACAATGCAGAACATCCGATTTATTTTGATGGTCGAGTATATTTGCAAAATTCCTTGTTTAACTGCAATTGGGCTTGACTCACGACAGGGTCAGGGGTTTCGTTCAGATATTCTCACTTCCTTCCATTTGCTTATTTAATTGGAACGCCTGCAGTTTGTTAAAGGCAAAGCATTCTTTTTTACAAAATTTTCCTAAGTTATATTAAATCACTGCTCTAGGTACGAGTACTTCAGCCTCGTTTTCTGCCTTCCTTACTCCTTTTGAAACGAAGTTTTTGGGGATTTGATTTTGCAGTTCGAAAAAAAAAAAATTATTCCGATTCAAATATTGCTTTTATGAGTTTGTATTAAGTTCTTGTCGCCTTTACTAATCGCAATACTCTATTGACTCTTCCCTTCATATTTTTTACAATTTAAAATTGCAATCTAGTTAATGACTTCAACGACTTTAATTAACAAAATGATACCTTGCGTTTAGCTGAGTTGTACTCATTTTCGATTTATGTTGACCGAGCTTAAGCGAGTTGTCACTTAGCTGCGTGTGTGTGTGTGTTTGCATGTATACAAAAGTAATTATAAAATATGTTTGTGTGCATTGTTGTATGCCAGTTCGGGCTGCAACTTCCGCAAAGAGTCATTCGCACACCGATGCTCTCGACAGGCACGCTGTTCAGTAATCTACATCAATATCATACATCTCCATTAACGTCATCATCTCCATCATCATCATCAACATTATCATCATCATCATCATCGCTATTTTCATTATTTGCTAGAGCTTGCGGTTGTGCAGTGCATTTTCGCTCGTTTATTCCCTTCATTTCGTTATGTTTCGCTTGGTAATTTAATAAAATTATAATAAATGTTAAAAGCCTTTAATTCCCATTGATAAAATGTATTTAATGCACGTCATTTACTTTCAAGTTTAAGTTGCTGTCTGCGCGTACGAGCGGAAAAATATTAAAGAATTACATTTTACAATTTATTGTATATTTTTTTGTTGTTATGTAGCTTTGCTGTTGTTGTCTTCCGGGAGCGGCCAATATTCTTAAGCGGCATTTCATGTGGTTCAAAGTGAGTGATTTATTTGTAGTTATGTGCGAGTAAAATAAAATAAATTGGCAGTTAAAGATGGAAATAATTGAAGTTTAAAATGTATTTGACTTTTGTCAATTTATCTGCGACTAGCACGAGGTTATTGAGCTACTCAAAAATACATTTGCCGCTCGGAGTCATCACAAAAATGTAGGTCCTTCCATTTGAGGGCGCTAGAGAACGACACACACCACCAATGGTAGGAGATTGGAAGAAAGAGAATGAAAGGCGGTACTTAAATTCTGCAGCTTCTGAAATTTTAAACTTTTTCTTACTGTAAAACATTGTTCAATGATTCAAGTATATTTGGTAGCGATAATGGTGGGATGAGGGAAGAGATTTTTAATTCTTATTAAAAACTGTGAAATGTGGCATGGATCACTCGATGAATTCTCAAATTCCCCCCGCTCACACTAGAAATAGTTTCATCCACAAGTATTGAAGAGAAAACAACTAAAAATTATTAAGCAGATATCAACATTAAAAATCAGTTTGACTCGCGGGCTTAATTTTTGAAATGAACGCATCGCCGCACCTGCAACATTCTCGCAGTTCGTTTTGGTATTTTGTTTGGAAAACGCCTGCAGCGACTCGCAATAAATGCGCACCTAAATCTAAATCTATCACTGCACTGCGCGGTGAGCGCAAGAACTCATTAGAGCGACAAAACAATGTGTTTCTGATGCATCGAATTGTCGACGAATTGCAAAAGCTCTGCCGCTGCGGGCACAACGCATAATGAAGTAGAACGATGGAGTGTGAGCCTACGCTCAACCTAATTGTGCTGCTTTGCTGCTGAAATGCCAACAAATGAAAAATGGAAATACAAATGCAAAAAGAAAATTGAACGCATTGCTTGCATTGTAGTTGTATGTTTGCGCCGCCAATTTCGTTAATTCTTATCGCACAATGAATGCAATTCAATGGAGGTTTTGTGAAGAAATTGTTTATAATTTTACTCTTTTCTTTTGACGCTTTTATATTTTCGCTCGAATACGCAGCAATGGCATGTTTTCCATATATTCGAATTTATAAAAGCCACTCCAATTGTTGCTTGATGAACAATTGCAAGAAGTTGAATTACCGCTCTAGAAAATAGTAACAGCAATGCGGACTGATTTGGCTAATTTTCAAATATCCGTAAAAATTGTAATTAACTGGAATGCGCCTTCAGCAAACAGCTTTTTAGAGGTGAGACTGTTGGAAACTGATAAAGTTGGATCACGAAATTGTTAATAACTTTTTTTTTTTGCCAAAATTAGGTACACATTATTTGAGCTATCGAAGTAGGGAGTTATTTAGAGTAAGAGAGAGAGGTCTCGTGCGGCAAACACAGCTGCAGTTCCATTGCGAAGCTGAGTAAATTGGAGAACTCTCTCATGAAACTTATGGCGAACCGACTATCCCACTGTGCTAGAGCTTAGATCCGATGCTCGGTCAAGGAGTCACCGTTCAGCTTAAGCGGCTCATATTGACTAGCTTTCAATTTCAAAAATTAACTAAATTTTTAATCGCGTTCTGCTGCCTTCCACTCTTTTGTTAGGTTTATTGCAAACAATTGCAATTGTTTACCATTAAAACACCAAAGACGTTCTGTCCTTTCAAATATTAGTTTAAATTTAACAAATCTGATTGCTCTAACATTTGATCCTCAATTATGAAATTCAATTTCATCATAAAGCAAAGCAAAATAACAAATCACCAAAGCGACTCAAACGCCAGCCAATTGTAACATAGAACTGGTAATTAAACTAAATATTTGTAAAAGCTAGCTTTATATAATTCAATAAACATAATTTTGGCAATTTCGCAGAAACTGCAACATTTCGATACGCTTGCGCTCGCTTGACGGACAGCTAACGAGCGTAATTGAGTTAGAGTCACTCATACGCCACGGAGCACAGCACCAGAATACGCAACTAAACAAATTCCAAAACATTTGCCAGCAGCCCAGCTGGTGCACACAAAGATGGCGCTCGTGTGTGCGTGTGTACACCTGTGTGCGACTAAGCAAATCGATGGCAATTGAATTACAACAAAGCATTGAGAAAGAAATACCAAAGCAAATTTGTTGGCTACACTGACATTGGTGACATTGGCGTTGTGCCTTTGTTGCTGCCTGTCTTGATTTTTGTTTTACTGCAAAAAACTTTGCGTCAATGCTGTAGTTTGTCTGTTCGTGTTCGTAGTTTGTAATCGGATTTGTAATGATATGTGAATGCTGCGAGTAACAGCAGCAGCAGCAGCTGAGCAGACGCGTACTCGTAGAGGTGGGCCGCAGGCAGGAAAAAAAAAATTTAAAATAATATTTGCTTTGCGAAGCGTACGTTTGAAGATCGCAAGAAGTTTTTATTTTTTGTTTTCTCTTCTTCTTCTTCGGTGCACCGCTTACAAATCGAGCTGCAACTCATTGAACTGCACAGCTAACCCCAGCGCAGCAATCAAATGCCAACGCTGCTTAAGTTGTCATCATTGCTCTCTGCTCGGATATTATCAACGCTACGATCCTTTTGCTTGTCCATTCCGTTGCATTGAATTTACAATCCGTTTGTGTAAGGTTTATTTATTTTCACTTGTTTTTTTTTCTTTTTATTTCTGTTTTCATTTGGCGCTTCACATGATGCTGTCACTGCTCTGCCGTTGCTGTCGCCTGCAATAGACTTCTCCTTTCCCAGCCTGAATGGCCGATTACTAACGATTTGTTGTGTGCTCGAATGTTTATTTTATTTTTTTTTTTTTGGAAAACGAATTTGGTACTTTTCAGTTGCGCTCCCTTGTCTTTGCACTCTACAATTTTTATGCTGCAGTGTGTGTGTGTGTGTGTTTGTGTTCGATTCAGTTGAAAATTGAATTCTAATAGGAAATTAGAGTGCAACGCAGAAGTTTCGCAATTTTCGTTCGAGCCGTCGCACACTCTACTCTGCCTGCACTCCTCTGCGCTGACTGCTTCCGCTCGAAAATAAAGTAAAAACAACCAAAAAACAATTCCGCATTATGCTATGAAACAAATGTTATTTCGAATTTCTCTTCCGCTTGACGTTCTTAAGTGCATGTGTGGCCACATCTACATCACAAGTCAGTGCATATGTATGTGTGTGTGTGCGTGTATGTGTTTGACAAATCAATTGCAGCGGCAGTTGATCGAATCGTCGTTCTTGTCCGAGTAAAACAACTTCCGTTCCGTTCAAACAATTTCACTCAATTCGTTTCGTTTGTATTGCAGCACACATTCACACACACACACACACATACCAATAAATAAAAGTACCCAGTGTCATATATTTCGTTTCATTGTATTTTCGTGTTTATAGCGGATTTGTTGTTGTTCGTTGCATTTACTTGTCCAAATATTTATTGAAAATGCAACGCGATTGAACAATTTCCAATTGAATTTGGCCAAGATGTTTGTTGGCTCAATCGGTCGTACGAAAAACGCTGTAGCGCAATTTCTTCCCAGCTTCCTGCACAATATTTTCTGCTTTTTTATATTTTTTTTTGTCTTGTTTTTATTGACAGCATAAACTGCACGCCACACTGACAAAGTCCACTCACAAATCCTGGTAAACGACTTTGTCATTCGTACTCGGACTTTTGATCAGCTTGAAATTTGTGGGAGGGGGCGGGGCGAAAGGAGTTTATAAAGCTCTAAAAAGTGGTGGCGCGCTGAAGTTTGCTAATCTTTCATTTGATTTCGCTTTGCTTCGCTTTCGTCGCCTACTTCTTTGCTCGCTGCATTTTTCACGGACAGACGCATGAATGGGTAAAACGTCGAATTGGTGTGTTTCTGACACTTTATCTACATAGTATGTAGTTGTTGTTTTTGCTGCACTGCTACGCAGAACAATTTCGAAATTTATTGAGTTTATTACTTTGTCGTTGTATGTATGTACTCGTAGTTTAAAACAATTTCAATTGCATTGAGTGTGAAGAGTTTTCGACAAAAGCTGTGCGCAAATATTGTGTTTTTCAAGAAGAACAAGTTTAGTTAGCACTAAGTGAATATGTAAACCTGGAAAGTGCTATGTTCGTAGTTTTACGAAAACTTCTCACCCTAAAAGTTTATGGCAGTAGGCTGAATGCTGCGAGCAACAATTTTTTGACTCTTCTAATTGATCTGATTATATTTAAATAATTCACAATTTTATTGCGCTCGAGGCCAGTTTGTGGAAGATTTTATTTGGCAAAACCTAGCAACAATTTTTAATGGTCGAATTTATAGCCGCTATTTCGGCGATCACCACATCTTCTCTTCAGACTTCTTTTTATTTTTAATTTGTTTATTTATTCTTCATCATCACTTTCGCAGGCTTTGAAGCAAGAACCACGGGCTGACAACACGCTGCATGGGCCTCGAGCTCAATAAAATTGTGAATTATTATTCATTTAAAGTACAATAAAAATCTTAACAAAATTATATTTAAAAAAATCTTGTTTCATGTATAAAATATGTAGTTACTAAATCGACTTGATAATTTATTAAAAGCGCAGTTCAGTGTCGACTAGTTTGACCCATAAAACCCCTGTGTGATATTATGCTTTCCAGATTGACCAGAAATGCAAAATGCACTTCAGTCGTGCAGAAACTTATTAATAAATTCTTCATCCTTTTCCAATTTATAGCTTCTTCGGAAATGGATTTGAAAAAAAAAAAAAAATATCAGCAGAGGTACAGAGTGAAAGCGGTATCAAGCATGTAGCCAGATTGTTTCATCTGCTGCTACGAGCAAGAAGCTCGAATACTTGAACACCCGCTGCCTTCAGTCCAGCGTAGATCTTTCCTCGTTCACACGCACGTTTCCTTGTTTCCCGAGGCAACTCTTTGCTTCGAGATTTAGTACTGATTGACAATGTACTGCCTTAATATTTTAAACTATCGTGATGGCCTACAAAGAACCAACTTAAAGCCAGTAATAAAATTGAATTCAATTAGTGAGCGCGCACGTTTGAAAGATGCCATCAATGATAGTTGCTGAGCAAAGACGAGAGATCCTCTATCAATGTCCATTTCTCATTGCTCTTTTTCGGAAATGTTTTTTAAATTCTAAGTATTTCATACAATTCAATGCAAAAGTATTGTTAACTTGCCGCAAATAGCCAAACAATGAACTGACAAAATCCTATTCAATTGAAATAATCCCATTTTTTGTCGACCATTTATTTTCCGCAGCGATAATTCGCTCCGATTCTTAACCATTTAACAAAAGCTAAGCGGCTTCTTATGTGCGTCCATTTCCGTGCTTTTTCCGCAACGTTGAATTTTCATCTAGTAATTAAACAAAAATTACCACACAATTTCCGTCTCTATTACGATTGCCATTACCAACCATTTTCATTTGGCCATTTCCGTTTCGGACAACGGGACATCCTTTCGTTGCGTCGAGCGTTGCGGTGTAAATACTCGTAAATGTGCCAACCGTACGACAGTGCACACCTTTATCTCACACACACACACACACACATGTACATTTACATTGGGTGTTAGAGTAGCACACTGGCAGCGAGCTCAGCGGTGGCGCCACAAAAGGGCTTTTCACATGAAAATTTTGCTCGTTGGCAGTTTTGAAATTGTGAAAATAACTGTGGCACGGCGCAATAACTGGTTGTTGTTGTCGGCAGCGTGGTGTGGCACATTGTCAGCAATCATTTTAACACCTCCGCTTGCGCGCACACCTAACCGATATGGTTCGAAGGCGAGGGCGTGGGCGTCGGCGTGGGCGGTGGACAGTGGCAGGCAGCATCGCTAGCGCTACACATTTTTGACGCGTTGGTCGCATGCAAGTATGCGTTGTATTACAGCCACTGCCACTGCTGCAGCAACAAACCGAAATGCATTAGTTTGTGATGTGCATGGGGTGAGCGCGCGTGTGTCATGCAAAATGGCAACAAAACGTCCAGCTAACGTAGGCGCTGTCGTGTCGACGTTCATTTAAATGCGTGCTGACAGCTTTCACCGCTAAAATGCAGCGCTCCCCCCTGCCACCTTACCGCAGCAACACACATTTGCGTAGTAGCCGACATTCACTGGCGAATGCAGCCAACAAATGAGTAGCGACACAAATTCTATCATCGCCAAAACACACGCACACACACAGTGAATGTTGCAAATGTTGCAAATGGGTGGCATGTTTTGCTGCTGCTGTTGCAGCGAGTGTTGCAACACGCGTATTTGTGGCAGTGCATTGTAGTCGAATTTTTATTTTCAAATCTATCCATTTCAGTTCTTTTTAGTGCTGATTCCATACACTTCGGTCGTTTTATTTTGTTTTTGTATATCAATGCCAGTTTGTTTGTTGAGGTTGTTGTTGTTGTTGTTGTTGTTGTTGTTGTTGTTGTCGTCACCGCTGTTCTTTGGCGGTTGCACACGATGGGCTTTGTGTGGCAAACATTTGGTGACAGCTCAGTGAAAAATTCGCAGTTACGTTGGCGTTTGGGCAAATTAGATTTGCATTGAAATTGGTGTTCCAACAATTCGCGCTTGGCAAGCAACAATAAAGAAATAAATGAAAGAGAACTGCAATTACAAAAAATTAATGAAAAGTTGCGATTGTTTTGGCCTGTTGGCCAGTTTTCGGTAATTATATTTTTTCCGAGCTCAAAGTGAAGCGTTTTTGTTTGAAAGTGCGCTGCATTGTAAAAATCATAAAAAAAAATAGGAATGATTTTTTTCGCTTTTATTCTAAAAGTTTTTACATAAAAATTATTTAGCTAATTATGTTTGCGTCACTGCATTTCTGCATTGCAAAAGCTTCGCATTAAAATCATCTGTCGTTGGAAGGACTCTCCACTTGTGCATAAACTTCAAATATGAGGGGGAGCAGAATGAAGAATACACTCTGCCGAAAGCTAACAAAAGAATGTGCCAGCAAAATATTATGGATAAGTCTTCAAACTTAACGATTCCCATTCATGTATACTCACATCTGCATAATTGTAGAGATTAATGTTTAAAAACGACTGCCTTCGCACTGCTTAAGATCCTCGCCGCTCACTCTTAAAACGGAGATTATTTCCTAAAATTTCAAATACTGCACAGGATATGATATTAAATATTTAAATAAGTTTAGATGTCGGGCATTGTACGTCGCAGGATAAATGCATTTGGGAGACGCTCGCAACGCCACCGCAACAGCAAAGTCAATTAGCTGAGGTACTTTGTTGCAAAGTAATTGACATAATGAAATTTGCTAACCGACCAGCTAGCCAACAAAACGACCGGCAGGCAAAGGAGTGCCGCAGCTGGACAAGTTCCACTTACACGTTTACTGTCCTTGCACTCGTAGTCATCAGACGTTGCAGTCGCTCCTAAGGATCTACACACAATTTGATAGACAAGAAAAGTGTACAAAGGAAAGTATGGCGGTGACTTCGTCGGATGACGCAGTTGAAGGAAATGGCAGCAGTTATGCAAAGATGGTTTCTAAGCGTGTTACAATATTGAGGCAGTTAGCATAATAAGAATTCATATTATCCATTTAACCTAAGGTCTGGCTCCCATTTGGAAGTGTTTGTACAGTTTTGTATACAAAGAAAAGGAGTGCGCATGCAAATGCGTTGGAGTTGAATGAGTTGCAGTTGCGAAGGCGAGTGGAGTCGATTTGACTTTCGCTACGTCGAAGGAGACGTGTGCAGGATTTGCTTCCAAGACGGATAGACAGAATGAGGTCCAAAAAAAATTAAGTTAAACGAATACAAAAATTATACACTTTAACTAAATTAAATGGAAATGTTATTGTTTTAAATTTAAAAATCGCAAATTACATCAATTGAGTCGACTTATACTTAACTTTCTACTTTCTTCGTTGTTGCATTTACAAATAAAGCGCATCGCACATCGCTTCCTTTTAATACCTCACATTCAGTTTAGTTCAACCATCTCCAGCCAGAGTTGAGCCAATCAAAGTCATTCATCAGCTGAAAATTAAAAGCATCTGCCAACGTGTAAAAGGCGTGCAAAGGCAACAAATTCACGCCAATTTCCAAAGTTGCCGTCAAGTGGCTGCAGCAAGCGAGCGGAGCTGCCATAGTTCACCGTTTGCGCCGCATTCCGCATTCCGCATTCCGCTCCCAACCGAGCAACTGCTCCCTGAATCGCCAAATCATTTATCCTCGATAACCGCTTGGCTGCTAAGTAGCGTTTCCATTGCTGCTGGTTGCCACAACACTGCACCATTTTCGTGCGCTTGCTATGCAGCTTGTGTGCGCAGCGTTCGTTCGCCGCTTCCGACAATCCTCAAATAGTTTTTCCATATTTTTTTTTTTTGTAGTTTACTCTCTTTAGAATTTAACCCGTTTAATATTTTATACATAAACTCGATTGTAGCAGCAGTAGCCTCGACGCTAGTGTAAGGGCAAAAAAGGATAGGGAGCGCGCTGAAATGGACACGAAACCCCAAAAGCCGCGCTGCTAACCACGTTGCATCATTGCTGCATTGCACCCGCCTCCGTTGCAATGATGCGAACCAGCAGCTCCGCCATAGCCCAGAGATGGCTTGCATATTCTACGAGGTGCAGTCTGCAGCAATGCCAGAAATTCCTCTGTTGGTTTGTCGATATGTCTGCTCGTGCATACCGTGTGAATCCCGTTGCCGCAGCGCTGTTGGTCCGTTGGCAGGTCGTTTCGTTGGTTTCGCCGTTGGCTATGGTTCACTTCCTTATACTTTTTGCGCTTTCTGTTGCCGGTTTGCAGCATTCGTTGTTGCGGTTTTCCGGTTTCGTGGTACTTTCTAACACTTTGGCATTTTTATCGTTCTTCGCTCATAGTTTTTTGTTTCTATTGCATTGGCATTTGGTCGCGGTTGCCGGAGTTCAGTGCGCTTAGACATGGCATACTGCATGGCACTCCGATGGTTGTGAGTTCAATATCAGCCACTTGGATATAAACAGTCTAAATGATGGGTAATTCCTCCACAACCAACTAAGCGTTCTTGTCCAAACTCTGCTGAAATATTTAGCTTAAAATGATTTATCATAAAAGGAAATTTGTTTTGAAATGCAACGTAACTCACTCTAAAAATCTAAGAGCAGCGCATAAAATTTTGGCCTAAACCTGTCAGAGTTAAATGCGACTCCACTCTTCAGGTCATTCGTGGCCTGCGAGCGAACTGCCAACATTTCTTTCAACTTTCTTTAAAATACGCGAGGCGGCAAGTCTCTGCCGAAGTGGGCGGCGATGCGGTTGGTTGGCACAAAAGTCAGTGCGGCAGGCCAAACCGCTTTAACTTTCGGTTTTGTATAAATTTTGTAAATGCTGAATACCATCGCGTTTCAGCTGCCAATCCTCCAATGAGCTGCACGCTGACTTGCGCCAAAACGCTTTTTACACCGCTCAATGTCCAAGTCAAGTTGCTAAGCGTACGTCAACACTTCTTGCGTTCAATGCGCTCTGCCTGTAGTTAGTGCTCGCTCTGACCGATTCCTCACTTATATGTTTGGCACTTTTGTGATCTATTTTTATTTCGGCTTTTATGACTCTTTAGAGAATTATTGGCAGAAACGTTGCAATGTATTTTTTCGTTCTTTACTTTCTTTTGTTTTCAGGTAATTTAGTTTTTTCTCATTCTATTTGATTTTGTTATGCATTCATTAAGTAGCTTGTACTGGTATTTAAAAATATACACATAAAAATAGCTATCCACATTGCAGTTATTGTATTCATTGGAATTAAACATTTCGCATTCATTAGTTATCTCTTCAATGTTGTCAAGCAAAAGCTTCAATTATGCCTAAAAGTATGCAATACAAACCTTCTGGAGCTTTGTGTCGTTCGCGTAAATAAAACTACATAGGTTTCGAGAAACATGATTAGAAGCTAATGTCGTTGGCGTTTCTACTGAAAAATGTTGCCTTTTCCATGTTCTTTGCGCGCATTTTTTGTTGAAGAAACGAAAGCACCACAAACTTAAACTATGCACTGAATGCTGATGCTCTAATGATTTGCTTTAATAGGAAATTAAATTTAAAGTTACTTTGGGCTGGAACTGTATTAGTTTTTATTAATTTGGCGCTTTCACTATATACATAGCTCAGTGTTTTGCCGAGCTCCTCCTACCAATTGTGGTGTGCGTCTTTAAATTATAACACAAATGGAGGGACCTACAATTTTGTGTCGACTCCGAACGGTAGTTGTATTTTATGAATAGCTTTTTCATGGCAGAAAAACCCTTGGAGGTTTGCCATTGCCTGCCGAGGGGTGGCCGCTATTAGAAAAAACTGGCTGGAATTCGAACCCAGCGGCATATCGCGTAATAGCGGCCCTATATAGAACTAGAAAATATATGGCGATGTAAATTAGGACTCCGAGTCGTCTGAGAAATATGTGCCAGAGATAGGAACCGCTAAATAACTGGGTAAGCATAAACCATTTATGTTTAAATTTGATCAATAAGTGAAAAAGTATACAAAGCTCTCTCTCTCGAATATTTTTAGTTTTGCTATCAGCGTCCGAAGTTGTTGAAAGAGTGGCATTAAACGTTTTTTTTTTAATTTTAATTTAAGCATTTACATACATACATACAAACATGTGTACATTAGCTGCTATTTGCATATACCATAATTTAGTAGTGAACTTGTGCGCAATTTTTATGCAATTAAGCTTTCAAAGGAATCACAATAATTACATCTCATCAACACTCGAATTGGTGCAATTCAATCGCCACACGCTGCTCGTCTGTTTCTACATATGAATGTATGTATGTATGTATGCATGGGCGTCCGCAGAAAATAACTAAAAGGGGGGCAAATCTATTTTATTTTTATTTATAAATTGCTTGTCGTCATTTACGGCTCTTCTGTGTATGCTCAACATGCAAAGACCTTCAAATAGAAAAAGAGTAATTAAAAAATAAAAAAATAATAATCATACAGAACAAATCATTTAAACGATTTTCAGCCATTGTTGACCTTAACCATGTTTTCACTCGCCGTAAAGTGCTGAATGATCTTTCTATGATGGCAGTTGTATATGGAAGAGCTAAAAATATCTGCAAAGCTTTGTATATGCATGGATAAAAGAATTTAGACTCCTCCAATAGCTTAGCCATGTCATCAAATTTAGTTTTATCTTTCCACAAGGCAATCCATAGATCTATTTAATATTTGAAGTCATTTAAGTTATAAAAAGAAGCTGCAGACAATATTTGAAGGTCGATCTCTGCTTTAGTTTTTGTTTTAAATACAGCTGGGTGAAGGTATGACAAAGCAAAAGCAGGATTATTTTGATCGGAAAAGCGATTTTCAAAAGCCATTATTAACGAGTCCAACAACGGAATGTAAATTGAAATCTTAAAAAATTCAACTACAGTCGTTGCTGGTTGATTGGCACGATAAACTTGGCGGGCAACAATCCTTGGCAAGCTAATTTCAAAACCAAGTTGCAGGGCAATATTTGTAGCTTCGTCAAAAATGGATTTAAAAGTGCTGTCTGCTGTTTCTCTATCAGACTTGATTAATTGCACGATCCGTTTTATATGGTTAGCAATGGCAAGTATATCCAACTGCTTACTCTGGAACAAATTTGCTGTTGGCTCCAAGATTGCTGAATAGTGCGAAATGATGCACAGACAGACAACGAATGTACTTTTAGCTGCACAACTTATCAGCTGGAAAGCAGTTTTCCTTGTTGCTGGGTTTCCTTCAAGTGAAAGTTTTTCTAAACCTTCTGTTATGGCCACAAAGTTATTTTTGAAAACACCTATGCTTTTATACTTTTGTGACCAACGAGTTTCACATAAAAGTGGCAAATTTGGGACATGTTTTCTCCTAAGTGGCGATTCCCGAAAAAATGTGATTACCTCCTTAATATTTTCATTTGCGAGCAAAATGGAGTAAGAACCAGGAGGATTTATTCATGAATGATATATGTGTGTATGTATACAGCTTTATTTTTTTTTAAATATGTTAAAAATTGTTACTCTTTTCATTTCACATTACAAAAAATTTCATTTGCAAATGCATTTATTATTTAATAGTTTTCCCAATTTTCGTCGGATTTTTATGAATGTTCTGGGCAAATTGAATTCTTGCACAAGTTTTAAATCGCTGCGAATAAATGTTTTATTTTAAATTCCCTATAATAAAATCATACAAATGAGTAAAATATCATACAAATGAGGAAAATATCCTTACATACGGTACCATTTAAAATATAAAGCCTTAGAAATTTTATAACAATACATACATGAATATGATTAATATTGAAGTAAAGTTTTTGTTTACAAGTGCAGATATTACTTAAATACAGAAATATTTGCCCACTTTGTTGTTGTTTTATTGAGCTACGACGATCGTCAACCGTCTCGTTTTTATTCATAGCTTCTGTTTTTTACCTACACATTACTCTGTAATTATCCCCAATTTTTTGGAATTTAAAGTGAAATTTCTCGAAAACTAGTTGAGTTTTTTTTAATTGTTTATGAGTTTTTTTTACCAAATGTTTAGATCTAAGCCTAAGCTATAGATTAAGTCCAAATACTAGGAACTATATACCCATTGGTTGTTAAAATGTGTCGAATCTCATTTTCGATAATCTTTCGACTTTCGTGGCCTGTATCTCAAATATTTAGTTAAAACCTTTATAATTGAATATACAGTTTTAAGCGCTGGAGTCTCTTCTACGAATCGAGTGCTTAATTTATGCCAAAACCTTGAAAATAATATCTTTTATGATGCATTGACCAAAAAAGGTCACAGGAACGGCTGTTTTTTTATTTTTCGTGCCACGCCTTTAAAGTTAAAACCACAGCTTTTTAATGTTGATATTCGTAATCAGCGACCCCAAATTAACTTGAAAATGTATGTCGCACCCCAGTGTAATTTTACGTGTTGTGTAGTGTTATTATTAGAGTGATTGGCCGTCCAAAGACGATGCTTTTTAGTTATTTTACGCAAGGAAATTTTCTCTATTCGCACTGTATACATTGTAATTATAATAATATTAAACAGAAAATTATTAAAAAATATATATGTACTTTTGTATTTAAATTTGAAATAATTGTTTTCTCTCAAATTGTAAAGGGGGGCAGTGGCCCTAGTTTGCCCCCCCTTGTGGTCGCCCATGTATGTATGTATGTATGTATGTATTAATGTATGTACTTACGATTAAAGCGCAACATTTTCAATTACATTTGTGTTAGTGTAAGTTGAAGGCGGTTTGTGTGCAGCGAGGTAATGGCTGTTGGGACACCTTGTCATTTTCTGGGCGTTGTGGCTAACCAGCAATTCAACCACAAATATACAAAGATACGTGCATATGTATAGGTACAAGGTACAATCTTTGGTCAACGGACAGTGGTAAGCAGATATTCGTGTGAGGTGTTTGAGACTGGCAACAGTTTGCGGGAATGGAGGTGGAAATTGCAAGAATAATTGAGACAAAGTGCACTTGCCGTGTTGAATGGACATCGTGTCGATGGAACAAGGTGTGTATATATTTGTATATATGAAAATATATATTTTTTAGATGTGTGTATGTATGTTTGTTTGCTGAATAGCCAGAATGCGTTACAACCCTAACAGTATTTATTTATACGATTTTCACTGCCTTCGTATACTATAACCATTACTAGCAGTATGTACGTAGTATTATCGTCACACTCATACACTACTCGATTCAAATTTTACTTACTCCTTGCTGCCGCTTTTAATGTCAATGTTGCATTTAAGGTTTTGCAGCAGTCGCTCGTTTTTTTTTTATTCTGCATCGAACGATGTTTGTCGTCTGCCGGCAGTCTTTCATTTATAAACTTTTGGTGGAGCTGATTTTGCATGTGAATCGTAAATATATATATTTGTACATATGTATGTAAATATGAGTAATCAACTTCATCTGCACACTGTGTGGCTTGTACGAGTATACATACATACATATCTACAACATTTTATATTTGTTCGTGTGTGATTATCAATCGATTTTACTCAATCAAGCCAATCTGTTGTGCTGATTAAGTTGTCTCAAAATAACACTTCTTGGCTTGCTCATTCACTGCTTGGCGTGCGCTGAAAATGTGAGGTTCATATTTATGTTTTCGTATTCATAAACAAAGACCGAAAATCTGAACTCTGGAGCGATCTGAAATATAAGTTCATGCGACAAAGTTCTTTCAGTTTATATATCTCTCCGTTTGGGGGCCGCCTCATTCTGAGCAAAAACTATTATGTTTGCAAAGAAAAAAATGTGTAAAGCTGAGACTTGATTCAGGACGATGTCACAGCCATAAAACCTTTTGCGACGAAACGTCTTCTTGTGAAAACTCATGTGAAATGGTATGTTTACTTCACACAGATTTCCACTTATTTCATGCGCCGTCTGCGCAACTCCATCGATCTTATTCGGCTTTAAAGACCACACAGAATTTCAGTTGTAGTTTTGCATGGCGCCCTGTAGGCAAATGTAATGCATAATTTAGAAGATTGTTAACTAATTTTCTTTCACGTTTCCAGACACTTTCGCTAATTCATCGCCATAAGAGACATATCCGATAGATTGTGTTGCGCGCGATAATGAAAAGTCAAATTTGTTATTCTTCCATTACAGCTTCTACCACACTAATGATAGAGGTAGATAAATTCATTTAAATATCGCGAAAGCTACGCATACATCAGGATATCTGTTCACCTTACATGCGATTATCAGACACCTCGAGACATCAACAGTGGTCACTCTGTGGTCAGCTTTAGTTAAAGTTTTCGATTTTGATCAAAGGCAGTGCCATTTTATGAGATTTCAAAGGTCGCAATTACTCTACAAAATACTAACATAGCAGCTCATTCTGTTCGTGCAGGCATGTCCTTACTAGGCATGTCAATCCCGAAATCCCGCGATCCCGGAATCCCGGCATTTTTTAGCTCCCGAATATCCCGAGATAAGTCTATTCAAATCCCGGAAATGTAAAAAACAAAGAATTTAATAGCCATTTATTTTGTATTATTTTAAAAAATTCCCCTTTCAAGGGTAAAACAAAGCTTGTTAACTTCCTTAAGGCTTTTTTTTTTTGTTCTTGCGATTATAAATGAGCTGGAGAATATCCCACTCGAGTAGAAAATGAGCTGCATTTTAAAAGCGATGTTAATAGAACTAACAACGAGGTGCCTGAACTGGATAAGGCAGAAAGTCTCAAAGATAAATTGCATCAAGTTTTAACAAGCAGCTCGCAAGTGGCTAATAATCTAAATTTATCAAAAGGCTTGGTAAAATAAATTGATAGTTTTTGTAATGAGGCGATAAAGGCTATGTCCTACCGAGAGCTTTTAACTTATTGTCGACCATCCAACCAACAAGTGTTGAGGCGCAGCTGTGCTTCTTTTGTACCGAATTTGTTTATTTGTACTTGAAGTGTACATTATTTTGTGTTTATTTATTTATTTCCTTTTTTTCTTGAAAATACCAATAAATACAACAAATCGTTTTTCTTTGTTATATTAATGTTATTTTTTTTACTTCTATTGTTGTATTATAATACAACGATTACAGACGTGTTACATTCAAAATTACGAATCAAAACTTCATGAAATTCGGGATCACAGGATTGTCCCGGGATTTCGTTTTCAAATCTCGAAAATGCCGGGATCAACAAAATGCCCAAAATTGACATCCCTACTCCTTACATACATACAAACAAAGGTGTGTGATTATATCAATGCACTTTGGTGTTTTTCTTTGTTCTTTCTTTTTTGCTTTTTTTGATTATTTGTAGCTTGGCGCGGTACGCCAGACAGCCATCATTAATGAACTGTGCATGCGCGCAACAATAACAACAGCCACTTGCCACATGCGTCTCACCGCTCACCGCTCGCCACTGCCACTCCTCGTCCGTCCGTCCGTCCGTCCGTTCATTTTGTGCTTGTTGTTGGTAGTGTTCTTGTTGGCGCTTGACGGATGTGATTGTTTTTACAGCAGCTATTTTACCTGATATTCCCTGCTGTTGATTGTTGTGCTTGTGCTTGTTTTTTTTGTTTGCTTTCCAGCAAACGCCACAAGCACACGCTTGGTGAATTGCTGAAATCAAACGGATTGCAATCAAAATCGCCGTTTTAATTGACTGTATAGAGTTAATCAGCTGGTCAACGCGCCATTAACTTCTTGCTCGCATTATTTTCGTGCAGCGGGAAGCTATTGAAATTCATTGCAATTTCTACTTTAACATTTTTAAATCAATAATTTTTTTAAGCTTTAAATTTTGTGCGCAAATTCTTTCACATTGATTTACATTGCATTTAAATGATAATTATGAAATATTTAGTCTAAAAAAAAAGTGTCTGTAGCAAACAATAAATGTGCAGCGCTTTGATAATTTTTCCATTTCGTTCATTTCATTCCATTACTTCTTTTTCCCTCAATTTCTTAGTCATTCTTTTATACACAATTGCTTGCATATAAATTTTCGAAAGTTTCGGCCGCATTGCAGTGGTAAATGAAAAAGTCGCTGCGCAGTTTGGCCCGATTAACGCCCCTAAAGTGGAATAACCACTATTTTAGTATTCTTAATTCATCCCAGGGGTGCCATAAAAAAATCGTGATCACTTTAGTACTAAAGAGAAAATTACACGCACTAAACTTGAAGCCTTTTAATTGTTGATAATGTTAGTTGTTATAAAAAAGTTACAGAAATTCCTGTGATAGCGGGAGTGCTTTTTTTTTACATTGTGAAGTAAATTTAAAATTATTAGAAAATACGAATTGAAAATATCAGTAGCACAAGTATGCTTAATACACTTGAAACATTATTTTTAATACATTTTCGATGAACTACCTATTTTTCTTAAATTAATTTTTTAAAGCATTTAAAATGAAAAAAATGATAAGCCACGGAACAAAATTCATATTTAGGTCTAAAAACCGTTTTGATTTTGAAATAATTTTTTGAACTATTTTGAGTAGCTGACATTGTCAAGAGTACTTTTTGAATTCACTTCTAAATTTGCTGCATATTTAATGCGTTAGAAAATTTCAAAAAAATAATAAAAACAAAATGTCTGTCGTATAAGTCGATTCCTGACAGAAATTCCCACCTCTTTGGAATTTGCGGACTTCAAACATACTCACGAAATACCATACACGGGTCTTTAGCTGTTATAGCGGCCGCTTTGAGTTACAAAAGAAGATTGTAAGTAGATGGTCATTGACTGCCAACCGATTAGCGGCAAAGTTTTCAGTGTTTCTATGATTTGAAATTTTATTAAAAATTTTTTGTTTAGGAATTTTCTTTCTCACAATTTCACACCTCCTGTACTTCAAATACATATGTAATTCCAAAATGGTTTTACAAAACCTTTTTTCCTTATTTCACAATAACAAAGTATGTATGTATGTATGTGCGTGTGAAAAAGTGGTTCTGCAGGGTGTTATGAGCAACTTTTTTTGTACAACTCACTAAATCATATTGATGCCTAAAACCATTCAAAATAAAATCTTGCCAAATTTCTCTATCAATTGTTAACTATCAATGTCGTTGCTTTTAACTTATTGCCAGTAAAGTGGCTACACTCTTTCGCCATTTCGCCATTAACGATTGCCGACTTTCTTGTAAAGGTGTACGCAAATTGATTTCACTTGAATCTGCAAAAAATTCGCTGATTGCCTTTGTTTTATTGACTTCATTGATGTTGTTGCTGTTGTTGTCATTGTCCACTTGAGCGCCGTGAAATGCCATCGTGTGAGCAATCAGCAGCGCAATTCTCTCCCTAATTTCCCACCTTTTTCCGACACTTTTTTTTTTTTTTTTTGATTATTGCAACTTTTTCATGTAAATTTGTGCCCAAAGCGAAAAGGCAAAATTAATTGATTGCCCAGCATCAATTGGTTGGCTGGTCTGTATTTCGTCGGCAGCAAACACACAAACACACAAACACGAACAGATCAGTGAATGCACTCGCACTGTGTGTGTGTGTGTGTGTGTGTGTGTGTGCAACAAACGAGCGATAAATGCCCGAATGAGATGAAAGTGTTTGAGGGGATTGCATTGAGCGAACGCTGTTGCCAATCAATTTGCAATTTGCGTACATTTTGCCTTTTATTTTTGCTGCTTCTTCCGCTTCCTTGCATTTTCTTTTTTTCCCGTGAGTGTTTTGTAATTTGCAACACTTTCAATTTGGCTGTGGGCAGAAATTGCACAAAATTCCACAAAATTGTTGTTGAATTGAATCGACTGCGCTGATCAGTGTGTGTGTGTGGCAATTTTTCGTTAAAAAATTCAAAATAAAATGTAGCGGCCGGAGCGGGAATCACTACAATCAACCAGCTGTTACTCGACAATCGCACCAATTCAGATTTTTATGTACGTGTGTGTGTGTGTGTGTGTAAGTAACTAGGAAACCTCTAAATTATTCACATTTATGTAAATTAAAATACAAAAACATCTATTAACACACACACACACATTTCCATGTGATATTTAAGCAAAATTAATATGGTTCAGTTTCCAGGGCAACCCATTGTTCAAGCCTGTCCGAAATTTAGGGCGTACATTTACTGATTTGGATTATATTTACAAAAGTAGTCACACACACTCACACATACACACATACATACAAAGGAACATTTATGTATGTTCATGCGCTGATAATAAATATGAACATAAAGTCAACCTTCTACGTACGTACATACATACATACGAGTACGTCCTTCATTTTGCTATGCGAAGCCAAATTTTCAGTCTCATCTTTAATTAAGTTACCTTTTGCTAAATTGCAGATGTATCCTTGAGACGACTCAGCTGTGTCCTGCTGCTCACTTAGCACTGCTGAAGCATCAATTATGCATCAAAAGCTAGCAAAAAGGGTTCAAAGTCATCTCGATTGTGCAATAAATAGCACAAAACATAGAAGACTAATGAAACTTGCCAGTCCCCAGTCGCCCACCTCGCCCCGCATCAGCCAACCCCAATACTCGTCGTCGTCGTCGTCGATACAAATGAACTGGGACGGCCTGACTTTGCTGGGCAATACTTGCTGCTAGTTGCAGCGTGTGCGCGTGTGTGTGGCAACTTAATAGAAAAAAGTGTGAAATTCACTAAAAGCGTCATCAGCAGAAGTGAAGTGCTGCATAGCAGTAAATGCGATAAGTAACGGCAAAACACTCGGTGTGTACAACAAACAGAAAATGGATCTAATTGGAAAAGGGCGAACGGCAGCGCACATTCAAGGTGAATCTATTCTGTATATTTTACTTACTTTGATTTTTTTCCTTAAGAAATAGCCCCGCACATATAGAGATTGTTTTTTTTTTTGTTTTTTTTTGTTGTTTTCCTTTTTGTTTAATTCGCACTTTTACAAATTAGTAGTCTTACTTTGCTGAGTTCTTAATGAACTCACTCCGTGTAAGTATAACTTGTAAGTGAGATAATAAACAAAGCGGCCAACTAAGAAGCGCAAGAGCAAGTAAAAGTTCGACGAAAAATTACTTTTGAGTTTGTAAAGTAACTGCGAACTAATTCGTATAAAATCAGTTTAAAAGATGGTTCTGAAATACCATTTTGATCAGCTAAAGAAAGAGTTCTATTTCCTTGATAGCCTGAACATTAGACCCTGAAGTCTTTCTTAATAATTAACCCGTTCTTTTTTGTGGTTATTTCAGCCGTCAGTGTATAACCTGGAATATTTTGTAACGAAACACGTCAAACCGAGTACGTTGCTCCACAGATGCTCGAATATTAGCCGATTTTTATATTTGATTTTATGATAATTATAATTAGCAAATTTGTAATCCCCGATAATCGGGTTTGCTTGACTCGACGATTTTACTATTTATTCTTGTTTGGTCTATTTTTTTTAATTAGTTTTGAGCTTAAGACCGATCGGTTTTTTGAGAAATTTATTAGGAAAAAACAGCAATACTCAAAGCGATAGAAGTTATAGTACTATTTCGGAGTTCACCACATTTCCTCATCAGACATCTATCTTCTTGGCTTCGAACCCACGACATCATGTGTAATACTTAGGCCGGTACTTAAACGCCCTGAACCAAGCTTACGCTGTGTGAGTTGTTGTTATTTTTCCTGTTTTCCCTTCACCACTTACTCCAATCAAGTGCGGCTGTTTTGGCGCTATATAAACTTGACTTTTTAGCTGTTGTTGTACAATTTCTATTTTGTATAGAATTAAGTGTTTTAAAAAGACTCATCCTTTTTATATGTAAATTTTTTGTTATATGGCCCAACAATAAACCTATTTTATTTAATACTTTTCAGCTTAAGGCCGATAGGTTTTTTGAGAACAAAAAAAAAGATTTTACCTTTTTCTTAAGAGCAATTATAATATTTATTTAAAAATATAAAAAGAACAATATGAAAATTTGTATATCTTTCCACGCAACTACCTCAGTAGCTAACATACCGATTTTCAATTTGTTAATTTTGTGCAAATGTTTATGTTACATCAACTCCTTCCATTTTATATATATTTCAACTCAAGCTAAGCGCCGCTTTTCAGATGATTGGGATAACAGTTTGGCAATTAAGAAAATGCAAGATCCATATTGCATTGGATCAACCGCCATTTGGTTCGTAGATATTAAAGTTTTCATTGAACTCGCTAACGGAATTGTTACAGTCATCGTTATCGCGATTTCAGCATTTTATATCGATTTCAATATGTTATTATTGCAAGCGATATGTCATTTTTTGTTATTACTGATATCGATTTCACTATCGATTTCTTTTTTACTATCGATATAAGATTTGCTATTGTTTAAATCATTTTAATAACGTCGTCGATTGCTATTGAATTCGATAACGCAATTGGTTTCTTTTTATCGATATCGATATTGATATTTTTATCGTTTCATGGTAAATACATGCATGTTTCATAACAAAAAATATTGCCCTCATACTTTTATATTAACAATACACTGAAAATAGTTCCGCTCTTCCATTGCAATGTTAATGAAAAAAACTCTCGCTTTTCTATGTTTTAGTCTCTGCTATGTCCCACTCAAAATGTAAGCATTCGTGCAAACATTTTACAACTTTAAAATTTTGTGCCAAATACTTTTAGTGACCAATCGCTTTAACATATACACACAAACACACACACATACTTATACTCAGCTTGTAAAAGTGTAATTTTTATGCAAATAAAATCAGTGCACATAATAACCATTCAATACAATAAAAGTATTCAATGGTAGCAAAACAACCAACCAACACACACACACACTTACACTACACTTTTGGCACACGCACAGCTCGCTTAGTGACAATAGAGTTGGCCCCATGACCAGAGAGCGAAGGAAGACAGAAGCGAAAATCTGTTCCACCATTCATTGTGCATTTTCGTATTATTTCCTACTTTTTTTTTTTTGTTTTTTTTGCACATTCTTGCATTCAAAATTTCGCTACTTTGCATTTAGAATCTCAAATTTCAGTTCTTGCATCTTGCATTTTGTGTTTGCTGCTACGGCGGCGCATATGGCGAATTGCAAATGTTCTGTATTTTGCTACACATTCATAGACTACTTTCAACACATCCACAGGGAATATCCACACACACACACACATACACAAGTACATTTATGTACTTTAAGATATTGCGTCCTATTCAAATTTTGACCTCATAACTAGACACTTTTGCATAGGAAGTATTAACCTCTTTTTGCATTTCGTATTGCCAAACATTTCATTTAAATTGACGATCATCAAAAGAAGCGCAAGAAGGAGGAACAACTACAACAATTACGAGTACATGAAACATTTATGAAAAGAAAAACTTGCATGCAGTAGCAAATGTTGAGCAGCTCTGCTCCGCTAACGGAATTTGCTAGAAGCGGCTTGTAAGTATTTGGGGAAATGAAAATATGTCTGGCATGAATGGGAATAAGCGGCGACGATATCGTCGTACAAAGGGCGACGTTGTGCCCCAAGTTGGTTGTTGCTTCGGTTAAACACTGTTCGCCAGAATGGCTGTGGCATGCAGCAGCTGGTAGCAGCAACAGCAACAGCAGCAGCAGCATTGGCCATCAATTTCGATTTGGAGTTCATCAATAACGCATAATGCTGTTGTTGGCAATCTCCGCCAGCGCTCGCTCCGTCGCTGTGCTAAGACACAGCAATAAAACACGCAAACACAAACAATGCAGGAAATACGAAAAAGTTCAGAAGTAATGCAAGAGAAATGCACAAAAGCAGGGATTGGAAAGCATACTCGTACCATAAATGGACTCACCCATCTCTGTGCACATGTGCCGTTGTGTGTGTGTATGTATGTATGTACATATGTATGTATGTATTAGGGCAAGTCTAGCGTTTTGCATGAAGCACACTCGTAAATTGGTTTCTAAAACATTAAATGAACTTTGCATCGGACAAATTTACAAGACACAGGCAGTGAACGGATTGCCTTTACATCCTTTTTTTTTTGCTCAAGACCCGCAAGTACACTTAGTGCTTTTGTATAAAATGTACATACTGTAAATACATAGAGTAGTGAGCAGGGAAATTCCACTTGTGTATCTGGTTTTGAGCAGAGATATTAGCTGCACATAAAGAACACTTAACAATTGGCAAGTGTGCCAAGTGAACCTACATACATATCTGAAAATTTTGCTAAAAGCAATTTGTACACGTTGAAGCTTCATCGAAGTTAAAAATTTGCTTTACGGCTTGCCACAACCGAAAATTGCAGACAAAAGAAAAACTCGAAGAAAGCTGAATTTAACATAATTCGAGTTATTAACGCACAACAGTTGGCTACAAGAAATTAACAAGGCCAATGAAAGATCTCATCATCCATAAAAACATCGTCACTGAAGAACACCCATTTTTCAAAAGCCGCCTTCAACCGACTCGATCACATCAGCTCTTACATTTAACTTACAACTCAATGATATCTGAACGTATTGTAAATTTTTATCCCCCTTTTCTAATTTTTAATCTTTTAATTCAAACCTCTAATTTTAAATGCTGGCTTTCTTTTAAGTTTCAAAGTTTGTAGGATTTTAAAGTAAAAGTAATCAAATTTATAAACTTTTTCGCTTTAGGCTTTAAATGTTGTTTGATTCTGTAATTATTTTAATTTGATATTCAATATAACCTATGGATGTTGTGTTGTAATAACAATAAAGGCTTAAGGACCTACATAGACCTGTATATTTATAATTTTTCAGTAACCAATTAGTGTTTCTTTCCAAAAAAAAAAATACGTTTTATAATAACTACTCCCGTCACTCAGAGCGGACATTCACAATGAACTATTTATCGCACGAGCGTAATTTTTTTTTTTTCAAAGAAATCTTGTGCATGTTTAATCTCCCAATAGACTCCAAAGCCTTCTCTTACTCGATCGCATGTTCGTACATGTTTCTGCTCGCCTTCGATTGATCTTCAGTCTGAAATTGTTGGTATTGCTTATGCTGGAACCTAGGGACCTGAATGTTTTGACTACCAAGCGTGACGTGGTTTCCATTATGGCGCGAAGTTTTCGTTTTATGTCACGAGGTAATTTGGTTTTTTCCATAATCACTCGTAGATCACATTCTTCGAAATGATTAAAATAATTAAAAAAAGAAGGAGGCTGTGTCAGAGACACGGCCATTAAGTTTAACGTAGAATACGCCATCCGATAAGACAGAAAACATATGTATAATGATAATTTATAATGATAAATAATGCAAGCAAATGAATTTCTTTAATTGATAGTTACTTTTGATGATATACATAAGCTTATGATAGGAAAATAGGATAAAAATGTTTTTAAATTATCAATCAATAGTAAAGATAAATGATAAATAACAGACCCAAATCTATTTGATTATTTGAAAGTTACTTTTGAGAATATAGGCTTATGATGGGAAAAATAGGATAAATATGTTTTTAAATTATCAATTAAATTTCTCGCAAAAACTAAGTCAATGGTTGTGTTATCAATAGTTGTGGGAGCATCATTTCGAATATAATCCAAATTAAACGTATCGCTCATAAATTTCGCCAATCTAGTATTTGAAGTGATTTCTGTGTTAAAATCACCACCAATAAGCAGTAGTTGGCAGCGCTTTCTCTGCCTTTACTCTACTTTAACTTGCCCGCCTAAAATTATGCAATACAAAGAAAGGGCTGCACGAGTACATTTAAATCGCCCAACAGCAAACACTCAACCAAACACCACACACATATTTGTGTGCATGTGTTTATACAATTTTCATTTGAGAAATTTAAATATTAGGAAGATATCAACCAACATGAAATGTATGTCAAACGAAAGCTAACATCTTCATTTGACTACAAAAAAATTTAAAAAAAAAGTTACCGAGCCGTTTCCTTATAATTAAAGAAATAGAGATTACAACAATAAAAACCTGACATGGGTGCCCATACCGTAAGGTAAGACGTATTCTACGCCAAAACCCGCCTTCAGTGCTTTTATGCTCATAACCATTGCGGATTACCTTCAGTTTCTTTATGAACCAATGATTTGAACTAAACTAATACCCGAATTTAGTAACTCAGTCTCATCTCAAGTCTCAAAATGAGCTAGAGATTACTGCTTTTCTTTGCTTCCAAGTTTTTTTTCTTTTGTTTTTACCACCAGGTTTTTTTTGTCGATCAACAGGTCAGAATTTTGAGACTTTTATCTGAACATTCTTCATTACTTTCTAAAGAATAATTTATTTCGAAGAGATTTGTCTCTTTTAATTCCACCAGCAACTTAAATTCAAATTATTATTCTTTTGTCAGTTTTCATAAAAAGTTCGTAATATTCAAATCATTGTGGTAAAATTTTATGTAAATATCTTCTCTAATTTATACTTTTTCCTAAGAACGGCCTTCTTTTATTCCCATTTCTCTAACACCTCCTAAATACAACATTGTGCTAAGGGCGTTCAAACTGACGCTGTCACAACGTACAACACCTTTCATTATTACATCGTGATCAACACTGCCTGTGCTGTCTCTTTCTTTTTCATGGGATGGCGTCAATACTGGTGGTTGTAAATGGAATATGAAAGGATTGGTTGAACTTGCTGAGAATGATCAAGCAAAAATGTATGGAGTTAACTAAATACCAGAAACATTTAAATTATTAATAAATAAGAGACATCCACACTAATAGCTAAACAAATACAAATCTTCTTCTGGCTGATTGTGTACGTTTCCTATCACAGCTGAGGCTCCAAATACCTTTTTAATAATTCTTTAAAATAACTTTCATCCGTTTGATTTTAATCCCCACGGAGCTTACTGAACCGTTTGTTATGTTTAGGTCCCAATGGTTTCAGCATAGTCTTGTAGCCGTTATAGGCCACGATTTCGTTTTATGTGCTTTAAACATCTTTTGTAACCAGCTGACTATTCGAAGGCAATCGAAAATTCAGATTTTTAATGTGAGTTTTTTATATTTTGAATGATTATTTCTGTCACTGGCCTTCCAGATTGGGCTTATCAGTACCAGAAATTGGAATCCTTCACTTTCATATCCTTACATCGCTTCATATACTTTAAGCACAATAGGCCACGAAAATATCCTTTTTTAAATTGCCCGAGAATAGTGAGAACCCAAGACTGCAGAGTCGCTACGGTCTCAACTAATTTAATCGCTCACAGTTCACACCACAGACTCTCTTCACTTTAAGACGAATGTTAATATGTGTCTGCCATGCCTTCTTTCAATTGACACATACTATTTAAGACGCCAAGGCACTTCTGCGTGAGCTTTCAAAAAGGTATCCACGCTTTTCTTTTGGCACCAGTCAAAACATGCACGTAATAATGCACCAGAGTACATTTTGTGATGCAACGAAATCGAGGACAAAGACAAGGATACCTACACAACTTTTAACGATGCAAATTTAGCTGCTGTAGAATGATAAAAAAAAAAACAAAATAAGAGAGAAGAAAGCACAACGTAAACTTGCAAAAAAAAAAAAAGTACAAGAAAACTTCAAGAAAAACAAAAATCAAATGAGGAACGAGTAAAACAAGCGCTGAATGGGCGCGCGCGGCAAGCAAGTGAAGAGCTGGAAATGGGGCTCGTATGCTGGTCGTAAGTGGCAGCTAAGATTGCAACAATGCGTTGGTGAATTCATTGCAAATAAACATTGTTGCTATTGTTGTTGCTGTCGCATTCGTTGCACGGCTTTAATGTAAAAACATCTTTCACAATTTGGCTCGCAGGCTTGCCATGGGAGCTCCACACAGCGGGGGGTGCATTGAAATTGCGGTCGAGTCATTTTAGCGGAGCCACAATGGGACGACGACGCTCCCCCTTGCCTTCCCGTTTGGCCTTTGTGGCATTCGCCAGTCGCTGGTGAAAGAAGTTCTTATTGTCGTGCTACAATAGTTTAATATCATGCAGCGGCAGCTACAGTTGTTGCATGCCACAAAACTGAAATGATTGCTTGGAGAAAAGGCGCTATACACATAAAGGTACTCGTATGTATGTATGTATGTACGATATGAGTGCGTACTGTATGAATGCATAGTGGCATTTCCGTATGTTGTTGTCCTATGTCATGCCACCAGGCGTTGCATTTCCGTTTCCTGTTGCGATTTCATTACGCTGTCTTTGGAGGAGCTTAGACGTGAACAAGAAAAAAAAAAAATTTATATCAGCGCCTCCAACTGTGCCGTTGACGGCTATTGTGCCACTATGTGGCATATTCCACAATAGTTCATATTTGTTGTTGTTTTGTGGCATACAGCAGCACCTTACGCGCATCAGCGTTGTGCATTATGGTAGTTTGTAGTAGCAGCATGCAACTGCCTTTGTTTCGCCAACAAATTGACTTGTTGTGATTATTTGTGATTTTTGCTTGCCTAAGATTTTGCTAGCCAGAGAAAATGTGTGTTTGTGTGCGGGTTTTTCAGTTGCAGTAAGGCTCAGATGGTTTAAAAAAAATGTGCGTACCAAAATTGAGAACTCCCCGTTCATAGTTTCTATTCGTCACAAAAGTTCCATTACTTTTATTTCTACATACATTTTGGGATCACTCAGTGAGAGCTGGATAGTTTGTGGGAATTATAGATTTTCGTTAAATTCGCATCCTTGTTCAATAGTTTGGTTCAGAGAAGTCTTCGCTTTGTATTCTCACCGCTGACAGAAACATTCCTTGAAATTTAAGAAAATATTGTGTCTTCGAAAAAAAAATCTTTGTAAAAAAAAGGTAAATTGAGGTATCATTCTCAAATCCATCAAATACACTTTTGCTTTGATTCCGACCGGTACCTTCTTATTTTATTATAAATTTCGCCTGCAGCATTTCGCATGTGATTGACGCATTAGCCGGAGAAAAAGTCTCAGACTCTCGTCGCAAGTTATATGATCTTACTGTACAGTAGGAGGCATCAGCTGATGTCTGATCGTAACAAATTGCAAGATCGTGAGGTTCGAGGAATTGAAATTAAAACTGAACGCCCCCTTTGAGGCGAGGATGAGTGAGAGTTTTCATCTTTAGTCCTGGAAAGACTTGCAGAGTTTCATTTATTAAAATTTGCCGCGCTCCGTTTATGTATCGTCATTCTTATGCCAGAAACATGAAGCCAAGTAAGAATGATGGGACAATTTTCACAATCATGCTTCTTGAAGTAATATTTTTCCTAAGCCTTTACACACGCTATAAACTACATAGATGAAGTTTTCTCGCTTTAAAATGCATCTGAAAATGTTTGGAAACTTTATTTTTTTTTTCGTAGTTAAAAACTATTTTATGCTGCATTGCTAAAGTAGTTGGTGTTGTTGCTGAGCAAGCTACTCTTATTTAGTTATTACTCGCATAATAATGCAGCCGACTCATGTCGGCTCAGTCTTTATTTCGTATACTTTTACTTGCATTCCTCATCGCGTGCGCGCCCCACCTACCTGCGGACGCATAAAACAGCAGGTAAAATGCGCACGCCACTCCGCCCGCTGCCGCAAATCCCATTGTCACTTTAGTTATTGCACATATTCGTTTGGCTGTAAAAAATGTATTCGCATATTTTTCCGTTGTCGCTTCATTTGTGCAACTGCGTTGTGTACGGGTATGTCACAGTTGCTGCTGTCGTTCGCTGTGCTCCATTGCCATTGTTGTAGTCATTGTTTCTGTGCCGTTGCATGCAACACAACTGTGTTGTCAGTCAGCATCTCCGCACCGAGCGCCGCCGACATTCGCATTGTCAACATCATCATCTGGGCATTATTTTCAACTCACAATCTGGGTGTTCACTATTTTTGTCTTTTAATATTTTTTTTTTATTTTTTTTTTGTTATTACTCTTCCCGCTGTTTGTGTTTTTAGTGTGAAATGGGTTAAGAGAGCATGTCGGTGCCGTGCGTAGGGAGCGGAGAGGGTGGAGAGAGCGGAGCGAGGCAAATTAAAACATTTCGTTCGGTGTTTCTCGAAAATGATTTTTCCGGGTCTGGCAAGTAATGCTCATTTTAGCATGTTGCAATTACAACAAAAACAAAAAAATAAAAATGAAAAATTTACAACACCTTGCGCGGAGGTGAAGAGATATATTGACAGCTGCGTTGCGGGCGATTTGAGAAGCAGCAGGGTTGCCTTGACGAGCGTACGCTTGGTTGACAACACCAAAAGTTTTAAAATTAAAATATTTTAGATGATGATGCTGACTTGTGATTATTTATTTTCAGATTTTATGAAGAAAAGTTATTGAAATAAAAACTGAAATACGCGCGTACTTTTTATTATCGCAACGGCTAAGGCCTGTTTTGACTAATGACAAATTAAATAACTCAAAAAATAAACTTACCCCCGAATTCAGTAAGCAGTCTCAGTCTCTAATAGAGACAAAAGTCACAATTTTAGACCAGTTGGCATTCATTAAATTCAAAATAAAGCATCTCGTGTCAAAATAAAGTCTCTAAATTGTAACCTGGTGTTGAGCAGGTCACAAAAAATTAAAATACAAACCAAAGAAAAAAACTCAAAAGCGAGAAAAAGCAATAACCTCTGGCTCATTTCGGGACTATCCTTATCCTTGCACATTCATTGTTGTTGTTGTTTTAGATGTATAATATTAAATCTCTTAGAGTTTATATGACATAGTGTTAACCTGGCATTATTTTAAAATAAATTCAGCTTGAACCTGATATCTCTTTCTCAATAAAAAAAGTAATCTAAGCCATCGTTCTTCGTTGTAAATCGGCTTCCCAGGCTCTTTGTCGTCATTCGGGAAAATATTGTCTTTTGCTATTTTCAGTACCGCGTACAGTTACGGTCGGTCTATCAACGAATATGTCAAAGTGCTCATCGGCTATTTACATTGAACGAACAAACACAGACGAGGGTCTGAATATTCTGATTACTTTCGGGCGCAAGGCTTTACTCTGAATGCAACCTAGAGAAGTATATAAAATTTGATGTATGTCATACGCACATACATATGTACATATGTATATAGGACGACTGAACATTTCAATGACACACACTTTACCAAAATGTGGGATTTAAGTTTATTTTAGTAGTTACTACCTCACTACTTGTAAGCATCCAAAATGCATTAACGCCAAAGTGAAGCTCCTCATAATTTACACTTTTAGTTGCACGCTTTGGATTCACAAGAGAAGTTTGCGAGCGGCAAATACCTAACTGTAAATGAATTACAGTTCTCAACAGAAATTTGTATTTAAATGCGAGCATTTATAAAAGTATAATGCCATGCATATCATTCATAATAGAGAAAAGAAATGAAATTACATAAGTTAAAACCGAAACAAAACCAGCCATGCCACAAGTGTACTTACACACTACTTATGACAGTATGCGTGTATGTGTGTGTGTGTGTGTGTGTAAGTGTTACGCAAGAATTTAAAAAAAAAAAAAACAGTGTCCGTACTCTAATGTTGCAGTTATAATTTTTTTCCTGCTTCAATTTTGCCACACGCGGCATAGCCGCAAAGTCGCTTGTTTTATGCAAATGTTGCATACTTTTTTGCGTTTGCTAGAAGAAAAAAAAATTATTATGATAATTGCAAAAATATAAAAGGCACATCACGAATTCCGTTTCATCTTTATTTTATGAAGGCGCAGCGCCGGCGAGTTGGCGGCACAAGCCAGAGTAACACATAGGTGATGAGTATGCGAGCAAAAAAAAAAAACAAAAGCAAAAAACTGCCGCAGCGAATGGAGATTATGCGAATTATGCAAACATTATTTTTTCCAAAGAGCACATCAACACATTCGCCACTTGCAGCTGTTATGGGGCCCAGTTTTCTGGTATACTCGCTACGCCATTTTATACATACTTCTCGGGATCCCGAAATCCCGGGGTTCAGCGATCCCGACCTTTTTTAACTCCCGAATATGCCGGCATAAGTCTAATTAAATACCGGAATTGTAGAAAATATTGATTTTAATAGGATTTTTTTTTTAAATATTGAAACATTCTTAAAAATTTCGCATTTTAAAGGTAAAACAAACCCTTTAGAAAGCTCGAAATCGACAAATAACACAGCTTGTTAACTCCCTTTATCAGAAGGTTTGGTAAAATAAATTGATAGTTTTTGTAATGAGGCGATGTCCAACAAAGAGCATTTAACAGTGCTTCTCCACTGGTTGTATTGCTTTTTTTTACTGAAGGATAATATATTATTATTTAATATTGGTCTCAAACAGTGATTATGTACCAAATTCCATTATAGTATACCAAATATGTATATTTGTACTTGAAGTATATATTATTTTATATGTGTGTTAAATTTTAATGTTATTTTGTATGCTTCTATAATAAAACGATTACAGACTTGTTACATTTTTTGTCAAATTAAAAATTACGAATCAAAACTTTTTGAAATTCGGGATCCGGCACAGATCTCGAAAGTCCCGGGATCAACAAAATGTCCAAAATTGACATCCCTAGTACCTATGTATGTATGTATGTAGGTATGTATGTGCGTATGTATGTATGTGCGAATATGTGGGTGTGTGTGTATGTAGTATTTAGTATTACCATTTGCATAAATCGCCTACCAACGCAAATCCTTTTTTTCGTATAAGTTGCTTTTAACTTTTAAAATGTATTTTTTCCATTGACCCACGCCAATCGGTAGCTCCAAGATCCAGAGAACAACAGATCGTATAAAATCTGATAACTGATGATGATGATGATGTCCTTAGATTGAGAACAGTTAAAATGCGTATATGTCCAACTACACGAAGCATTTAATGCAAATAAAGAGGCCAGCCACATGAGATCCATTTGAGCGAAGACTACGTCGAAAAATGATTCATTCACAAAACTATGCAGCCCTGCCGCATTTAATATAATTTTCTGAAAGGCTAAAGCGGGAGGACGCAAATAAGTTTTAGAAAGACTTCACTAGACGAACAACAGCGACACCTTCAGTGAAGTGTATACACACATTCATATGTGGAAATATCAAAGCACACGCGCTAGGCTGTACGTTTTGGGGCTTTTTGCTGACACCCCTAAGTGCTTAGTTTTTGCCCTACAAACAAGTTAACAATACGGAAAAGATTTTAATTTTCAAATTAAATCGTGTGGCAAACACGTTTCATTTCCCATCCAAATATTATGGAATTTCGTAACTTTTTGCATTTAATTTCTTTCTCAGAAATCAAAAACAAATTAAGAGTACAAATAAAAAAGCTGTAAAAAATCCTTAGCACCTAGAAACCGACACGAGCATGCGTTATTTCAAAGAAATTTAAGAAGAATGTCAGTAAAACAATTTTAAAAAATCAACTGTAGTTTTCAACTCGAACTTTTTATACTCAAATTGAAGTGTTAGAAAACCACGAGCTACTAGAATATAATTTTTTTTAAACTCTTATTTTAAACTAATGACAAATTTATTTGCCATCCAATAAAAGGGTTCCAGTTTAAGCTTGAATAACTTTCGGAGAAGTGAATTTATAGAAAAATCACTTTGGACCTTTCCTGTAGAGCTCTAATCGTATTATTTTTTTAGAGGCGAAAAATCATTGCAAGAAGTTTACAAATTCTATGTACTTTGTACGGAAAAAGTTGTCTAATTTTGGCACAATTTAATTTAAAAATTGGATATCCTTTTAGCACAACAATTAAAAATCTAGCAGCGACAGCAAAATCACCAACTTGCGATATGAGGAACACCGTCGTATATAAATACTTAAAACATGTGCGGTTTGCCACACATCGGTGCAGCCATTTCGGAGAGTGTGGCGTAGAAGTTGTGAGGAATAGCAAATTTGCATTGGCTAATATGTACGAGTATTTTGCCTTGTTCGTGGCTGCGTATTTTTATTATTTACCAGTTCTAGCTGCTGCTCACTTTTTGCTTTTTCTATTTAAGATACTCACATTATATATTTTTTTCAGGTGCTCTTATCTTCTTAACATTTATTTACTTTTCAAAAAGAAAAGAAAAACATGTTAATTTGTTTGCGAGACACGCATGGAGAGTACACGTTCTGCAGCTTGAATATGGATGCATGCGAATATTTTAGGAGGTTTACTTTTTTCCTGTTTCGCCACTCTGTGTTTATTAATGTGAATATAATATTTAAGAGCTTTCTAAAAATTTAAAAGCTCTTGAATACTATTTATGTAGTTAAGTGAAAATTTAATTTGGTTGCTTTTACGGCTAATAAAATTTAATAATAAAATATTTTCAGCGGTTAGAATTACATTAGGAGCATTTAGAACGACTCCAATCAACAATATGCTTTTCGAAGCCAATATTTCCCCATGGGAAACAAAAAGAGACTTCCTCACCAACAAATTAATAAAAGTTCTCAAGAACAGTTTTAATACACCTCTTTTAAAAATAGTTCAATCGTATAAAAGAAACAAACTTTCCCCAAAAATACCTTTAGCAGTTAGTAGGGCCGTCCTCAACAGTAAGAAACTTAACCTCGCCTTTCTTCCCCCCCTTAAACCAATTTAGACTAACCTACCTCAATGGAGGTCCATAAAATCAATAGTTAACACTGAGCTACGAAAATACGGAAACACCTCACATAAATTACCAACAAGCATTCGCCCAGATAAAGGATGAACACAAAAATTACACTTTTCTCTACTCAGATGGCTCCCAACTAAACAAGAACGACCGGTTTCAGTGTTACTACTGAGACTGAAAACATAATCGCATCCAACTTAGCCCCGTATAGCACAGTATTTTCGGCTGAATTAATTGCCATCATGGCTGCGGTTGAATTAATCAAAAACAAGAAAGGAAAATTTGTAGTTTGCTCTGATTCACTCTCATCCCTGGACGCTATTTCCAATATTGACAACAATGACTATTATCCTAGCACGATTTGGAAAATTCTAACCGAAAATTATCCAAAAATCCTCTTATTATGGTCTCCGGGCCATGCATTTATAAAAGGTAATGAGTTTGCCGACAACGCAGCAAAATACGCCACCAAAAATCCAGTCTTAACAATCGCTAACCTAAATACTAACGACATAGTTGAATCCGTTAAAAAGCAATTTCAAAAACAACACAAATCAGAGACCTGGCGTAAATGTTCTTCTTGGTACAAAGAACATAACACAGAAAAACTTTCCTTAAAGAACTTCCTAACACTTACTAGTACGGACCCTTCGCTATCTAGAATGGATTGGGTAAAATTTACACGACTTCGTTTGGGACACTCAAAGCTGACTCATCTTCATCTCATGGACTCCACAACATCCCGACTACTTGCAAATACTGCAACAGTGCTTGAATTTCCATTGTTTTTTCAACACTTATAGAAACCTCGTCTTCCGAAAATATCCAAAAAAAATGCTTTAATTTTTAAAAATATCTAAACTTTACAATGAAATCTAGCATATGCATCTACGTTAACAGATATTATTTATGAAAATAAACATTAAGTTAAAATTATGTTTTTTTTTTTTTTTTTTTTATAAGTAATAAATACATTATAAGAAGTAGCTGAAGGCCATGGCTTCTTTAACTGGGTTTATAATTTCCAAATATAAGCTCCAGTTCGTTATAATAATAATAATAATAATAAAATATGTTAGCAATATTTTTGTTAGAAGCTCAAATTTTGCATTCGAAAATAATGGCGAGGTGCTGTTGAATTCGAATTATATTTTATGAAAAGCATATGAAACATGTTTATCAATAAAATTTCCGCACACTGGCATTTAAAGTCGCATCTGAAGCTAGTTCGCCAAACTGTGTCTCATATGCGTCCTTCTTCAAATATTTTTTGAAATCAATAGTTTTGTTATAAAAACAAGGTTTCAGATTGACTTCAGAAGTGCTCATTTCTGGAAAGAGGTTGCTTGCTGCCATCAAGATCTTTGGAGTGGGAAGTGGAAGAAACTTGAAACTACGTTTGTATTCGAACTTATTAAGAGGTCTCATATGGGCTGGCATTTCGAAGAGACGTGGCTTGGCCTGACGATTTGGTTTAATTTCAACGGCGCTTTGTTTTGCCCTTTTTCGCAAAGAGATGTTGCACCTTCGTTGCACAATAGTGGTATTGAAGCGAATTTCGGGTTGTCTGTGGGGCACTTCGTGTGTGCGTACCGAAATGGGCACCCTGCCTGGTTTATTTTCTTGGTGCAGTTTTGTAGGCGGCTCCTTCTTCTTCGTCAAGATATTTGTAGCGAGCGGCTTCGATGCCGCATATAATTCCGTCTCTGGCAAGCGGAATAGTCGCCGATGACCGCCACCAGACACGTGACTCCAGTCAGTCAAGTTCGTTTGCTTAGTTTGTACTCTTTGGCCTTTGGCACAAGGACAAAAGTTTCGTAATCGTATGTCGTAACGGCCCACGGCTGGCTGGAAGCTTTGGTGGCGCGGCACAATGCTGGAGACTTTGTCTGGCACGTAAGAGCGCGGCAGAAATAGATGGGGATTTGGTTTTTTCGTGCGGCTGGGAGGTACTCTGAGGGTAATCGATTATACATAAATCTAGATAAGTGGATTTGGAGAAAAGTAAAGATTTGTACATACACGTTGTGAGCGATTGTATGCTGTTGAGGATTATAGTGCATCGGTGATACGTCCTCAGCATCGTGATACACCGATACACTCGCGGTAAGTTATAGAACTTCCATTGGCCGTCTGCTGGTGTTTGCTTGGGGAACTGCGCAATCTTGGGACGCAATTTATGCCAATACGCGCCGCCTAAACCACGACGACTCTCGTAGGGTCGCTTCGTGGTATCATGCACGTTTGGAGGCAAATTGTGAAATTTGCTGTTGGCAAAACCATCTGCCTTCTTGGTTGTTCGCAAATTCTTGCAAGGCGCAGGATTTTTAGTATACTTTCCAATTAATTTCTCATTTAACCTTCTCGTTTTTGTGTTTGGCGATTTGTCTGTGTTGAGGAAGCAATTGCAGATGAATGAAAAAAAAAATTTAAATAAAATAAATTGCGATTCGCCAACCTTCTGTGCAGGGCCTCTGGTAAATGTTGCCCGTTCTGTTTATGTAAATGCGACTATTTCGCAAGCTGATTCCTTCAAGAAATTCGATTATTAGCTCTTGGCACATACTCTTATGCGAACCACTTACGCGTAGAAAGGAACATGGGCAAAGCTAGACGTTCTGACAAGAAATTTAGGTGATTTTGATCGCCTCCCTTGGTGGTCATTTCTATTATCTAAAGGATATCCACCAAAACGTTAAAAGTACGGCGAATCGGATGATTCAGCGCTCGAAATTAGTTAATTTTATTATTTTGTATTAAAATCAATTATAATTAAAAGCCACCTATTACTTTCTGCTCTGCTACTTGCTTTGCTTAAACGTCAGGATAACCAAAGTACATTCTCCTATCCTTCAAAGGAAGTGGTATGCTGTTTATATTTCTCAAAAACAACTTTTATTCGACAATAACTAACAATGTTCATGCCGTAAATGTTAACTGTAAAATTGTTGCAGTCTCTTGATTATACACACAACTCCTTCACAGAAGACTTCGGAGAGGACTTTGTAGTCGTATGTGTGGGCACTTACAAATATTTATTTGCAGATAATCGAAGATTTAGTGCAGGCAATGCAATTTGCAGCCAATGGGCGGCACGTTCAACATCTTCATCTTGGTTTGGAAGTCATACAGTAAATTCCAAGTGTAGCTGAATTGTGGGAAATTATTTTCTTTTTTCTTAGTTTATGGATACGTTAGCTTGCATCGAGAATGTACGAGTACTAATAAATAAAAATACGTAATACATAAATAACACAAAAATGTTATAAATAATGGTAAAAGCGGGTGAGGAAAAGGCTGGTCTTAAGGGCGAAAATGATTGGCTGCGATGCACATTTTTTGAAAAAATTGAATTTTTAGGGGAAAATAAAAAAAATTTTTTTCAACTTATAAATCATTTAAAACCTCATAAACTATTTATGACTTTGGCTGTTGGTTATAATTATTTGTCATTATCGCATAAAATCACAATTAATCTAGAAATTACTTTTAACTGATGTTTGTTTTTTTCATTTTTTAATTATTTATGATTGTCCTTGATTGCATGAAAGTAGTCATATATTCAGTTATATTTTATGACATTTAATCTTTCTTGCAACATTTCTGTGTTTTATTTATTTCGCAGCTTAAGAAGGTTTTTTATTTTATCACGAATAATCGAGAGAATGAGAACTAATCAAAATTTATAAAAACCAAAAAAAAAAAATTTCATAATAAAATTTTCAAGTTTCAGCGATATTAATAATCAAATAAAATAGAAAAAAACTCAACTTACAAATAAAAATGAAAGACAAATTTCAAAAAGAGTTTTAAAATAATCGAGCAAATCATTAATTTTTTATTGAATAGTGACTTATCATGATTACGATTTAAAAAAAAAGTGCAACAGCACTGAAGTGTTTTATTTTTTGGGACTTGGCAAATTTGAGAAAAATACTCGATTGCGATGAAATGAAAACTTTATTAAAATCTTTTTCCTATACAAATTTCCGTTTTAATGGTTTTCTCAAATGTTCGCACTCTCACAATTTGCTTTTTAAACTCAGCAAATGAGTATTATTGTATTTCCTCTTCGAACGATGATTGTCTGTCCGGCAATGTTTTTAAGAAATCCTTTAAATCGACGGGCTTGCTAAATGCACGCGGCACTTTGTACACCTCGCCAGCTGCTAACTGAGGTAGCAAATCTTTTCTGGTAACCAGCAACTTCGGAGTTGGCGGCGCTGGAAACTTAAAGGGGCTCTTACGTAGCGAGGGTTTGAAAACTGGTTTCATGTGCGCGGGTATTTCGAAGAGACGCGACTTGATCTCATGCAATGGCGTTTGAGTGATCGAATGATCTTGCAGTCGGCGCTCGGCGGGCAAAGCGTGCTTCAATTGCTGCAATTGTCTGGCAGTAAATACTGTGGGATGATGATCCTCGTCCCGAAAGCGTGCTGCGCCACCGCCAAATACTATTTTCCTCTCGTTGTGTATTTGCTTGCGCTTGGTCGTCTTATAGATGCAATTGAAACGTATCTTGGGTTCCAGCGAAATGTCATGAAAATCGATATGCGAGATGCGCTGTCTGTGTGGTGCGATAATCATATTAATGTATTTGTAGTCATGATATAGCTTGAGTGTCTTCTCAAATTGTTTCGCTTCCTTTGACAAAACGAGTGGCCTTGGTCGGTGCTGCTTCGAGCCCGGCAAGCGAAAGACGTACGTGTGACCATGGCCGGGTACGTGGGTAAAATCAGGCGCACAGTGCAAATGTGCTTTGATCTTTTTATAGGGTATACGACGGAACCTCTTACGTTTCTCGCGATCGACAAGGAGCGGTAAGCCAGGTGTAAATATTTTCCTGCCACAGGCGCAATGCTTCGGAAATCGCACCTCATACCGACCCACAGCCGGTAGAAAGCTCAAATGGCGGGGTATTATGCATGACGGATATTCGGGTACACAGGAATGGGGTGGGAATAAGTGAGGATTCGCCTTTTTTTCAACTCTAGGTGGCGCCCTGTGCACGAAAAGAAAATTTTAACTACCTTAAATGAGTGTGTGAGGTGCGCAAGACTTACAAATTGTACGCGATGGTATGTGCCGTAACATTATACTGCGCGGCTGATGGTTCCGAGGGCACACGAAACACCAAAGCAGGATCGGTTATCATACAGCGACTCGTAGCACGTCGACTGCGCGCATCTATCGTCGAAATATTTAAGTATGAACATAGGATTCTACAAGCATTTTGCGCCACTTACGGGTGAGAAATACTCCCTTATGTCTGTTGCAAGGCAGGTTCAAACGATCAACAAGTGGCGGCAAGTTATACAATCTCCATTTCGTTTTGGGCTTTTTCGCCGGAGTCATTGTTAGCCACGGCAGGGAAGTGTTCATATTTGTGATTTCCTCAGGTAATTTTTTCCAATACGCACCGCCGATGCCACGACGACTAGCGAAGGGTTCGTGAGTGGTGTTATAAACATTTGGTGGCAGATGGTAGGACCGACTCTCGCTCAAATCGCGTTTGACCGTCGACATTCGTGTGTAGAGACATGGTCCGACTGCTGCCGGATATTCGCCGATCAGTTTTCTAGCGCGATCCTTACTCTTTGTGTTCTGCGCATTCTCTAAAGCGAATAAGGGGTCGAAGCTTAAGTGAATTCCCTGGCTCAATCTTATTAAGATTTACCTGAGTTGCAAGTTTTTGTGTAGAATTCTTGCTTTTTGCTCAAATATGTCGACAATTTGCGAAATTCATCATTTCTTACACGGTTTTCTGATCGATTGCAATTTATTACTGGCAGATATCTAAATACATATTTGTGTAATGCTGGTAGGAATACTCACGACTGGCCAACAAAAGTGGTATGCTTAAACGTTCCGGCACGAAGTTTATTTGGCTGAGCCCACATTCTTCGCCAGTCATTTCGGTTAGTTTTATTTTAGTGAAAACGTTACGCGATTTAGATTCCGATTTTCTTTTATATTTAGAATTTTAGTATTTGTAAAAACAAAATAAAAAAAAATGTAACAGATCAATCGTATTTTAATAGACAGTACGGTGATTCAAAATGAAAAAACATTGATCAGTTAAATAGTGTAAACAACTTTAGAAATTTTCAAGCCAACTTTTTTCATTTAAATGTCGCGTTGAACAAGGAGCGTTGTGAAGGTGATTGTTGCAATCTTAGCAGAGTATGTGTGAGAAGTCGAAAATCGGTTCTACGATACCCTCATTTATGTACGGCCATGGACTTTCATCAGCAGCGGATAATAAGCATTTGACAATATTTTTGCTTAAAAAAGTTGTCTGCGTAAAAATTGCGACACTCTCAAACGCTTGTTAGTAAGCGTGTTTTATGCCTGTGTGAGTAGAAATATTTGCAAAATCCTGCATGACTTTTAATGTCTTCTCCTCTCTCTACAATCAGTGACATCTTTTTTCCAAAACCCTTTGCCTTACACGTAAATTATTCCTGTTTGCACATTACGTAACTTCTTATCTTCGCACAATTAACGCAATAAACTTTCATGTTACTTCTTGTTCGCTTTAATTCTTTTTATGTGTCTAGCATAGTTAATAAACATTTCGCGTTTTTATTGCCAGACTTACAACGCATTTTATTCTTATCTTCCTTAAAGGATATGCATATGAATATATGAATTTCCCGAACTTCCTTCGAGCGCGAATGGGGTTATTTGAAATGAAAAGGATACAGGATGTACACACACACACACACACACAGAAACGCATCATGTGCACATACTCTCTTTTCACACATTTTTTATGTGACTAAAGCTCTGTTAAGATATTTAATGTGTTGAGCGCTGTAAAAACGCTTCTTCTGTAAAGGGAGTTCTTTTTTTTATGCCAAGTTTTTATGCATACAATTTCATTTTAATTGCAATATAATCCAAAACAATTGTGTTCGTCATTGAAGTGCTCCATTGATGAGTAAATTGCCTGGCATTATGTTTTGAATCAAATTAGTACCAAAGGCGCCAGCGTTAGAGTCAACAAGTTCCACGAGCTTCAACTTAAGCCAACTCTTCTCAATGCTGTTGAATCAAGGTGAACCACTTATTTGAATGGGAAATTTAAAGAGCAAAAGGTAAAAACATTAATTCAGTTGCACTAACAATCGTTGCAACAATCGTAACAACACACAATTTCACTACACAGATAAATTGTACTTACTTAGATGTGCGTGTGTGTGTGTGTGTGTGGAAAGCGACACTTTTCCATTAAAAGGAAAAGCAACTTTCGCATAGCAACTAAATAAAACTATTCTAATTCTGATGATCTCTCTCACTTTTTATCTTTTTATCTTTTCGTGGTCGAATTGTTCCTCCAGCTGACCAACTTTGAAGTAAACTTGTTTCATTAGAGCTTTGTAAATGCGAATACAAATACTTCTACATATACAAATGTGGTGTTAGTTATAAAAGCAATAACTCTATTTTTATTAGTTATGTGCTTTGTTCAATAATAAATTGATTACAAAAAAAAAAAAACAATGCTTTAAATTATAATTCAAATATTTTCTTCTCCCTCGCTGACAAGAAAATTTATCCAAAAATAAATTTATGAGCTATTACTTAGGTTGTACCTCGATGACAATGTAATATGAAATTGTGAAGTAATCCGCTGGGTGGCGCAACAGTCGAGGTATTTAGAAAAATTGCATTTGGTTCGTCGGTTCATATTCAGAGACCAATTTATTGACCACAAAAGAAAGTGGACGCTTTAGAAGGCGTTGGAGTCTATAAATTTGCAACATTTTTCATTTCATTATACTCGCACTTATTTATCAAGCGGAACAAAAGGAATTTCTTAATAAAAATTAATTCAAAACTTAAAACATACATTTGTCAGTTGATAAAGGTCATAAAGGAATGTGTTTAATTGTTTAAGTTTTAGTGAACGTCTATGATATGCACGACTTACTTGCAATTGAACTAACAACTGACTTTTCATCTCATTATTTCACTTGTCTGTTGCATTTACAATAAAATAACTAAATCTAAATTGCATTGCGTTGAAAACACTTGCACTTTACTCGTATTTAAATAAATATATTTTTTTTACAAGTGGATGTATTTGCCTTTTTCAATCAGCTTACTCGCGGACTTCGGTGCTTACTCGTTGTGTAGCTATTTAGATTGCTCAGCTTCGTCGTTTGTTTGTTTCTCGCTTGGACAAAGTTTTTCATTACAAATTTAAAGGAATTTCAAAGGGGCGTTGCCATGAAATGCATCGAATAAGAAATGTTTGAAAGCTAAACCACTGTAAATATTACACAAGGAATAACTTTATACAACAATGTAAGTAGGTGTGTGTGTGTGTGTGTGTGTGAGTGTATAGAAATATGCACCTAAGCAGATTAGTAGACACATGTTGGTTACATTCATACACAGCAAATATTTGAGCTCCAACGTTTCGCTCCCTCTAAATATGTGAAAAGTAATTTACTTTTATAACTTTAATAATTTGTTTTTTTTTTTTTTAAGATTATTTATTACTTTGAAACACGCTTTTTTGTGGTTGAAACATTCAAGTAATTATTGGTTACTTCGTATTTATTAATTGCAAAGTTCGCAAGTTGCGATATTTTGAAAGCCGCGGTTTAGAAGCCAAATTCGAAATCAAGCAAAATAAGAAATTAAGCTTTTGAACACAATTCAGCCTCACTTTCCATTACAATTTACCTTAGCAACGCCCTCGGCAAGTCATCTTTTACTTTAAAGCTCCAAATAGTAAATATGTATGTCAGTAATTCACTTTGTATGAAATTAATTCGAGCGTTAAAGCAAATCGTAGAGTTATTGAATTCTAATGATAGCAGAAATAATGAAAATTTCAGCAAATATCATGAAAACGAGCACACATGACAAGAAAAAGCAAAAAACAGCGAAATTCATCTTTTCGAATGGCCAAAGCAGGACAGAGTATCCCTTCGGCGTTCGATGTGTGTGTGTGTGCGTGTATGTGCCAAGGGGTGGGAGGCAATCCTGGTGCAGTGGTGCGGAATTGCAAAACTCAATTGGTTGGAAGCGGTGATGTTGCACGAAGCGTTTTGCTTAACTCCTACTCGTCGGTATCTCATAAATTATAGATTAGAAAGCATGAAAGCATTGACTACGCCGCAGTTTGGTTTGTCGTCGTCGATTTCCTTTTTTGTTTTTAGCAATTTTAGCTGTGGTCAATAGAATAAAGATTTTTTATTACAGACTTCTTTTTTTTTAATAGTCATTGCATTATTGATGAAGGTATGATTTTTGAATTAAACATTTGGCATAAATTGAATCAGTGCGATAGCAATTTGTAGTAACAGTTTCACATTCAAGGGGCTGTAACACTCAACAAACTTCATGAGAAAAAGTCTACATCAAAGAAAAAATTGAGTTACGATTTGTATGACAACTTTCACTGACTCGGCGGTGGCAACTTTTTGATTTAAAAAGGTGAAAAACGCAGAGATGTGGCAGAGATAAGTCTGTTGGTCAAATTAAGATTTAATAGAAAGCTCAGATTTTTAATTTTAGCGCTCGAGTTGTATTGACTTTGAGTTTAAGACTAGAAGTAATTTTTATTTAGATTTGTTTTGTTAAGCGCTACAAGGATTTCAAGTTTTCGCGTGCATCCAATTAAATTGTTTTTTTATCATTACAACGGCATGAGATCTACAGCAGTATCCTTGTCAAAGCACAATAAATCCTTTGACGCATTAATGAAGTACACTGTGTTTATTAGCTTCCAAAAACTTTTGAATCTCCTGTTTCTATTTTAGTAGAAATATTCGAAAAATCCTACACTACATAGTTGAAAAAAGGAAGAAATTTTGAAAACGTGACACTCTCTTTCTGTGCAATTCACTGCAGTGGCAAATTAATGGCCCAAGGTTAACCCCAAATGGGGTAAATTTATTATCAAAACGAAACGACTGCAAGGTAATTGCCACGTAACCGACTTCATCGAACCTTTCAGCCACAAAATAAATAGACAAAATTACTGAAACAAAAGTACGAACAAATGCACCAACACGCTCGCACATACATACATACATTTAGTTGCCTTTCGCCGGAGTGAGTTAGTCGAAATGCACGCACTTACACACACACACACACGCATTTGTCACTCATTTGCATCGAGCGTTTGCACAACTGTCGCCGCCACCGCCGCAGCCGCCCAACCCTCAAGTGTGGAGCTTCATTAGAGTAAATTGCAACGTGACGTCGAATAAATTCGCTGAACTCACACGCCCGTGTGAGAGTCTGTTTGCGTGCGCAACGTTGCAGCTGCCACTTTGGAATTGTAACACGACCCACACGATTTGCACGGCACAGTGGCGGGCACGGAGGCTACCGACGGCGACAAATAAGCGAAATTTCGAATTTAACAACCGAATGCACCGCCGACAGCATCATTGCTGGGGTGGACCCCACGACGGCGCCTACCTTTCCAATTGCCAGCAGAGCAGTGCAGTTTGCGTGCGGGTATTTGCATTATTAGTTCGAGCAAGTAGCTACAGCAACAACTACATACATACATCGACCAGAACGGACGAGCAAGCGCCGCTATACTTTCACAGTTGCTGCGATGGCGCGAACGTGTTGCTAGCAAAGGTCGCGCTGCTGTCACGCTGCCTTCCCCGCCCCCTTCCACTGAATGCAAATGATTTTTGCTTTTGTTGCAACTAGTTGAACTGTTCGCGTTGTCTGTGTGGCGCAAAGCCGATTTTATTGTTGCCATGGACAGCATTTAAATGCTGTTATGCGCTTTGTTGCAAGCTTTTGGCGACGCTTTCTTCCTCTTTTTTTGTTTTAATGATTGCAACTTTTTTAGTATTTATTCTCCATTCAATTGTTTATTGCTTTCACGGCTTTAAAATGCTGCAGCGCTTGGAGTTTGCACACTATGCGCGTGTTGCACGTTGCACGCTACTCTGCGCCGTGCGTTGCATAACAAATATGCTGTGTGTGTGAATATTGAATGTAGAGCTTTTGCTGGCAATTGCAATGCGTTGCTCATTCGTTGATACTCAGTTTGAATATCAATCGCTTATATGCCGTGGATAGCTATCCGTTTGCCCTTTGTAGATATGTGTGTATGTATGTATGTACTTTTATTTATATTCCATGTTTTATCTGTGATGGACGTTGGTGACCTTCAAATGCACCAAACACTTTTATTTAATATTTGTTCTCTTTTAACTCTTGTTCTTACTACTGTATTCGAAAATGTATTCTAGTGAACGCGAAATTTCTACAGAACTCGAAATTAAAATGTATATACAAACATATGTTATGTCCATAAGTGATATTCTTAAAGAATTCGGTTCGATTTCTAGATATATAGAAAATACATACACAAGTACATATGTACATACAAATCCCATATAATATTGCTTGCCACTTATTTTTTTTTTAAATTTTAAATTAAAATATATTTCATTGGGTAATAGAAAATAATTAATCCCAAGTCTCAAACTTTGTTGAAAGTAGAAGGAAAAAACTACAAATCGTCATTTCATTTTTTTTGAACTTTTCTCCAAGAAATGTTAGCATTATTTTAAGCATAAAGTTTTATAAACCATTCGATTTAAAAAAAAATATTTCTTAGATTTTTTTGACACACTTGCCTCTACGAGTATATAACTAATAAACGCACACATACATACTTATAAAGCGAATACAAAAGTTCGCAACAGCCTTTGTAACTATAATTTCCATCAGCATCAATATCAATTGGCGTCGCCCACGAACTTCACTTGCTTAAAAAACACTTGAATAACATAGCCAAAAGGAATTTTTTAAAGAATTTACAAGAACAAACACTTAACTACATTTTTATCACAGAAATACCTAATTTGAAGCGATATTTACCACAATTTTCACATTTTTCACTCGCGCTGCGGAAACTTTTGCCTATTCGTACTACATTTGGCGGAAACTGAGCGTCACCGTGAGCTTTTTATGGATAACAAGTTTCATTTGAGATCAAACCTTTAAGTACAGAGTTCGCCCAAGAAAGTGAGAGATTCTAAAACATGGGCAACAGGTGGCGCCGGAAACAGCAAATGATCGTAGGGAAACTAGATATTGCTAAAAAAGCTCAAGGCGACGCTTAGTTTCCGATAGAAATTCAACGACTTTGTACAAGTTTCCGCAGTGCGTGTGAAAGATGTGAAAATCGAGGAGAATATCTCATCAACTTAAATACTTTTGTGATAAAAACGTAGTTAAGTGAGTATTCTTGTGAAAATTATAGAAAGTTCCATGGGGCTATATTGTTAAAGTGTTTTTTATGCAAGTGAAGTTTGTGGGCGACGACAAATATGCAAATAAGTGATGGTATTTAAGTGCGCGCGTATGTATGTATGTACGAGTGTGCATACGATTGCAACGAGCCGCAAGGGAATATGTGCATCCGCTAATGAGGCGGCAGTGAAATGGGAATAAATCAAGGTAAGCCCTAACATACCAAAATGCTGCAGGGCTTCGCCTAATTTTTACAAGGGTAGACATTTAAAAAAAAAACATTCGTATTGTTTACAAATACTTCATCAGCGGATCTGTCTTCAATTGCAATAAATAATACGCAATCCGGAGAGCGAACCCAAAGTCCGTACGAATTCCAAGGTAAACATAGAAATTAGTATGCTCCCTGTATGTACATACAATATATGTACGTATGTATGTACACAGGGGCGGATCCAGAACGTTTTTTGAGAGGGGCGAATGGAAACTGCTATTTCTTCAACTGTAATTGATTTGGGTGTGCAGTATCTCCATAAAAATGTATGTATATTTGACATGTATAGCTGATATACATAGCTTTACCTTGCAGCTGCTTGGATTTTGAAATCGAGTGGAAGCGGAGTCGAGTCATATCTGTCAAATAGCAACAAACAATTCAAATAATCAGTACCTACATATGTACATATATATTATTTTATTTCTCAAATGGATTTCTTTTTAAAATTAAAAAAAAAAACAATTAACTATTTAAAATAAATTATTAAAATATAATTTGATACTAAAAAAATTTCATTTAACAAAATACACATGTGTATGTTAAGATGTCAACCAAATCAAATGTTTAATTTAATTACCATAACTCCATTTTTAATTGATGATTTCTTTGTCTTAGTTCAAAATTAAAAAAAAATATCGCTCAGTCAACTTAAAAAACCAAAATTCTCAAGTCTTTGCTCTTCATCCGATAACTTTGCGAGTTTCCATTATATATGTTCATACATACATACATATGTACATATACATATCTATATTATGATTCAACCTAAAAAATAGCTTTAAAGATTTTTCAGTTAAACTTACAAGTTTCAAAGTTTGTGCCTCTTGAAATAATTTGACTTGCATTTAAACACTAGTTTTTATTAATTTATTTTTGTTTTTGAGTATAATACCTTGAAATCAATAAGTAAACGAAGGGCTGGTGCGAACGCATAAAAATGGTGGAGCTTCGGCATGCGTGACCCTGATGCTGATTATTTACCTTTATTGTGTCAACCTTGATTGGAATTGGAAACTATTCCACCGCTTCTCTGGCTTCTATTGCAATAGCAAAATGTTCAGACATGGTGATTGAATACTGATTTCGATTTTCATTGGAAATATTTTTAACTGTAGTTCGTCATATTTATTCGGTCCAGCTTTGCAAGTGGACTAAAATTGAATACTAATGATACATTCTATGTTGTATAAGAATATCAAGAATGCTGTATCTTAAACCGCGCCGTCAGGGCTTTGGAATTCCGATAGTGCATGTATTGGATTTTGCACCTTTTTCTGTGAGCCTTTGCGTACTTTTGCACGCACCTCCTCGGGTTTTTCAGGACGCACCAGTGGCTTCTTTTCGGGCGCTTTCATCTTCCAAACAACAATTGGCGAGGTGACTGTGCCTTGTCGGGTGTATTTCGTTGATGCTACGTATGAATATTTAACGGTCAATACAACTGCATTCATTAGATTTTTGGCAGCTTGGATCAAGGACGTTGCGCTGTCCAGACCAGATACAATTAGTTCACCACTTATATTCTGCACGTCGGCTTTTACCTTCGACGTGATTTGTATCTGATGACAATACAGTGCTATACGCTGCAAATATGCTAGTAAATCCTTTTTGGTACTACTTTCTGGGCACTGCTCAGCGATCTCCCGTGTGAGTTTGTCCAGCTTCGTGCCTGCTTCGGAGATTTTTTTAGCTGCATTAATGACATCCATAGTGGTTTTCAAAGGTCCACGGCCACGAGTAAAATCTGTCATTTCCATCATAATCATGCACATATGTTTGGCCAAGAAAATGATGTCGTTGCCTGCATCGTCCCATTTAGCCACTTCAGAGTCGAAGGTGAGTTTTTCACGACGAAACAGCTCCACTTGTTGAGCAATTTTCTGCTTATCTTCTTCAGTCATCTTTCGCATAGCTTCGCGCGCCGTACATATGCCGCTGATTTCGGGATACTCATCCACTGTTGGTACGCCGTCTTGAGCACTAGATTTGCTTCGTGTCTCCGACATGGTGTTCTCTGCCGGCTCAAATTCTGTGTCTGTGTCCAGCTCATCTGAATTGCGATTCATTAGCACTGCGCGTCGTATTTCTCGTACTCCATCATACACCAGTCGCGAGGCATCGATGAAATCATTCTCATCAACATCTCTACTGCAATTGTTGACGAGCGCGTCTACAGCGGTATCGACGCGTTGGGCAAAATTGGCCATCACCTGCTCTTTGAGTACTCTTACCGCATCCATTACTCTCTTAGTGTAAACGCATGGTTCATAGTTGTCCATTTCCGCTTCCACTACATCACAAATGCGTGCCGATCGACCCTGAATGGCACCGGCTGTGGTTCGAAGTTCTTGAGGAGCACCCATTTGCAACGACATTACGCACTTGTTGACGTCCTCTAGTATGTGATTCTCGGAAACAGCCAAAAAATCGTCGATTGTTGTAATATCATCCACTGCCTCTGTCAGAATGCGCACTTGGGCCTCCCATGCCTGGCGATAAGCTGCCATATTCTCTTGAGCCACCTTCGAGTTCGGACGCACGCATAAAATGGAAGCGGCATTGATAACCTGCGGACATAGACTTTCTATTTGAGCAGCTGCATAACGTACCATTTTTACGCCATCTTCGTTGTTCGACATGCTACATACAAGGTTTGCCACTTCCACTAACTTTTCAGCATGTCTGGTGAAAATGTCAGCCTTCTCCCTCAGTTTTGCTTCATTCCCTGTTTTCGCGCATTCAATTAGGTCGATCAGTGGTGTGGATGTCTCCAAAAAAGAATCGGAAACGTGATCTACAACAGCCTTGCGCAGTTGTCGGCGAAGATCGCGTGTCTTGCGGCACATTTGATCGATGGCCCTATCCAGACCGGGCGTGTGATCTTTTTGTCCCATATTTGACATATACTCAGACAACAAGTCCTGCAGTGCTTGTCTTACTGCATTACATTCGGCAACGATTCTTTCACGACGCTCATCACGTGTACAATCAGCGTCAGCCATTAATGCCGCCGCGCTGATGATGCTTTCCAAACGTTCCTCAAGTAGCTGACGCGAGTGCTCCTCGCTGTAAGTTAAAGTATCCATGATTATACCCTCATCAAAGTCATCCAGCGCTGCTGCTAATTCCCCGGCGCCGCTGTAGATCTCAGTTGGCTGTGACGATTTGCCTTGTGCCACATCGCTGATGGTATTCACAGCCGCACACACCTCCTTCAGTATGAAATCGCGATTCAGTTTGGCTAAATCTAGTTCTGGATGCCGAACGTACACTTTGGATGCAGTGAACAACATAGTGGAATGCTTCTTTAGCATTGCGCGTGCTGCAGCCAAATCATCGCGTAGTTGTGGATCTTTCAACTCCTGCTGTCGTTTTGCTGCTTGTTTAATCAACTCACTAGCATTTTCACCAAACTGTTCGATGTTACTCAGTAGCTCATCTTGGCTGCAGGCATTCTTCAGCTTGTTCAAATCATCTTCGACGACGTGCAACGACTTGAGCAACAAGTGCACATCCACCATGTCTGCAAGTATAAGTAGTCTGGTGACTGCAGAAAGGAGATTACGAGCAGCCCTCACCATGTTGCCACGCTTCAATGATGAACATGGATCCGCAGCAAATTCCCTAGCAGCCATGCTCATGGCATCACCAGTTTTACGTACCTCCTCAACGGCCGCCAACATTTCCTGTGTTATATCCGGATTCTCGTATGCAATTTGTTCGCCCTTGATGACGAAGTTTTCAGTGGCCTTCTCAATGGATGCCACAAGAGCGCTGGCACGTTTCGATTTTCCCTTCTTCTTCTTACTCGGCTCTGTTGTATTCACCAAAGTGGTCACTTGCAACACCAGCGGCTCCAATGTCTTCTCCACGGTCATTGTACGAATTTCCAGGTTCTTCAAATCCCATTTAGTAGCTATCTGTCCAAAATCGGAAACAACGCCCATCATAGTTGTTAAATTTTACAGAATGGACAAAAGAAAATATGTGTATAAACAAATCTAGGTTGATTTTCCTAAGCAAAAATATACGTGCGCGAAAATTGCTGCAACCACACCAAAATGAATTCGCTTCTATTGTATGTTTGTTGCTAAAAACTCTCTCTCTCTCTCTCTCAGCCACACTGAAAAATGTCTGCTGGATAAAACAGAAATGAACGCTCTCTTTTGTGGTAACTTGCACCACTCACCCATATAATCGCATTAGGGTGAACACAATTTGTTTGACAGAATTGTGCTAATTAAAAAAAATTAAATAATCACGAGATTTCCCATGTCCAGTAGCCCGTTTCTGTAACCCATTTCGATCGATGTTCTCGACTCAAATTCTCGATTTGACGTCACTCTCACTCAATGTGTTTCTGTAAAATAATTACTCGATTCAATCGATAGTCAGCTGATATGTTCCATTCCATTTCAGTAGGAATGCTCGATTGAATGTGTTTCTGTAACCAAATTGAATGAAATACTGTCGATTGGTTTTCTCACTTCCATTTGAGGTGATGACAAAAAAATTTTTCGTTAAATTCAAAATGGAATTAGTTGAATTTAAAGCAAATGTAAGTATATTTTTTTAATATATTATATATGAATAGTTAAAAAGGATTTGATGCATTTTCTTTACAGAGAAGTACGTCGGGGCGTGTTACGAATGGCCAAAAGAGGCGGTTACTGCACTTAATGCAGCAGCACCGCAGCGTTGGAAGGGGCCAATTTATGAAACCAAACGCGAGGAAGGAGCACGAAGAGGTTTGGGCTGCCGTCGCTGCTGAATTAAATGCATTGGGAGGGTCCCACAAGTCCCCTAATCAGTGGAAAAAGGTATAACTAAAATATTCTTGTGTATAGCATTACAATTTACATATGTGTGTTGGTTTTTTTTAGTGTTGGATAGACTGGAAACTCATAGCTGAAACACAATCAATTTTTATTTATTAATAAGAATTAAATATTTGTGCACACATTTCTATAATGCTTACTTTTCTCAATAATAGTTTCTCAAACATGAAGTTGTCAGTCCGATTCGATAGATTTCTTGTCGATTGGCGTTCCATTTCTCTCACTGTTTCATATTTTGTCGACTTATGCTTACAGAAACACTCGTTCTCGATCAATCGACTAATTTGGATCGAATCGAAATGACGTCACAATTATCGAGTATATTGTCGATTCCTTACAGAAACGCACTACAGGGCAATGCTTTCACGTCGTGTCAGTTTAAACATGTAAAAAGGTGGACATATTGAAAAAGCAAAAATTGAAACAATTGTAGAAGGGGAATAAATGCATCACGTTTTACAAATAAACCCTTTAAAATAAAAAAAAAACATATACAAAGCATTTGCACGGCTTTTCGTTATCTGTGGTAAGACAAAGCGGTAATTTCATCACCTGAATTATTCCAAAACGAGTCTTGTAACTATTTTATTAAATACGTTCTTTGCAGCAACTTAATCGAACCACCCTACATTGCATGAATCATGTAATGCATTCCAGAGAATTTCAGCTGCACTTCGTTCACTCGAAACGTACATATATACATTTACATCCATACCTATATATGTATACAAATGCATATATTATTTATTAGCAACTTTCTGATGGAATAATGTACATATGTACATATGTACATATGTATATTTTTCAGTTGAAAATCTTAGGTTCAGAACATAATTGAAGAGTTGGAAATTGCGGAACTTAGTTGAATTGTAAAATTGCATTTAAAATAACTACTCGAAAAACAAAGAGAGAGAGAGCAATCAATAATATTTACAAGTGTGTGTGTGTGTTTATAGAAATTCACCCAACACCTGTTTTACACGGGCTTAAATCATTGTCGTTTCTATCTCGACAAAAGAGTTTACTACGAGGAGTATTTTTAAGTTATTCTTTCGCTTCTGCATTGATCTCAGATAGCAGTAATTAGAATTTAAAACTCAACGCCTTGAGATATTAATAAATTAAGAGATAATTTTCGGTTTCTTAGTCCCATATATGTATGTATGTATGTACAAAAAAACTGACTCAAAGAAGTGCAAATTTTGTTGGCATACATTTGTAAATACTTTTTTGTTAGGCTTTAATAAAATTGAATTGTTTAGATTCAAAATTATAAAATATTTGCTGGTTCAAGTGGAAATTTCATTTGTATCGTCCGGGAAAACCAAACGCTGGGTGGGCAATGTTGAGTGAACGCAAAAATTGAGAAAGCTGTGCAAGTCTGTGAGTCACGAATTTGGTGGTTGTTTGTTGAAACCAGTTTGCTCTCTGGTGCGCTTACTGTCAACATTCATTACAGTCTTTCGGGCATTCACTATAAGCCACAAAAATTCATACATACGCAAAAAATCTGGAATAATAATTAGTTTCTAGTTTTTAATATGCGAAAATTAGACTAAGCAAAATGAAGAAGGTTTCGTTACAAGGCTACTTGAAGGAAAGGTGTGACTTGTAATTTAGTTAATTTGCTTGGAGTATTTTCCATTGCAACCGTCGCAACAACACTATGTGTAACAATATTTCCAATGAAGGTTTATTTGTATGACGCTAAGTGAATACCATTTATGTCGACTAAGCATTGCACAGAAATGAACTGGGGAGTGTTTTGATAGTTCAGCATGTATGTATGTATATACATATGTATGTATATATGTATGTAGATATAAATGTATGTATTTAATACCAGTTCAAATGCACTTCAGCTGTTCTGCGACCATGAATCATTACTTAAATCCAGTGTTGCCATACGAAGCCATAGTTATGGAAGATTTGTAGAGTTAACACGTTACGTATAACAAATAATAATTTGTTTATTTTTGTTTTTAATATTTATAGCGTCGAATTAATATTTTTCTTTTTCGTTTTAAAACGACTAACACCAACGTTGTATTTATATTAGAAATAAACAAAAATTAAAAAGTAAAATATATTGGTTGATTTTGTGCTTTCTTTATTTTTCTTTTTAATATTACATACAATAATAAACAAAAAGATAAATTAATTCAGTTTTTGTGCTCTTTGGAGATTATGTTACTTTTATGTCTTTTTTATACCTGCCTGAGCGTACTTGTACACAAGGGTATTATAACTTTGTTCGCATAACGGTTGTTTGTAACAGCAAAAAATAATCGAGAACGATATAGACATATATGTATGTATGTATATACTAAAATGATCAGAATGAAAAGAGGAATCGATATAGCCCTGACTGTCTGTCCGTCCGTCCGTCCGTCCGTCTGTCCGTGGTTACAATAACTTGAGTAAAAATTGAGATATCTCAATGAAACTTGCTCTTTGAACAGGGTAGGTTGGTATTAAAAATGGTCAAGATCGGTCAATAACCACGCCCACCTCCCATGTAACGGAAGTTTTTGAAAAATGCAAAAACTCCGTTTTTTCGGTATCTATTACAGCAAATTTAATGAAATTTGGTATTTGGAGCGATTTTGAACTAAGAAATTAGGTATTTCTGAAATTTTGAAAAATGGACGTTGCCACGCCCACTTAGGAAAAAATATCTGTATCTCAATAACAGTATTAGTTATTGTCACAAAATTTGGTGGACATATTTTCCTTGATATCGCTATTATTATCGTAGAAAATTTTTGAAATCGGATCATAACCACGCCCACCTCCAATATAACGGCCTAGGAACCACCACGGCTGCAGCCTCCAGGACTTAATACACCAATCTCTTTGGCGGCACGGACCAGATTGGCTCACGTAACCTCCTGAACAAAGCAACTTTATATGTATAAAAAATGCCGTTCTTACTGAGCCTTTCTCACTAGGTCGACATAAACTTACCACAGTAATAATTTAAATATAAAAAAAATCACCGATAAATATCAACATCGATTAGGTCAGCGAGTATTTGTCAAAGAGTGAAGGCAAATTTGTAAATCGTGTCGAAATGTTGTAACTTTATTTTTGATTTTTAAGTGCGCACATACATACATATGTATGTATGTATTTCTTTTATTTACATTGGAACTTTTAATATATCTTTTCAGGATTTGTTCATTATTTATTTTCTCTGGTAACGTTACTGCCCGAAAAAATCTAATGCCCGAATTCAGTAACTCAGTCTCATCTCAAGTCTCAAAATGAGCTAGAGATTATTGGTTTTCCTCGCTTTCACGTGTTTTCCTTTAGTTTTTATTTTAATTTTTTGTGACCTGCTCATCACCAGGTCACAATTTTGAGACTTTATTTCGAGACTAGATGCTTTATTTTGAATTTAATGAATGTCAACTGGTCTAAAATTGTGACTTTTGTATCGATTAGGGACTGAGGCCGCTTACTGAATTTGGGAGTAAAAATAAAATAGCAATTTCAACTGAAAGCACAACTTCAAAAATCGAAATTGAATTCCTTAACTCCTCACAGACGCAAAAACTATTTTACAGAATAACTATAGAGATTTTTGAGAGAGTAAGGGAGCTCTTTCAAGTTAGTTATCTTTCGATGAAGGTGTGGAATATATTTATGAATTCACAAACGAAATATATATATGTATGTCTGTCTATAGCTATATATGTATGTATTTACGTTGTAACTTAAACATGTTATCAACACAACACCTTAAAAAAAATTATTAAGAAATATGAGTTGTTGCAGTTGGCCGTATCCAACAAGTTCGCTACATAGTTGGCCAATTGTGCGATGTTGCTGTTTTGCTGTTGCTGCTGCTGTTTATTGTTTGCTAATTAATGTTTCAAGTTACTTGTTGGCATCACAGATGAGCGCAATTCGAGCGCAAAACAATTGGACACAGAGCAAGGCGAAGCAATCGCCTGACAACTACAAAACAAAAACAATAAAAAAAAGTTGTTCATAACAACAAAGAAACAGATAGTGAGGACTTTTGCAAAGAGCAGCACGTGTTGATAACTACACGTTGTTGCACAAATAAGTTGCATGTCACAGCAGGTGGCCGGGACAGAGGATGGCAGTGGCAGTGGCTGGGTCCTTGGCGCCGCAACACACTTGCTGGCAATCGAGTTGGAGACATTGCGCGCGAATTTGCAACATTTGCCACAACTAACGCTGCATGCGCTTTGCACTTAATGCAGTTTATGCTGCCACTTACCTACATACATGCCACATGCCACATGCCACACAGCAACTCTACAAACACATTCGCCTTGCTGGCACTTAGCTGGGTTAACCGAGAAGATAATAAGTGGCAGGTAGAAAGCAAAGTACTGCGGGAACCGCATTTGTTGTGCTTTGCTGTCGCACTCTGGTTTTCATGATTGTTTTTGATAGTTTTTTTTTTTTGGTTTTTGTTTTTGCTACTGGCGCTTGTTTAACCCTCTGGCAGTGCACGAAACAAGCAGGTGGCACCTAAATATGCCGAAAGCCCACTTGCAATCTAAGCCGACTCTGCGAAATTCAGATGCTGGCCGTGGCGCTGTGAGCGTTGCTGGCCATGTGGAGGCACTCATTGGGGCAACTACTCTGCCCAGAGTTCCACACACATGCACTTACACTAACAATCCTTTGTGTACTTTGCAAAGCTGGAGCGCCGAAAACGTCATCTAAAAAGGAGTCGCCCTAAGCTTTGACAAACAAAAAGCAACAAAGCTAAGGTTATGAAAATTTCAACTTAGTAACCTCTTAGTTCAACACTGAATGCGTTCGCTAGTTTTTATGCACACACACACATGAAAGTGTATGTGGCAGGCCAAAAAAATTTGCCTACTTACTAGCTTTGCACGTGCACTGTGAGTTCAGGGGGGTGGGGTTGCAGGTGTGCGTCGCGCACAAATGTGCCACATTAAGTGGCAAATGAATGTGCGCTCAAGTGACCCTTCAACTAAATTAAAGTTCTAATCTAATGCAGCAAGTTATGTGGCAAAGATAAGCAACTCGTCGCCGAGGTTATTCCACTACATTAACCCCTCCGCTGGCGAAACTACGCATGGCATTAAATATTGTGATTTTCGAATGAATCTCCATCAGATACAGGTAGTGGATTGATAGAGAACTTTACTAGATTTTAAGCGCAAAATATTCATTATGAAATTAGAAGAATTTTTTGAAATTTTACATCGAAAAATAAATCACTAAACGGCGGGGACGAAAAAAATGTAACAAAGAAGGTGCAAGTTCCGTTCCGCTAACAAAATATCTCGCCCTTTTTTTACCACACTGGAACGAATTCGACATTCGTGGATGAATATCAAAAATCTAATTCGATCTAATTGGATTTCGGTGTGGGGAAATAAGCCGATATAACTTACCATAGGAAACGTAACACCAAGCAACTTCTTTGTTATTTATATCTACAACAAAAATTTTATAAAGCTAAAGGTTTTAAAACCCGCGATGCTCTCTCTCTCTCTGCGAAAAAATACACTCTGATACATTTCAATATGTAAAAAGCAGGAAGCTAAAAACTAGACAAAGAGAGAAGTGAATTTAAAGATCAGCGAGGGTGGGTCAGCAGGTGTCTGAGAATTTGTAAAGGAAGCAAGCGATGTAGCAAAGAACGCGTCATTCTTAAATTTAATAATTTTTTCGCCCGATTTTCAATCAAAGCGATAATCATCCCTTAAACCTCAACTATTTGTTCAACATTAAAAGGCTTGCAAATAACACTGAGTCCAACTGACGCACTTGCGGCCACTCTTCCGCTCGCACAGAACTTTTTGCCTAAACAAATTTGTTTTTTGCTTTCCGTAGAGAGGATTGTTTCATCTAGTCCGCTAAACAGTTACCAAAAGCACGGAACTTTACTTTCAGATATATTTTTATGTTAATACATGCATACATACATATAAAGGGAAAGTATTTCTTTTTTTTTCTCTCATACGAGTATTTCATTGATAACAAAAGAAAAGCTTGTGTGCTCCTTAGAAGGAAATGACATTTCCAGGAATTTCTATTCCCGCGTACGCCATCGAAATATCCGCTCGGTCACGTATTAATGAGCTCGCCATGCCTGAGACAGGCGAGTTGTCTTCGCTAATGGTGTAAAATTTCAATCTTCCGCACCCACCAACAACTTTTCCGCGTACGAGTATTTACATACCTTCACTACTTCTATCTACTGTTGATAATGATTACTCGCTACATTATGCTTAGTTAAAAATAGTTTTTGTTGTTGCTTTTCCATAACCATGCACGGATATGTACTCGTAATACAATTCGGTTTACTTTGGTTTGTTTTGATTTTGGTGCTGTCATTTCGTTTTGATGTTCACGCAATTCATTGCTGTTGTTGTTGTTGTTGTTGTGCTTTGCTGTTTTTCCAACTAAGTTGTTATTCTAAATTTTGACATTCACATGTTGACATTTATTCGTATTTATTGTTATTTTCGCTCGCAAGCCACGAACTTTGCTCACACCGCTACATTTTATAAAAAAAGGACACGTGTCCCAGCGAATGTGAGTGAACATCCATAAATGAGTGTGTATGTGTGTGCATTTGGATGCATATGTATGTATGTGTGTTGGTTTGACAAATTATCATTTGGCATAGTGTGAACATGGCCGCTGCATGGGCGGCATGAGCGGCATAGGCGGTCGGACATGATTATGGTGGCGCCCCACTGCTGCCACTACATCGCCAGCAACCAGCCGCCAACAACAACAACAACAACAACAACAACAACAACAACAACGCTAGCCCGCCTTCGTTTCCATGACATTAATGCCTGGTAATTTATCGGTTTTGTGTGTTTGGATTATTACTAAATCGAGATTAGTATTTGGTTGGCAGTATTTGTTTATTTATGCAAATATCCAATACGAAACGCGAGATATGCGTGGATGTGTGCGTGTGTGTGTGTGTAAGTGATTGCGAGTGTATTGGTGTGAGATGAACTGTATTTTTGCGTGTCTAAGGCAATGCCATTAAAAATTGACATGCATGAAATATTTTGAAGAAAAAAAAAAAAAACGCAACGGCAACATCATCGCCACCAACAACAGTTACATTTTCTACATACTCGTACACACTAATATACATACACTGGCGGAAGAAATAATAGAAATATTAAAAATATATACTGGATTATTACTTGTTTATATTTGTTTTTTATTTTATTTTTATTTAATATTTAAACACAAAAAGATATTTCAATTCGCAAAGTCTTAAAACTTCATAGAAATCGAAGTATTGATAAGTTTAGCCTGAATTCACAAATTTTTATAATTTATTTTTAGAAAAATGTTGGCTTTGTATTTTTGTTAGGCCATTCAATTTTGGCAAACTTTTAGTGCAAACTTTGTGGTGATTTTCTTTCGTTTCACAAATTTGTGGACAAAGTGCTAATAATTTGATTGTTAAATTTTGCAATTTTGCTAAAATTTTATTGAATTTTTGTGAATTTGTTTTAAGCGATAAAATTTCAAAAAACCTCAAGTGTTATGTGCGTCACGCTTCTTTTATTTTTACCGCCACTCACACGCGAATTCATACGAACATTTGATATCCAATTTTGTTTTTTACGTGCAACGCCAAACTTTTTATCTCATTATTTTCGCTTTCAACTACTTTTGTTTTTATCTGTAAATTGTATCAACAACTGAGCATAAAAAGAAAGAAGAAGCTTCTCAATTTTCTAATTTAACTACTTTGACATTTCGGTAATCGAAACCGTGTAAGGAAAATCGTAATTCGCTATAAATTATAGCGTTATAAGTTTTTGAAGTCAAACAAAAAATAACTACGAAACATTTGATGTAAATAAATATATACATAAATACATTCATATGTACACTCTGTTCACAAATTATAGCACACACACATTGGGACAATTTATTTATTTTCCATTTATTTGAAATAATTTTTCAATTAACACATCTTTAGTTCTCTAACAAACACAATTAAAAACAGTTTTATAAAATTTATAAAATATGTAGAAAACATTTATCGAAATTTTATCAAAATTTGACACTGCATACTCCAAAAAATTCTAAACAACTTTTTTAGTTTAGAATTTTTTGGAGTATGCAGATGGGTAGTTTTTTCAATTCTTGTGTAACAAAGTGCAAACAAGTTTCTAGTGACTACGCATTACCACTAATATTTGACATTTAGGGAGATCACAAGCGTGTTATTGTTCGAATTTCTTTAGTGCGTTATTTAAATAACAGAGGAGCTTGTGAATGCAACGTGTTTTTTCCTTTATTATTGTATGTGGTATTCAAGCAATTAATCAGCAAAAAATAACTTTTAATAAATTTGAGCAGACGGTTTCTTTAAAATATGTATACGTACATCACTATTTGACTTAATTTAAAATTTTTTCACACAAAAATAAGCCTAAAATATTGATAAACGGAAAGAGCTGATCGAATAACACACACAAATGACACACTAAATATACCTTTCAGAGTTGTATTGAAATACGAAAATTTAACATGTGAAACAATAACAACAAGTTTAAACTAGTTTATTCTAATAAGCGATACGACGAAATACGAGATATCTACGACAGTGCTTGTGAACTCCCTCAATGTTTTTATTGACGCTCTTTCGTTGTACGGAGGAAGCTGCCAGTAAAAAAAAAAATTGTCAAAAATCAGTGAAAAGTTGTAGATACATGAAACTTGCACTTTCTCAGATTAAAATTAAATTAGCCAAAAAACTGCATACTCAAAAAAGTTAAAAAAAAAATTTTTTTATAGAGTTCGAAATTTTGATAAAATATATTAAATCTTTGTATATTTTGTAAATAGCTTAAAAAATGGGTGCTTTTGGTTTTTCTTGGAGATTGAACCATATTTTACTTGATAAGTAACTTTAATTAATTAGAAGAAAAATTAAATGTTCAAATCTGTCAATATTTGGTTGTGCTATAATTTGTGAACAGAGTATAAATAAATATTCAGACATAGTACATATATTGTTTTTCTACGCGTGAAGTTGTTATTTCCGCGTCTTGCGCGCCATCCCATATAACTGACTCCCACGAGCTGAGAATGGGCCAAGTTTTATATAAACTTTTTTTTTAATTTTTCCTTAACGCCCTGACTTTCTGTGACATCGTGACGACTGCAGAAAAAACTAAAATGAAGGGGACTACGTTTTAGTACAAGCTCGAGCTGAATAATAAAATAAACTCATCCATCTAGAAAGTTCGGAGAAAATGTTTATATTTGATGGCACAAAACTATTTTTTATTTAATTTTGAATAAATTTTAAATGTAGCAGGTATTAGACGAATGAACACTCCTGGACATATTAACGAAAATTTGTTTCTTGGAAACTTAAAAATTTATATAAATCACCTCATAAAACACTTGTACTTGTGCGAGTTATGTTTAGCAACATTTGTTCAAAGAGATAAAAAGCAAAAGCTAAAGCTAAAGACTAAAGTACATGAGTCGATTTTTAACCTGACGAACGCTAACGTGTGTGTAAATACAACAAATACAAACATAACCGCTATTCTTGTTTCGAATATATTGGACATGACAGCAACGAGATTCTGGTATTTGCATTGACAGGATAAGATTAGCTTTAAACAAGAACAAATCTCTACATACTCGTACATATTTTATGTTCAACATTTTTGATGCCGTAAATCCTTTGCTTAACTGACTAAAAACGTGTACGAACGTTTGTACGTACATACGTACTTGTGTATGTGATGGGAGTATATTCCTTTTCTTCAACAAAATACTCAAAAGTTATAAAACTTCGGAAAAGGATGAGTTTGCAATGCAATCAGAAGCACACCAACTACATAGTGAACTTAGATGGAATATGTTTGATGAAAATGAAGAATAACAAATATATATTTGAATGAGATTTATGAGTTATATTGGCGCATGTACACAAATATAGTTAAGTGTGTGTGTTTGTGTACTTGTCAGTCTTAAATGTATCGAAGCGTAAAAGCGGATTTGATTCGCGCAAGTAAATTTGTATGCATCAACTTAATGTACGAGTGGGTATACATAATATTTAAAGTTAATATTTAAAATTAGCTTCCGCGCGCTTTACATCAAAACTAACTTCAACTCCAGTGAAGTAACTAAAAACATATTTGAGAGTAAACGCCAATTGCTTTGTAGGGACAGTGCTGAGACACAGTACACTTCTTCTTATTTTCTGGCGCTACAACCGTTTGTCGGTTCGGACCGAGACCAAAATGATATTAAGTAATATAGAAACAATGCTTGTACAGGGTAAATATATAAATTTTGTGTACACGAGAGTTGTTCAAAAAATTTCTCTTTTGTTGGAAATATAGGCAGCATTCTTTCAACTCTACGGTCGACCTAAAACTCTTGCTGCCGAGCCGAGCCATGTTATCATTTAAAAAAAAAACAGGAAAATATCGAAAATAAATAAGGAATATGTTGGACCATCAATTAGCCGTTTCCTTCGCGCAGCCCTCAAATATTTTATATTCATGGAAAGGAATTCTTTTTTGTTAATAATTTTTCCTACCTTAAGATGATAAAAACCAAAGTCTCAATTTGTCGATTTAACTATTCACTATACCCAACTTTCTTATTTTAATTATATTTATGGAACAGCAAAGTAAACTTTTATCTTATCAAAAATATTGATTCGCGTTCTGTACACTGATAATTCTCTCTCTGTTAGCGATTGAGAGCTTTTTGGATAGTTTTACACTTCTAAAGCCTTATTTGTGCACAATCAAGTAACCAAAGTGAATCGAAACCTAACCATGCCATTTTTTCAATATGTATTTAGGTATTGGGACCCACGTCACTCTTGGCAGTTACAACTTTAAAGTAATCAAGGATTTTGTATACTTCGGATCCAGCATTAACACCACCAGCCTCGAAATCAAGCGAAGAATAACACTTGTTAGGTGTTACTTTGGACTTGGTAGGCAATTAAAAAACAGAATCCTTTTTCGACGAACGAAAATATCGCTGTACAAGCCCGTCCTCTTATATTGCGCAGAAACATTAACGAAGCGGCACCCTTAGGTGGACAACGGAGGCAAATGCGCCCACGAAAACACGGGAAGGATCAATTGCAGAAGGACCTGTCTACACTTGGTATGAATAATTAGCGAAACCTAGCGAAAGGAGAGACGCGACCGGCGAATCTTTTTGTTCGCGGCCTACCACGACAAACGGTTGTGGCGCCATAGAAGAAGAACATGCATTTAAGTATTGAAACCAAGGCGAATTCATTCAAGGTGGTGGCATTCCTACAAAAACAAAATATACGTGTATTTTGTTTTAGCTTTTTTGTTGCGATTGTCATAATCAGCTGACTGCTTTCAAAGTAAATAGACAAAAGAACGTAAACAAGATGACGGTTTTAACAATCACTACAATAAAGCAATAAAAAAAATCAAATTCGCCGCTTAATTGGCTCCAACTTGAATGAGTTAGCCTTGATTGAAACCAAAAGCCCTGAGAAAATTCTGTGCAGTTCGTGCGTTGTCCATCGATACAGGTTCTCCGAGCTAAAATCATAAAATACAAATTAAAATATAAGTGATCAAATAATCATTGAACTGTTAGCCAAGTTTCCGTGTGAGCCCTTTTGGTGTTAAGAAATTTTTATTTTCGTACAAATTTGTATGTGATATCATACAGTGAACAATTAGAATAAACGGAGTGCTTCCTTCACTATTCCTACAACAACCGCAGTTAGCTTTAAAAGAGCGAGCAGACTGTTTACTTAAATCAGAAACATACATAAATAGAGACTGTGAAATTTAGTGCCGTCACCTGCCCGCATATCTCACTTTTGTCCTTTCGCTACATGCGCCTAAATTCACAAAGCTATTTACGATTCTACTTCGGAATGTAAACAAACCATAAAGTCTGACATTTACACATACACACACACACGCTCGCTATAATACGAGTTTGTATGTGTGTTTGAATGTACACGCAATGGTGTGGGTGACTGCATATGTACGTGAGAGCATGTAAACAAATATGTGATATGCAAACAACCGAAAATGCGGCAAGCTGAGTGGCTTGCGTTGAAATGAAAAAAAAGGCGATCAGCTAAAGTCGCCTGGAAAAACCGTCGTCGAAGACACGCGCCCTTCAAACATGCCACACACGCACAGACTATGTGTGGAAGTAATTTCGATGCTGCTGGCACAACTAAATGCCATTGTTGTCGTTGTCGATGATGGTAAACTATGTCAAAGGAAATCCGACCGCATTTCAGGTGCATTTTCGGCAACATAAATGGCTTAAAAAAAAACAAAAGCAACAAACGCAACAATAGCGAACGAACAAATGCCGATGGCTGGAGGTGATGGAATTACATTTTTGGATTTTTTACCGGAATTTCCACAGCCGCGCGTGTTTATTTGAGGGAAAAAAACGATACACCTCAATAGAGGTAAACAGATTTGCAATCGAGATGTGCTTTTATTTATGGGTTGTTGGTCGCAAGAGGCCAACAATAAAGTGCCAAATGCGAAATGGAAAGAACATTTTAAATCAGGGGATTATGTGTGAACGATAGAAATTGGATTTTGAAATCAGACAAGTGATAAAAGCGAGACAAGGCGAAATGAAGAGGCTATAAATATTTGCTGAAGTACATAGAGTATCAATGCGGCAGCATTCAGACTCGTCAGACATTTCACAGATTGCTTCACGCCGAAGGTTTGGTGACCACAAATCAGCGCTTCAATCTAGCGAACGCTCCAAGCCTTCGAGCGATATCGCATGGTCATAGTATGTAAAAGGGGTGTGGTGAATGGAATCATGATTGGGTTCAACGACTGAATTTATTTAGTTTTGTTCCCCTCACTCACGCACGGCACCATTGCTTCAATTTCCAACCATTTATTTTCGTCACTTTTTGCGGTTTGGTCGCTGGCCAAAACAAATTATGGCACGGCGTCGAAGTGTTGCCATTGTAACAAATAAATTGAAATCACACTCAGCTTTGAACAAACCGAAGTGCAGCGCCCAGATTTCACGCCCAAGCGCCAGTACGTCTCCTGTCGTCATTCGTCGATTGCGGCGACGGCGACTGTAAATGCGGTATTACGCAAAAGTGTTGGATTCACAAAAAAAAAAAAATGCAAAACAATCAGCATTTTGAAAAAAAAAAAACTAAATTTGCACAGAGTTCGCCAGTGCAGTGGCGATGAAAAAGTTGCGATAAAATCACAAAGTGTCTGCCAATAGTTGCATGGAAATTTGGCGCAAAGCGTTTTTCTTATAGCTAATTTTTATTGAAATGCATTTTTTCTTTAATATTCTTCAGTTCTCCAAAAGGCGGTTGACTTGAAGGACTTTGCGCATGATAAAGTTTGTTTGTAAATAGTGCAACGCTGCAACTCGGGAGACAACCAAATATGCTGCATATTTTTAGGCGCACCGCTTTTTAGTTAGCGATTTTTAGAGACCAAAATGCACTGTTGCCAATTTCAGAATTACAAAACGGAGTTGTCTATTGCAGCAGAAACTCAAGAGATTAATGAGAAATGAAGATTGAAAGCTGAAATTTTGTCTTAAAAATTTTCACATTTTTCACAAAGTCTTATGGCCGAGTTCAGTTCAAGTCTTCAAATTTGAGACTATGAACCCGAAATTACTGGCTTTCCTCGGTTTAATGTTTTTTGCTTTTGTTTTCATTTCGATTGTTTTGTGACCTGCTCATTTAATGAATACCAACTGGTCTAATATTGTGGCTTTTGTCTATACAAATTGTTTACATACCGTTTCAAGCTCAACAATGTACAAACCAATCTATTTAGAAATGTGCAATTAAATAAATATACATATTTGAGTTCTTTTTAGTTTGTAGGAAAAATTAGTTCATGCTACATAGCAAATTTTGCGAAGCGAATGAAACTTATATTCCATTTCATAAATTCATTCACCGCATTATAGTAAATGAGTACACACATCAGCGGTAAATTCTATTTGCAATTTGACAAATATTGCCCTTAAATATTTTCATCATTCCGTGCAGCTATGTGGAAACTACATACATAGCAACATATGTATGTTTGTAGGTATGTATGTATGTGTATATTACAAGCAAGCAAAAATGTCTGCGGTCATAAAGCATTAACCCAGTATCAAAATAAATGCGGCAACAATTGACGATATCCAATTAACATTTCTATGAAACTGAGTAGCGATGGCATCAAGATTTTTTTCGCTCTCATTCTCAATCAACTATGAGCTAATTTGAATTTGGAGTTTGTAGCTTCAAATATCCTGATTTTTTTTTTTAATGGAACTCTTATACTCAGGCGTTCGTCAAACCAAATTACATGTCTTAGTTCAACTAATCCTTTGGCTCCTTGGAAACATTCAAATTCACCGGAGCTCCACTTTCAGCCAAAGCTCGCTTGTGAAGAAAAAGTCCTAGAAATAAAATTCGAATTTTCTTTCACTGGTACAAATGTGATTGTGTTTGTCTAGCTTAAACAGAAATATCGCTTTTCATGCCACGCAGTGCAAAGGATATATGAATGAGTACGAGACGACTAGCAAAATAAATTGTATCAACACACACGCTACGTACTCATTTGATATGCGGAGCAAGCAGAAAGAAGAAAGCAGAAACGTAAACATAATTATTAATTCCTGCGACGTACGGAATTTTTTGAAGCAAAGTACAGCAGCAGCAGCAGCAAGAACTGAAATATTGACAGCAACAAAATTAGCTGCCTTGACAACACGATGGAATGTCCAACTAGACGCATTACTGCGGGTGCTGTTGCTTTTGCTCAATTATTATCTATGTACATATGTATGTATATTGCAGCTGTTGTTGTTTGTTCTTGTTGTTTTGACTCTTGCTTTTATACAAATGCTGTCATTTCAATTGGGCTCCTTTCTTGACTAACCGCTGCCACTGTCGATTGCAATATTGGGCGCTGTCAATAAATGCGCCAACAAACACACAACGCGTTCAAGTTCTAATAAATAACGACAACAACATGTCATAAAAAGTTGCTGATTTTTGTTGTTTTTTTTTTTTTCTTTCTTTTTGCAACGATTCTTGTTGCATTTTAACAACTCCCCTGAGGGCTTGTCATATCATTTTATTGACATTCGTTGCTGTCCATGCAGGACGTGCGCTGTTTTGAGTGATGAAAAAAAGAAAAAACGGCGCACGGCAGGGAGCAGCCAACACCGCAGGAGTAGCACCAGTGGCACGTATGTACGTGACGCATGCGCAAATTCATTTACCGATTTTTATTTTTTTATTTTTTTCTTTTGCGTTACTCATACGCAACGTCTGAAGCGTTCTTAAATTCATGTTAAGTAGTGTGGAGAATGGCAGAATTAATTACGAAATAAATAAATTTAAAGCACGCATTTTGAAATATAGAAGCTTTTGAAAATTTTGATAATTTCTATATTTAAAAAATTTAAGTTGAAAATTTCGAAAGAAGCCACAAGCAATATCAAAGCATTTTATTTTCTGGCTTTTTAGGAAATTCTGTGATTTTACTCACATTCAATTAATACTTGACTAGGGAGTCCTTGAAAACTTGTATAACAACTTGTGTTAAGAAATCTGACTTTCTTCTTTAAATTCACAAAATGTTGTTAATAAAAGTCTTGAAAATGTAAAATTTTAGAAAATTTCTCTCAAAATTTTAAACTAAGAAAATTAAAAAAAAAATCAAACACCCGCTGATTTTCTTTGCATTTTTCTCCACACAAGGCAGTTTGGGACACGCCACGTCCGCTGAGGCACGACACGCGTTGGTGGGCACAGCTGCGACAGTCACTGCGGTTGGCAATAAAATGCGCAATCTTGCCGCAGAAAGTGAACCCAAATGCTCCAAACGCAGGCTCATTGAGCCCACAACAAATAAATGTCTAAATTTTTAATAATTTTGTAAAGTATTCATGAAACGCCTACGCCGCCTTATAATGCCCAAGCACGCACATCAATTCGCAATTCGCCACTGCCTGACAAAATGTGCTGAATCCAATTCACTTTGTTGTTACTTTTGTTATTGAACAAGCTAAGTACTTAGCGGCTTGACTCATTTGATGCATGAAATTATTTATGCAGCCGTTGGCAACGGCGGGCTTCTTGCAACTTTGTTTTGCATTGTTTTTGTTATCCTTTTTGTGGTTATGAAAAAGTAAGTCTGCGTCTGTGGCATTGCTTGCTTACAAATTAACACAGAAATTAAGCGGTCAGAAGTCAAAGTTTGATTTTAATCAAAGTACAAGTCTACGTTGGCCGCTGAAAGACGTCGTAGGGGCGAGTTAGAGAGGAGAGGCGGCGTTGCTGCTCGGCGAGTTTGGCAGATTGGCGAGCTTCAACAGCTGGCTTCAACAGCTGGCGCTGGATATTCGCCAGTTGCACTTATTCCAGCTAACGCTCACACTTTTCTTTGGCAAAGTTCACTGAATCGGTCGTTTTGTAATCTTTGTCGACTGCTTGCCTTTTATTCTATGTAGCTCTGCAGTTCAGTTCTCGTTGGTGTTCAATGAACCACCATTTCGCCCAAAGTAAAAGTAGCAAAAGTAGCAAACGAGTACAAACAGTCACTTGACAATTAAATTTACGTGACCTGCATAAGTAATTAAGGATTTCTAAGGCACACAGCGTACGTTCTTATAATGCTTGTTCTTGCCCCTTTATATGATGTGCCTATAAATATATTTTTAGGGAACAATTGCGGCTGCTTGCGTGTCCTTAGAGAGATTTTACTGGCTTAGCAAAAGTCACTCAGGGCAACGCCGTAAGGATATTAGGATATTAAGGAACTTTATTGCGTGCTTCTTTCTATGAAAATTATTGGTGGCGATGGGTAAGATTTCCTTTTCTTTTATGCGGCTTTAGTTTGTTATAAGTTGTATTCTTAATGGCGTCATTAGTCTGGGTTGTGATTTCGAAGTTTGAAATAACAAATTTTTGAAAATTATTTGAATTTCCAACAAGGTGAAATTTTTAACAAGCTTCTCGAAAAATTAGTTTTAGAGCCTCACATCAAAAAAAAAAAAAGCAAATTGCTACTGAAGAAAAAAACACAAAAAATAGCAACACTTATCTACACAACAACGCCGCGTCTGTATTGGTTAAGTACAGTCCGGCTTGCCATTGCCCATTTCTCACTTTGAATCCGGCCATCAGCTGTTAGTCATTTCATACCTTCGCCGGTGTGTCAGGAATTTCCTTTGTTATTTTTCGTTTTCACACCTAAATCATGTTTACCCAAAAAAAAAAAACAAAAAAAAAAAATGTTAACAAAAATGTTGCTGCTGCCTTTTATTTAGTGTCGGCAAAGAGGGTAGGCTTAGCGATTGAAAAATGCAAAACATTCAAAACACTCTTAAAGTATTAAAAAGGGCAAACGAAAGCACAGAAAAAGTACAGTCATTAATAGGAATATAAACAAAAGTGAAGTTAGTGATTAGTGAAGTTGGCTGCTAAGGCAAGTAAATATTTTAGAATAAACCCAACCTGTTCGGGTGCCAGCAAAGATATTACAAAAAAAAAAAAATAGTTGAGTGTGTGTGTATTAACCACTTTTGGGTGCACTTAGTTCATTTGTTAAGGGTGATTTTTAGTTAAACATGAAAATAAAATGTTGTCCAGAATGTTTGCACAACTAAATAACGCGAGCGGTTGGGGAAGGTGAGTGTGGCGGTCAGACAGTTGAGCTGGGAAATCACTCTAAAACAAAAAAGAAATTAAGTTATGAGACTCGGGAATGATTTGCATGTTTACCATTTCTTTTTAATAATTGACACATTTATTGAGCTCGAGGCTAGTTTAATGAAGAATTTTATTTGATTAATTTATTAATTTCAATAATTTTATAAAAAGAAGTCGAATGAGGAAATGTGGTGATTTCCGAAATAGTACTATAACTTCTACCATTTAAAAACTGTGGTTGTTTTTCCAAAATCCAAAAAAAAAATCTTCATTAAACTGGCCTCGAGCTCAATAAATTTGTCAATAAATAACAAAAAAAAAAAAATTTATATGAGAGAAAAATTGATGTGTCTTAATAATATTTTGATAATATTTTCATGAACCAATTATACCACATTACGCAATACGAAGTGAGAAAAAAAAATAATTTTCAGCCAGTGACGTAGTGCTTTTGAAACTATCTTTGTTTGCTGTCAAATGAAGCTAAATCATAATAAAGAGGAGAACAAAACAAGAACACCGAAAAAGTGCTGTGATTGAGTGTAATGAATTATTGTAATTATAACAAGATTTATTTAGTAAAAATGAAGCGAAATTAGAAAAAAGTATTTATGAAATATTGTTTAAACATTAGCAAGTATTTTACATGCGTCCAATTGCAAACAAATCACCGCGAATATGGAAATAAAGAATGAAGGAAATATAAACAAAACGTAAAAATTTCAAAAACGCTACGTCACTCGCTACTTGTGCGTTGAGCTCCATCGCTGCCACTCACACCTAACGTCACTCGTTTTTTTTTTTCAAAATCAATTACAAATACACGGTTTCCAGATTGCGTGATCTGTAGTTATTGGTTAATGTAACGTTTCCATTCAATTCGTTTATTTTATAGGAGAAATTTTTTTTTTAGTTTTATTTATAATTCACAATTTTATTGAGCTCAAGGCCAGTTTATGCAAAATGTTTAGTGAAAAAACAACAACAGTTTTTAATGGTAGAAGTTATAGTACTATTTCAGAAATCACCACATTTCCTCATCCGACTTCTATAAACTGGCCTCGAGCTCAATAAAATTGTAAATTATAAATTATAATAATTATTAACATTTACTAAGCCAACAGAAAAATAAACAAATATTTTTATTTATTTATTTTGTCGCTCACACTGTTTGGCTCAGTGTTTGGCCGAGATTCTCCTACCATTTATATTGCACCACAAAGCACCGCAGCATATTTAATGCTTCATCGCTGGTATTGATTGAGATATCAGACCGAAATACTTTATTCAAATCATATATTTCCAAAAATTACACTTTTAATTTGAAAAATTTTTTTGGAAAATTTTTCATATGTTTTGCCTCCTTAAACCTCATTTGGTGTGTTTATTGAGCAACTTCCTTAGCAAATTCCTCTAAAAAATAATAAATTTTTTGATTGCTTTATATGGACCATTTAAAAAAAATCATTTGGCAAAACTCATCGGCTCAACCCTTTTTACATATGCACATGTGAGTAAATTGAAATAATATATGTATAGACCGAAAAGCACCGCAAAAACAATTTTACCGCCCAAAAATGTAACAAAATATTTTGCCAACATTCAAAGCCTTGAACCAAATTTGCAATCAGCAATAAGGATAATATTGATTTGATGCGATTTAAATTGATTTGTTGACAGTTTACAATTTGACAAATGTCGCACAGCCTACAACAACAACAACAACAACAACAACAACAAAACAACTCCATTTATCATTTGCAAAGCTTAAACAAGTTATAATAGCCAAATATGAAGAGAAAACTGAACTCGAATGGCGAAAAGCAATTTCCACAGTAAACAAATGAATTCAAATGTGGACGACAGGCGGCGCGAGAGGGCGATAGGTCAGTTCGGCATACCGCCAGAGCTCGAGTACTTTGGGGACACAAAAAAAAGGGATGTTGACTTAACAAAATGTGTGCAAATGTATGTACGCAATGAAATTCTAAATTGACAAGTGGCATTGAGATTAATCGAAGCGATTGTTTAACGGGCGAATAGAAATTTATTTGTAAAACATATGCATTCACAAATGTGTGTGTGTGTGGTCGATGGAATTGTTTAAATTCTTGACTGGTTAATGACCTGAGCTATGAAATTTGAATGCTTAGTTAGAGCCCACACACACACGCACACACACACTCGTACATATTTGTTTAGAAATATTTGAGTGCTTTAAAAGCGTTTCCATTAAAAACAAGAAAGGTATTTAGTCGATAGACAGCCAAAGTGCAACGACGGATGTGAAAAGGCGAGCGCAAAGGACGCCGCGACTTAGCGCTGGGCGAGTGTAGGCGTTGCACTTAGCAAGCGCTCAATGGCACAACAACAATAACAGTAACTAAGTAAAACGGCAGTCAAGTAAGCATTTGCCAAATGTTTAGAAAGAGCAACAAAGCCCGTTGGTGGGTGGATTGTGCCAACAACTCGAGGCAGAGCGCACTTGGAATGTCATTTTGCACAAACCGACACACTTGTCACTTGCTACGGCTACTTGCCACATGCCGCATAACACATGTTGCAGGGCATTTGTCAGTCGAGTGCATACAACGTTCGAGTTTGTTGTAGCCAGCGCTAAAAAAAAAGCCGGAAGAAGTGCGCTGGGGCTTTTAAAAAATTAAGAAAGCGCAATGAAAGGCACTTTTTACGCCACCGTCGCCTGCAAGTGGCAAACGTTAATGCAAAGCGGCCACTGCACAACGGCGGCACTACACCACGCGGAGCCGTGGCAGAGGTGGCGAATAGCGCAATCAGTGCAACGGCGCCGCCAATTGCAGCAAACAATGCGCACCGCCGCTCCAGCTCTGGCCTTTTGTAGGCTTCTTTGCTGGCGCTTTCTTTTCTTGCTTTGTGTTGTTGATGCGCCTGAAGCGCACTTGACACATGGCAACTGTGTGCCGGCTGCTCGCTTGCACCTCTGCACCTTTGCACCTCTGCAGCGAAACACAAACAACAAAAAAAAAAGAAATAAACTAACGAACAAAAACAAAAAGTGCTGCTGTGCAGGATGTGAGCGGTGGTGGCGGCGGCAGCACCCGGAAAATGCGAGTTCAAAATACTTTTTATATGCAAACACCAAAAGCTGCTTGTCGCTAGTCGGCAATTTTGATGGCACATGCTTGCAACATGCCGCTTGTGTGGGTGTGTGTGTTTTCACATGCATTTAAATCACTTCACATTCGAGTTTTTACAAACAAAAATGTGGCTGGAGGACCTTGCGGAAAATTTATCTACAAACAACAAAAGCCACCCAGCAGGCAATTGGAACACGTGCAACAGCTGCACGTTAGCGGAAGATGAGGAGGGCAGAGATACTTCTTTTCAGGAAAAAGCAGCGAGAGGTAAAAATACGTCCAACGAGCTTGAGATGCCCGCCCTCTTCTAAGTTGCAGAAATATGGACGCTTTCAGACAGCGAAGAGAAGACTTTGGGGGCTTTTCTATTTCAATTTAAAAAAAAAATATTAATTTAATTCAATTTAATTTATTTAATAGAAATAATGATTAGGAAATGTGGTGATTTCCGAAATAGTACTATAATTTCTACCATTAAAAAACTGTTACTGTTTTTTCACAAAAATCTTCCATAAACTGGCCTTGAGCTCAATAAAATTTGTAAAATTAACATTTACTAGGCCAACAGAAAAATAAACAAACATTTATAAAAAAAAGTCTACAGTAAAAATATTGGATAAAGTGCTGGTGGAACTGAGAGGCTTGTAGAAGTATGCAGATAATCCATAACCACTTGCTTCCTTGAAAATTTTTATTCCAACTTACTTACTTACTTAATTGGCCCGTAAACGGCCTAAGCAATTTTGACCGAGGTCAACAGAGTACTGCAGCTTTCCCTATCTCTTGCTAACTGGCGCCAATTGGAAATACCAAGGGTACCCAGAACCTTTACCGTTTGGTCTTTACAACGCAGACGAGGTTATCCTTTTCCTCTGCCACCACAAGCGGGTACCTTTTAAAAAACCTTTAGAGCTGGAGCCGCTGGTTCTTAATTCGCTGCACTTGTGTCTACGTCTTTGTAATGCTCGTGCAGCTCATCGTTCCATCGAGCGCAGTATTCGCCGTCGCAAATACGCAAAGGTCCATAAAACTTTCGAATAATCTTTCTCTCGAACACTCCAAGAGCCCTCTTATCTGATGGTGTCATCGTCCATGCTTCTACGCCATACAATAGGACGAGCCTAATGCGAGACTGATAGAGTATGGTTTTTGTCCGTCGAGATAGGATTTTACCATGCAATTGCCTACTCAGTCCGAAGTGGCACTTGTTGGCCAGAGAGATTCTCCGTTGGATTTCAGGTCTGACATTTTTATTGCTGTTAATGCTGGTTCCTAGGTAGCCAAAATTCTCTACTTTTTCAATTTTTTTAATGTCAACAGTGATGTGAGTGATCATGACAGCGCTCCGTGAGTTTTTGCAAAGTCCATCTGCGTCCTCAAGCCTTCAAAAGTTTCTTTCAATTCCATTCCATAGCGCATAGTTTTGCTGAATTTCCAACCAGCGACAGTTACCGCTTCCCCCTGATTCAAGCGCTGTTTGGAGCAACAGTTGACTCTACAGTTGACTGTACATACGTATATACTCGTATGTGTATGCATATGTGTGCGTGTGTTCCTTCTGCAGCGCTTTGTGGTGTCTGTGGCGCAAAATATTTTACTCAAACATTTACTCGCTAGTTATACTCGAACTCGTAGTAAAATAAAGTCATCGCAAACACTCGAACATGCAAATTGTAATCCGTTGGCGCAATAGGTTGTTGCCATTGCAAAATATTTGTACAACTGTCGACTGAAACTCTTTGCTCTTTGGAACAAAATCACAGTGAGTTGCAGTCGAAGTTCGAGAAGGAGTTAATGGCGGCACATTTCAAGTGCTAAAAGGGTCGATAAAATTGAACGAATTGGCGCTAAAAATAAGTTTTGTTACGAAAATTTTGCCAGGTTTTGTGGGTGCGAAGTACGCCTGGCAGTCTCGCTTGTAAAACATAACACCCACAAATATTATTGAATTTTTTTTTGCTCTCGACAGGCAGCACAAAAATCTCCAAGTGAATGAATTTCTGCTAGAAAAAGTTCACTTAAAAAAAAACTGCTAAACAAATAAATCTCATTTCGTGTAAACGTTTTTAGTTGGGTCTCGGCAGTCGAAACTATCGAACCGCCACTGTAAACATTCACACGCAGCCATTCGTATTTTTTTTTTTTTTTTGTTGCATTTACTCAGTATACAAATGCGAGTATAATATAAAAGGCTAAGAGCATTTAGTGCCTTGGCAAAGGTAGTAGACACTGAAAAAGGCAGCGCGACAGGTAAAGACTCCTCAGGTGACAAGCGACAAAAGCGACGAGAGTATTTGAAAAAAGAAATTAACAAGCAACAACGTTTGCACAAAAGTGCACGCCAGATAATAATAAATGTATGCGGTATGTGTATGCTATGCCATGCTATGTGCGTGTATGCATATGTTATGTTTTAAAAGTGCAGCATAAATAAGTAATGCGCTTCTGCTGCTAGACTTAGAGCCAACAGAGTGGCAAGTGGCAAGTGGCTTGCAGGAAGTGTTTTAAAAAAAAGCGATTGCACCAACAATTGCAGGTCGTAAGCGAGAGTTAGGAAAACGTACAGTACATAAATGCACTGAGGAGAGATTTGTCAACCCTTTAGAGTAATACGTGGCGTTTGTTTTTTTTTTTTTTTTTTGATCAAGCCATTCAAACATAGAAAAGGCAGCAAAGAAGAGGACTCTGCACTTTTAAGCTGACGACACGAGTTAGATCAAGGCTATTCACGGCCATTTTTGAGTATGAAGTGTTTAGAAATTTTTAGTATAGATTTAAAATAAAAACAAAAAAAAAATATTTAATTAAATACTTTGTCTGATTGTCTTTGACTGTCTGCGGATCTGCTCAAAACAATTGAATATTTTGCATTGAGCGTAAATCGCTTAGACGGTTAATGCGCCAATTAAGTAAGTAAGTAAGCAAAGTAAAATTTGTTTTAATTATAGTTTACGCTATTAGAGAGAGAAACTTTAAAAATGATAAATAAATTCAGAGAGAAAGTAAATTTAACATCATCATTTACACTTGAATATGATTTATGAAAAAGAGTTAGTTTGATATACTAACACAGTACAACATTTTTCAGTTCATTGATTGCCAACTCAATTCTGAGAACTGTATGTGAAATTAGACCCAAAAAGAGTAAAGGTATGAATTTCAAAAATTTGCTCGACATATGCACAACATTCTCAACATACTCCATTGCGAATAAAAGCGAAACGCGTGCATCGATTTTCATGAACTTTGTCTCATTTTGCTCATAGGTTATGTGACTTTGCGAAAAAGTAACTAGACTTGAAACTTATTTCCGTTTTGTATTTTTTATGAATTTAAAAAAAAAAAAAGAAAAAAAAAATTTTTTTTCTTCATGCGCTTATTTTTAACTTGGAAACTGTTGCTTGTATAGGAAAACAATATATGAACAGATTAAGGGAATTATAATTCTAAATTTTTTTTAATTTATTTCAACTAAATCGGGCTAGTGGCTGTCGAGGTATGTCAAACAACAGGGCCTAAAACGTGATATATTCCCCTATACGATAGTACTAACTTCAAATCGATAGTAAAAATATTTTGGCAGGCAAGAAGACAAAACGAATGATGCAGAAATTATTCTTTTTGGGTCTAATTTCATATACAGTTCTCAGAATTGAGTTGGCAAATCATATGTATGTCCGTTTTTAAATTACTTTTCACACTTTAGAAATATATTTTTTTTCTAACAACTTAACAAAGCAGATGAAGCAGATTGGAGTTTATTATTTAGCCAAAATAGACAACAAATAAAAATTGAAAAAACAACGCGTTTTGAGAATTTTAAAACTACTGACGAGCATTGAGATAAACATTTGAAATGAAAATAAGTTATTTTCTAAATTTGTGTATTTTATTGAATTTTTGCTGGCAATAAAAAATCGCCGCAATATGTTTCGAAAACAACAAATTATGAAAATAAATAAATACGTACGAGTGCACGAAAACAAAAATGTTGCAAAAAAAAAAAAACGAAAAAAATGCCTGCACACCGAAACTTTTTATTGAAATGTTTTTATTTACATTGCAAAAATGCCACCCAAAAGCAGATAACATCAGTGTTTCGCATAAAAGTATTGACAATTTCCAGATAAGCATTCGCTGGCATTGGTGGATCAGCTTGTGTGCGGATATACCATAAATTAATACATATGCACTTAGATGTGTGTGTATGTGTGTGTGTTTGTGTGTGCATACACGTTCGCATACAACCATCTGCTTAGCTGTGTTTTTAAAGTTTTCTCAGCGCTATAAAACGCTTTCGAATTGTTTTCGCACATTTGTGGTGGTGGGTGGCACTTTGAATTGCTGCAAAAACTTTTAACCACAAAAATATGTTTGCACTTATGTAGTTTTAGTGAGAATAAAATAAAAACAAAGCAGTTAGAAAAATAAGCAGTCAATGTTAGCAGATAACGCTGGGGCGGGTGAACGTGCGAAGGCTAAGGTTTTTGGCTGTCAAGGCAACTTCGCCTGGTTTAACTATTAAAAAAAAAAAAAACATACGCTTCCTTGCACCTAACTACACTAACAAATATACAAACACACACACACGTACTCTGGCATGTATGTATGTATGTATTTATGAATGTGTGCGAGAGATTTCGTTTTCTTTCGCACACTTTTGAATTCGCTATATTAAGATATACACAAATATATATCTATGGACATTGTAACGCAAATGATTTATGGTTATTTTTTGTTTTTTTTTTGCCCCTAGCCCCCCTTCTCCAATTGCTTAGTGGCGTAAAAATAAGTGTTTGACTTTGTCATTCGAATATCCGTTTGTTTTATCAGCCAGAATTTAAAGAATCTTGGTGTGAGCGTCGCGACTGCTGACTTGGAATGTAAGCCATGGTGGCGACGTGAAGCTCAGCGCTTCGCCAACTACTAAGTGGCATTTTCGATATCGCAAATCTTGAATGACGACATTGCAATCAAGCAGCGAAATGATAGCATCATTTTGTAAGGACTTTGTTTTGTCTTCAACTAAACTTGGTGTGATCTTCAGGCTCCGTACAACTTCAGTAAGACTGCAGCGTAAACGGTAGGAGGGAAGATTCCTCGTTCTTTGGTGCCTGGCATGACAAAAAAAAAAACGAAAATATAAAAAGTGAAAAAAAAATGAAAATAAAAAAAATTATATTTTTCCGCAATCTGCCGCTTACTAATATTGTACGAGTTCTAGCCTTCATTCTTACTTAAAAGTCAACAACAAAATAAATTAAATTGCCGTCAAACACATGAAGGTGATTACAAATGTTAAAGTTCTTAAGTTTTTGAAGCATTAAAGCGAGAACATTAAAAATTGCAGTATTAGGTGGAAAAATATATATCGAACAGCTAACGTTATCCCTAAAATTTGTGACTTTCTAATATTTTTGCAGGTGTTTTTTTGAACTCAACACAAGGTTTTTTGTTTTTAATAAATGCAGAATGTTCCATGTCCCAAATCCACTTAAAATTTTTGTATAAAAACCTTCGCTTTCTTGTTCCTAAACACATCGACCAATGTCTTTACTTTGCGAAATTGCAACATAAAATTCTTTAGGTTTTCTATAACTGCAGTAAAATCATTCCAGCTTTGATGATATTTTTGCTAAACGAGTTTAAGAATTTAGGACTTCATTTAATCATTGAAATGCTTCTACCTTTGTAATTTATTTTTATTTTTTTTAATAGATTCTTTAGAAAATATTTTATTTTTGCCTGACGAACTATTATCTTGATGCCTTTTAATTGTTTATTCTGCTTTACTAAGAATTGGAATTGCAGTTTAGTACCAACCCACAACATAAATTCATACTCGCACATACTCGTACACACCGCATACATTAGGTTTGGTCAGTTGTCAGAGAAAAAAACATGCAAAAAAAAATTGCCAAAAATAATTTTTTGATTTAATTTTTTATTTGGTGTTCGATTTATGTATTTACATACAATATGTATTTTATGAAGCCACATTTTTTAATTCAATATAAATGTGACAATAGTAAAAAAATGTTGAGAAAGTTGTGATTAAAAAAACACTCTTTTGTATTTTCAGAGCAAATATCGCTAGAGTATTTTAAAATTCATATAAAAAAAAAATAATAAAATTAAGATTGAAATTTTTTAAGTAGTTTTTGCGAATTACACTTTTCGACTCGCCTTAATGCGCAAATCTTTTTTGCATTTGAATTTTTATGTGCAAATTCTTTTTCGAAATTCATCACATCACTCATTTCTTCTTTAATAAAGAAAAAAGATTTGCTTCGTGCAATGTTTGCTGCAAAGCAAATTTGCAAAAGAAATAATTTAAATGCACATCTTTTTGCAGATTAAAATTACAATTAAGATAAAACCAAATGATAAACCTAAACAATTGAAGATTTGTGAAAATTTTGAGAAGTCGCTTTAGTTTTGTTATCGTTTAGGTTTTGCAAACTTAGCTTTGAGGAGAGGCTACACCCACTTTCAAGAATTTATCATTTGAAGTAGCGTTGGCGTACTTTAAACTTACAAGCAGCCACAATCATAATATATTTATGTAACTTAGCTTGAATAAACGAAAAAAAAAATATATTTTGTTAAATGTGGTTCAGTAGGGAACTGAGACTATTTACAAAAGATCCGGAGGTCACACACTTCTTAAATATTACATGAGTTGTGCGTATTTTCCTTCACACTCAAGCAATTTTAAGATTAATTCTATAACTTGAACTCTCTGATTGGATTCACGGACAAAACGCTTAAGCGATACACACAATAGTAAATGAGATATTCGCATGTTGACAAATAATACAGCATTTAAAACAAAAAAAAAAAACAAATAAAATTTTTCGTGAAAGCAAAAAGTCACTTGCAAATATTTGCTTAAATAGAACCCAAAGTAAGCAACGCCAGCAAAATAGTAAACTAAACTAAATCGCAGTAAACTGACAATGCAAATATCAAAACTAAAGGTTACCGCCTGGCGCGGGGGATGGGCAAAAATCGCCGGGTGGATAAACAAAAGAAAGTCGTAAAAAGATATGAAAAAGCAGCCTTCAAGCAAGTGTTTGACACACAGCGCCGGCCACAACACGTTTTTCCGCAAGACAGGTGTGTGAGCGTTGAGGAGAGATAAGCGGCAACGCAGAGATAAACGACGCGCAAATTGCAAGTACGCGCAAGTATAAAAACTTCAGAATTTCAGTAATATTTCAACACTCATTTCGTGAGCAACGCACAAGTTATTTATTCAAGTTCAAGCCATGCTATGTGCGTGTATGCATATGTTATGTTTTAAAAGTGCAGCATAAATAAGTAATGCGCTTCTGCTGCTAGACTTAGAGCCAACAGAGTGGCAAGTGGCAAGTGGCTTGCAGGAAGTGTTTTAAAAAAAAGCGATTGCACCAACAATTGCAGGTCGTAAGCGAGAGTTAGGAAAACGTACAGTACATAAATGCACTGAGGAGAGATTTGTCAACCCTTTAGAGTAATACGTGGCGTTTGTTTTTTTTTTTTTTTTTTGATCAAGCCATTCAAACATAGAAAAGGCAGCAAAGAAGAGGACTCTGCACTTTTAAGCTGACGACACGAGTTAGATCAAGGCTATTCACGGCCATTTTTGAGTATGAAGTGTTTAGAAATTTTTAGTATAGATTTAAAATAAAAACAAAAAAAAAATATTTAATTAAATACTTTGTCTGATTGTCTTTGACTGTCTGCGGATCTGCTCAAAACAATTGAATATTTTGCATTGAGCGTAAATCGCTTAGACGGTTAATGCGCCAATTAAGTAAGTAAGTAAGCAAAGTAAAATTTGTTTTAATTATAGTTTACGCTATTAGAGAGAGAAACTTTAAAAATGATAAATAAATTCAGAGAGAAAGTAAATTTAACATCATCATTTACACTTGAATATGATTTATGAAAAAGAGTTAGTTTGATATACTAACACAGTACAACATTTTTCAGTTCATTGATTGCCAACTCAATTCTGAGAACTGTATGTGAAATTAGACCCAAAAAGAGTAAAGGTATGAATTTCAAAAATTTGCTCGACATATGCACAACATTCTCAACATACTCCATTGCGAATAAAAGCGAAACGCGTGCATCGATTTTCATGAACTTTGTCTCATTTTGCTCATAGGTTATGTGACTTTGCGAAAAAGTAACTAGACTTGAAACTTATTTCCGTTTTGTATTTTTTATGAATTTAAAAAAAAAAAAAGAAAAAAAAAATTTTTTTTCTTCATGCGCTTATTTTTAACTTGGAAACTGTTGCTTGTATAGGAAAACAATATATGAACAGATTAAGGGAATTATAATTCTAAATTTTTTTTAATTTATTTCAACTAAATCGGGCTAGTGGCTGTCGAGGTATGTCAAACAACAGGGCCTAAAACGTGATATATTCCCCTATACGATAGTACTAACTTCAAATCGATAGTAAAAATATTTTGGCAGGCAAGAAGACAAAACGAATGATGCAGAAATTATTCTTTTTGGGTCTAATTTCATATACAGTTCTCAGAATTGAGTTGGCAAATCATATGTATGTCCGTTTTTAAATTACTTTTCACACTTTAGAAATATATTTTTTTTCTAACAACTTAACAAAGCAGATGAAGCAGATTGGAGTTTATTATTTAGCCAAAATAGACAACAAATAAAAATTGAAAAAACAACGCGTTTTGAGAATTTTAAAACTACTGACGAGCATTGAGATAAACATTTGAAATGAAAATAAGTTATTTTCTAAATTTGTGTATTTTATTGAATTTTTGCTGGCAATAAAAAATCGCCGCAATATGTTTCGAAAACAACAAATTATGAAAATAAATAAATACGTACGAGTGCACGAAAACAAAAATGTTGCAAAAAAAAAAAAACGAAAAAAATGCCTGCACACCGAAACTTTTTATTGAAATGTTTTTATTTACATTGCAAAAATGCCACCCAAAAGCAGATAACATCAGTGTTTCGCATAAAAGTATTGACAATTTCCAGATAAGCATTCGCTGGCATTGGTGGATCAGCTTGTGTGCGGATATACCATAAATTAATACATATGCACTTAGATGTGTGTGTATGTGTGTGTGTTTGTGTGTGCATACACGTTCGCATACAACCATCTGCTTAGCTGTGTTTTTAAAGTTTTCTCAGCGCTATAAAACGCTTTCGAATTGTTTTCGCACATTTGTGGTGGTGGGTGGCACTTTGAATTGCTGCAAAAACTTTTAACCACAAAAATATGTTTGCACTTATGTAGTTTTAGTGAGAATAAAATAAAAACAAAGCAGTTAGAAAAATAAGCAGTCAATGTTAGCAGATAACGCTGGGGCGGGTGAACGTGCGAAGGCTAAGGTTTTTGGCTGTCAAGGCAACTTCGCCTGGTTTAACTATTAAAAAAAAAAAAAACATACGCTTCCTTGCACCTAACTACACTAACAAATATACAAACACACACACACGTACTCTGGCATGTATGTATGTATGTATTTATGAATGTGTGCGAGAGATTTCGTTTTCTTTCGCACACTTTTGAATTCGCTATATTAAGATATACACAAATATATATCTATGGACATTGTAACGCAAATGATTTATGGTTATTTTTTGTTTTTTTTTTGCCCCTAGCCCCCCTTCTCCAATTGCTTAGTGGCGTAAAAATAAGTGTTTGACTTTGTCATTCGAATATCCGTTTGTTTTATCAGCCAGAATTTAAAGAATCTTGGTGTGAGCGTCGCGACTGCTGACTTGGAATGTAAGCCATGGTGGCGACGTGAAGCTCAGCGCTTCGCCAACTACTAAGTGGCATTTTCGATATCGCAAATCTTGAATGACGACATTGCAATCAAGCAGCGAAATGATAGCATCATTTTGTAAGGACTTTGTTTTGTCTTCAACTAAACTTGGTGTGATCTTCAGGCTCCGTACAACTTCAGTAAGACTGCAGCGTAAACGGTAGGAGGGAAGATTCCTCGTTCTTTGGTGCCTGGCATGACAAAAAAAAAAACGAAAATATAAAAAGTGAAAAAAAAATGAAAATAAAAAAAATTATATTTTTCCGCAATCTGCCGCTTACTAATATTGTACGAGTTCTAGCCTTCATTCTTACTTAAAAGTCAACAACAAAATAAATTAAATTGCCGTCAAACACATGAAGGTGATTACAAATGTTAAAGTTCTTAAGTTTTTGAAGCATTAAAGCGAGAACATTAAAAATTGCAGTATTAGGTGGAAAAATATATATCGAACAGCTAACGTTATCCCTAAAATTTGTGACTTTCTAATATTTTTGCAGGTGTTTTTTTGAACTCAACACAAGGTTTTTTGTTTTTAATAAATGCAGAATGTTCCATGTCCCAAATCCACTTAAAATTTTTGTATAAAAACCTTCGCTTTCTTGTTCCTAAACACATCGACCAATGTCTTTACTTTGCGAAATTGCAACATAAAATTCTTTAGGTTTTCTATAACTGCAGTAAAATCATTCCAGCTTTGATGATATTTTTGCTAAACGAGTTTAAGAATTTAGGACTTCATTTAATCATTGAAATGCTTCTACCTTTGTAATTTATTTTTATTTTTTTTAATAGATTCTTTAGAAAATATTTTATTTTTGCCTGACGAACTATTATCTTGATGCCTTTTAATTGTTTATTCTGCTTTACTAAGAATTGGAATTGCAGTTTAGTACCAACCCACAACATAAATTCATACTCGCACATACTCGTACACACCGCATACATTAGGTTTGGTCAGTTGTCAGAGAAAAAAACATGCAAAAAAAAATTGCCAAAAATAATTTTTTGATTTAATTTTTTATTTGGTGTTCGATTTATGTATTTACATACAATATGTATTTTATGAAGCCACATTTTTTAATTCAATATAAATGTGACAATAGTAAAAAAATGTTGAGAAAGTTGTGATTAAAAAAACACTCTTTTGTATTTTCAGAGCAAATATCGCTAGAGTATTTTAAAATTCATATAAAAAAAAAATAATAAAATTAAGATTGAAATTTTTTAAGTAGTTTTTGCGAATTACACTTTTCGACTCGCCTTAATGCGCAAATCTTTTTTGCATTTGAATTTTTATGTGCAAATTCTTTTTCGAAATTCATCACATCACTCATTTCTTCTTTAATAAAGAAAAAAGATTTGCTTCGTGCAATGTTTGCTGCAAAGCAAATTTGCAAAAGAAATAATTTAAATGCACATCTTTTTGCAGATTAAAATTACAATTAAGATAAAACCAAATGATAAACCTAAACAATTGAAGATTTGTGAAAATTTTGAGAAGTCGCTTTAGTTTTGTTATCGTTTAGGTTTTGCAAACTTAGCTTTGAGGAGAGGCTACACCCACTTTCAAGAATTTATCATTTGAAGTAGCGTTGGCGTACTTTAAACTTACAAGCAGCCACAATCATAATATATTTATGTAACTTAGCTTGAATAAACGAAAAAAAAAATATATTTTGTTAAATGTGGTTCAGTAGGGAACTGAGACTATTTACAAAAGATCCGGAGGTCACACACTTCTTAAATATTACATGAGTTGTGCGTATTTTCCTTCACACTCAAGCAATTTTAAGATTAATTCTATAACTTGAACTCTCTGATTGGATTCACGGACAAAACGCTTAAGCGATACACACAATAGTAAATGAGATATTCGCATGTTGACAAATAATACAGCATTTAAAACAAAAAAAAAAAACAAATAAAATTTTTCGTGAAAGCAAAAAGTCACTTGCAAATATTTGCTTAAATAGAACCCAAAGTAAGCAACGCCAGCAAAATAGTAAACTAAACTAAATCGCAGTAAACTGACAATGCAAATATCAAAACTAAAGGTTACCGCCTGGCGCGGGGGATGGGCAAAAATCGCCGGGTGGATAAACAAAAGAAAGTCGTAAAAAGATATGAAAAAGCAGCCTTCAAGCAAGTGTTTGACACACAGCGCCGGCCACAACACGTTTTTCCGCAAGACAGGTGTGTGAGCGTTGAGGAGAGATAAGCGGCAACGCAGAGATAAACGACGCGCAAATTGCAAGTACGCGCAAGTATAAAAACTTCAGAATTTCAGTAATATTTCAACACTCATTTCGTGAGCAACGCACAAGTTATTTATTCAAGTTCAAGCAAACAATTTGTAAACGATGCGAGCTCTTTGTAGTCTTCTGATATTCAGTCTCAGCCTTCGATATTCCTGTCACGCCTCGTCTGCCGCCCAACAACTGTCCGCTCGCAATGACATTTCTGCCGACGCAAATGGCGCTGCGGACGACGATTGGTACAATTTTGATGGCCGCATCATCGGTGGCCTACCCGCCTCCATATTCAGCTTTCCCTACCAGGTGTCGCTGCAGTACAAAGGCCAGCACATTTGTGGCGGCGCCATCATACGCCCGAATGTCGTCGTCACTGCGGCGCACTGCGTCGAACACTCGATGGCAGCGAATGCATACAAAGTGCGCGCCGGTTCCTCGCAGCACGCCAATGGCGGCCAGTTGCACACCGTGCAGCTTATCCACCGGCATAAGGGCTACTCCTCCGCCAACTACAACCAGGACATTGCGCTGCTGCAACTCGACCAGGACTTCAAATATTCGCGAACGGTACAGCCAGTGAGATTGCCACCGACGAATGCGGTTTTGCCTGCCCACGCACGACTGTACGTCAGCGGCTGGGGTCTGACCAGCGAGACGGGCCACATGTCGCCGGTGCTGAACTACGTGGATGTGAAGCTGATACGGCAAGAGACTTGCGTGCAGAATTACAAATATGTTGTGCCAATAACGGCGGAAATGTTCTGCGCGGGCTACAGCAATGGTGGCAAGGATTCGTGCCAGGGCGATTCTGGTGGGCCGCTAGTCACCTACTATGGCGGCGGTCCGACGCTGTACGGCATTGTGTCGTGGGGTGTGGGCTGCGCGCAAAAGGAATATCCCGGTGTCTATGCCAAGGTGTCTGCATTGAGGCCGTGGATTGACGAGAAGTTGGCGAGCATCAACGGAGCGGGCGTAAATTAAAAGTGAGGCGGTGGTTTTGTAGTTTTGTAACTCTAATAAAATTGGCAATTTAAGTAAGAAAGCGCGTGTTTGTTTTTTGTTAGATTTGGTCAAGGTCTTGGTAGTCTATAGGCAGCTAGCAACCAAGGAGTGGTGATGCTATGCGTGTTCTTAATTACCAGTTACTTCTTAAAGCCTTCGGCGTGTACCTGCTTGAAAATTACTTTAGTTGTAATTATATTTATTTTCAAAGTCTTTGGGCCAAAGTTGATCGAAAACTTCGTTGGAAAAGAAACAACAAATTTTATTTCTGTAGGCTTACACAAACTAATCCAATCATCTGAAAAATGCATTGGAATAAATTTAAAACGAATAATGAATTAAAACTTTTATTCTCACACCTTTCTCTTTTATTTTAGCTAATGGCCCTCTCCTCAGTTCGCATGATTGCCCATTTTCTTTAATATTAAACAAAAAAAAAAAAACAAATTTGTATACCAATTCCTTCCCATATTTGCGGTGTCATGTGGATTTCTTCACAAGCCATTGCTTCCTGCGCTCAACTGCCTACTTTTTTGGCTTCGCAATTTTCCAACTCAAACATACGGAATGGTGAGCATTTTAATTAACAGCCAGTAAGTGTTGAAGTAAATTAGAATCTGCTGGAAACTGGCACAGATACAAAATAGGTATGCGAAAGCCAAAAAATGAGCAAGCAAACAAAATAACAGATACGAAATTATACTCGTACAAGCGTGCAATGTTAAAATTTATTATTTTCCCACAGCAGTAATTTTTTTTGAATAAATACGAAATTAAATTTGTGGAAGCAAAAATCACAGAACGTAGCTAGAAAATTGGAGTCAAAACTGAAAGTGCTGAGGTCAGTGGAGAAGAAGACCGAACAACCGAGTGATTTGTTTATGTGTCGGTGGGCAATCGCCTTTCCGTACTTCCTTACTGTGTGTGTGTGTGGGAGTGTTCGCTTGTATTATGTGTTTACACATACCACAAACGCCCAGTAAGTGCCCCTTAAAAATAACAATTGACAAGCTGCCTCAGGCCTGAAGTGGACAACTGCTGTGTGCGCTCCCCGCCCCAATCGCACCTCCCACCCCTCGAAGGCCGTGTACGTTCATGCATTTGTGCATTTATGAAAACGGGGTTTTGCTTGTGTGCTAAATTTATTTAAAACACAATACATAGTATAATAATTTCTCAATTTCGGTCTGAGCATATGGCAGCTGTCATTTGTCTTTTGCTTTGGAGCATCTGAGCACGAGCCGTGCGGGCATGGTTGCCTTGTTTTCCATTTTATTACACTCGTATTTTGTGGCACACTCGCCCGGGAGCAGCAGCCAGTCGTCGGCGCATTGAACAACAATCCATATACTTGTATACCAACACACACACACACACACAACCAAGTAGTTGAATGTCGATGACAGCTTGTTGCAAGCAATGTGCACCCACTCAAAGGCCAATTAAAATTTGAACTTCTGGCTACGAATTGAATGAATGGGTAAATGTTGACCGGCATTTTTGTTGCTGCTGCTTGTTTTTCGTATGTGTAAATTTAGTTGTATTTAAAATTTGTAGAAAATTCATTTGTGCAATGCAATAAAGCAGAGCGCAGGAAAGCGTAGAAAAATTGCCAGTGGTCATGTAAAATGATTTCGTTGTCGTTGCATGGCAAAGTTGAAGAGAGCAAAACAAAAAGCTGTATTGTTGTTAAATAATCAGTTGCTTTGGGCGAAACAAATTTGAGGTTACCATAAAGTGGTTCGCAAGGATGCTGCTGACTGTTTTTTTTCTGGTTTTTTTTTTTTTTGTAAGTGAAACAAAATTTTGTTGTAATAATTTTGTCATGAAAATGTAGTGCAACTGCAAATGCTTTGTGATTCACTGAGTGAGAAAATTTGTCTTTAGTGACAGCACCTCGTGCCAAGGTGACAGCCGATCTTAGAACCTTTTCAAAATCGTTTACCCCCACGTTAATGACGAACTCACAGCTCACAGCAGAGCGTTACGACATACAAGCGATGTTTTTTATCGCGTATCCAAGTGTGCATAGAGTTTTTATCGCTTGCCATCAACTGGCAGTAGAACACGATTTCTAACGAATTTTCTGTTTGAAATTTAATTGTATTTATTGTTCCTCCTATGGTTGTTTCCGTTGGCGTTATCCTCCTCTACGTCCTTCCACCACCATCATTCATCTACTAGCTTACCAGCGAGTTACAGCATTAAATCTTCTCAAACTCTTGCATTTGAAGCAGTGCTGCTTTCACTTTCCTGCTTTTTGCTAGTCAAATTTCCAACATCATATTTACGAAGGCACAAAACAAATAAATTAATGCAATATTTTCTGCAATTGCTTCTCTAAAGATGTTCATAATTTCGCTCATTTCCTTAATTTAGCTCACTCGAAATACTTAACTAATATTTGTTTCCATTTTTATTATACTCCTTCGCTTTTTGTGAATTTTATTGCAAACGCACTTATTGTTAAGGGATTCCGTCAATAAAATATGTTTCCTCACTGGCGGCACAACATCGCCTCTGAGCAGCGTTGAGTTTTTAAGAGTTGGAATTTATCAAACGCAAAAAGTGCAAGCGGATTATTTTGTAGAATTTCCTAAAGCACTTTTGGGACAAGAGGAACCTGTAATTTTTATGACTTTGTTTTTATGCCGTCACATTTGAGTGAAATATCTCTGTTTATCGGCGGGTGAAATCTATTTTTATTTTCAAACTTGAATGGCAAACATTAATTTTTTTAATAATCATGTTTTCATGTATTTTCGTGGTTACATATGTGTACTTAATGTACGACGATTTAAAAATTTATATGAACCTAAAAATGCGAACATAAAATTTCTAATCTCGAACAAGATTATGACAAAATTTTAACTATTTGAATCTGAAAAAAAAACAATCAATATACGAAAACGACTGTACATGGATTTCGTATTGGGAATAATTCAGCGCAACATATTTTAAACTGCTTTCTTACACTTGCGAAAAAAAACAATAAATGCGCGATATAAGAACTAAATGCTAATAAGGACTTAGGGCCGTTTGCACTATCTCCGGTTAAGCGCATAATTGGAACTAAAAGCGCCGGTTAAAACCATCAGGCAGATAAGTAAGCGCTGAATAGTTGCTGCTAACCGCCGGTAATTTTAATCAGAGATGGTGAAAACGGTCTTTTATCCGCTTGTCAGAGATTTGTTTGGGAAAATCTTCAAAGTTGAAGTGAGTAACATTTTTTAGAAAATTATCATAAATTTATTAGGGAAATATAATATAAACGTATTGGTATTAAATGACAAAAAATGTTTGAAGAATTTAAAAATATGCTCTTTCCATTCGAATTTTTGTGACAAATTGGAAAAAGAATTTTAAAAATATAGTTTAAATTTTTTTTATCAGAAACATGCTGAAGCATATTGAAAGACAAACAGTTCAGTAAGAGCAAGGATTGGTATGAAAGGAGTAGATAAACTTTTAAATTATCGTATAAATTTTCTTTCATTTTAAATCTTAATGCTTGGTCCTAGATACAATTTTGAGGTTCCTTAAAAAAAAACTGTGACTAAAAAGCAGATTTATCGCTTTTTAATATTAGCGCCGTGCACAGAAAGACTGTCTTATGTGTGAGAAGTACTGTTGCACTAATAAATAATATTCGATTGCAAAATAAAAATTTTGTTTGCTCTGATCGAAGTCAACTCAACTAATAAGACCGAACTCTGCGCAGAAATATTTATTAAAACTACTGCGCCTAAATCGATGTTGCAAGAATTTGTGGGCGCTTTTCAAAGCTATACACAATATTTTTCGCGAACATTTTTTCTTAGAAATTTCACGATTTTGCCGGGCCGAAATTGTTAAAGGGTTTATGGCGTCTTCCACTAACAGTGGGCAATGGTGCTCACCTTTGGGATCTCTGCCGATTCATCAGTTCTAGACGCGTTGCATTTGCTTCCACGTGTGCCATACGAAACTTCTGTAGGCTAAGAGCTCATCGACCTTGTTAGGCACCAAAATGATTGAACGCTTTTTAAAATTTGCATTTGTTCATAATGTGCGGAAAAGAAAACATTTAAAATGAGCGCAGTTGTGAATTGGCTGCCCACAGCGTGTTATTAAAAAAAAAAACAATACTATGACCATTTAATAAAGCATTCGCATCCCACTGCTGCCTCAGTTCCCTACCATTCCATGCCCTGTTCCTTTATTAGCGCCGAGCGCAGTCCGTTCTGGTAAACACTTTTGCACGTTTCCGCCCGCTGTCGCGGACGGACTTATGAAGGACTGGCTGGCTGGCTGGTTGGTTGGTCGCAGTTGCTCCATTTGTCGCTCGCCCACATTTATTGGCATATGGAAATTTTATAGGACCAATTGTGGATGCACGCAAGTGGTCGCGTCACCAAATAAACTGTACTCTGAAGGCCAACAACAATGAGTGCCACCGCATGCAATATACATTTGTGTTTGAGTATTTTTTTGAGTTGCAAGTTAATTGTATTATTTTTGATAATTTCTTTTTTTTATTTGCACTTAGAGTGGGTTTGTCATTTATATATTTTGTTTTTGTTGTATAAATGACAATCTGCTGAAAGTACTGCACATTATGTTGATGTTGCAAATGCTGTTGTTGGTGTGTCATTTACGTTTTATAGAAATTTGTGTGCACATTGCAATGGCGAAGATCGCTAAAGAGCTTTAATTTAAAAATATATGTATATTTGTTTATGGCTATTATTTGAATTAAGGAAGTAATTTAATTGCGAAAATTTATTTCAAAATAAAAAAAAATATTAATTCCAATGTGATACCAGAATTCCTCTTAGCTACCAAGCAAAGCTGATGTCATGCTCGCGATTTGATATTCATTTGAACCAAAGTTTGAAAAACATTAGACAAGCAGTAAAATATCTGAATTGCGTAAAATTACGAAATCTACCTATGAGACATAGATGTTAAGTAATGATTAGATAATGCTAATGATTGCTAATTAACCTTCTTTTGTGAAATTCTCAAATTCATTAAACAATTAGAATTAGTTTAACTAATTCTCATTAGATAATTGAAATGTTTATTCTAATGGTAAATCTAATTGCAATTAGTTGCCATTAACAAAAAAAATTTGGTTTACCTTTACAATTAGAAATCTAATTGACTTCTTCTAATGAAATAAGATATTCAATTGGCTTGAATTAGAATCAATTATTTTGATAAAAAGAAATTGTTTCCGAAGAATTATTGAAGTGAACGAATACTGTCGTAAGTCACTGCACGCTGCAACAACCGAAAATCATAAATGTCTGGGTTCGTATGCTGAATCGACCTTTTATAATTTCAGTGATAATGGTAAGTTCTGCATAAATGACACATACATATATATGGTATTTTTAGTAAAGCAGATTACATTTTGCAGAATAAAGTACTGATTTATTGTCAAAATTGACTGAGGAGGCTGAAAGCCTGCATTTTATTTCGAATATGATGCATCAATATTTGAATGGTGCTGATAAAACTTCCAATATATGGTGCAAATATCCTACATTAAAGGAAATATCACTGTTTTGCAACAGGCCCTGTGGAGCGACTATTTTCCTTTGCGGGCAATTTTAATATTCCAAGGCGGGGTCGCTTGACGGACTTTTCTTTTGAAAAGCTCGTATGTATTGCTGAAAGCGAATATACCCGGTCATTGTAGTTATTAAACAGTTAGATATGTGTGCATGCATGTATTTTTTTTTTTTTTTTTGAAAATAGGAAAATAATTGATTCTAATTCGAGCTAATTGAATATCTAATTGCATCAGCAGAAGTCAATTAGATTTCTAATTGTAAAGTTAAACCAATTTTTTTTTGCTAATGGCAACTAATTGCAGTTAGATTTACCATTAGAATTAAAATTTCAATTATCTAATGGGAATTAGTTAAACTAATTCTAATTGTTTAATGAAGTAGAGAATATAAACCAATTGCATCAATTGCTAATTCTAATTGGAATTTAACATGTATGCTCTGAGAGCGTTATACTTTCTGAATTCTCGTGTATGAATTAAGTAAGATAATCTTTCGTTAATTCCTGGAAAGACGGTCGAAGCTTTAGAAACGAAAATGTCCACTGACTCTGATGCAAATAATCGATTTCTCACTCTTATTCTGACTACTTCCCGCAGAGAATAAATCAAAAGCGAACGAAAACCATTCCTTGTGTGTCCCTCATCATTATCACATCGCTTGCATGCCGTTCGGATGAGGCGGCTCTTAAGCATTCGATATGAGTGTTAGATGAACTTAAAGATTTTTCACCTCAGGTGACTAGGTCAGATCGTACGAATGCATACAAGCGCACCATCCTAGAAAACATTGAATGAACGGGGAGTTATTTATTGACGCCAGTTAGCACGAGTGTTTACAGAGGTAATAAAGAAGAAAATCCTCCATCCCAGGAGTTTGATATTCGCAGCTCTATCTCGACGGTAAACCAACGCCAAAGACAAGTAGGACACAGTCGACGAGGCTTCAAGAATATCAAAATGCTGTACTCGAGGGATATATTGGTTTATATCTGATGACACCTCAGCAGCGCCTACATCACGAGCCTAGGATACTTCCAGCTATGGATCACAGAACTGTCGAAACAGATAAGTTTAACCAAGCGGCATCTCCACACGTACGAAAAGCTTTAAATACCTTTTTCCATCACCACCTTCATAGTTCTCACAACTTTCTGTTGACAAGAAGCTCTCACAACCGCGCAAGATCTTATAAAAGAGGAGAGCATATTTTTATGAGGAGTTTTGTTTTGAGCGTTTCATTGTATTTTCAAACGATGTTCCACAGTTCCTTGTCGAATGGCGAAAATTATTGGAAAGTTTTTATACCCGAGCGTACTTGTACACAAGGGTATTATAACTTTGTTCGCATAACGGTTGCTTGTAACAGCATAACGGAATCAAGATAGATATATACATACATATATATACTAAAATGCTCAGAATGGCAGGAGAAGTCGATTTACCGATGTCTGTCTGTCCGTCCCTCCGTCCGTGCCGACGATAACTTGAGTAAAAATTAAAATATATCTCAATGAAATGGTAGGTAAATGGTCCTTGACCCAGAGCAGGTTGGTATTGAAAATAGGCGAAATCGGACAATAACCACGCCCACCTCCCACATAACGGCAATTGTCGAAAATGCAAAAATTTGCTATATTTCAGTAGCTATCGAAGCTAATTTGCTCAAATTTGTTATGTAGTGTTGTATTCGAGCAGGAAATCCGACAGTATAAAAATTTTGTACAGGGGGCGTGGCACCGCCCACTTATGATTTTACATGTATATCTCTCGAGCTAAAAAAATTTGATACTTCAGTAACTATTGGAATTAAGTCAACAAATCCATTTAAACGAACATTTTGGAGAAGTTACAAGGTACCGCCCACTTTACAGTTCATATGTACATATATATATATCTGGATTTTGCCCAAATTTAGTACAGATATTTTATTATGTCCGAATAAGCGGTATTTTTAAAATCACTAAAAGTGAACCAGACCCAGTAAGTTTTTGAAACCCGTAGAAATCGGATACTTCTGTAAATAGTGAAGCTAATTTGCTCAAATTTTGTATTAAATTAAGAAATCCTATACAAATTTTGAAAAAGAGACCTATGTACATCAAGTTCGGTTTTGCCCGAACTTAGTGTCTCTGCTTTATTAATTAAAAAAATTTAGCTGAAAGCGTGCGCCGTGTATATGCAGTTCGATCGAACTTAGCCACTTCTTTACTTGTTATGAGGATTTTTGTGTTGAGTGTCTCATTGTATTTTCAAACTATATTCCAAAATTCCTTGCCGAATGGTGAAAACCATGATACAAATATTTTTAGAGGTTGTTTCACTCTTAATTTCTTGACAGAAACAGTGTTCGACAGCAGACGCAAAATATTGCCACTACTTTAAAATAGACATTGGGGATTTTAATTTTAATTTTATTGTATTTTAAAAACAAATCGTGTAAATTTTGTAAATATATGTACATACATATGTTTAATTTATGTATATTTTTTCACCAACGCAATGGAATTTTATTTATGAATTTACATAAATGTACAATTTGTGGCCTATTATTTAAACCGAGCAAACGATATGCTCTAATAGAATTGAAAAAATAAAATAAAAACAGTATAGTGGGGTTAAAATCAAGGCCTATACGATTTTTTAAGCCTTAAAGTTGTTTTTACAAGAAGAAATTTTTTGACAAGCTTTAATTGCCTGGCAAAGTTAACTTGCAGTCGCCCAGATAAATTAATGTAGTATTTTAGATTTTAAGACTTTTAGGAAATCGTAATTGAAGTTTGAAATTCAATTTTCCAAAAAGTCTTGGAGAATATTATTAGTTCACGAAAATCTTAAATTGTTTTATTTTTATTGTGTATTCTTAATTACTTTTGAATTTATGAAGGATTTTCTTCAGTAATATTTTTTCGTTTGTTACATTTGCAGGAATGTATATTACAAACGACTAAATGTGATACAAATTATACTCAATATATCGAAAACTAAATAAGATATCAAAAAAAGAATAACGCTTTATAAATGGCGTGATAGATGAAGAATAACTGCATTATTTACTTTATTTGCAATATTTTCACATATGTACAACATTTAATTATCCGCGCGACAATACGAAAAAATTAAAAAAAATTTTACGACTAAATTTTAGAGATTTTAAGATTTTGTCCAAGGTAATTGACAATGTTTTTCCGAGTATTCAAAGCACGGAATTTATATGTAGAATTTTCGTATATAAAAAATATTTGGGACTTACGACAAAATTTTACTCAATATCTCCGACTCTGAAGGAGAAATCCAAAAAAGGATAGAGCCATTTAAAAGATCTTAATTAGTTAATTATAACTACATTATTTCGACTCCCGCAGAATCAAGAAGAAAGAAGTCTCGTTAGGAAATGTGGTGAATTCCGAAATAATATAACTTCTACCGCTTTGAGTATTGTTGTTTTTTTCCTAATAATTTTTCCACTAAACCGATCGGCCTTAAAGCTCAAAAATATTTAAAATAAATAGTTATATGGCCAAACAATAACAAATACATTATTAACTATTTAACATTAATTAACTTTTCACATATGACATTTATTTATCCGGACGACGATGTATGTCCTTTGAGGTAACCGATTTTTCAATCAATATAAATGCAGCTTTGCACATATTCAAATTTTGTTTCGGTTGTCTTCGTTTTTCTTTATGCTAAAAATAGGGGATTTTCTTAGTAAGCAATTGGTAGCACGAAAATCCGGAACACTGTTTCTGTCAAATGGTTAATATGGCGTCAGAAATGAGAGAGTGAAACTACCTTTGGAAAGTTTTTAATTTATGAACTGAAACATTTTGAAAGCCATTTCCTTGGAACGGTTGAACGACAAGCGACAATCTAAGTTTTAATCAAAATTAATGCTCTCACACTTTGAGAAGACATCATCATTTATTTCCCACATTGGCAATTAATAATTCGTGTTGACTGCGAAATTAAAGCATAAAATCACTATCAGGAGTAGCTTATGCTAAGTATCGTGTCCGACGCGAGCAAAAAGTTGCAAGCAAATTCATTGCGCGCGGATGCTGATACTTTGACTCTCATTAAGTGCAAGTGTAAGTATTTAGCAAGCGGACCGAGCAAGTCGCGGCGAGGCGTAGTAAAGGTGAAGAGAAAGTCGACAAAAACTTCGAACGATGTTGTAGTAACTTGAATAATGCATTTTTATGCTGAACTACATACAAATATAAATATGTACTCGTATATGAGCTTGAGTTGCACACACACACACTTGCACACTTCAATATTTGTGCTGCGGCGATGAAGTGAATTCAAAATGCTGCAACATAAAATGAATGAATAAACTGCCGAGCAGCGAGTGAAACGGAGGCGCGAACGCAAAAATTGCTGCGCGTGCAAACGGTAGTCGGATTAAATTGCAAAATTAATTACTGTGCTACTTAAAGTGCCATTTTTTATGCGGCACACTTTTTAATGTGCGACTTCATTGCATTGACGTTGGCGCTCGACGTCGGCGTGTCGCACAAATAAAGACATTAAAACATTAAGTTGGATGTACTTGTCGGCTTTTTACACCTGTCGACAGCGTGCTTCAGTGCAAAGTAGGCAGCAACGCCTGCAAATTCACATACACTCGCGCATAAAATGTTTGCAAATGAATGTGTACTGTGGCGAAGGCAACGCGGCAATGCTGCCTCAATTTTTCTTCGCTTTTCACAGCGCTTTTAGAATGTGGATCATTTGAAAAAAAAAAAAAACTATGGCAGCAACTGTGAATGTATGTGCATCAATAAAGTTTTATTAAGTCCACAGAACACCATTTGCAAGCGAAGTCACAAGCGATTTAAGGCTGTCAGCAATATGCTCGCTATAAATGGTCAGCGTTTATACGAAGAAGTGGAGAAGTTACGTATACGCAGTGCAGTTTCATATTCTCCACAAAAAAAAAAAAATAAAAAAAAAGCAAACGGACAATTCGTCATGAATACTTAAAAATGTTAGTAAATACTTATTACCAGGTACTCCTTTCCTGCCAAACTAAACAGCGTTTTTACTGCGCGCTAAAAGTGCTTTTGCCAGTTAAATACTTTTAAAATTGAGTTAAAGAACTTTCAGTGATAATGACGAAAATATCTTTTGAACATAACGGACTTTATTTTGATTACCATTTATTTTAATTAAAACCTTAAAAATAGAAGAAATTTAATCAAATATATTTGAGTTAAACTCCTGCATGTTCTAAGTTTTCTTAATCAGAAGTTGTTCAAAATTGAATGTGGATTTCAAACCTGGCCGTTAATACAAAAATTCGTTTTAATTTGCACTTTTTATAGGATAAATAAAAATATACTTTTTTCCTTAAATTATACAAAAATTAAATGCAAATGTTTAATTTATACACGAAAGCATGCATTTTAAGCCCGCTAGATGGCGCAGAAATTCATATTCGAAATTCTTTTATGCACATCAATTTGGTAAAAAATAAATATTAGCTTACAGCGTATATTTTAGCTAAAAAGAAAAAATTCAACACAGAATAAAAAAAAATTACATAAATATTGCAAAGGGCGGCTGGCTGGCAATCCAGTTGCAGCAGAGAAAAATTTGATTAGCTAAGTAAAAAGAAAAGCGGAACGAAATCACAATAAAAAAAAGGAAATAAAAATCAGATTAGAGTAACTACCACAAAAAGAAACAAAAGTGGGTTGGATGCGAATATCAAATAAATATATATACAAATATATTTGTAGCAGCAGCAGCGCGGAAGTAAATTGTCGGTGGCGCGCTACAAACTCACAGCTGCAATGAGCTAAAGACAAAAAGCGAAAAATTGAAATGAAATAAAAATTCTGAAATTGGCTAAATCTAATTTGAGACAAAATTTTCCCTTGCACAAATACACACATTACATACATATAAAGCATAAGTAAAACGGCTGAGTAGCAGCGCCGCAAGCAAAATACAGAAACGCTATTCGCAACGCCGTCAAGTCCGTCATATGGAAAAGTTGCCTCACAGCGCTCACATTTATTTTATGCGCCTATTGCGTGGAAGACAGGAAAACAGCACCACACACCGCACCCGCCGGAAGAGCAAACAACAACGAAAGCAAAAGCAAAAAGGAAATGACATTCAGCTGAATCGGCTGAAATTATATCAATACTAAGCCAAGCTAGGACCAAAAAGCAGGCAAGCAGACAAGCAGCCACGCAATTGCTTCGATCACCAGTCTTCGTGCTTCGTCCTTCAACCGTTCACTCATTCTTTCATGTAGGTATCCATTCTAGGCACTTGTGTGTGTGTGTGTGTGTGTGTGTGTGTGCCTGCATTGCTTTAAGGCGGCGCTTTTAGACAGCCCTTTCATTTGCCACCGTTTGTAGCAATCGTCGCAAACGAAAAGTGGAACGCGATGCCGACAAAACAAATAAACATGACACTTCTGGGTTTATATATATCGGTCGCTAGCAGCTGCTGCCCCGCCACCAATGCCAATGCAATTGGTTGGCCGCCCATTCCGTTGGCTGCCAACATTATTGCTGCTGCCAATGCCACTCACATAAAGTGTCGTCTTTAATGTTGGGTCGCGGGTCGGGCGGTTGCCGCATTGTCGAAAGGGTCGCTGTAGGCTTGCGTGCTGGTAACCTCGTTCGTGTGCTGCCGCCTGCAGTGGTAGCTGCACTAGGCACCACTTCAGAGCTGGTGACAATTCGAGTTACAGTCTTCTGCTGGCTCTAACTGCCTTCTTCCTTTCCAACTGTCTTTGCTGCGTTGTTGGCTGGGTGGGTGGCATCACCTACAGACGCGCTGATGTGGCTAAAGTTAAGACAACGCCAGCTGTTGATTTTATGTTCAATATCTATATGATAGTCTTTTACAGGGTCTCTCTACCTTTTTTGTATTTTGAATAGGCAAATTTTAATTTCGAAGAAAATATTATAAATAACTGTTGAGAAAAATATAAGGACCTTTGAGAAAACTCTCCACACGTGCGATACCAAATGAAACGAAACTGCCTAAGTCTGAGATAATCTTTGCTTTTTGAGAAAAACTCACCAACCGGCTAGAGCTTGTCCAACCCCATTTCGTCACTAGTTCGGACATTTTTCGGAATCTGTTCGGTTCTACTTTAGTATTTTTTGGGAGAAGTACGAAGGCGAGTTCGGGCATATTTTAGAACTACTTCAGGGTGGGTATGGTGCTAGTTTGGGACAATGCAGGACCGTTCCGAAAAATTACCGAATATTTAACTAAAATGTACCGAAAAAGTACCTAAAATGTACCGAAAAATATTAAAATTGTACCGAAAAAGTAACTAGATGTACCGAAAAGTCCGACATTGTGCGATAAAAGCTCCGCAAATTACCCAACAAGCACTGACAATTTACGAAACTAATCTCTGACATATTTCGCGCTCTTCCCCTTTTAATTATTGTGGAAAGACTTCGTTCGCGGTTATCAGTCTCAAGCTAAAAGTTGAAAGTTTTTGAATACATAAACATATTTCTCTCGCTGCTATGTATGTAGGTGCTAGAGAGACACTTTAGCAATAAAATGCTCAAAATAAAGGCTTCAAGATTTTTCTCACTCAAAATTAAGTTCGAGCGCTCCATCACCAAATAATTATTCTGGGCGTTTGTGAATTGGATTAATCAAATGATCTCCTGCTGATAAGTGAGCGTAATGCATTCATTAAAGTTAATAAATAAAAACCTTAAATTGTTTTTTTTACATTTTTCTCCATTTTCCAGTGACCTGTTTTTTCATAGCTCAACAATGTTGTTGTTGTTGTAGTTGCCTTTGGTCTGCACAATGTTTGTAGAATCATTTTCGTGCACACTTTATTTCAATTTGTTGCTATTGCGCTGCATTGCCTTCGCGACGTCTACTTTCTCGGCGACTATTCCATTTCAATGATCTGCTCAGCTGGTTCCGCTGCGACACATTGCGACGCCCGCCCCCCTAGGCCCTCCCTTCGCCGAAAGCAAATCTGTGTTCATATTTGGTTTCACGGCTACAGAGTCATTGTCATTGTTGTTGGCATTATTATTATTATTGCCATGATTGTTGTTGTAAGGGCATTTTGTGAGGTTTGTTGGTGTTGGTGTTGTTGTAGCTGGCGTAAAATGCGCCTTGTTTGGAATTGTACGAGCGCTTTGATGTGCATTGGCATTTGTTGGCAATAAAAACTGAAACGACCGAACAGCCACATTCACCCACACACACACACACACACACACACACGCGCGGTGTGTTGTGTTGCACTGTGCCCCCTACGAACTGGCAACCTGCCTCCGCCAACACGTCACACGTTCATTTTGATCGCCAACTACTAAAATGGACAAAAAGAACAGCAATTGTGTTGAATTTGTTTGATTGTTATTGCTTTGCAGTCGGTTTTAGCTTGGCTTGTTGTTGTTGTTGCTGTTGTTGTTGCTGTTGGAGTAGCAGTTGGCTTGCTTGCTTGTTTTATAGCCTGTCCGGGTTATTGCTTTGTTTTCTGTTGATGCGAATGCTGTCGCTGTTGTTGTTCTAGTTGTTGTTATTGTTGTTGTTGCTTGAGTTTGTGTTGGTGGCAATGACGATTATGGGTTAGCAGGGATTATTGTCGGACTTCTGTCACGGGACAGTGTATGTCACAGCTGCTGCTAATGAAATTAGTTCACTGAGGGACCGAGCGTAAACTTGCACACACACACACACACACACACACACACACACACACACACACACACTGGCGCAAATTTCGTAACAACAACGAACTATATTATCGCTTACGACTGAAGGCCACATCAACTCTAACTGAGTAGCACCGAGCGGGGCGTTTGAGTTGGTGAGGGGTTGTGGGGTGTGTGAGAAAATGCTGGGGGCACAGGGTTGGCCATAATAAAAATTAAGGTCAATAGCGTCGTTTAAGCTGAGCGCTTCTCGATTGAATGTAATTAGGTGAAGTGCAGCCACGAAATACGGCATTGTCCGAGTTCCAATTCATCTGGCGATTCCTCGCCGACCACTCCAACGCTTATGCAGAAGGTCAATGCGTCGAATGTGGTCGCATTGAATGGCAATTGAAATTAAATTAAGCTCACTTTCAGACTTGCTGACTGATAGTCACAGCTAGTCACAGATAGTCACAGATAGTCACAGATAGTCACAGATAGTCACTGATGAACAATGAGTTTAATGCGAATTTTTTTTGGTTTCATTTCGCTTCGCATTGCTGCTGAAAAACGGAAGACGCTTTCAAGTGTGCTGTGTTGAAAAATTGTTTTAAATACACTTGTCGCAATGAGACTCTGGAAAGCCTAGAAAAAAAGAAAAATAAAAAAAAAGTTTTAGTTTTAATTGAGCAGCGTTTCTTGGCTTCCTCTGAGCACAAATGCTGAATAATTAAGAACGCTGAGTATCTTTTGATTTGTGTTTTATACTTAACAAGACCTCGACTTTTCAAATTACAGCAATTGAATGTATTACAATTGAAGCTTAAACTTGATTGCGTTAAAGGCTTGAGTTTTCGCTTTTAATTTCTACAATTCAGTTTCTAACACACGCAAGCGCCAACGAAGATTGCTTAAATTGCTGCTATTTAATCATTTGTCTGCCGCTGCAATGACATGTTTTGCAATTTACTTAAGCGAAAGACAGACTTGCCAGACGCTGACGCGCTGCGGCTGTCAGAAGTTACTCATACGCCACAACTTGCCACAATGTTGTAAGTGCCATTGTAAATGCCTTAATAGCAGAGACTACATTGTGTTTGTTTTGTTGTACCTTTTAAGACCCCCTCCTGCGACACGCGCTTCACCTCCTGTTTCGCAAAAATTTAATTTCTGTCCCATCAACAGCACTGAGTGAATATCACTTTTCCTTATTGAATGGCACGCACTTTTTGATGTCAAAGGTTTGCGCCATCTGCTCAACTCGGTATGCGTTCGCTTTGGGCAAACCTTTTTTTTTTTTTTTTTGTATAAAAAACTGATTTGATTATAAACGAAATTTACGCTTAAAAGCTTGGTCTCAGGGTATGCGCGGGCGACGGCATGGCAAGGGAGACCAAATTGATGCACTTTCGTTGAGTTAAAATAGAAAGTGAGATGGAACGTAAAAAAGTTTTTTTTATTTTCTTGTGTTAGTCACTTAAGAAAATTTTATTTTTCTTATGAGTAAGTAAAAGTGTCGGAATCGCTTTTTGATGCACGCGCATTTGTACGAGTATAAATGTGTTAAAAAATGATTCGATGAAGATAATTTGGTTGGAAATTTTTTCGGTAAGGCAAGACAATTTCTTTTCGATAAAATCGGGGGGAGTAAAACTCTTGCTTTTTTAATTTTTTCTATTTGAGTCATAAAGGTTATCTACGAACGAAAATCTCGCTCAGCAAATACCTCATCATGCCCATTCTCTTATATGGCGCAGAAACATGGACGAAGCTGAACAGCGATTAGATGGATTTGGGGGCTTCGTTCTTCGCAAGATTTATGGCTCTGTTCGCGTGAGCGACGGGTACACCGAAGAAGATAGAATCAGGATCTGGACATAGTCAAGCGCATAAAAATTCAACAACTGCGATGGCTTGGCCATGTCGTTCGTATGGACGATGATGCTCCGGTGAAAAAATCCTTCGAATCGACACCCTTGGGTGGACAACGGAGGCAAGAGCGCCCACGAATAAACTGGAAAGACCAAGTGCAGAAGGAACTGTCTACACTTGGTATGAATAATTGGCGAAACCTAGGGAGAGAGAGAACTGGCGAATCTTTTTGTAAAAAATATTTTTTGCAAGATTAGTCACTTAGAATTTTATTGAGCTCGAGGGCAGTTTACGAAAAAAAGGTGTTGAAAAAAAATCGTTGAGGGAAACCAGAGTTACCCTGGTACTTTGAAAATGAAATGCCTTTTATTTAAGACACTCTTTCCCACATCACTAGGAATCGTAACTGATATTGCTATTTTCGATTGCAAGTTGAATCAAGTGGAGAAAACACACTTTGAAAGTTAGGAGGGTTAAGGCTCGGCCTTCTTAGGCATAATCGCCAAGCTATAAATACAAAAATGATTTTATGCATAACGTGAAATCGGCAGATTTCCACTTTAACTGAAGCATTATGCTTTTGTTGAGGGATCGCGGGCTCTAAAAACCGCACTCAAAATGTTCAAAGGCTTTCCTTTACATTTTATAATAACCAACTTAGAAGTTAAATAAGAGTTCCTTCCACCTTTGTGGAACTAATTTAAATCAAATATGGATTTCTAAACTCTTCTTTTTCTATAAACTGCAAAGAATAGTAATGGGAGCTTATGACCGCAAAATCTTTGCTGTTATCTAAAGGAAAGTAATCTCTCACGCGGCTATCAAGTATAACCATTTTGAATAGGAGTTATCGTATGGATCGGAGGCACATACAAAAAGAGATAAGCACTTATGTGTGAATATGTAGATGTACGAATGTATATGTATTATATATACTAATATTGATTACGGCAATGCAAAAACAAAAAAAATAAACTTATTGAACTGTATGTTTATCGCATTATTAAACGCTCAGAGTAAATTGAAAACGAAAATTCATTAAAAAAAATTTAATGCAATTTGTGCACACTTTAGCTTGTAAATAGCAATAAAACACCAAAATCCGCCGCTAATGCAAAGTGAATGCGCAAATTTACAATGAAATGCACTCAACTGCGCCGCTAAACAAATTCCGCTAAATTGTTCGATTAAACAAATTGAGATTTCTAGTTGAAAATTTGTACAAATTACCGCGCTTTTATGCAGACTCATTATCGAATAATGGTTTTACAACAGTTATAAATGATAATGCTCAAACGCACACACACACACACACACACACACACATACACACGCATTTGCAATTTATTTGTATTTATTTAATGGCTTTTCTGCCGTTTGCGCGTGTATTTGTGCGGCTTTGCACCTTTTGCGTGCGAGCAAACAAACGCTTTTAGCTGCTTTGGAGTGCAGCGATGTGCAAATCGGTCAGTTTGACTGATTTTTAAATGAAATTAGCAACGATTTAGAAAAGCGGAAAAGCGGAAAATGGGAAAATTGATTTTTTTGTTTTCATCAAATTTATCAAAAACACATACGAGCTGTGTGCGTGTGTGTGTGTGTTTTGTGCTTGCATGTGTAGTGGCGCTTGTAATGCAATTTTTCTAAAGTGGATTTGCCGATCAAAAGGTTGCACTTTATATTAAATCCATATTAATGCGCGCTCTGCGACGAAAGGCGGCGGTCGGGAGCTCAGCAATCGGCTAATAACATCCGCTGCTGGCACAAAAATGTATTTCATTACTTCAATGCGATTGCGTTCGATCAGCTGCGAAAGGCAGTGAAAGGCTGCGAAAGTGGCAACAACTATGCCAAGAGGATGTTGATTGGCTCACTGCCACACTAACTGCAACATTAACTGACTCACTGACTGACTCACTGACTGACTCACTGACTGACTAGCTGACTTAGTTGCTGATTAACTAACCGACTGACTATGGCAAATGTGATTACGCGCCAGTTGCATATGCATATGTGTAGATGTATGTACATATGTGTGTGTGTGTATGTATGTGTTTTATGCTCGCGCCGGAAATAACTTCCGTATAAATCAGGAAATTGCAAAAACATCAACGCAGAAAAATCATAAATAGCATCGAAAATAAAAATAATATCAATAACTGTAACTAAGCTAAATATGTTTGCGGCAACTTGAGCAGCATATCTCAGCGCAGCAGTGCTTACATATGTACATATGTACATACCTACACACGAGCATCGTTCCTGGAAGTTAAAAAGGACTAAGTCCATTTTTGGAAATTATTCAGAAGCGACGAAAAACCGCACACAAATATTTTTTTTGTGCAAAACTGCGAATTTTTTACATTCAAAACTTTGAAATGTAGCAAAAGTTTAAATTTCAAAAAAGATTCAAAGAGAAATGTGCTAATTGTGTGTTTTTTGGATTTGTCACATTTTCTGTCGAACGATTTTTAATTTGCCTTGAACTTGGCTCTATTTTTTCAGGTGCTTCTCTGCAAGGCATAAATAAAATGGAACAAACTAATTGAATTGCATTAAATTTTCAACAATTTCTAGAGTTAATCAATCAAAGACTAGCTTTTCCAAGGTTCATAAGCGAACTATCTGGTAAAATTAGTCAATGGATGGATCTCAAGTCCATTTCTTCTAGAGCAAATTAATTTTAATGTACCCTCCCGTGCAACGAGAAACTTTAAACCACTTTTCTTGAAACTATGCAGAACTAACTTTGAGTTGAATGAACCGTTTCGGGGTTTATGCCAAGACTTTAACAATCATTCCAGCACCTTTGATGTATCGGACTCACTTTTTATAATTAAAAGAACTATTCTATCCTCTCTTAATAACAGCTAACGATCCAATTTTCTTACTTTGCATTTCTCTAACTTTGTATTCGGCTGATGAATTCTTATTCTGTAGCTGAGCAGCTTGGGATCTCGACGCTTAACAAACTTTCTTCTGTCACGACTCGGCACCTAAGATTTGTATATTTAAAAAACATCCGTACGTTATGCGGATTGAGCCCCTCGTGCCGGTTGGGCGGGAAAGTGGGTTTCCGTTGGGTTATAAAAAAAAAAAAAAAAAAAATTACAATATTTTTTATTTAAATGCGCAAAGACATTAAACAGCTACATATTCTTACAAAAATAATAAATTTCCTGCGCAGAAATTAAATAAAAACGAGGTACAAGCTTTTGGAGAAATTTCGACTTCATAACTTTGCATTTCATGTAATTATTCGAAAAAGAAAATAATAAATTAAGAAATTTTTTATCCTCTGTTTAAATATATCAAAAATTCAGAATTGAAAAAAGTGAACTTAGCACCTTTTCATCTTTCGGCAGATATGATTATGAATAAATACTTTTTCATTTCGCTAAAATGCCAGAGAACACAAAAATCCGCAATAAATCGCGTTCCATTCGAGTAAGCTAAATAATTTTTTTTAAATCTAACTGCATATGTGTGTATGTATTATTTTTTTATAATTTTGTATCATTCATAAAAAATTCTCTTTCAAGGGCAAAAAAAAAACCTTTGGAGATTTCACAATCGGTTTGTTAACTCCCTAAAGGCTTTGCTTTGCCCTTTGCCATTATAAATGAGCTGGAAAATATCCCCCTCGAGTAGAAAATGGGCCTCACTATGAAAGCGATGTTAATAGAACTAACGACGAGCTGCTTTAAGTGGTTAAGACAGCAAGTCTCAAAGAAAAATTGCATCAAGTTTGAACGAGCGAGTATCCAACAATGCAATGGCATACAATTTATCAGAGGGTTTGGTAAAAGAAATTAAAATGTTTTGTAATGGTAGCGAAAAAAAGCGAATTCCTACAGAGAGCATTTAACTTTTTCTCGACAATCCAACCAACTACTGTTGAGTCGGTGCTTCTCCACTGCAGATTTTAAATTCAACAAATTTGCAACAGGTTTGAGGATAACACACTTAAGATTTTATTTCTTAAAGAATGCGTTTTGATCGAAATAAGGAATAATTCTGCCTCGCTCAAAATGGATCTATTTGATCTATTTATTTTTTTTGCTGAAAGGTAATATATTAATATTTAATATTGGTCTCAAACAGTGATTAAGAATAGTTTTACTTCATGTAGGTGCATTTGCTTTTGTACCAAATATGGATGTATATTTGTACTTGAAGTATAAATTATTTTTTATGTGTGTCAAATTTTACGTTCATTTCTTTTTTCTTCTTGAAAATACCAATAAATACATACATGAATTTACATTTTTGACAAATTAAAAATTTCGAATCAAAATTTCGTGGATCCCGGGATTGTCCCGTATGTGTGTATGTATGTATGTATATATGCGCGAGTATCTGTAATGCGATTTAAATACATTTGCATGCCTTTATCTATAAAAAATTAAGGATTGGTGGCACAGTGCTTGATTAAAATTAATAGTGGTTGGGTTTTATTCAGGCCTTAACCGGCGGTTATAGTTCCGATTAGCGCTTAACCGGAGTTTGCGCAAACGGCTCTAAATTGAAACGCATTTTATTCAGCAAACGTATGATTTATTAGTTCAGGGAATTGAAGAACAACTGGAACAAGATAAGATTAGAATAGTGGATTAAGAGAAGAAATCATGTTTTCAAATTATTGTTATATATTTTTTTCTGATCGATGGATCGATGGATATGAAACAAAAAAAGGTTAACAAATAAAATACAGTTAAGATTTTACATCGGCCACGATTTATTTGAAATACCTTTAGGAATATTGAATGATTAATGATTTGTACGAAATTTTACACGAGAAAGAATCGAAGGACTCTTTGTGTATTTAATTACAGAGAATGCGCTTCGGTTTTTCGAATTAACACATTTTGAAATAGTTGAACATTCTAGCGTGTACTCGTTAGAAGAGCAGAACGGAAAAGATAGAATTTAAAGATGCACAACGTAAGGGTTAAACAAGCTTCTGCTTGGACATCTAGAGGGTCTCAGAGGCCTCCGAGTGCAATTTGCTAAGTGCAACACTTATTAGCTGAGCTTGTAAAAGCACGTTGATTGTTATTAGAATCGATTCCAATTGGTTGGTTGTCGATGTGAAGATGTAAGTCGTGATATTTCGTCACAGAGGACGTAACGCAGTGAGTCATGGCACTTCAGTGTGTTTCCCTTCCTCCCCCCCCATTTTTCGTACAGCCGCCACAGTAATCTAACCTCAACATTGGACATCTTTTTAGCCACTGCCCGGCGATAAAACGCATTTTAACAGCAATACTATTCCTCAACAAATTCCTTATACTTAACAATTTAATTGAGTTGTCGCTACTTTTTATCCCCCCTATAACTTTGGCATCACTGGCTGATTTACCGTCGTCTACGTTGATGATATTTATTTTCAATTTTCCACTCATTTAAACGCACCAAATCAACGAGGAGACAACAAACCAGCGACAGCGAATAAGGAGCAGGAATTACAGTTATTATTTTTATTGTCATTCAATTGGCGCACAAATTGAATATTTCGACGACTAATACAATCCAAAGTGAACTTTGGTGATTTAATTCAATTTTTCGCAGCTCAAATTTTTGCCAAGGGTAGAAAGTAAGAAGCAAGTGAATAGCAGATGTAAGAAGAAGCTTAACAGTTTGCTCTCCGGTCAATGTCAGTGTTATCGGCAATTGGAGATCTTTAAGCGACAATAAATTAATAACGAATGGCGAATCGATGACTACTCCGTTTGGAAGTCGAGAAATATGGAAGCAAGCAAAAGTGAAATAGGGGGAAATACTAAGACTCTGGTGCCATGCAACAGCGAGAGTTAAAAGTATACAAATAAACAGTGACATTTGCATGAACACTTGTGTGTTTTTGGTTTTTTTTTAACACTTCAATGCTGAGTTCGCGTGCCCCTCATTCGGAATGCGAATACGCGCGCTTCCTATAATTTTCATTATGTTCCAGTGATTATTGCGCTAAATTATAAATGAATTTATCATAGATTAATTGGGCGTACACCAACAATGCCATCGATGTCAGCAGTAAAGGACAGTAGTGGGAAGTGTTCGCAAAACAACAACAACAACAACAACAACAACGCCCACTGCTGCCGTGGTGCTAAGGAGTCGCCATTCAGGAGCTAGTCGGCGAGCAAACCAACATTTCGAACAGCGAATGAAGGCAAATTGACAATGTTGTTGTCGTTGTCGTTGTCTTGTAGCTGTTGTTGTGGTGGTTGTTGCATTTTTTCTTGTTGCGATTGTTGCCTTTGTATGGCGCAAAGTTGCGGTAGTCGTTTGGGGCTGTTGGAGGGAAATTGCGCGGTTTCTGCTCGCCACACAACTTTCTTTCATTGTCTGTGTGTGTTTTTTGTTTTTGTTTTGTTTTTTGAATACGACCATGAACGAGGCCTCCCCGCACCTACGTACTAAACCCAACCTCCTTCGTATGCTGGGCCAGTGGCACCCCCGCGGGACTATCAATTCCGATATTACTTCGCAGAGCAGGCACTGGACGTTATTCTTCGTCTTCACTCAGCGTGCGTTTTCACACTGTGCGATTCGCAATTCGCTCATCTTTTCGTAATCGCTTCATTATTGCCGTGGCGATGTCTATACATTTATTCCAAACGTCGTCTTTAGACAGCATAGCCTCCAGCAAAGCTTTCGGGGTGTGTTAAAAAATTTTGTGTTGTTCATGTTGCGACGCCGGCTGCTAAGTTATCGTATGCCATGTTGTCGGCGGCTATAATAAAGCTGATTGAGTGTGTTCGTAGAAGGAATTTGAGTCATATTGCGCTTGTTACGCTGGCATTGTGCTTATGTTTTCTATTGTTGTTGCTGTTGTAGTTGTGGTTGTTTAGCTGCAGCAGCAGCATTGAACTGAACAAGCGCGTAAATCCGTAATGAAAATTCTCCAAGCTCTGCGAAGCGAATAATATTTGCAGTCCGCTTTTCGTATTTTTACTCGCATTTCTTTTTTCTTCTTCTTCTTGATTTTTGTGTAAACTGTTTTTTGACATTTTGCGCTGCTCGAATGCTCTTTCGTCGTCTAAAAGTATGATGGTACGCTTGTTTGAGTCATACTAGTAGAATTGGTCGAAGAACAGCCCAGCTAGAAAAATTCACACCAGCAAATCGATCTAAGTGAATCGGAAATTTCTGCTCACTTTTTCCAGTAAATTATAAATTTTTGAAATGTGAAAAATCGATGAAAATATATTAATGGCAACCTCTTCAAATTGCTTGCTCATAATTTCTGTGTTGCCGTCTATATTAACAAATTATTCAGATGCTGATTTCCTACTGGCCATTGCGATTTTTTGTCTACGCATTTCAAGACCATTCTACCATTTCTTTTTCATAAAACATATTTATGTGTGTAGAGCACACACACACACGCGCGCAGAAATATTTTCAGCAATAATCCAATAGTATATTGCATGTGTGTGTCTGTCTGTCTGGGTGTATGTGTGTTCGCGCATTTATTGTAATGTATGTAATTGTTGTGGTTAATCGAGTGTAATTGATTTTATTTTAATCTTTATTATTGCTCTACGCTACTGCCATCCAACCACACATACACACACACACACACACATATAAAAACGTGGAAGGGTCCATCCCTCTCGAGTAGCTCAGCAAGACAGGGATTTCGCTAAGTTTCTACGAAATTTAGCAAAATTGTTGTTGTGTGGTATGGTTGGCGTTACATTTCGAGGTTATGGCGCGTGTGATCCAATGGCAATTGTGTGGTTAACATCAGATAAATCAAAAAATTACTTAATAGAAAGTTGTATATGCGTATGCTCACATTGAATACACAAAAAAAAAAAAATATAAAAAAACAACGATTGGTGGTTTCTTAGTTTGTGGTGGAATAAATAATGTGTAAGGCATGTGGCATTGCAAAAAGTGCGAAATATGGATGGATTTGATATGGATTCATTCATATCAGAACAGGTTACGATATAAAAAGAAACCTTTTATTTTGGTATTCTTTTAAAATACGAAATAAAATAGTTCGCTGGTTGAGAGAAATTGCCAAACTAGTTCAATTCATTTACAAAGGCAACGACAATTAATCACCGTGCGGCTGCGTTTTTAACTCTTTCGATATCTGGTCGATTGACTATCTACTTACCTCAGGGCAGCCACGTAAAGAATGCTTGGTTCGAAAAAAAAAACTGAATTTTTTTTGCAATTCTATTAAAACTTTTTCACGCAGTCATAAGCCAGAAGCTATTTAAAAACTCGGCGAAACTGTTAAGCTCCGTTTGACTGTGAATTGAGTTGCTTTCAGGAACTCGCTCACAATTTCGGAGAGATACTGCATTACACCCGAACTTGGTGAGCAACAGCTGCAGCGTTCACGTTTCTACTTTAGTTTCGGTGGAAGTTCCTAATTATGATCATTAATATACTTTTTTTTCGCGAACAATTTTTCAAAAATTTTTTTTTTCAAAAATTCAAATGAAGCATTTAACGTTTATTTAATTAATCAGTCAGTCATATGTCGAATCAGGTATAAAGCCTTGGTTGGACGTGCGTTGATTGTCGCTGTGCACCCAACGAAGATTTGCTTTTAATAATAAAAACTAGATTTATTTCATCGCTTTCACTCAAACCTAATATGTGAATGGGAGAGCGGCTTAAAACTCAACCAAATCCTCAGCTTAATTCGGTAAACGGAAAATTTGATTCGTTGAAATTGTTTCTATTGCGTTTTGTGTGCAATTTGAAAAGTAAAAGAAAAAAAACTAAATTCGCAAAACGGATTCCATTACAAATGAAAACCGGAAGCAGCGGCATTTCAACTACAATCGTCTTAAAATTTGACAATTCGACTTATTGCCTCAACAGCGCGTGGAAGTAAAGAAGTTTCGTTGATTCCAAATGACCTTAACGTTCTGCCACCGCTGAGTTTAAGAACATTAGTGACATCATTAAACTAAATAAAAGGAGAATTAAATGAAATCAGCTTTGAAGAGAAACAGGTCGAGTGCAGAGTTCAGCGGAATTGTTAGCGGGACGAAGGAAAGTAAGACAAATAGAAACTCATTAAATTTGCGTTGACAACAACAATAACAATGAGAGGGATGCGCTGCAACAGCAACAACAGCAGGAACAGCTCGAAACAAAGATGCCAAATGCAGGAAACAAAGACGACTCGCTATAATAAAGTCACATAAAATTGCAAGAGAAAGCGGCAGCAGCAGCAGCAGCAGCAGCAGGAAAAGTGGCGGGAAGCAGCAGGAAAAGTGGCGGGAAGCAGCAGTAAAATATGAACTGAAGTGGCAGAGCTCGGCCAATGTGCTATAATGAGTTTTATTAGTTCGGGAAGTGAGTGGAGGTAATTGTTGCGTGCAACGGAAGAACCGACGAGGAAACGCACTGAACAGCAGCAGACACACAGCCAACAAAAACAAAAAACCAAAAAAAAAAAAAAAAAATGCGAAAACAATGTTATAAAATTAAATTTTCAAATAGTCTGATTGTGTGTTCGCATGCACTTAGCTCGTGGTTCGTTGGTTCTGCACTTTTTTTGCATTTCTTTTTCTATATTCACTTTGCTCTCTCCATCGTTGATTTCACTGGCGATACGCTTTACATTTTTGACAAATCCAAAAAATTTCAAATAATTTAGCGCATTATCAAAGGCAAATAGCGTTTACATTATACAGCTGCCATTTATGCTAACGCTGCATCGAAGGGTTTATTTATGAGAAGAAGCTTTGTATTTAATGGAAGAGTTATACTCGGAGGTTTGGTGATGGAAGCCCAATAAGAAAAACCCTTTTTTTCTTTTGTTTTTTCCTTCGATTCAGAATTCAGAATGAGATTCGAACCTTAAACTCAGCGGCATATCGAGTTATAGCACGCACCGCTACCCACTCGGCCACAGCGACCACAATTCGCAATGCTGACACAAAAAATCATCTCTGAAAATCTCCAAAATTTTTCATTTTTTGGCAGATTTTAGCGATGAACAAAACTAACTGAATAAAATAAGTGAATTGTTTTTGACAGCTTACGAGTATACAGCTAAAACGCCGATTCCGGCGTATTTTTCATAGCTACAAAACTTCAATTTTTCGTTAAAAGAAGCGACGGGGAATGTTGATGTTGAACAGATCAGGCAACAAATAAGAGGTTTGTAAAGATATGAATTATGTTATGCCAAGAGATAAATATGTTAAGAGAAAATATTTTGAAAATACAATCCTGTACAAGTTAATGAACATAGCAACCCTGTAAAAGTGTCAAAAAAGGTGGAAGATGGCCTCTTCCGGAATAAAGCGAAAAGCAGCAACAAGTGTCTTTTAAATAAAGAAAACAAATCTGGTGGAATTGACTCAGTAAGTCGACAAAAAATAAACTTTAAAGGTTATATTTTTATTATTGCTTGATTATATAGAATAATTTGTAATTAACGGAACAGAATGGAAACATTTTCGACGATCCACAACTTGAGCTTTGCAGCATAATGGGTTGGATTTCATAAAAAACAAGTATGCATATTTCTTTTGGAAGTCAAAACATTTCAGTTAATCGATTCTCTAAAATAAAGAAAGCGTCCATGGATTCCCACAATAATTTTCTTTTACTTCGCAAACGGTTCTTTTAAGTTCGCTCATAATTCATTGCCATACTGTGCAAATATCTTCGCAACGCACTCGTCTTGAAATTTTTTTATTTTCCCAACACTTTAATTTTTTAATTAAATTTTTTTTTTAATTTTAGGCCGAGACAGTGGCAAATTTTAGTTAGATAATCGAGTGTTATAAATATAAACAAAATTTGACATTTCACCTCAACTACACCAACGACGCCTGTGATGGACAGAAGTATTAGAATTTGCCTTGGATATTTTTGGCAATGAAAAAGCGAGAATCGCGTTTGTGAAAAATCGCCAAACATCGGCATAATTTTTAGCGTTTGGAATTTTAGAGATTTTTAGAGTTTTAGCTATAGCGAAAGCTGGAATCCGGCTGATAGGCAGAGAGTTGAATTAGCTGCAGCGTTATTTTGACTTCATCACCATTTGAACTTGCTCTATAAACATTCTACATTAAGGTATATAATCATAATTTAGGTTGCTTTCAAAAAAAAAAATGATATACATAAATTCCAATAGCAAAACACAGTGGAAAACTTGAATGAATGTCCATTTGCAGACACAAAATATTAAACATCATAAGAAATATACGCCAAGCCTTTAGGCAGATTCTAGGTGTGTAATAATTGCCGCAATATTGTAGCTTTGTTTGACTTCTTGTTGCCGGTCATTTGGAAAGCTGAAAAAATTGCAAACTAAAAATTTTTATTTCGCATTTGATTTGCCCACGACAAACGAAGGATTGGCAAACACTCGTTCCTCGATCATCGCAGAGTCGACTAAACTTTATAGCAGAAAAGTAAAAAAGTGGCATTGCCGCATTTGTTGCAACTCAAATGTACGCATATTGTGAAAAAAAAAATAACAATAAACTCCAGCTTAAATTAGTGACGGTGATTCTATTTTTTATACTTAAAAATTGGTTTAAGCAAATATTTTTCTACAAAAACGTTGCAATTAATTTCTATTTTAACGTCCACTAATGAGGACTAAGCGTTGAACTGCCGCCATTGGCGATTTCATGCGAATACTCTTGGGCCAGTACTTGTTTAGTCGTGCACTTTGCGGTCAAAATAATCTAATTCATCACTTAAAAGCGGTGCGTGCCGGCAAAACCATTTTACAACGTGCTCGAATATGCCAAGAGATATACATAAGTGCAGGGATAATATTAAAGTATATGTATGTAGATGTATGTGTGTATGCATTTATAGGTGTGTATGTGAGCTGAGGTAGACGCTTGAATAGCTGCGACCTGTGTTCTATCCTTCCTACTTTGCGCGTTATTTACTGCAGGCATTCTTCTCGCTCGTAGTCGACTTCTAGGCGCGCGGTACATTTATTTATGCGAGGCATGCCCATTTAATGAAACGCTTTGCGAATTTTTAATAAACTCAATTGCAACTAATGGGGGAGTAAAAAGAAATTGTGCGTGCGTGTGGGTGTGTGTGTGTGTGTGTATAGGAAACATTTATTTGCGGTTGCACGCTAAAAAAAGGACCCTTGAGGATTGCCGTGGCGTGGCGCTGGGAATGGGCGTAGGGAAGTTTATAAAGTCTAGTAAATGAATGAGTACAAACCTTTTTTTTTTTGTTTCGTTTTGTTCATGGGCGAAAAAGTATGCGACGCAAAAAGGACGTAGAAAGTTGGTGTACAAATGAAGATTCAAAACACCTGTCTGCGGTGCGATGGTGGAGGTTTCAGTTTGCGTCGCTTCGTATTTAAATGGTGGTTTGTAGGCGAAAGCGGCAGCCAATTGTTTGAATGTTCGAGTAGATGTGTCCTTACATGCACTTCTCTTGTGTGTGTGTGTGTGTGTGTGTGTTGGTAACTTTTCATAAATTCATATGTAAAAAATTTTAAATTTTTAATTCCCTACAGACTAAGCACTTTGGCGTGGCCAAATGTACGTATAAAGCAAATAAATATGTATGTAGCAGACATCTCCGCACTCAATAAATACCTCCAACCATTTGCCAGCGTTTACATTCGCACAGCACCGAGAAACACTTACTTGAAATTCAGTTATGTAGTAATAAATTTCATTAACTTGGCAGAAATGTATTTTTGCGTTCACAAACACACACACATACATACACATACACATAATACCCGTTCATAGGTAACTAGCAACAAAGCAGCAGCAGCCAGCAATGCGCTGCAACCAAGTAAGTATTTTTGATTTTTTTTTCTCTCTCTCTCTGGTGCTTATCAGCTTCGATGGCGTTGCTTTGGCTGCCACAAAGCATTGTCTTTGCTTCTCGTGCGTGTTCGACGAAGTTTTTAGTGGAACGAATGCGGGTTTCATTGGTTGGTGCGTATGTCGATTGCCTTTACATCCTGTCACTGTGTGTGTATGTGTGTGTGTGTGCGTTTTGTGCGTGTAGGCGTGTCTTGTTGGGTGATTCAATTGAATTTCTCGACATTGTAATTTGTGTAAAAAAGTTGACTACGTTCTTTCACTTTTTTTTTTTGTTTTTTTTTTGAGCATGTACGTACAAGCTTTTTACACATCCACGCCTTGTGGATCGTTAATTAAAATGAAAAAAAAAAAAAAGAAAATTTTAAAATATAAAATAACCTAACCGACAAACTTCTTGCCAAGTAACAAAGTAACAAATTTGGCAAAAAATTCGAATTGTGTAAAATTGTATATTTGAATTGAGCAACCTCAAACATAAAGTTGCCAGTTAATGGTAGCTCGCACATTTGCTTGTTTTTTTTTTTGTTTTTCGTATGTGCATTCGATCAACGTCATGTGTTTGCGCATTTTTTGTGATTTCACAGAGCTTTCAACATTGTTATCACCATCATGTTGTGACTTCATCATCTTTGACATTGCCTCTAATTAAGTAATTTGTGATTTTCATGATTACACAGAATAGTCGAACAATTACTTTATTCGGAGCAGTTCAGGTTGCACAAATAAAGTGAAAGCAAATACAAAAGTTCCTGATAATTCATGAATGTTTCATTCACAACGCATATTTCTAATTTATCTAAAGTTCAACTAAGTTGTGTATGTTTTTTTTATTTAGAGACATTCGACAGTTACGTCAAATAATTGTTTGGAATTTGATCGGAAAAGCCTTTTACCCTCGAACACGGCACTAAATTTGTGCTTCAAAACTGTTACTTAGCTGCACTGAGTTTGGATAAAATTAGATGGCTTCAAAGAGAAATAAACTAAGTCAGAATGTTTCTGCCATAAGAGCACAGAATGAAAAAAAAAACATCAGCTTCTACTAAATTCTGAGCGCAGTACTCAATTACTGCTTTTCTTCAAGAAGTTTGCACAGTGAGTTATTTAGGCGAAATTGTTTTAGTCTTCATATATTGAGCTTTCAAAAGTAGTGTCTCCGTCTCTAAATTACTTTTTGAAGTCAAAGTAATGAATGGCTCTTGATTTAGCTGTAATGATAGAGGAAATTTTCCTGTTTTTTTTTCACAGAAAAACAATTTGGTAAAGCATCAAAAAATTACATTATGGCGGACTACCTTGAATAAACTAAGATCTTTGAGATCTACATCTGGTTTGGCTGCTTTTCTGTGATTATTTCTAAAATAGGCTCTATTGTAACGTCTTTGGACGTGTTGCGATATAAGTGTGAGTATGTATTGCGATTCATATAGGTACACTGTATAAAAATGTACTAGTTGTAAACTACTTCACTACTTCACTAATATGTATCGCATGTCCAACTAGTCAGCCAACTGTAATTTTTTCCATACAAGTAACTGGTATTTTGAACATGGTGATGTCCTACGAGATGATACCAGTCTCATACTAGTGCAAAGTGGACAAAAAAATACTAGTCCAAATATGAACCAAACATACCAGTCTCTTACTAGTTCAAACAAGACAAAGAAATACTAGTACGATTGTGAACCGAAAAAACAATGCTTTCAGATTAAAAAGAGAGTTAAATAAAATAAATTCATTAATTAAGTATAATTTAAAATATTACACATTTTTATTTAGCAGTTTTATATTTGTTATTAAAAAATAAAAAATAAATTTTTATAAAAATAATGTATAAATCGCGTTTTATTTGGTAAAAGTCTGACCTTTTTCGCACTAGTTCGTTATCAATAAGGAAATTCTAGATGCAAACAAGTATTTTTTCTGACTACACCTTTTCCAACAGTATTTCAGAAAAACACATACATACATATGTATTTCAGAAAAGATCAATTGTATTTCAGAAAAACACAATTGAAATTCAGAAAAGGCCAAATGTATTTCAGAAAAACACAAATGTATTTCAGAAAAGTCCAAATGTATTTCAGAAAAACACAAATGTATTTCAGAATAGGCCAAATGTATTTCAGAAAAGCTAAAATGTATTTCAGAAAAGACGAAATTAATATATTTGTATTTTTTTGAAATACATTTGCGTTTTTCTGAAATACATTTGTGCTTTTCTGAAATACATTTGCGTTTTTCTGAAAGACATTTGCGTTTTTCTGAAAGACATTTGCGTTTTTTTGAAATACATTTACATTTTTCTGAAATACAATTGATCTTTTCTGAAATACGTTTGTGTTTTTCTGAAATTCATTTGACCTTTTCTGAAGTACATTTGCGTTTTTCTGAAATACTGTTGGAAAAGGTGTAGTTTGGTGTTTCACTGTAGGGCGTAAAAATAAAATTCAACGCTCAAAGTCACAAAAAAATCAGTGTAAAGTGTTTTCATCAAAAAGCATTGTAAAATTTTACAGAACGCTGATTGAAAATTTTAAGGTATGAAATTTAAAGGAAACTCAGCATAAACTTCGCACACATGAAACAAATCAACCACACGCGCTTGCGCAAAAATGCAGCACTTGCAATTAATGGCTTGCCACAGCAACAATAAAATAATTTAATTACTGACACTGCGAAATGTAATTGTGAAAAATTTACGACAATGGAAAATTAATGCAAAATATATAAATTTTGTATCTCCACTTATGTACTTTTATATTCGTTACTTACTATTGGACAAATAAACTTTGCACACAGCGCCGTACAAATGAAAAGCGAAACATTTTGCCACTCGTGAAGTGTTGAATACTCCAGAGAGTCGGTCGAGTTGCTCCGCTTCACCTTCAACGCAGACTGACTTAGTCAACATCTAATTAATGGCAGGTGACACTGCGGGCATAAAACGCAGCTACAAATACTTAATGAAAAGCAAAAAAACAACAACAACAATAACAAACAGATAGTAAAAACAAAGCAAAAAAGAGAAACGTGCACTACAAAAAACAAAGACAGAGCGCAAAAAAAAAAAATTAAATAATAATATAAAAATAACTTTGGGCAAGTGAAGACATTTGTGTGGAAAACAAAGCATTCGGATTTTGCAGAGTTGGTAACTGGGAGATGGCAAGTGGCAGGCGAGGCAGTTTGTCCTTGTGCAGCGCTTACATAATTATGTTGTAATCTATCATAAAAACAATTCAAAAAGTATGGTGGAATTTTTGGAAGTTTGTTGCCTTAGTGACATAAAAATGTAAGAAGAAAAAACAAAACAAAAACAAAAAACGGATAAAAAGTGGAGATGGCGAAGCGCAACCCTTTTGCTTAATTATGCGTTGCAACAGTGACACGTCGTGGAGTGTTGATGCCGCCACTTCTTGTAACGGCTTTGTTCGCCAAGAAACAGGTAATAAAAGCTGACATTTAACAGCCTAAAATAAATTTATGTTTGGGCTGGTGGACGGGGGTGGTGGGCAATTTTTTAAGGATGTATTAAAAATAAAAATTTACTTAGTGGCACATAACTCGGTGTGCAAGATATAAATTATAAAATAAACAAGCAAATTTGTTTGGCTTAAAGTCTTTGTTTTGAGACTACGTAAACAGAAATCGATCAGAAATCTGGTTATGCGCTTTAGCTCACATTGCTTGAGGTTATACTTGGCTTTGGAATTTATATATTTGTACAAAAGCACAGCTACTCTCATTTCATGTAATAACTCTTATCTAAAACATCAGCAAAGTTATAGAATTCAAAAAAAAAAAAACAAAAAAAAAACCACACAACAAGGAAACTAAAATTTCAATATTTCTAGTGCAAGTAAATAAATATACATACATATTTTCTTAATTGAAAATATTCTAAATATGTGCAATTTTGTTTGCAACTTATTTCTTAACAGCAAATATGCTTATCGTAAACACACACAAATACACAAATATATACATATACGAGTACATACAAACATATGTATGTAAATTGAAATTTGCACATTGCAACTATTCAAATAGCTGCATTTGTTTATATTTGTTGAGAGAAGAACAAGTAAATTTTATGAGTTCAAAATAAATTGTAATATTATGCAAACGCTTTGCCGCAGGGTGCAAATGTTTTACTTTACCAGTTAAGACTGACAATTTCCGTATTAAGTAAATAGATATCTTCAAAATTGTAAATCTACATACATATATGCAAAGCAGTGAGACTTGGGCCAGAGTAGTTCGCTTCAGAAAAAAAGAGGAAATACATTTTTACCGAAGTACTTCAAATAAGGTATAGAATAAGGAATAATTACAAATACCTCGACATGTGAAATTGCGTAATTAAATTAAGTTTGGAAAAGCTTTATATTTAATATTAATAAGTGCAATGGTCACAGAATAAATTTAATTTTTTTGTACGCTCTTTTGAAAATATTAAAACAGGTTGCAATTACTTTGGTCACAAATTGTACATTAAGAAGAAGGTTATAAAATATTAGAAAAATAGTTCAATGAAATTTTTTTACTTTAAAGTCACACTATTTCCCTCTTGATTCTTGATCTACATATAGCGCTTTGATAGATTTTTCTAAACAATTTACAAAATTTGCTTGCATCGCAAGGAAATATTTTCTCACTACGCAGACCTTTAAACGTTTAGCTTAATGCCGCAGACACCGTACAAAAAAAAAAAAGTGAAGTATATTTGTGGCTCTTGCATCGGAAATAGATTTTCTAAGTAGTTTCTAATTTTATTAAACATTTTTCGCCGCTTCCTAATTGCCACGCTTATTGATTGTTCTGTCGTTAAAGTTGTCGTTTCCATGGCGCTTTTAGTTATTTCGAGTTCTTTCATATCTTTATCGATATTTTTATCGCAACTGCTATCGACTTAAGTTAGTTTGTTGCTTTCTGTAAGATAATTATTTTTGTATTCAAGATATTGAGGCTCTTCAAAATTTTCTGTTGAATGTTCCATAAAGCTTCGTACCACAAAATTTCCTAAAAATTTTGATTAAAAAGTTGAAAGGAAGTCTTGACGAGGTTTTTTTTTTATTTGATAAGTTTTAGTGAATACTGAAACCCGAACTCTTGTAGCTTTTCTTAGGGAATTATCGAAATTTCATTTAAAATATTTTTTTATTAGTAATCACTGCTCAATGTTATTTGTACGTAGTTTAGTCCTTCAGTTAGTTAATATATTTTTGGGCTATTGTTTATTAGATAAAAAACATTAGATTAAATATTTATTAATATTTGTATTATTGTATTGAAACTTCAATACTTATGGAACCTCTCTAATGTTAACACTGCACGACAACATTTGCTTAACATAACACTGTGCGATAACAGCTGTTAAATACATAACATATACTTCAATGTTATTAGCAGAGGAGTACGTTTTCAAGTGAAAACCAAAAATCTAAGTAAACATATTTAAATTTATATATCTGTTGTCTGTATTATCATAAGAGCATTCGCAATTTTTGTATCTATTCACCAGCATTTACTGCACTTTTTGTGTGCGCAACTCTGCAACTACTACGAGGCAAACAATGCAGAAAAGTGGAATGACTGAATGAATGAATGCATAGAAACTAAAGTGGCTGAGAAGCGGAGGAAATGGAAGTTTTTGGCATTTTACTTGAATAATATTTGAGATCATAATGGATTTTTGGCAATTTAAATAATATTACAATTTTATGCAAACAACTCTACTTAAACGAACAGAACGAACGAGAAAGAATTCGCCCAACACAAACTCGACTGACTCGTTCGTCGCCGCTCAACTGAAATACGAAACGAGAGGGGCTAACGTTTAGTAAATTTCTGAAAACTACTCATAAGTAGTTACACATTCATACATGCACACATACATACACGCATACATACACACATGTGTACGTATATGAAGCAGTGCGTTGAGTAGGCGCTCGAAGCTTGAACGCAGTGGTTGAGTAAAAGAAGTTTGAAATGCCAGCGCGAAATAGAAAGTTTCCTCGACTCAGTGTTCCTTAGTGGGTTGGCGGTCCGCAGAGGTGAAGTAGCTGCACTCAATGCGGGTGTTAAGCGGGTTAACTCGGCCGAAAGCATCATTGTGAGTGAATATGAGCACTAAATGTGCCTGTGTGTGTGTGTGTGTGTGTGTGCTCATTCTGTTGGCCAGATAAAATGGAATTTTCAAATACTTACACTGCCAGTTAATACAATTGCAAACACGATGAGCGCAAGGCATTCGTCTGCCCCCTCCAGCCGGTTGTGCCCCGTTGCCAAACAGTTGGCCATGGCTTTTAGCATTCGATTTGGCCTCATTCAGTAGCTAATTCGATGGCCTGTGCGCCACCACTTGCATGCCTTTTAGAATTTATGTTTCATTTTTGTGTTTCAACTGCCGAGGAAATTGGCAAATATGAGTGGCTTGGCTTTTCTCATTTGCACTTTGCCTAAGTAAATTTGCTAGGCATTTGAATGGATGCGATTGATTTCATCAAATTTGTTTTTTTTTTGCTGTTTCAGTTTCGGATAAATGTAAATTTATAAAAAATACGAAGTGCAACTTATTTGGTATGAATATGAGGATGTAAACTAAAAGTTTAATACCGCCAACTTTATTTATTATTCAGTAAAATTTCAATCACTAAGTCAATTCTACTCCTAGGCAATCGGTTTCTGAAAATGCAATTCAATAAGAGGAATATAAAGCAAGTGGACAATAAAATTGTATGGCTGGACTGCCTTTCCCCTATCGATATTTTTGTCATAAATATTATCGATTTCGTTTAGTTTGCGTTGTTGATATTAAAGTTTTGTCTAAATAACTGATTAATATCGTCATGCGCATTCATATTGTTATCGATGTTAATTTAGATTCTTTTCGATATTATTATCGTCATTCTTCCAATAACACAAAACAGTAGTAACTCTCGATATCTGTAGATGATAGTCGTAATCATAATTTTTTATTTATTTTAAATTCTATCGATATCGTTACCAAATATGAAATCGATTTTTTGTCGATAACTTTACTTCTATATGAAATGTGTCCACATTATTCGTTTTCATCATTGTTATCGAAATCTATTTATTTTCGATATCTTGTTCTCGATATTATTACCGATATTTCTAAATAATGGTTGTTTGAATGTTAGTCGTAATTATAATTTATAGACTGCCTTTCCCCTATCGATATTTTTGTCATAAATATTATGGATTTCGTTTAGTTTGCAAAGTTTTGTCTAAATAACTGATTAATATCGACATGCGCATTCATATTGTTATCGATAACTTTACTTTACGATAATAAAATGTGTCCACATTATTCGTTTTCATCATTGTTATCGAAATCTATTTATTTTCGATATCTTCTTATCGATATTATTATCGATATTTCTAAATAATGGTTGTTTGAATGTTAGTCGTAATTATAATTTATAATATATTTTACGATCTATCGATATCGTTACAAAATAAGCAATCGATTTTTGTTCGATAACCTAACGTTTATATAAACGGTGTGCACATTATTCTTCTTCATCATTGTTATCGATCAACATTTATTTTCGATATCTTTCTATCGATATTATTATCGATATCTCTAAATAACGGTTGTCGATATTTATATAAGTCGTAATTATAATTGCTCCGGATATGCCCAACTACCTTTTCTTCAAACGACTAACTAAAAAAACAAACTTTAAATATAAAAAAAAATTCCACAACTTTTCTGATGAAATTAGCGCTCTCGTTTCAGTTCGTTTTGGGAAGACTATCTTGGCACTAAATAGAAGCGATGGTGGTCACTGTCTTTAAATACTTTAATAATTTTTGCAGACACCCCAAAATAATATTTTTCATATTTTTACTGTTACAGTTTAATTTGTCCCTTCGTTGAAAACTGGACTCATTTCATTGGTATGCTAATTTGGAAAAAGTTACAGCAAGGCCGCTGAACGTAAACAAAAAGCCAGTCAAACCGACATTGAGTGATGATGAGCAGCAGCGCTGTTTTTTTTTTTTTTTTTCTTTCATCAGATACCAATTGACTTTGGCAGTGAGGTGAAATCACTTTGGTGCAGTCGCTTGTTAAGAGTAACAAAACAATTTAAATCCATGTAGCAATGAAGGTAGGGATTTTGGCAAATTAAAAAAGTTTCGTATCGGTGCGAAAAAAAAAAATCTTTGAAATGCCACAGATGCACCGATACATCATCCAAAATGCGCTTGAAAGTTGAACACGAATTGCGCCGTTGTTGGAATACAAAGCGCGCTGTTGTTGACCGAATATGCTATTTGTTTATTTGCGTATTTGTATATTTGAGGGATCCACCTGCGTTTGGATGCCACGGAAAATGCGAAAAGAAAATAAAAAAAAATGTGTTTGTATGTATGTAAATAAAAAAGAGGGGCCATTTCCCCTCGACCAATTCGATTTGCACGCGCTTGCCGCGCATTTTTTGCGCATTTCAGACGCTCGCACGCGGCAGCGTTTGCATATTTATTTCGGTGCTGACATGTTGTTGTTTGCACTCGCCGTTGCTGCTTTTGACGTGCGATTGGCGAAGGTGAAAAGCCGCGCGCACGCACCGCTAAAGTGGTTGAAAAGCGCCACTTTGCAGCCTAAAAGCAGGCAACAAGCAGCAAAACCAAAAAAAAATACACAAAAAAAAAGAGAAACCGGAGTGAATGGAAAGGACGACCGACGACCGAGACTGTCGACCGTCGATTGTTTGTTATTTATGCGCCGTTTATTTTATTTTCGTTGCTGCGCATTTTTCTTTAACGTTGTTTACCACCGCCTGCTTTTATTTGCGGCTACTTGAGCTGTTTGCTATACGTTTCGCTCATTTGCATTTTGTTTTTCCCACTTGCCGCTTTGTTGCTACATGTGTGCGTGTGGCGTTTCATATAAATATGCGTGTGTGTTTGTGTGTATGTGTAGGGGCGCCTAAAATTATGCACAGTTAATCTTCGAAAGTATTTGAAATGTTGCAACCATTTCAAATTCATACAATAAATTCGCTTCTAATGGATTTGCTAATTTGTTTGCACACTTGTCTTCGAGCGATTTCGGCACTTTTGCAGTTTATGAATTCAAATTTGAATGCATCAACTGAAGTGAATTGGCATCGAGATAAATTTAAATTTATTTGCTTTCGCTGTTTGTTCGCAGTTAGAATGGCTTTCTGGATATTTGAATTAAATGTTTGTTTTTATAAATAAAAAAAAATCTTATAATATGATTTAACTTTTTCAAATATAAAGGAAAGCAAAGAGTAACTTCCGGTATTAAAATGCCGGTATTCCGGAATCAAACTCCATTGGGAATTTAGCACTCTCGACATATCAATTTAGATTGCAATAAACCGCTGTATCTTTTGTATTTGTCACGCTAAAATACGATTTCCTCAATTCAGAAAATAATTGCAAGCATATATTTCGTCGCATTAAGTTCCCTTCCTGCATGAATTTTAGAGTACCATCTCATTTAATTGGCCATGCCTTAAATCATATTCTCCTTGACTACCACCGCACCGCACTTTGCCGTCTGATTTCCATCTTTTATTTGCAACTTCATATCACCGCTTACAGTCGTATTTCGCTCGAAGTTGCTCGCAGCGCTGGCAAATCATTTTTATTTCATATTTTTCGCGACGTAAAATTGTAAAATGTCACAAGCTCGTTGCGTCGCTGCTACCACCACGTTACAACAACGATCGCCAGATATGTACATAAATAAGCCCTATGACCCGCAGAGCTTTACACACACTCATATGCACGCACAATTTTTAAAAGCCAATAAAGATAATCTTTACGCATTCGCGTTGCCAACAAAGAAGTTTCGAAGTGTGCTATACACACACATACACACATATGTATGTATGTACATACATACATACAAGGCAGTAGGAATTATAAGTAAAACGAGTAGGGGAAAACAATAAAAAAGAAAAGAACGTAATTTATTTCCGCGTGCTCATAAATCCTTTTGGCGCCGCTGCGTAACCGCTGCGTAACGACTGCCAAGGCAAACAAGCCACACCGACCGAAGCAAATAAAGCGCCAACGAATCCGGCAGCTACGCCTGTCCAACGGTGTAATAATCCGCTGCTCTGCACCAAATATGCTCCAAGTGAGTGGAAAAATATGCGCTCATTTATATTGGAGGTAAAATGAAAATTGCTTTCATTTGTAAATATATAAAGCGATTTTTTTTTTTCATAAAAAAATTCCAAATTGCTTCTCACCAGCGGACAACTGGCGGACAAAATAGTTCGCCAAAAATGTATCAGATTGGATTTACAAAGAGTTTCAAAATATATTTATAAACATTTTAATGAAGAAAATATTGCATTGATCGAAGTTTAAAATTATTAAAGTACATATTAGTTGTAATCTTTTATGGAACAGAGTGATGTAATTAAAAAAAAAAAGCCAGAAGATAGTGAAACAAATTGCCTAAGTAAAGCTAGACTGAACAATTTGGACTGATTTACGGCGTTTACTCTTTTCTTGAGATTTATTTTTTTTATCTCTTCCACACTTTCCTTTTCTTTTATTTTTTTCTTTATTTTCTTTTAATTTTTCTTCGTTTGCTTTTCTTTTATTATCTACTCATTTCTTTCTTTTTGTTTTCATTTCTTTTCTTTTATTTTTTTTTCTTTATTTTATTTTATTGTCTACGCTATTTTTTACTTTCCTTTTCTTTTTTCCTTTATTTTATTTTCTAGTATTTTCTTTGCTTTTATTTTAGTTTCTTTCTTTCTTTCCTTATCTTATCTTTTCTTTTCTTGTTTTCTTTTCTTTTCTGTTCTTTTCCTTTCTTGTGCTTATTTTACTTTTAATGCTAGACTGGACAATTTGGACTGATTTACGGCGTTTACTCTTTTCTTGAGATTTCTTTTTCTTTTCTCTTCTATACTTTCCTTTTCTTTTCTTTTATTTTTTATTTTAATTTTCCTTCTTTTGCTTTTCTTTCATTATCTTCTCATTTGTTTCTTTTTGTTTTCATTTCTTTTCTTTTCCTTTATTTTCTTTTCTTTTTTTCATTTATTGTCTATTCTATTTTTTACTTTCCTTTTCTTTCTTTCCTTTATTTTATTTTCTTGTATTTTCTTTGCTTTTATTTTAGTTTCTTTCTTTCTTTCCTTATCTTTTCTTTTCTTTTCTTGTTTTCTTTTCTTTGCTGTTCTTTTCTTTTCGTGTCCTTATTTTCCTTTAATGCTAGACTGAACAATTTGGACTGATTTACGGCTTTTACTCTTGTCTTGAGATTTCTTTTTCTTATCTCTTCTATACTTTACTTTTCTTTTCTTTTCTTTTTTATTTTCGTTTAATTTTTCTTCTTTTGCTTTTCTTTCATTATCTTCTCATTTCTTTCTTTTTGTTTTTATTTCTTTTCTTTTATTTTCTTTTTTTTTTTTATTTTTTTTTCTTTTCTTTTCTTTTTTTCATTTATTGTCTATTCTATTTTTTACTATCCTTTTCTTTCTTTCCTTTGTTTTATTTTCTTGTATTGTCTTTGCTTTTATTTTCGTTTCTTTCTTTCTTTCCTTATCTTTTCTTTTCTTTTCTTGTTTTCTTTTCGTGTCCTTATTTTACTTTTCCTTCATTATCAACTCTTTTCTTTTTATTTATTTTTTCTCGTTTCTTTTTCTCCTTTTAAATTTCGCATTTCGCATTTCTCATTCTCATTTTCTTTCATGTTTTCCTTACTTTCATTAACTTTTCTTTAAATCAATTTTTTTTTCTCTCAAATTAATGGCAAGTGAAACAACTATTGCGCTACAAGCGGTTCGTACAGAAAAAAAGGGCAAACAAATGAGCAAGGACAAATATCCTCAGGATATTGTGACAATTTGTCACATTTGCAAAAACATAGGCACACACACACTCGCATTAGCATTAGCATAAGTTTGAGTTCGGGGTAAGGCATATGTACGTGTAAAATAGTTGAGTGTTTACCCAGCATGCCCCTTGTAAGGAGTGGCGAATGTCAACTTAATGGAGCCGCAACGCAGCAACGCCGAAAGGACGCGCAAGAGGACACCTGCCGTCGCGGTGAGCAAAGGGGGTGGGGCGGAGGGGGGGGGGGGGGTAGCTTATGTGTTGAAAACTCATGTAGGCATGCAAATCTGAGACAAAGCAAAGAGACCGCAACGCGAGCTCGCCACCTGGCCGCCCTCCCATCGCAGATGATATTTGAGCCGTCGTAAAGTGAGAGATGAACACAAATATTTGCTTTAATGTCGCACTAACTGTAAACAAGAGTTCATTACGGCTGCATGTGTGGGAATTTGTGAGTGACATTTTTTGGAGAATATTGTAGGTTCTTTCGCAGATTTTGTAGCCATCGAAGCTGGGAGCAAACATCTAGCTGCCATTACTTCAAGGATTACTCAACTACTCAGTTCGATTGCAAGCAGCGAAAATGTGTAGCAAAGTCTCTTAAAGTCTTTTTATTTAGCCTGTTCCTTGGCCAATGCGTGAAACGTTATATCCAAGTTGCATAGAAGGGCCAAAAACCTTCAGGGCTGTAGATATTTCATCCATTCGGACTACGTTACGTGAGCGGAGCCGCTGTCTACGTCCTTGTACAGCTCGTACAGCTCATCGTTCCATCGTACGCGGTATACGCCATCGCAAAGACGCAAAGTTCCATACAACTTTCCGATAATCTTTCTCTTGAACACTCTAAGAGTCCTCCCATCTGATGTTCTCATCGTTTATACTTCTGCGCCATACAATAGGATGACCACAATGCGAGACTTATAGAGTATTGCTTTTGTCCGTCGAGATAGGACTTTACCATGCAATTGCCTACTCAGTCCGAAGTAGCACTTGTTGGCAAGAGAGATTCTCCGTTGGATTTTAAGGCTGAGATTGTAATTGCTGTTAATGCCTTTTCTAGGTAGCCAACGTTCTCTACTTTTTCAAAGTTAAAATCGTCAATAGTAATGCTTGATCCCAATTCGTGAATGTGCCGATTGTCTATTTGATGACAAGAGATAATTCGTCTTGCCCCCGTCCACCTCCAGACCCATTCGCTTCGCTTCTATCCAGTTTGGAGAAGGCAAGAAAAGAGCGCCTGAAAATAAAATCTATCGAGGTGGATCAAAGTTCGACACATCTTTCAGTACTCCTTCACCGTAGTGTTTTCAAGCAGAGCTGATTTTAATATCAAACGCTTAACACTTACGCAGTGTGATGATTTTTCTTGGGTGTGTTTTGTTAAGACTTTTTGATGGCACGGGAACTATGCCATTGATTCCATGCGAACACAAGAATAACTTTAATTAAGAGTGAGATTGCTTGTCCTAACGCGACTTGGACTAGTATCAGTGTTGAACAAGTAAGATTGACAACTTTCACCTAATTGTTTCACAGAAGATTGTTGTCAAAGCGATGACGATGTCTTGAAACTGTTTTGTGATGGAAAATTTAAGAGATCGACTTGTAATTCGTAATTACAAATAAACAGTTTACTTAAATACCTTAGATCGAAAAAAGTCTGTACAATCCGCATGTCTTTAGAATGCTCGACAAACTCTGAAGGACTGCTGCCTCAGCCAGAACTGTGGAGTTGTGCTACAAAGGACAGAATAACCTGAAAGAATACTCCGATTTTTAATGAAAATATTTTAATTACTTGAACAATGAAATTTTGTACCCGCAAGCACCTTCACGCACCCTCAAACTCATTCGCAACTTCGAAAGCCTCCAACACTTAGGCACCCCGCACCGCGCATTAGTAACACCTTTGCCGTGAAATGCCGTAAATAACTATCAACTTAATAGGATGCAACATAACACTCACACAACGTTCATTGTCCTTACATAGCATAGCCGATGTCATTAGTTTCCTCAACGCTTGTTGAGACGGGGATTAGCGAAAACATAAAACCGAAACATGGTCAGCCTCTTGTGTGCGTGCGCTGTCGTCATGTCGCGGTGAGAGCCTTTGCGGTGAATCGGCAGGCGATGGTGAAGAAGTTGGCGGTGTCAGAACTCAATAGTGCGCTCAATGTAATGTTTCATATTGTCAGTATATTGGCGGGGAATATTGCACAATAAACACGAAAAATTAATGAGAAGCCAACCAACCGAACAGTCACCGCCACCAGAATTCGAATCGTGAGTCCTGCGGTAGGGACGCTGCGGAGGTCGATAGAGCGCAAAGTTGTGCCACTCACTGCGACATGTCATATTTATTGTGTTTGTTGTTGTGTTGTTATTATGGCTATTACTGTTGATGGTCTTGCTGTGTGTGTGTGTGTGTGTGTGTTGGGTCGCTGCGCATAAGCTGTGGCAATAAAAGTAAACATCAACAACATCCGCCAAATGGTGCTGAAAGTCATTCGGCGAGCTCAGCATACTCAACCCAACAAATAGTCGCTCAGTCAGCAAGCCGCCGCCAAGTTTGTTGCGGTGATGCCTCCGCCCCTATTCGCCCGCCATAACCCTTATGACTTATTGTAGTCTCGGAATAGCTGGCAAAGCCACTCGTTAAAGTCGATTCATTTTCGATGTCATGTCGCTGCTGCTGCTGCTGCTGATGCTACTGATGCTGATGCTGATGATGCTGCTGATGCGTTGCTCGATGTATACTCGTAGTTGACATGAATGGAGTGGCAAGCAACAGAGAAAGGTTAAATATTTGCTATTCAGCTTTTCTAGTACCTTTGTCGTTGTTGTTGTTGTTGTTGTTGTTGTTGTTGTTGTTGTTGTTGTTATTATTGGTGTTGCTGTAGCGGTGGATCAGAGCATTGCCCAGCGCCGACCGGAGATTATTACGTCAAAAAGTTAGTTATGAAAGTTGTTGTCACCTAACAACCGCGAGCATGTCAGCAGCGCGCACAATTGCAACAACAATGTAGCAGCGAGGAGCATCATTAATACCGTTAACGGCTTGCAACTACTTATCACTGTCAATAACAACTACAAATTTCGGTTAATAGTTGAATCAGCAGTGCTTATCTAGCAGCGCCTCTGACAACCCTTCGGCTGTCGCACGTACATCTACAAATTTATACATTCCCTATAATAATTATGGCTGTGTGATGTGCGCCTCAACGCTGCGGGCATTCATTAGTTTCACAATTGATTGCGAATTTTGGGAAAGTGGAAATTTCAAAATGACACCTTTTTGAGCCGATAAATTTAGGGGTTTAATCATTGTGTTGCCGAAAGAACTTTTTAATTGGCTCTTTGTTGTGAGCAAATGGTTCATTCATTCACAAGTAATGAATGTTTCAACAAAATAGTTTACTCGTAACGATTATTTGCTTTTTTGTTGTTCATTTGCAGAACAAAATGAAAGAAGTCATTGATGAAAATGTGAATTCAATATTTGTCCTTTTTTGCTTTCTGTACGGGCTTTAATACTATTTTATTGAGTTTGTACAGCGCAGGAATTAGTAAAATCTATAAAAAAAAACCAAAAACCAGACAGTGATCAAGGCTATAATATAATATATCTCAATGGGTTCTGTGGCTTAGCGGCGTCTGGGCAAATGTGAAAGTAGGCGAGTCTGCGAAAAAGAAGTCGAAGTATACGAAGCAGAAGCGTTTCTTAAATGAATGTTCTGCACAAATAAAGTTGACCAACTGATTTCTGGTGAGCAATTTCAGCAACTTGGTTTCGATTGATATTTTACAGTGACGTGATTTTTTTTTTTATTTTGGCATTCGAATGTTTTTCTCTTGACTCGTACAAAAATGTTTCCTCAAAGCCAACTCGTCAAGCTGCATTAATAACCTTTAAAAGCTGGCTCTCATATTAAGGGAAATACTTTAGTCGGAACATAGAGAGCTGAGTGCCGACTTTGTTGGAAACACCCAAGTGACATAAACTCGCCGAGGACAAGCGGAATCCTTCAGTCTTTAAATTTAGGGAGCCGTTCAAAATATTATTCGCCTCAATTATAAGTAGCTCTCGTACGGGCAGAAAGCAAAGTGAGCTAAACCTTTCATTGCGTATAAATACTCTATCACCCAATAGCTCTCCAACTATGAGAATGAAAAGGAATTGAAGTAGTAAAAATGCTTAAATTGCTTTCAGTAGCGAATATTCGAAGTGGAGAAATCAGAGCTCCATAATAGCGAGTGTAATTTATTGGAAGTAAAAATGAAAAGGGTTGCTGGCGAGTATTTTCATACACAAATTTGCATATTTACGTACAAAAGGCGCATAAAGTATTTATTAAACTCTGTTTGCCGCAGTGAAATACATAGAAGTCAGGCGAATGTTTTACTAAAATTGTAGCCAAAAAAAAAAAAAAATAAAAGAAAAAAAAAAAAAAATAAAAGAAAAAAAAAAAAACACTTTCAACCGCACTAGCGTACGAGTATGGTAGAGAAACGTGGAAGTGGGCAAATTCGAATGGAAGATGAATGTTATAAACACTTAGCCAAATGGCAAGTTAAAATATTATGAGCATTTGTTGTTGTTGTTGTTGTTGTTGTTATTGTGGTAGCGCTTTTATATTTATTTATCGAGTTGTTTGGTGATTTAATTTAATTTGATTTTATTTTCGTAGGCGAATTGAAGTAGGCACACCCATATTAAATGCGTAGAAAAAGGTTTAAGAACCAACCAAACCAATGTGCAACAAAATTTAATTTTAGTTAGTACAAAACAAACAAGTTTCGAATTTAGTAGCTCGAAATTTTTAATGCATTTTCGAATTATTTTGAACAACAAAATACATAATTCCCGTGTTCGGCTCTCCTCTCTCTCTCTCTCGCTCTCTGCTTGGAATTTGCTGTTTTAAGCGGCTTCAATAAGGTGCCAGATGACGACGGCTCTGAAATTTTGAGTAAACCTTATTGTTTTTCCTCAGCATATTTAAAAATAATTTTGCATAACTTTTGCGTTAAAATACTTTCGAAGCTATTAAAAACGCAATAACTATGTACTTAGTTTAGTTGAGTACTCGTAATCTCTTACCCTTGGCAGCGGCACCTCTTCGAATCGCTGTGGCATTGGCATCGGAGGCATTTGAGGCATCGGCGGCATGCCACCGGGAATGGGCGTTTGGGGAGAGCGGCGTTGCTGCGAGTAAAGTAAATAGTGAAATTAGAAAAAATGCTAGAGCACGCCCAAAAGTTCGGTTTAATTTACTCACCCTGACGCCGTGCAGGGCTTCTGGAGCCTCGTCCGGCACATCGTCATTCAGTTTCGCTGAAGATCGGCGGTACTGGAAATACATACAAGCAAACACTTGAATATGACTCAGTCTAGAGTTTTCGACTAAAAATTACCCTGCCCATTTGCTCAAGCTCCTGCGGCACTTCTTCGGGAGCTCCCTCGGGTGCTTCGTCTACTGCAGCACGGCGAGCCTAGAACCAAAAAATGAATTTTGTTTTTTAAATAATAATATTCGAATAATCCTCATAAGATCGCACCCTTTGGTGAAACTCTTGCGGCACCTCTTCCGGCACCTCATCGCCCTGCAGACCGCGCGCACCGCCACGCCTGGCAGATCCATCAGCACCGAGGCGGGCAATAACCGAAATCACTGCAATGCCAATGAACAAATTCGCGAATGCTTTCATTGTTGCGACAATAAAATGTGACAATATTTGCTGTTGAGGAAGAGATAGTTTGGAAAAGAAAGAAGAAGAAAAAACAAATAAAAATCAAAATTATATTTTTGATAACTGCGCGCACAACGAAAAGCGAATTGAAAGCATTAAAAGCTCACGAGGATCTTTAGGACGTACATCAGTAATACTGGCGTCGAAAGTTCGGTTGACTGCGATTGATGCTACAGCGAGTGCTTACAATGTTATTTGCTGAATGCAATCACTCAAGCGATTTGCTGCACAATTTATAGCCAGATTTGTGGTTGATGTGAGAATTTCGAATTGTACGCACGCAAAATCAGCCGCATGCAACGAATTATGTAATCACAATTCACACTTATCGCAAAATTTGCATCGCAATAGATAAAATCAGCGAGGCGACAAGGAAATTGCATGCAACAAATCAAAGTTCTTCCACGAGCTGCTGGGAAGTACGAGTGTGGTGGAAAATTTCCAATATAAAAAAAAAAAATTATAATCGGTACTAGTTTTGTAATTTTGTTAAAATTGTAGTTATGTTAATCGAATCGGAGTATGAGCCTTAAAGTGTTCTGCTACTCGGTGGAAGTTTTGAAACTCCGAAAGCTGTAGCCAGAAGACGCGTGGCTTTTGGCAAGCCCCGAATGACCGATAGAAGCAATTCTACAATTAAATTATGAAGAAAATAAATTTTGTGCAAGATTTGAGGTTATCTATGCAATAATTAGACCCCTCGAAATCGTACCCCATGACAACCCTAAATGGCATGATTTGCAAGGAGATAAATTCGTTTCTTAGAAAACTTTTTTTTAACTAGGACGGACGACATATCAAGAAAGAACAAACGAAAAATAAAAACAGGTGAGTTCATAAGAAATGTTGAGCCTGTTTAAAGAAAGTTAAGTAAGCAGAGGATAAATATACGGAGCACATAAGAGCATTAGAGTGAAACGATAAGCGATACGATATGAAAGCGACATCACGAAATCAAGAAATATATTTAAATGAAAGCAAATACAAAGATGAGGAAAAGAAGTACGAAAACGATAAGGGGATTAAAGGGATGATAGCGAAGATCATAATGATTTTAATTATTATCGATAACAAAAAAATATCGTTTACAAAATAATATATTATTTAACATAAACGTTATAAAAAACGAAGAAGATGACAGTAAGTTCGATTGATGCTTGTTTTTAGTTGGAGAAAAGTAGTAACGCAAATATCAAAACAAGGAAAAAGAAAATACATAAAGATAAAGTAAAGAAAGTATTTAGTAACGATAATAATTTTGGATAATATCGATAGCCAACAAAAATGTTGTTTACGAGTTAAGATAACGATAGCGTTATAGAAAGCGTTAGAAATATTAACAACGCTGCTGTCAACGATTACATTAAACGTTATGATGAAAGTAAATTTAACAAAAAATTTGATAAATCAGGGTGCAGGCTTCGAAAGCTGCAATAAATGCGATACAACAAAACAAAGGAATTCCGCGACCTGCATATAACTAAAAGACTTTTTAATACATTGGTAAGTCTACTACTGGCGTATGGTTCCATAGATTGGAATCCTCGTTATCAGGTCCACTCAGACCAACTAGATCCGATACAAAAACAATTCTTACTTTTTGCTTTGAGAAATCTTCGATGGGATTCGCCATACAATCTGCCCCCTTACACTAGTCGTTTGAAACTTATTAATCTTCCTACTCTTTCGAGTCGCAGAGAAATGTTAGGTATACTATTTCTGATAAAATTAGTCAATGGATGGATCTTAAGTCCATTTCTTTTAGAGCAAATTAATTTAAATGTACCCTCCCGTGCAACGAGAAATTTTAAACCACTTTTCTTGAAACTATGCAGAACTAACTTTGAGTTGAATGAACCGTTTCGAAGTTTATGCCGAGACTTTAACAATCATTCCAGCACATTTGATGTATAGGACTCACTTTTTATAATTAAAAGAACTATTCTATCCTCTCTTAATAACAGCTAACGATCCAATTTTCTTACTTTGCATTTCTCTAACTTTGTATTCGACTGATGAATTCTTATTTTGTAGCTGAGCAGCTTGGGATCTCGACGCTTAACAAACTTTCTTCTGTCACGACTCGGCACCTAAGATTTGTATATATAAAAAACATCCGTACGGTTTGCGGATTGAGCTCCTCGTGTCGGTTGGGCGGGCAAGTGGGTTTCTTCCGTTGGGTTATAATAATATTTAGATTTGAAAAGTTTAAACAAGCCACTTTTCTCCCCATAAATATCGTTAATACTCATTGGCTTTGGTGATATTTTTCATTTTCGTTTTAAATTAAATAAATAGGAAAATTTTTCACAAATTAGCGGCATACATTTTTAGTTAATTTTGTGAAAATAATTACTTATCAAGATTTGTTGTACACATATTAACGATCTAGCAAATGACATTCGACAATTATTGACAGCCTCACTTGAACGATTCTCGAATACAACTTCCTACCAACAGTGAAGTGCAAAAAAGAGAAAGTTCGCTTCTGAGTGAATAGAAGAAGTTTGTTCGCCCGTTCGATTCCCTTTAGACATTCTAAAATATGTAAGAAAATACCATTTCGAATCCTTCCCTTGGGTATACGGGTATGTTGAAATCAAATGAATTCGCAAGTAATGAGTTTTATTTTAAAATGAAATCACACAAAAATATTTCCAATTGTATTTATATACAAAACTCACTTTTGCGGCTTTGCAAAACAACTTTAGTTGCATTTTTATTGCATTGCATATATTACTTATATATTAATCATATTTAATTTTTTTTTTTGTTTTAGTGCTCATTTGCGTGCGTGCGTGTGTGTGTGTGTCCGTTTGTATTCGTACTCATTACGAAACTACTAAAAATTAGCACGTAATTAATAATGACAATTAAATCGAATGTAATTAACTGCTAGTTAACATTGTTGTTATTGTTTTTGTAATTGATGTAGCCTATAGCTGTTAAAGTGACGCAGTGCATATTTTAATTGTCACTTCAGTGGCTATCCAATTGAATTCGTGCGGTCGCCGATTTCACACGCATGTACACATACACACATACACATACATACGTACAAGCATTTTAAAGAACACTCGTACATAGTGATAGGTATGTTTTGTATACCATATACATACATACACTGGCGAGCAAAACCGAGTGAATGTTTGCCGTTTTGAGATATTGGCAATTTTTTCATGGTACGATTTTTTCCAGAGGTTTTCTAAAAATATAATTCGTTCTTTAAAAAATTTCATATACAGCCGTGCTCCCAGTTTCAGATTTCAATTCCACAATGTCATTTAAAAAATGTCCTGTGAAAGTGAATCAGTGTGTTCACAATTTCACAAATTTCTTCGCATATCAGGCCATCTCTGTCACACGCATTGGTTATCGTTGTGGCAATTCACAAACAGCTGTTGTTGAAATTTTTAATTTAATGCTGGGGCCAAGTATTTAGCTTTATTATAAAGGTAAGGGTGTGCCAATATGTTTTAAAAATGATTTCGTGACCGCCACGGCTGACTCGAATAAATTCCAGCGGAGACGTCAGCAATAAAGAGCCGAATATTCTCTTTCAAGGCGTCTTGAAATGACAAAGCAAACTGAGTATAAATCAAGTAACAGCTGTCAAAAAGACCAACTCCGAAAAAAGTTTTGCCTCGTTGAAAAAAAAAAAAATTTATATGAAAAAAAATCAACACCAATATTTCAAAAAAATATTAAAAATCAACGTTAGGTGTGAGCCACTTGAAATGTGCAATTTATTGTACCAAAATTCAATGGGCTTTCAAACTGCATACCCAAAAATTTTCTAAACGCTTTATAAAAAACATCAAAATTTGGACGAAAATTTGCAAAATTGTCTTAATTTTTTTTTTTATAAAATTTAAAACATTCGTTTATGACATTTTTTTAAGAACGAACATTGCTAATATCTCAAAAGGCAAACATTCACTCGGTTTTGCTCGCCAGTGTACGTGCATGCGGTGAAAAGCCAAGTAGTGTGCAAATATTCTAAATAGTTGCCGCTCTGGTATTAAATGAACTGATTCTCATATTGATCGATAAGGCAAATGTTCAAAACTGAAAAGTAAATGCCAAGCAGAGCCATACTCGTACATGAGCTGAAAATGTTTGGTCGAACCGGCATGTGAAATCAGAAGGCAATTTTTTACATTTACATAAATGCTTAATGATTGAAAAAAAGTAACAAAATTAATTTAATTGTTTTATATTGAAAATTATTAAATTCACAATAATGTAAATTGTCTAATAATTTAAAAAAAAAAATCATAATAAATGGCAGACATAATCTGGCGCAATATTTGCTCCATTTTGAATTTGCATATTTATATACAATAATAAGAAAATAATAATAAGAAAATAATATTAAAAAATATACACTGATTTATTGTTTTGTACCAACGCTTAGGCTTAGCACTTCTTTATATTCGTTTAGATACAAATTTTGAATCGTGTACTCATTCTACGAATGATATGACGCATGATTCTGATGAAGAGGTAGAGCAATTGATATTCTACATATTACTGCTACTTCATGTTTAAAGTTGTCAGTTGTTTAGAGAAGAAAAAGTTTGTGACCAGAGTGGCGCTTGACAAACTAGTTGCAGACTACTCAGTTGGTGGCTAGTCAGTTTTACTTCTGAGTTTATATGTACTAACATAACAATACCTGCTTATGTTCATGCAAATGGGGGTTAATTTATTTTTTACTTGAGTATATTTTTTTACATGCAACCAAATCATTATGCTTGTATAACATTTATAAGGTTATCAAATATGATTTAGTTTAAAAAAAGAATAACAAGTTTTTGTCGTTCGTGGTGCTAAATTCAATTTGAAAGTTATTCAGTTAAATTACCTTTTAATTATTCAACTGCGCAATGTGAAAATAATGCAGTTAGCAAATTATGCGATTTTTTTAATTGTCAAGAAAATTAAATTGCCATTAAAAATACTCGCAAATTGAATTAGAATGTATTTAGATTACTAAAATTCGTTATTGTGTGCAATTGTTTTAATTCATTATTCAACAAAAATCCAATTTATTTATTGTTTGTATAGTGTGATTGCTTCGAAAAAAACGAAAAATTGTTAATGGAATTTTTATTGCCACAACTTAACAATTTACATTCGCATAATTTCAGATTTTGTTTCTGCCGATTTTTCAATTCCAAACTTTGTCTTAGACTTTGCTCAACTTCTTTACCCAATTTGCATTCATTTTAGTTGAGAGCGTAAATACCGCTTTGATTGGATTTCAAGCTGCACGAGAGTAAGCAGCGGCAAATTTGTACATCCAACAAACTATTTGCACAATCAAAAACGCCGCTCAATAGCAAACCAAAAGACAAAAGTCGCAATTCCACTTACACAAGCGGCAAGTGGCATGGGGCAAGTGTACGGCGGCAGCCAACCAAATAGTAAATGTCTTATTTACCTAAAAGGCTTTCATTAGCATAGAACATTTTGGCAAATTTTGCGTGTAGTTTGAAAAAAAACTACGAGTTTGAAACTATATACTACGAGTATCACAGAAATTCAAATGAATGATTATGAAAAAAGGATAAAAATCTGTAGGTCCAACGAACCGTAACAAATGAATAAGAGTTTGTGTAAGTTTTTGTGCGTATAATTTGCTAAAAGATAACTTTCTTAGAAGTAAAATGTACAACTGGCAGCAGAAAATTTTACAAATTGCACACTATATGCAAATTGAAGCATACGAATTTTCTTAACAAGCTTTCGACTAATCAAATACAACCCGAACACAAAAGAAGTGAGCAAGTGAACGGGTTAAAATATGCTAATAAGTGTGGAGTACGTATTTATTGTATATACTATAAATGTATATTGATATATATATAAATGTGCTTGTGTGTGCGTGTTTGCCAAATAATGTATGCATTATGTGAAAGACAATAAACGAAATGGAAATCCCTTTTATTAACCTCGGATAGTGAACTCACAAATTTGTGTTTTTTTTTTTTACAATTGCACTTGAAAAAATATTCGTAGTCGTATCAGTTTTGGGTTTTCGATGCTGAGGCGAATTTTTGAAGAAGTTTTGACTGATGAACATAATTTACCTTAGAATATTGAGAACTTTTGAGTGAGTTATGCGTTGAGTTTGCGTCTTGGGTTTTTCTGTAAAAGGAAATGAGTTTATACTAAGAAAGTTTTAATATGCAGATGAAAATTTTCATAGTTCAATTACAAAAAATTGGTGATGACACTTTGAGTTGAGGATGACGCAATTAAATTAATTGCGTAAATGTTGTTTTACAATTGAACAAAAAAACAAACAAACAAATCCATTAATGAGTATTGTGAAGGGATTTATGAAAAAAAAAAACGAAAAAGTTCCTGTGCTGGTGCTAGTCAATATGTATTGTGCGATATGTGTGAATATCCTATTGGAATGGAGAGAAACTATTTAAAAAACAAATTTTTTGGCTTCCACGTTCCGCTTTCAAGGTGGAAAGGTTTCTTCGAACGAATTAAGTGTTTCGAAAAATTATAAAAATTTCAGAGAAATCGTTAAAAAACTAACTTCTTTTATTTTTTATTGTTTGGCCATATAACTATATAAATTTTCATTGTTTATGAGCTTTAAGGCCGATTGGTTTTTTGGAACAAAATTATAAGGAAAAAAATACTCAAAGCGGTAGAAGTTATTGTACTACATATTTCGAAGAAAACACCACATCTCCTCATCCGACTTTTTTCTTCTTGGCTTCTGCAGGAGTCGAACCCACGACGTCATTCTAAATTTTTTATTTTGCATATTTTGATTTCTTTGATGATAAAACTTGACTAAATTCTGCCAGCGAATACTAGTTTTATCAATTCAGTTATAAAAAGTTTTGTTTCATTCAACACCTTTGTTCCGTTATCAATTAAAAAAAAAAAATAAATAAATAAATAAAAATTAAAAAAAATTATATAAAACAAAAGTAAAATGTAACGAAAAGTTAAATAAAGGAAAAATTAAAAGAAATAAAAAGCCGGTTCTAGAAATTCGATTTAAAAAATTAATTATTAAAATTCTTACTTGTTTTCCGATGAGAAAATTCCCGAAACAAAGTTCAAAAAACGAATCGTTTAAAACTATTTCTTTATTATTTTTCGACACAGAGGAAAAAAAAATATTTTTTGACATAACATAAAACCATGATTCAATTATAAAAGGTTAGGCAAATAATGACATTCGAATTTTGACACTCCATTATAAAGGGTTGTTTTACGAAGTATGGAAAACGGGTAAGATTTTGTTACCCTTTCTTAACAAGTAAATAATATGTAGTAAAATGTTAGTGATTTTTTAATTAAAAATTTCGAAGATATTTCATTTAAATTAAGAAATACAATAGCTACGCTTACAAAATTTAAATAATTATGCACTTCTTGGTAGATATTTTTTTTTTTTAATTTTTACCTAGCCAATAAATTTTCAATATATTCGTCCAAAGAACTAAACGATTTTATGTTATAAGGAAAATATAAGTTATTTATATAGTTTATTCCTTTTATTTATATACCATTGGTATCAGGGTTAATCTTAATGTTTTGATGAACCAGCGGACGTTGAAAGGACCTAACATTTAATTCCGATAAATAGTAAGTGACTTAATGGAGTTGTAGGAAAACCACAATAATTCGAGATTTTAGAAATAAATCTTTATATATTAAAAGAAAAATAAATCAAACTTCATTACTCAATAATTTCGTTCTTACAAATTCTTGTTTTTGGCAATTGGATGATTATTTTCAATTTATTTAAACCCATTCTTTCTAGAAATTACAAAACCACGCTGTCACACCGATTTTATATGCGCGTGAAAAGCGTTCAATGAAAAAGCCAGGTCATTTATACACATTTACATGAAAGATTTACGAGACGGGGTCAATCTCGTAATCAGAATAAATGCTGCCATTAAAATCCGGACTTAAACTTACCGTTTACGCGCACAGAAGAAAGAAAAAGTGTTGCTTGTTAGTTTTTGGTATTGAAAAGTTTTGAGGTAACTACTATTATTATTTTTAAGAAGCAACACAGTTTTGATGCTAAGGGAGCCGTTTGACATAAAGTGATCGAGCTAGCTGCTTAGTTACCAAACCTTAAATAATTGAATCATGACATAAAACTATAAATAGTTGGTTCTTAACAATCAATTTCAGTTTTGAAAAATTGTCGAACATAACAGTGTACAGCAGGCAAAAAATTCCACTGGATTTCCCAGCTATACTTTTATTGAATAAAGTTTGTTTCAAAAAATTATGTAGTAAAAAATGTACTAAAACACCAAGTTTTGGTCAAAACTAAAAATAAATATTATATTGTGATTGCTCGACCGAAAAAACCTTTAGTTACACCTGTACAATGAAAACAAAAAATTTAAGAATTTTTTTTTTAAATAGCGGTTTGACTTAAGAATCGGTTTCAGCAGATCCAAAAGCTTTAGAAACCGTTGAGAAAGCCGGTGGAATTTTTAAAATCTTAAATTTTGTTGAACCGTGAAATTAGAGCCCAGAAGCTAAGTTGTTAGAGTTCGTTAAAAATTAAACCGAATTTAAATCTCAGTGTCCTGCGCTCGTGAGTAGCAACGAACAAATTACAAGTGAAAAAATTGCAAATATTTTATATATTGTCTGTCTGTCTGTCTGTCAGTCGCTGCCTTTGTTTGTTTGCTGGCGCCCCCAGCAGGCATTCGAAGTTTTTGCAAAGTAAATAAGCCACACACACTGTTTCCCGCCCAATAAATTTAACACATTTCACCAAGTGGCATGCCGAATTTATGCAACTAATATTTTCGCACACACACACACACACACACACACACACACACACATGCACATTTACATATGTTTGAACAATATGCACGAAGATGTGTTTGAGCATTGCAGCAAAGGACTTAAGTGGTTACCACAGAGTTTAACTGGCTTTTGGCTGCCACAGCAACGCATTTTCGGCAGGCGGCATGTTGCATGCAAGTCTTCTCTCCTCGCTCGTGTCGCCGCGCGCACAATAAATGTGCAGGAAACTTATTCATACACTTTGTCAATTTGTTTGACTACGTTTGTCTGTCTGTTTGCCCATACGTACGTCCGTCCGTCCGTCTGTCCGTCTGTCCGTGCATTCATACGACGCGCTGCCTGCCTACCGAGTGTGGTAATATCCGGGAATTGTCTTTTCGTGCTGATGTAATTATTGTTTCAAGAAAATTCTCTCACAAGTTGTCATGACTTTGTCAGGGAAAATTGCCAAAGTAAGCAAACTAGAGGAAATGGCAGCTGAACAAAAACAAAAAAAAAAAAAAAACATTGGCTAGCAGTGCCAAAACAAAGTGCGGTTGTGTGGAGTAGGTAAGCACAACGCAAAACTATTGCCAGACCGATTTCATTTGAGGAGCGCGCCGTGCTCCGACATGCAAGTTTTTCCATAACTTTTCATACGTCTTTTGGGTGCGCGCGTTTCGCTTACACATTTACCCAGAGCTGCTTGCGCGCCAAGCCAACGCTGCGCAACCCCGACTAAACCGTTGAGTAAAGCCATCAGCATGTGTGCCGCGCAGTGTTGCTTTTGTTGCACAGCAATTTCAACATATTTCGTTTCGTTCCGTTTCGTTTGTGCCAAACCGCACAAAATTTTTTTTGAGAAATTGAAACTTTTCCGCACAACTTTTTTTCTTTGCCAGCGTTGCCAGCGACACTCATACGCCGCGTAGTCCCCGGCGTAAGCGATTTTTGTGTGCGAGCTAGCAAAAGTGAAGATGTGTGTGTGTGTGTGTTAAAAGGTGTTGTTGCGCGTTGCATCGGTTACTGAAGTGCATGCAAGTGCGCGCAATGTTTTCAAAAAGTAACTTATTTTCGTTTTGTTTTTGCTTAACTTTCACGCAACGCGAAGGCGCTGTGGTGGCGCGCGGGAATCGCTTGCATGTAAATAGCATTTCCGGTTGTTGGCTGTGAAATTGGATGAGCGTTTCCGATGTCATTTTAAAGCGCGCCGCTTGCCTCCAGCACCGATGTTTCTTTGTGGTTGCTGCTGCTGTTGTTTTATGTTGCCATTTTTGCGGCTGTGCTTCGCATTTGCTGCTTGGTAATGATGGAGTTATTATGACGCTGTCTGAAGTTGTAAGCACATGATGCCAAATTTGTAGAGTTGCAAAGATGTGCAGAAGTTGCGCGTTATTATTAGCAGAAGTTTGGTTTTTTTACTCCAACCTCTACACTCTCTTGCATTCACGTTTAGTTCGCTTTTGCTAAGTCAATTCGAATTCTACATGGATGTTTGAAATTGCTATGAAAGCGAGTGATCATCTTTTGGTTGAAAGTTGTGTGTTGTGTGTAGTTAAATTATTCACACATGCTGTGCGTGAATTTATCCAACTAACGGGCGGAGTTGGCTTTGTCATGCAATATTTTTGCTGTTAAGATTATACGATTTGCAAAAAAAAATAATAATTTTATATCAAGTTGGTCAGCTCGGATTTTTATTTTCTCCAGTTAAGAAGACTGAATCAAAGGCTTTATTTTTTGATTTATCGTGGTAAAGTGGCAGGTTAAAATACTCTCTGCAAAATACAAGAAAGTCTAAATCTTTCAATTTGCATAAACTTAAAAATTGGCTCTACACTAAATTGTCGAATTTAAAGTGGAATTAAAGTAGTTCATTGTTACTATTTAAAACAAATAAGTTTAAAAATAATTGTATTTAGATACAAATATTATAGAGCAAGGTGAAGACGAAGATATATTTCATCTCGAAAGATATTTCACATTCCTGTTCCTGAATCTCCAGGATGCCTTCGATTTCCCTAATGAAAGATAAAATAAACAGTATTTTTTTTTTTAAATATATTTAAGTGCAAACAAAGCATTTTTCGGTGCTTCAAGAGTTTGTTTGTTCATCGTCACTGTCATTTTCTTCGAAGTTTGCATTAGCAGAACTCCTTCATCAGCTTCGATCGAATCGTTCTTTTCAAGAAAAACTTGTCCAAACTAAGATTGTTTGCAATTTCTTTCACGAAAAGGACAAACAATTTTTTTAGAAACTCATTTGCAGGCCGCAATACCAATGAGCCTAGCGCACTGAGCAGTTTTAGCAGCAATTTCTTCTACGCTCTGTATTTGCCGGCTAACGAAGGCGAAAAATAAAATTCGATTACGCTAAGCATTTGGCAGCTCTCAGCGCATAGTTAGAGCAAAAAAAAAAAAACACATCCTTGAATATTTACTTACATTTTTCTTTGGGCACTGTTCTGCGAACTATCAACGCTGTCATTGCTGCAATGGCGCTGTTTGTCTTGCCCGATTGTTATTTTCTATAAGATACATTTTTTTTTAAATTATTTTAAATGATTGCAGCTCAATTCTGGCGCTCATTCGCAAGTTATTAAATATTACGCAGCTCATTAAGTCAACTTTTGTGTTGGTGATAATTTTCATTTCAGCATTTAATAAATTCAATGCAAATTAATAGTCGCGCTAACTACATATTTGCTACGATTAAAAATGCAAAATTAATATTTAATGTTCAATTAAGCATTGCGCAACTGCTACAAAATGTACAATTACGCTTGCCGCACACCTTTTTTTTTGTCATCGAAATTGTGGATGAAATTTATTTGTATAAATTTAATTTGAGCCGCTGAGTAATTTGAAAATAGCTGCGCGCGCAATGGACTGAGAATTCAATTATCTAAGCCACTGAGTTGGCGACATAATTTTACACAATTGACACGCTCTCGTCTGAAAAGTAATTCGCCTGATGCGTGTTACCATTTGTTATACAACCATACATACATACATACATTTATGTTTGTGTTCACTATTTTACACAGAAATACAAAATTTGACATTCAAGTCGTCGCGAAAGTTTTAACTGCGTCGAAAAAATTTGTGTATTAATTTTTTCTTTTTTCATGCAAATCTTCGCACAAAACTTTTCTGCTACTACAATTGGCAATTGTTAAAGATTAAAAATTTTAACATTATTGTTTGTAGTTTTTGAGTTAGCAGTCGCTGCTGCTGCGTTCACGTGTACGCAAAATAAACTCGAATTTAGATTGAAGAATACACGAATTATTTATTATTGTAAGGGCACTCAAACAGAGGCATACGTAAGAATATTTCATTGTATGAAGCTGCTAAAGAAATTTCACGCATATCTAAGGACGGATATCTGCTTTCTTTTATTGGCAATCGATTTTTTTTTTTTTTTTTTTTTTTTGTTTGGCTTGCCTGTCGAGTATTGCATTATTTATTCATATCGATTGCCCTTCACAGTTGCAAACCTCTCTATATTACGCATGTTGACAAATTCCGTGCGTCAATCAATTCATCCGAAAATTAACTTTTGGACAACAAGCGTCGAAGATTGCTGCCACTCATGTTGCAACATAACCGTCGCACGCACAAAGTCCATTTGTTTTGGGTTAAAGTATGTATAATAAACACACACATACATATATATACATATACACACACTCATGCACATTGGCATTATCATACAAAAATATATATGTATGCGTGTATGTAGTAGTGAGTAAACTTGTAGTTCGGCACTTAAATTGCTGGTGTTGTTGTGTGGCGTAGGTTGTGCCACAGCATAAATTACAGTGTTTTATGCCTTTCGTTCGATTATTAAATACATTATTTAGTAGCTAAATAAAGCTGAATAGCCATCCAATTGATTTGTTAACATTTCCACACAATATTCACTTGTTCACCGAATAGCTTTTGAGTGGAGGCAAATTTCTCAGGCCTAACAAAAAATAAAAATAAACTAAATAATAAAGCCAAACACCAAGCATCACAAGGCTCGACTACTTAAGTTCGGTTTGGTCACTCAAACCCAAAAAAAAAAAAAACAAAAATCGAAAATATTTGAACGTTAGCTTCATTTGTCAGCATGCAGCGCATTATACGCCTAGTTGCATGCCCGATTGTCATTTGTGATTTTCGTATTCATTCATTAGTTAGTCCAGTAAATTTATAAAAGGTTACAAAGAAGAAGAAAAATGAAGTACGACATATTCGTTGCACAGCAGCCGGCTGAGTGTGTGTGTGCGTGTGTATGAATTTTTCTTCTTTTTTTTACGCTTTGTGAAAATTAATGTTGTTATGTGTGCGTGAAGCGCACTCTGTGTCGGTTCTATTTAACTGAATTTTGTAGGATTAACTAAACTGTGTGATTAATCAAAGTTTATTAAGTGTAAGTAATTGTATTTTATGTGCCGCGTTTACATGCTTGCGAATTTATTTGAGTGTAAGGAGCATTTGGTCTGCGCTTTCTTGAAAATGGTAGCAGATTAGCATATTTTTTTTGTTTTTTTTTTTTTTGGAAGAAAGCAGCGCTCAGTAGGGGTCTTCGTGGAGGCGACATTCCATTGCATTGAATCCTATCGGCAGACATGAACGAATGTGGGCCTATACTTTCCTCTTTTGGGGCCGCTAAGGACAATTTATACCAAGGATGCATTTTAACGTTAAATTTAACCGTTCCGAAATGTTTTCTCTTGTTTCGGTTGAAACATTTCCAAATATTATCGTTAAAACAATTATCATAATAAATTTCAATACGTTTTTAACCGAAACGAAATGATGGCGTTAACGTTAAAACGTTAAGAAAAGCGTTAAGAAAAACGCTGGAGATTCACTCGTCGCAAACAGAAGCGCAAACAGAAGCGCTGCATACTTTTAGGCACATTAAAATTAACGAAAACGGAAATTTTATAACGTTGCTACATTAACGATTTGATTTCGTTTTGATAACATGGCGCCAAAACGCAACAAACTCATTTTGTTAAGTAAATTTTGCTCGTTAGCAAAACAAAATGGTATCGTTTCGTTTGTTGAGCAGCCCTGGTTTATACCTAAATCGCACTATAGCTACAGACCTGAGTGATGATACTCAGTTATTTTAGGGATAGTAATTTAATTTCATAAGTTACCCAGCTGGTAGAAGAAAACACATTTGAACTTTGAATACCGGTAGACTTCCAGCTTGCCGTCTAACTAAGATTTTAACGGTCAACTTATCAACTTTTTCCAACCAAACATACGATTTTAAATAAAATAATAATTTCTACCTGTGAAGACAATACAAACTGCCAATTAACTGTCTACCACTTACTCCTCTAATGAAACCTTTGAACCGAGCGAAGAATCAGAGATTTGGTTGGACGCCATGGCGTTTTTTTTTTAGTTTCTACAGACGCTGATTGTGACACCTTGATTATCAAGCTTGGCAGTCGTTTCTGTGCAATCTCAGAACTGACGGAAATTCGCTTATTAGCGCCGAACATAAAGTTAAACTCCTTGAAAGCTTGAACTAACACAACAAGAAATAGCGCAAACTTTTCAAGTAAGCAGCAGATAGTAATAATTGAATGCAAAAATTCTTTGAAAATGCCACAAAAGTTTCGAAAATTGAAAAGAGTTTGAGAGGTTTCGAGTGACTCAAATTGGATTCAAAATTTACTTGAGTAGTGCGCAGGGTTAAGTGGGACTCCATGTCGACTAATCCGGAAAGACAGCTGCTGGCAACAGTGCAATTAATTCTTATTCACTAAGAAACCAATGCCTGGTCGGCATAAAATCTTTCCTTTCAATAGTAGATATGAAATTCATATTATTAGTCATTGCTTTGAGCCGATTGCCAGCAGGACATGGGAATGGAAATTTTTGTTTAACTTAAAAAATTTGGATCCCAGGCGACGAGACGAAATTAGACACTACCGCTCATCGTATAAGATCTGATGATATTTCTCAGATATCTGAGAGCCACCTTGGTTAACTGGAAGTTTTACAATACAGTCTTCAGAGTGCTAGAAGTGGAGACGAGTAGGCTTTTTTTAGGCGCGAGAACTCGCTGAAATGGGGTTTGGCGAAAGCTTTACGGGCGCACTCGAAGATGGAATTTTTCAGTCCAGCCAATTAATTTCCTATATTTTTCGTATGATCAAGTAAAAGACAAGAAATAATTTTGTTAGTAAAAACTAAAGCGTGTTAAATTCAAACACTTCAAACACTCGCAGAACGCAAGAAACAAGTGCTGGTCTTACAAAGTCGAGTAGGAAAATTGTTCTTTCACCGAAAATTCCCAAACCATTACATTATTTTTTTTTTTTTTCAAGAAAGTGGATAAGTGAAAAGAGCGCACTTTTCGAATATTTTCTCAAAACTTATTAATAAAGAGTTATTGGATATTCAAACGTTTAAACAATGTTTGGCCGCATATATGTATGCTCGCTCAATGTTATTACCTTAATTTGCTACCCTTTTTATGAGCACATTTTCGTATTCACTTTTCTTTTGTTGGTTAATTTATATTTTCTGCGAGAAGGAATGAATCCACTGCGCTGATCTGCATACTCGTACGCCATCGCCAGCTCCGATTGCCTTTTTTTTCATCGGCACTTTGATGGCCATTTCGTGTGGCAATTCTTTATGAAATGCTTAAAATTTTACGCTGAGCAATGGTGGCAAAAATGAATATAATTTTAATTTGGCTAGAAGTTTTGGCGTCACTCGCTGCTTGCTGCCACATATGAATTGTTTATGCGCTGCTAGTTGTTGTTGGTGTTGTTGTTGTTGTCATTGCTGGTATTGCTGCTGGTGCTGGTGCTGGTGCTGCTACAAAGTGGCGAGCTGGCAAAGTGGTTTTGTAGCATAAAATGTGAACATATTTGAAATATCGCAAGTTTTAGCATTTTTCATTTCGATTGTACGAATGTTTGTGCGTTCGTGTCAAAGCAGCGGCAAATAAATGGCTACTCACACACACACACACACACATACAAGCACACAAACAAAGCAATATACAAAACGTCTCGATGTCTGCCGTTTGTGCTCCGATGTGGTTGCCAATGGTTAAAAGCAAAAGGGCCGCGTAATAAAATGGGCGAAATGGCTTATAAGCATCAAATCGCAGCTTCTGTCACAGTTAGCGTATGTGTGTGTGTGTGTGTGTGTGTGTAGGATAGTTTGTTTTTATGTAACATTAAGTGTTAACAAGATGCCAAATAACGTGTTGTTGACTTAAAATTTGTAATTTGCTGAGTTATAAAAAACGAGCCAAGGCGTCGAATTCGAATCCTACCGAAATGGCATGCGGCGTACGAGTAAATGTGTGTGTGCGCGAATGTTTAGCTGTGAACATACATACATAGTTGGCTTTGTAGTGAGAATTACCGAATTAAATTAGGAGGAAAAAAACGCTTCTAGTGGTTTATAGGCATGAATAAATTGCTAAATGGCCAAGAAGACGAAGGCGAATAGAGCGAATGGCAGTGGAAAAAAATATCAGCACGCATACATATGAACATTCGTTTAAGTATCTAAATATAACAGTTGTTTACAGTGGTGATATAAAAAATAGCAATCCGCATTTATTATGCTGCTTACTCTGCATTATTGTAGGAACCCACTACGCGAAAGAACAAATTATGTTTGGAAACCTTTGTTCGAATCGAACTGCCAAAAATTTAAAATGATAAAGTTTTTTTTTTTTAATTTAATTACTTCGTTGTCTGTACGATTTGAAAATCAAGTGGTTTCATAGTCTCGTGAGATTTACAAAAACGTTGAAAACAACCTACGTTAAAAGTGCTATAACTCATAACGGAGTAGCTTAATTAGTATTTTAAGTGTATTATTCCTTGAATATAATCACGTGTGATGTATTTGTGACAACAGCAAAATTCACCATTCACGAATATATATTTTTTGATAATTAGTTAATAAAACACGCCGCAAACTTTTGATTGGTTTCGTTGAATTTTTGAAAATAAATGGCTAGTGAATTAAAATTTTTGAGAAACAGGTGCAGCCATTTGCAGCCCTAATTATTATACATTTTTTTGTGAGCATAACACAGTGTTAGAATAACACTGTAGTGTCTCCAATTAAGGCCACAGTTTATGCCTTGGGATTGAACAAATTTTAACTGCTAACGTTTCAAATTAAAAAATATGTCACACGTTTAATTTTAACGCCAAATTCGTATTCCCCGTATCCAAAAATACGCGAATACTGATTTTTATAAAAGCAATATTAATTTGTCGAATTTTGGCCCGCCATTTTGTAGACGCCATTTTGTATTTTGAAATTTTGACTTTAAATTCGTATTGACCTCATATTCCTATTCCCCGACTGAAAAAACACACGAACAGTGATTTTCGTAAGGAGTTCAGTAAGTGAGTTATTGAAATTTCGATCCGCCATTTTTGAGTGGCCATTTTGTTTTTTACAATTTTAACCATAAATTTGTATTCTTCGACCCCAAAATTAGTAACTTTATGACTTTCAAATTTTTTCGTGCAGAATTTGAATTTTGGCCAACTTTTCGGGTGTTTCAGAACAGTGTGTGACGTCAAAACAGATAATGAGAAAGTCCACATGAATAAATTGGGTGATCTTTTCACTTTCTTTAATATAACAGCGAAGTGACTGCAACAGGCAATACAACTGTGCGACTTTTTTTTCATCTCACAAAGGCTTAACTATAAACCGAAAGGGCAAAGCAAAAGTGTTCCGAACTGAAGGGAGTATGAGAAGTTCGTCTTGCCCAACATTGTTAAGTGTAAAGGACTACAAAATAATGTTTTCAGCCTACATTGCAGAGTAAGTGCTTCGAAAACTTTCAACCATTACGAATACTCGCTCCAAATTTCGGAATATGATCACCGTTTTCCTCAGCATTTCACTCATTCGCAATAATGGGAATTTAAGTTTATTTTGCTCAAAACTGCTTAGGCTTGATTTAGTGTGAATATTTATGAGTCTCTGTTGTATCTATGTGCTGGCTTTACAAGCATTCACAGACGAATAGCCGAGGATCGTTGAAAAAAAAAAAGCAGCCAGCCATCAGAGAAAACACATTTTACCAAATTGACTTTCTGACATGGAAAATTAATCGCAACATTTACGAAATTGAAATGTTGCGCCTATTTTAGTTGCCATCAACGATGAGCACGTTTCTGTGCGTGGACGAGAGCAGAGCTGGTTGCCAACACGCAACGCCTTGCGCCAATCAACACTCGAATGAAGGAGTTTTCTTTTACATTTTCTTTTTCGAAATGGCACATGTGAATGAATATTCTATTGGGTTTTTATTAGTTCTTGTTTTTTATTTATCATATTTGAATTTCTTATGGATTTCAAGCGAGCAATGGCCGCTTGTTATTGGATTTTGGGGTGATACGAGCATTTGTAAGTTTGTTAACGGCATTGTGCATTGTGTATAATATTTTCATGTCAGATTAAGTTTTCCACAAAATTGAACTCAATGCTAAGCAAAGCAATGCAAAATAAAAACAATAAAAATATAAAAAAAAACAGAAGATGTGTAAGTTTTTGCAAAGTTTCATGGATAAAACATCAAATTTAGAAATGAGTTGGCCGTAGCGCAGGAAATGAGGTGAGCGGCAAAGTAAAGTGAATACAAACAAACGTAGATTTAGAAAAATTTAATAGCTTACTGCCGCTCTCACACACACACACACACACATAAGTCCTTGCAGCAAATATAAATCTTGGCCAACTACGGCTGAGTCGGTCGTCTGCTCTCCGCTGCTATTGGCCGCAGCAGCCTCCCCTCGCGTTTGTTCCTTTCTTTGGCCACAACACCGTCGCTGTTGGCTATTGACGGCCGCATCGCCAACACGATCAGTCGCAGCTCCGTGCCGTGTTGTTGGTTATTAACTTTTCCTATCAAACTTTCAGAGCTCATTCGCTGCAGGCGTTGATGCTTTTCAAAGTTGGTGTCACTGCATTTTGTAAGCGTTGTGGCTGCCATTCTCGCTCGCTTGTTTTTTTTTTTTTTTTTTTTTTTTTATATTTTTCCTTTTGCTATTTGCCGGTTGCCAGCGTTAGAACTGTCGTAATGGTTGGCAGAAAAAAAGTCTGCATTCGAACTTTTAATCTAAGTTTTTCCCTTTACTTTCGAATCGTTAACTTTTTGAACACGCACCCACACACACACACACACACACAGAGTTGCATTTGCTCGTTTGCTCATATGCGACACTCGTATGTGTGTGTGTGTGTGTGTGTTATTATGGCTAAATGTGAAGCAGAAATAAATTTTTATCTCAGCAATAGCAGAAGCAACGGGCAACGGTGCAAATGCGAAATGGCCTTTTGGTGTGGCAAGCAAACATGTCCTGGAATCATCCTGACATTCCGCCATTGCATGTCAAAGTGCATAAAAAGTAACTTTGTATTACGACATTCGCCTGTGAGTGGGTGTGTTTGGTGTGTGCGATTGTGTTTGCGTAGCAGTAATCTCTATGCGCTGAGATTGGCGCATCGATATTGTGACATTTTCATATCTCGCAATTAAGTACGAAACCTCGCCTTGCCGCTGGCCGCTGCGCCATCGACTCGTTCAATTCGCTGGCATTCATAAGTTGCTCTTGCTCAGTGTCATGTGGTGGCTGTAAAATATAAATTGTGTGCCCATAAAGACAGCTCCCGGGCAGAGCAGACTTCTCTTTGAGCGCACTTAAGTGGTTGGCTGTGTTAGTGAGTTGATTGCAAATCCAAGCATATTTACAAAGATTTAAAAACATACTCGAGCATTAGCAAAGAGTTACTTTTAACATTAGTTGAATTTTTTTGAAATGCTCTGCCATTTTTCTGTTTGCCTTTCAGATTTAAAGATAACCCTCCTGCAACTAGAACGTATCCAGAGAGTATTTCAAAAGGAAAAAAAGGGATCAAAGCAAGGATGCATTTTAACGTTAAATTTAACGGTTCCGAAATGTTTTCTCTTGTTTCGGTTGAAACATTTCAAAATATTATCGTTAAAGCAATTATCATAATAAATTTCATTACGTTTTTAACCGAAACGAAATGCTGGCGTTAACGTTAAAACGTTAAGAAAAACGTTAAGAAAAACGCTGGAGATTCACTCGTCGCAAACAGAAGCGCTGCATACTTTTAGGCACATTAAAATTAACGAAAACGGAAATTTTATAACGTTGCAACATTAACGATTTGATTTCGTTTTGATAACATGGCGCCGAAATGCAACAAACTTATTCCGTTAAGTTAATTTTGCTCGTTAACAAAACAAATTGGTATCGTTTCGTTTGTTGAGTAGCCCTGGATCAAAGCATTGGCAGCTCTAAAGTCTGATCGGGGAAAAAAAACAAATTGTCGGCTTTTTCAAAATCTGTTTATTTCTCTTCGGAGGGTACTCATCGACTTATTGGTTAAGTAATAACTAGAGACTGGAATTTGATGCATTTAAAATTTGAAAATATGTGCTAAAAAAAATAAAAAAATATGCATTGAAGAAAACAAAAATATGTATTGAAAAATATCATTCATTCATTTATTTATTACAAATTTCATATTAAGTATTTTATTTATTCAGAATTCAAAGCTTTATTTGTATATAAAATAAATTGTTTTTTTAAATTAGCGAATGTAAAATTCGTACGGTTTGATCTAAAAAAAATTTTCTATAGTGAAAACGATCTTTCCACATCGATCGAAGACAATAGTGCATTTTTGAAAACGGCAAGTTTATTTGGAGTGTAATTTTTTACTGAACAATTTTCCTGGCCAAAATTAATAATATTTGAAATTTCTTTAATTTTTTCAAACTCTACATTTTTTGTAGCACTGCTTTTAACTTTTCTTTTATTTCTTCAGCAAATGCTCCATCCACATCGTTGATTTTTTGTTGCGCTTCATCGATTAAAATAATTTGTTGCTTTAATGACATCCGCCCTTCTAGTTATGTGATAGTTTCACTCAAAAATCTATAATTGCAACTTATGAATGCCAAATGTTCTTTAATACCAGCACCTTGCAAAACAACTTTCATTTTTCCGCTTATTAACGCGAGTGACGATTGTGGCATATGTAACTATGTTTGTTGTGTGGAACCAAAAAAAAAATTAACAAAAAAAAAAGGTTGGGACTACAGAGAAATGAAAAAAAAATGTGCAAAAATATTCATTTTAGACAAAATATGCAAAAATATGCAAAACCAAATCAATGCCATGTTAAAGAAAAATTTATTATTCGTATTTCTGTTTGATCAAAACTTTTCTAAGGTTAAAAAAAAAACATGTAAATGCATCAAATTCCAGTCCCTAGTAATAATGAACTGGAAGAATATTGAACATAAAGTGTGTGTGCTAAAACTAAGGCTTAGCAATATTTTTTAAAGATGAATTGATGTTTAAAGCCAGGGTTAGTGGTAGCTTTATTGCTTGTCCCACGCTTCGCAAAACGCTGTAGCAGCCTAAATAGCAAAGATTTATTTTAAAAATACATCCAATATAAAAAGTTGTCGAACGAAACTTTTCAGCAAAACTCATTTAATATATTGAATGTATTTATTTGAATTAACTCTGCATCCATCATTTTAAAAGCCACTTAACTTGTGCTGATTGTTGTAAAAATTACTATTTATTAATATTTAAAATGTTTGACTCTCTTCGTGATAATTTTATAATTTGCTTATGCAACACTTTCACAAACAAAAGGTCAACTGATTATACAAATGCAAAAACAAGGCCAATTTAAAATTCATTAATGCCAACAATTACAAGAAAAAAAAAAAAAAAACTAATCAACAACGCAAAACAAAAGCGCACAACAGAGGCGCATACAAAAAATAAAGCGAAGTAAGCCATGTTGAATTAAGTGCAAAAATAAAAAAAATAAAGGGTCGGATTATTACAACACTCAGCGGAATTAAAATAACAAACAACCTGACTGGGACGAGAAGCTGCGCTGCCTGCGTCGACGTTTGCTCACGGCAGATTAACGAAGACGCTGACAGGCGAGGCGCTCAAAAGCCTCCACTCCGCGTTTGGCGGCATCAAATGCCACTCTTATGTGAGAAATCACTTGAAAACTAATTAGAAATCTTAAACACAAACACACTCACACACTCTCACACACACACACACACACACATACACTTGCATGCACTCGTACTTGGGCAAATGCACTTGAAGGCTCAGCTATGCGCGCTGAGTAGAAAGTCGAGCGTTTAGAAATTAAACGTGTATTGGAATTCATTTAATAAGGTGGGTGTGGCAATTACAAAAGCGTGTCAATGGGCGGGGGCGGGCGGTCGAGGAATGGCGAGAAGTTGCGAAAGTGCGAAAGTTCAAGTGGAAATGCGGTCGTCGCTGGTGAGAGAGAATAAAGTAATTGGAATGGAAATGTAGGCGCCGCAAACCCAATTGCTGGGAGCCAGAGGCAGGAAGAAGAGGAAGAAGAGAACGCACACACACACACTCGTATATTGCATTTATCCGCTTATTGCTAATTCCAGCTTGCTTGCAAGCGAAGATGTCGGGCGCTGAGGAACGCTCACAGCTCGTGCAAAGCATTTACATGTAAACGGAATTGCAATCGCCTCGCCGCTGCGTCTTTAGCCTTTGGCTTCTATGTAGTGTCTAGCTTCTGGCTGCTGGTTGCTGACTGCTGACTGGCGGCATTTATTCCCTTCACGCGCGCGCGCCGCAGATTTAATGCAATTGTGTAATTACCCATTAAGGATTTTCTACTACCATATATGTAGCCTACTTAAGCGCTGGAAAGCGTACACTCACACATGCATTCGCATTCACAGACGAGTGCGTGTGTGTGTGTGTAACTGTATGTGGAGTGCGAATGCAATCAGAGATGTGAGCAGAGCCAAAACGCCAAATGCATACAATTGTGTTAATTACATACTCGCACACAACAACAGCAACAATAACAAAAACAACGAAGAGAAACAACACCGCCAAGCAAAGCACTAACATCATCAAGGGCGCTGCCAATACAAAAACAATGCCAAACATTGGCCAGCATAATAATCTCAGCAAGCAAAGCAATGGCAGCCGCAAGCTCTTTGATATGCAGCCGACCGCCTTGCAGCTGCCAATCTGATTTCCTTACCAACTAAGCTCTGACACTGTGCATATATGTATGTATACATGTGTTTGTATGTATGTAAGTATGTATGGACTCGAATGTATGTTAGTGTGCGAGTGTTCACAGGTGCTCGAAGTGGAAATCACTTAGAAAATAGCGTCGACGCTTAGCAAAGTTACTTTGGCATAAAATTTTAATTAGTGCAAATTTAAAGTGATACGCGTGTGTGTGTGTTTGAGAGGAACAATTGTGTACGTTTGCAGGGTTCATAACAACTAATAACACGTCCGATATCCAACAGCGCCTCACAAGTGCTGACTGTGGCACCATAATGAGCAGTGGCTCTCAAACTTTGAATGAGATGCATTTTTTTGCGGTTATTTGATTTTGATATTATGCGCTAATCCCTAGCTTAAGGTTCTTAGATGGTGTGTTACTATTCAAGGTCCACAGTCATTCCTTTTAGTTTAAAGGCTGTTAATAATGTTCTTTAGAAAACCCGAAATAACATGAAACTTCTATTCTTTATTCTCCAATAAATGCAGAGTGATTTTTGGCTCGATTGTGTCTTTGAAATATTTTGTTCTTTTCAATTTATTTTTATGTCTTTGTTTAAAGGTTAAATATTTATCATAGCCCTTTTAAATAGAATACACATATTTTTGATATAATTTTTTATTTTATTCTTGATTAATTATAACATTTAAGGCTTAACTTTTTTCATTTATTACGGCAAAATGTATATACAAATTTTTAATCTTATAAGAAAACGCTTTATAATTCGTTTTTTAATTTTTTTTTGAGTAAAAATACGTTTAAAATACAACTCATTTATTAGTTATTACTTAATTATGATAGAAAATAATAATCGGGCGTGTTCTGCATTTCGATTCGGAATAAAAAAGTAAAACCGATGACATTCCGACTCGTTTTCGTAATGAACACCATTTAATTCCCAGTCGGATTTAAACATTCGAAGTCGATTTCGAATCGTTTTCATTTCGATTCCATAATCAGTTAAAACAGCTGTAAAAGTTCTCAGTTAAATACTTACATATTTATTACAAAAATTTACATTTTAATTAAATTGAACAATGTCTGAACGTGTCTTTCCCCTTAAATATGAATTCCAAAACATTGAACCAATTGTTTCAGCTGATTGGTCTCAGCGACGCAGATTCTGTATAAGAATTCTGATTCAAATAAAAAAGTTACACAAAACACGTTAATTCAACAGCAAATATTACATATTTTTTTGTAATTTTAAATTTATATATTGTTTTCTTATATTTGTTGTAATTTTTCTAAATATTTACTAAATAACGAAGCAATATAAAACTTCGAATATTAGAACGAACATAAAAATTTATATTCGAATTTTATTTGTGATGAATGGCTGGATTATTATATGGATTATTTCGATGTATACTGCGCATGTGCCGTAGCGGAATCAAGAACACGTCGGTTTCATTTCGATCGATTTCGCTTGGTTTGCCTTAGTTGGTTTAGTATAACATTTTATAATTCAGATTTAATAAACTAATTAAATGTAGAATAAAATTTTAAATATAAAGTATTTGAATGATAAATAACAAATGCATTTTTTATTTAATTTGCCAATTGCTTTTCATTCGAACTACTCAAAATCTAAACTTTTTAAACAAAAAAAATTGTCGGAATCGGAATCAAGAACACCCGCCATATCGATTCCGCATTTTTTTTGTAGGAATAAAATGCAGAAGAGGCCCAAATATAAAAATTTTCTATTCTAAAAAGAAGAATATAGCTTCGATTTATAATAAAGTAGCATTAATTAATTATTACGATTTTAAACTAATTTTTAAGCGTCCCTTTTTGTTATTCCTCTAAGAAAAAAATATTCAAGCTCGCTGCATTGAGAACTCAATATTAGATAGAGATTAAAACTATCATTTTAATCCTTCTTTTTCGCATCTAAGAGGGAAGATGAATTTCGTCATTAAGTTTGAAAATGCTCGCGAATCGCTGCCTCAAATCGCTCAACGCCTGCTTGCTGACTAGTATCTCCAAACAAATGTACATAGCAAACACACACACACACACGCATTCACACTCGAGTGGTTTGCCGGTAAACAGGCGTAGGTGGTTTAGCACTTTGATTGCGTTTCGGTTAATTGCTTCGGAGCGGACGTGCGGCTCAAAGCGGCATAACTAATTTCTGACAGTAAAGTGGCGTAACCAAATCCGCCAATGAATTGAAAGAAGCCAGACGTAACAAAAAAAAATTAAATCGAGAGTAATAAATGAAGACGGTGATAAATCAGCATTAAAAATTCAAAAAAAAAAAAAAAATAACACCAAAAACATACAACAGGAAACCGCAAACAGCTGTCAAGCTGGTGCCATTAACCGCACAGAAGGAAAGCAATCACAAAGATCTGCAGAAATGGACGTCTTCAGGAAGCTCTTTCTTTGATTGCCAATGCAATGAAATTTCACGGCTGATGGAAGTTTGAGCATCCACTTCAACAGGGAGAGAGTGAGAGAGAACCGTAACAGCGCACACACACGAGCGTTTACGTTGCTCATGTGGCGACTCGTGTTAGGCGAGGTGTGTGCGCGCAAATTAATAATGGTACATTCAGAAATTGTGGATTACTAATTGGGAGCCATCGAAGCATGGAACGCAATAAGCATCGAGGCGCTTAGCTCACCATGTGCGAACAACAAGCAAATGTTTGATGCTGGCTAGTTTTCCCATCATATACTTGTGATGGTGTTGTTGTTGTTGTTGTTGTTGTTGTTGCTGTTGCTGTTTATTGTGTGTTGTCCTTTTCAACGTCAAATCAAAAAAAAAATAAAAAAAAAAAATAAAATACAAGAACAAAGCTTTATGCAGTCGGTCGAATATTAATTGCTCAATTATTTGAGTTTGACAAATTTGCCAATTATTTTGTGGGTGTCTTCTTTCCTCTCCCAGTCATTTGCCCAATGCGGGCTGACTTTTTGTTGGTTGGCTTAATATCTTTATATCTTCGACTGCTGGCAAGCTGAATGACATTGTCTGTGGACAAGTGTGTTTTGTTTCGCCCAAATTGAACAATTATTTTGACAACATGACAACAACTCTCTGTTTTGACAGGCGAATTAAAAGCCGGAGATGTCCGGTGCGGGGGGTGGTTTATTGACCTAACCATTTCCGGTTGAAATGTTATCAAAAAATTACAAAGCAGATTTGCGTTGCAGTGACGGCAAATTAAATGTACAAGAATAACAAACTGTAGCTTACATGAAACTTGTGGATGAGCAGTCGTGTTGATATTTTATCACAAACGTGATTGGAATGTGCAAAAAAACTTTAAAATTCAACAATTAAAGAGATTTTGTCTTCAGTACCATTGACGCTGAAAAATATTCAAAAAATTTGGGTTATAAAATTGCTTCAAAACTAGACGAGATAATAATGTCTGGGCATTTTTTCAAAAGTGAGAAACATAATACGTCCGGAGTTTCAAATGTGTAACTTTTATAACTTATTTAGTAGCATATTAATTTAAATAATTAAATTTGTTTATCTTTAAATGCGCATTTTCCGAGTACAAAGACCACAGCGCCATCTGGTGGGTTAGTTTTTGCAGAAGCCGTGTGTTTGAATAAGTAATAACTAGTATTTAATTCCCGATAATCAGCTGTGCTTGACTCAACGATTTTACTTTTTTCGTAAGAACAATTACAATCCTTCTTTTAAAATATAAAAAAAAATATATGAAAATTGCTATAAATTTCTCCACGCAAATATCTCGCAAAAGTAAACATCAATAACTTTCATTTGATATATATTTCATCTCTGGAGGTGTTTGCAGTTTAGTCAAGGTCAGTGCCGCTTTTCAGAAAATAAATATATATTTATTAATATAAATTTTATTAAATATATCAATTTTAGACAAATCGTGGGTGAAATGCTGCTTTACTGAATATCTCAACTACCGCGCCACCTTGCGGAATTATTCATATTTAATTTTTGATGAAGTTTCACTTGAGTAATTTTAAATTTTTTTTTATGTTTATAAACTAGTATAAATATACTTTTGCATTGTGGCACATTCAAAGTAAAGAAAAATTATTTTTGTTTGCCAAATGAAATAATAACACAGTGCTACAAAAAAGAGTGAAGTCGAAATACCTGGGAATTGATGTTATTTTTCTTGTAGGTTTTATTGAGTAGAACAAGAATTCAATTTTGAAATTTGTCAAACACCCCCAAAATCTCGAGTTAAGCTTTAAAAATAGATTTTTCGTACTTTTGCGCACTTATTAGCCCACATCTTAGCTAATTATCAACCGATTTTTAATTAAGAACGGTTTAAGAAAAGATATATGGATGTCTTAATAAAGCTGAAGAAATTTTTTTGCATTTGCACAACAAACTTAAACTTTGTTACCCTTTTTCTCCTTTTCTTGACTTTGGCGATATTTTCACACATTTATTTTATAAGAAAACAAAATAACTTTTGATTTGATTCAAAGAGTACGTTTAATACCAAATTTAACGAATGTTTCTTTTTAAAAATGGACTGAGTTCTGCAATTTTTTATAAAAACGAAATTTTTGCAAAAATTTTCAACGAACTTAATTTACCAATAAATATTATTAAATGAAAATATATAGATCAAAAGTGCTTTTTTGTTCGTTTTTTCCTTTGGTCGGCATCGTCTGTTTCACGTTGTACTGACCAACAATATTCTGCCATCAATTTTGACGTCTTTATAACTTTCCGGTATATTTAAGTGCAGGTGTTTGTTATCTTTTGTTGTATTTGCTGTTAAATTGAATACAAATCATTGTAATCGGTTAATAATTAGCTAAGATATGGGCAAATAAGCTTAACTCGAGATTTTGGGGGTGCTTGACAAATTCCAAAATTGCAATCTCTTTCTACTCGATAAGACCTACAAGAAAAATAACATCATTTCCCAGGGTGTTTTGGAGTGTCACACTGTGCAATTTTTTAATCATTTTTTTTTTTTTTTTGGTTTAAAGCTCCTACCAATTTTGACCTGTTCAAAATCTTCGATTGTCTAAGATTTTCCACATCTCCGTTCAACAATTCACAGAAAAATTTCACTAATACTCCGCACCGGTTAAGAAAATAACTGTTTTTGTCTTCTCTTAAGAGTTTATCTAAAAATTTTGAAATTTTAACCCCAAAATCTTTGACAATGATCACGATTTTTTAAGTTGAGCTTATTTGGCAGAGAGGTTTCCACAACTTTTTTCCTTTTTTCAATGCTTAATAATTGATATTATTTTCTTTTTAAGGACTTTTTATTATAAGCCAGAAAAGACTTTTTAAATTTTTTTTTAATTCCAAAAAAAAAATTCTAAAATTTGATTGGTAGAACTCAAACATACACACACACACGCACACTCAGCCGTCTGCTACAGACACGTTGCTTTATCCCCACCGACTAAGGTAAGCCAAGCTATTGAACTGAGCAGGTCATCTATTTGTGCAACAGACCAAACAGGTAAATAACCCAGATGAATGTCAGCAGACAATGCCAGCTGTGCAAATAAACAAAAACAAAAAATAAAACACAAACCAAAAACTAAAAATGAATGAAAACTGTGGCTTTCGCTTCGTGCCGGAAAATTCCAGTACTTCTCTTTCGAAAAACAACAAGACTGCCAGGAGTTCTAGGACGAAAAGTATGCCATTTTCACAGAAGATGGAAAACAATTTGAAAATTTTCTTTCACACATCAATCACTATGGAGTAACCACGACAATACCACTTACACACACACATACATATACAGCCAGTGAGGTAAACAAAGCCATTTGTCACTAAGTCAGAGAGCAAGAAAAACAAGAATCCATGCATGGAGAATTGGCTGAAAGGGGTGAATAGCGGCAAGGCTGAGTTGAGCCATTCAAACGTCAAGCGACTCTAAAAATATTGGTTAGATGAAAAAGAGCCTTTGGCATTTGTATGCATTTACAATGCATTTCTCTGGCTACGACACTGAGCGAGCGTTGATTAAACTGGAGAGCTGGAGTTTTTGTTTAAACAAAAGCGCAAATGGAGTTAGCTAACCAAAGAAGAAGTGGAGAGGGCCTTAGCATTTTTGTTGTTCGGTGCATTATAGTGGCATTGTGGTCATTTTTCGTACCTTCAAGCCATTGTTGTCCATTGTATGGATGTGTGTGTGTGTGTGTGTGTGTACATTGCTTTTGCTATTCAAATACCAACTACTTGCAGCACAATGCAATCAGTCTTGTATGCAGTCGAGGCGGAAGAATTATGTGTGCAGAATGCAGAAAGTGTGAAATTGAAAGAAATTGCCACAATGAATGTACAAATTTAGGCAGCTTTCGGAGCTTGTTGTGCGTGAGGAAGTGTGTGTGTGTGTGTGTGTGTGTCGGTTAGTTAGCTATGATACACTTGACATGGCGTTCATAATGAAATTTTATTTAGCTGAGATGTTTTACATTTGGTTGGATGATACAAAAACTAAAGTCGTTTGATTAAGCGAGTATTAAAACTTTTTTTTTAAATTCTATTTCATGATTTGCAACATACCGTGCCACGAAACAGCGGATGAGTTTGCAAGATGGGCAACAGCCATTCCGCTTTCATCACGCTGGAAGGGTTTAGGTATGCTGCTCGCTACCTGCAAGCTATTTTTAAGGGACTCATCTCTTAAGGAAGCAGGAGATCGTCGGAAGAACGGTGTTACCTGTATCAAGTCCAAGCTCATGCGGCCGGAGTGGGATGTCAAGCGATCACTGGGTCTTCTCGTGCTGAGCAGGGGTGACCTGTCCTAAATTAAATATAAATAAAAAAAAAAATTAATTATCATTATGTTAAAAATGTCGGATGCTTTTTAAAAAGCTTTGATGAAACCTGAAACATAAATTTTTATAGTGGAAAAATTTTTAAAAATTTTGAAAATAAAAATTTCAATAAAAATATTTTGGAAAATATTTTTTTTTAATATATTCTTTTAATTTGTTAGCGATAAAATATTTTCGTTGTGAAATTCAAAAAATTAAATTTTCAAAATAAAAAATTTTAAATTACCTTTCTACATTCAGCGAGAAAAATTCCAATGTTTAATTTTCAATAAAAATTTTTTCCAATACAATATTTCACAAAATGCGGTGTTTTTTTTAAATTAGTTTACAGTAAAAATATTCGGTGGTAAGTCTTAAAATGTACAACACCGTAGAATTCAAGTGAAAAACCTATTATTTTTCTATCGTTAAGTAAACGCATTAACTTATGTAAAGTGACGTGATTGCTTATTGAGATTATTTTCTGAGATAAGTTGAAAGTGTTGTTTTATTTTGTCTTATGTAACTATTGCATTTTTACTATTTTGTTGCTATTGAAAGCCAAATGATTTCTTGAGCGAATCTTTGCTTGCTTGTAAATCCTTTTTTTTTCGAATTCCACTTTGTATAACTTAATTCGCAGGATAATCATGCAAATCAAAGCTGACTTCACTAAAAATTTTGACAATTCAATTTAAAGTTTGTTTGCCTCTGTTCGCTTCAGATGCGCTTAACATTTTCGTCACTGCAAATTAAAAGCTTTCTTGCACGCAAAACTTTTTAGGTACGACTGTACTGTCACAGACACTTATCAAACGCGCTGAAAAAGTAAAAAAAAAAAAAAAAAAAATGTGGCATACTTTCAGGCTTTCACATTGCAACGCGTACAAAGCGCGTGCAGGCAAAAGCGTTGCACAAATGTCGTTGCCACACTTTTTTAACTGCTGCGCAAAAATCATTAGCACGAAGTGCGTAGATTAATCAAAAAGTTTAGATGAGCAAATACTTCAATCTCATTAGAACCTCAGCAGTTAACGTGCGCGCCGAACGACGCGAACAGTGCGAATGGATTTTAGTGTCGCGCACAGGCCACGCAACTCGTCTCGCACGCCGCTACAGGGTGCGCAGTTAAGAGGATGCCGCCGGCAGGCAGCGATGGCAGGAATTAAAAAAAAAAAAAGTTTTTTACCGCTCTCAGCGCTGAGCTCATTTACCAGCGCTGGCGTTTCACACCATTCGTTTTTTTTGTGTTTTTTTTTTTACTTTAACATTTTCTCTATTATAATTCTTGTTTTTTTTTTCTCTGTGTGACAAAATAAATTAAAACTGTCATCAAGGCGAGTTTATGTTAAAATGGGAACGCTGCGGAAAATGGAAAACTGCTTAAGTAGCTGCAGTGCAAAGCGGTGTAATCATAAAGTGCAGCGTACAGCAGGCGGCGTTGGGGCGTAGGAGCGAAGGGGGCCTTTGCTTAGGTGTGGCGCTGTCGCTAAGCTAACATGTGAAGCGGCGCTGCTTCCTCAGCTGCAGCACTAATAAAGAAAATGAATTAAAAACTTTGCGAGCACAGCAATAAATGGACTTAAAGTTTTCATTATAAAAGCATTTGCTGCACTTCCACACTCTCCGCTCTGTCATTCGCTTGTGTTAAGCGTTGCAGTTTCGCTGTCGCCAACATCTCTTCTGGCATCGCGTATTTATGAGATGCGTTTCTCGTGTAAAGATATTCGTCCTTTTTGCAATGCACAGCACAGCGCAGAGCAAACTTGCGGCGTTATCACAAGTTAACGGTATTAATTTGAACTTCATTTGTAATGCAACGCCGCAACTCGCTTAACAACAGCACTTGCCAACCATTGCAGCAGCGGTCAGCCAACCCAGCTATTCAGCATCTAATATGCGCTTGCGTCTCCTTCAAATGACCTCAAACTTCCTCCGTTCTCAGTGGCAACCATTAATTATCTTCGCTCGTTGCCGATTCACATTCGTTGCAAAAGCGTGCGAAATGGAAAATGAGTCGTAAAAAATGAATGTCAGCTGGTCATAAATTTGCTGTTGCAACGGCGATTGCAACGTGATTAATCGTAATTGGATATGTTCTATGCTGGTGCTGGGATGCTTTGTATGTTCGACTTGTAATGGTTCGAGCAACAGTGGTAATTTGTTCGTTCATTCCAGAGTGCGGCTGCAAACGCTGCCAAACAAAATATACGCATTTCGATAGACAAAAAATAAAAAAATAAAACAATAAAATAAAATATTAAATGTGGCAGCACAAACCTGCCTGCTGCCAGCGAGTGAAGTTTATTACTCAAATATTAATTATTGTTTGTCCTCATTGGCAACTTTTATCATTCCCAAAAATGAAAGCAGTGAAATTCTAAAGCGTTCGACGCCATTCGCTGATAAATTTTTGAAAGAGCCTCATCGGAATCTGACAGAAGGATTCAGATATCAAGAAATGTTCGATTCTGATACAGCAGCGCTTAATTTTTATTTTTATTTTATAAGAAGCTGATGTTATTAATAATAATTTTAATCATAGCAAAATTCGTTTTGAATTCTTACATTATGGCTTTAAAATCGTCTAGAATGTATTATATGTAGGTGCAATCGTGAGGTAACCATTGAGGTAATTTTAACAGTGGAAGTGAAGTTTTTTTTCCAATTATCTGTGATAGTTTTTCATTATCTTATTATTAATTGAACCGTTCTCTGGAAAATATTTAGTTTGGTTAAAACGTCAAAAAAAATTAAAAAAAAATGTATTTCTCTCACCGAACAAATTTTTTTTTAATTAAAAATCATTTGAAAGCTGCTACAATTATATTGTTTTTTCTTAAAATGAACAAAATTTTTATGAGGCCAAATTTTTTTATTTAAACCCAAGATATTACTTATTTTTGATTAATTTTTTTTGTAATTTTTTTCCTTTACTTTGATTGAAATCTTATTAATTTGCGAAAGTATTTTACTATAATAAAAAATTTTAAATCTATTTTAAATTGTAAACAAATAAATGACTAATTTTAATTGAACAGCTTAAAAACGGTCAGATCTGATAAGAAATGTCAATACGTAAAACGTGGTTTGATTCTGTTTTTTTTTATTTAAAACAAATATTAGCCGTGATACTCCGTTCATTCGGCTAAAAATAAAACATTAGTAACATTTTTTAAACTAAAAAGTTAAAAATAATTTTCTTTGTACTTTACCTCTACCCTTTGTGCCTTTCAGTAATTTGCTGCAAGGTATTGCTAAGTTATTGAGCGTGAAAAATGTATTTAATATTTTTTCTGCCGGATGAGTACTTAAAATATACACGTGGATGTATGTGTGTTAAAAAATTTATGATTTTTCTGGGGCTGCAACTCAGCAAAAATAAAGTTATCAAGTTCATAAAAGAATACTTGCGACAGTTAAAGAATTGCGGATATAAATAAATTCAAACTGCTCACGTCTCACATACAAATCTTAAATGCCATATGCAGCGAATTCGTTTATTATGCGAGGACAGCACTATTTATCGTTTGCTTGGAGTTTGAGTAGCAAGTACAAAGTTTTTTTTTTAATTCCAATGTATATGCACACATTAAAGTTGTTTCACAAATCTTATGACAAAAGAAATTCCGAGTGATATTTAAGTTCGCAATATCAAATATAAAATTGATTTCATTTTGGTGTTTACAGACGCCATAGACGCGAATATAATATTTAGATTTCTTTTCTGGTGCAACTACACCAACAAATTAAGGTTATGACAATTCCAGAGACATCCTTTAAAGAAAAAAAATGTAAACTAAAACAAAAAAAAATCATGCAATTTTAGATATTTTAAACTGTAAATTGTGCCATAAACACCGAGTTGCGCCCCAAAAACCACGATAACAACACAAAACCACAAAAGTTTATTGATGCCACGTGGCGTATGTGTGACTTATTTGTGATTTGCTGTAAATATGAAGTGAAATGCTTACTTCGATTTCTGCAGCGCTGAATGCTGTGGCCAAACAGCGAGGGTGACAGGCGAAATCCTCGGGCAGGCGATGAGGCGAACAGATGAAATTGAAACGTCAACATTTCCGGTCAATGAGTATCAATGAAACCGCGCAAGGACCGCAAAACTCGCATACACACACAAACACAAAACAACGCTAAATTGCATATACACAATGTACTAATACATATGTATATACACACACAAACACACACACACACACAAATAAATATAATTCATGAGCCTGGCTCATAGCTCACAGCTCACAGCGCACAAATGTAAACACATTGCAAAAATAAAATTAATTTCAGCTGCAAGCGGCGTTTGTGCTGCCAACGATTTGAGGAACTGCATGTGTTTGCGCGTGTGTGAGTGTGTGTGTGTATGGTTGTGTGTCCATTTGTAAATTGCACTTTCATCACTCCGCAATGTTGAGAACGTATGGCAAAGCTTTGCGCCACTGCTGCGTGTTTTATTTTTTTTTTTGTGTGGATTGGCGCTGACAAACAGTGACTATTGCGCGCTGCAACAACAACGCACTTCAACAACACATCGCACTTGTGTTTATTGACTTGTATATAGACACTTGTACATACATACATATATATGCCCTTTAATGTATGTATGTTTAAATGTATACCCTCCATACGATTTTTTAAATTTTCTATCGAAACGATCTAGCAAACATGGCAAGACATAAAAACCGATCGCTGAGATTAACCCTCCAATGGAAGTTAGCTTTAATGCCTGTCTGGATTACTCGACGTGAGCCTTTAAAAATCGTTGCCCGTTTCCAACAGAGACGATTTATCTCGGCGAGAAAGCTCTACAAAATTAGTGCAAGTCCACATGGAAGGATTTATCGCAGGGCTGCTCAACAAACGAAACGATACCATTTTGTTTTGTTAACGAGCAAAATCAACTTAACGAAATGAGTTTGTTGCATTCCGGCGCCATGTTATCAAAACGAAATTAAATCGTTAATGTTAGAAAATTTCCGTTTTCGTTAATTTAATGTGCCGAAAAGTATGCAGCGCTTCTGTTTGCGCTTCTGTTTGCGACGAGTAAATCTCCAGCGTTTTTCTTAACGTTTTAACGTTAACGCCAGCATTTCGTTTCGGTTAAAAACGTAATGAAATTTATTATGATAATTGCTTTAACGATAATATTTTGAAATGTTTCAACCGAAACAAGAGAATACATTTCGGAACGGTTAAATTTAACGTTAAAATGCATCCCTGATTTATCGCCCAGTCAGAAATTAATCTTACCGAGTAGGCGTGTTGGAAAACGAATACATGCAAATCGTGGCCTCTTAATGAGAAACATTTACAACAAATATTACAGCAATTGCACAATTCTCCACACATTCATGTCCACCACTAAAGCAATATACATAAAAAGAGAAATAAATAAATTGTAAAAAGATATTGGCGAAGGTAAAAAAAAAAAAAAATCAAAAGGATGAATACGCAATCAAATTTGATTTCATGGGCTGCTAGGTTGTCGACGCGGCTAACGCTCGCACCAGCCCTCCAAACATACATATGTGCACACATACATACAAACACAATTGCATACATACATACATAGTCGCATAATGAAGCGGAAAGTTAAAAGTCGAACGCTGTTAATGTAAATTCAAACATAAAAATATCTGCTATAAAACATAGTAAGTACCTGTGTGGGTGTGTGTGTATGTGTATGTAGTATGCAGTTATATAACCAGTTATATAACCACTCGTACGCAGACATCTGCTTATGCTATAAGCAAATATGCCGCTGGACGTCGAGTATGCAGAGTTGAAAACCACAAACGGTTATTTGCTGTCGCATTTCAAGTTCGCTTGATATCGAAACAATCAAATTTAAATGGTAAATTCAGGTTAATTGTTTATTTTACATTCATTTATGGTAATTGAAAACAATTTATGTTAAAGAAACTTACGCAAGGATTTATTATTTAAGCGAATGCAGCGCTTAAGTGTATTCCTGGCGTTAAAATTTACTTTTATAATAATTCAATCGATTTAGTTATAAAGTCTTACAAGTTTGTGCTCATCTGAGTGACAATTCAGTTTTCTAGAATTTCGAATAGAGAAAGAGAACTTGTTAATTAAAAAATATTTAAAAATTTCTTAAGCAACTGTGAATGGCCGCACATTTTATTGCAGAAGCTGCCAAGAAGATTAATGCACTAAAACGATTTTTAAATTTAATGCCCTTCGATATTTTGAAATTTTTTAATATACAGTTTTAGCGTTTTTTCTATCAATAAAGCCGAATAGCCGAATATTTGATAACCAGCTGACAATCCGGCCTTTTCTCCATTTTGATTTGGTCGGTAACGCTAAGAAAGACATTGCTATTTATCGAAAGCGAACATTTATTTTTGGTTTAAAAGTGTTGTCTCTGATTCTCCGAAATGAAAATAATAAGTCTTCATCCTCACAGAACTGAAGAAACTAACAACAGGTTGAGGACTAAGGCTTTATACATTGCGATTCCGACCAAATTTGTCAGTGAAGTGAATAAAGTTTTTATGGGGTAGGCAATAGGTTGTGAGCTTAAGCTCACAAGAGGTACAGTGTTTCCATGGTTATAGACCCGCTCCGATATCAGGTCAGATTTGCCTGCAGATTTTATGGTACTGATCTTTGCCTTATAACTGTAATTCACAAAGAAGACAGAAAGAAAGCCTTCAGAAATGGTGAAGACTTATATTTGACTATGAAGAGTTGCCGATTTCTTCTTAATAAAGTTCCACAGAAAGCTTCAGATCATATAAGAGAGTGGTTTAAAAAACTTGAGTATCCATTTTTATGCTGAAATCATATCACCCAACAACTCTATAGACAGCTGCCGCGCAAGGGACTAGAGTCTATTCTCTTTTCTTGCTTGAATTCCTATCGCGTGGTTACTTGCTAGAACCTCAACCGAAACATGATTTGTCACTTGATAGTCTTAAGAATTTCTGCCCAAATAAAAAAAAAACAGGAGCTGCACTACGGCGCTTATTAAGGTTTCAGACGATATCAGACTTAACATTGACAACAATCTCACAACTTTTCTAACACTTCTGGACCACTCCAAAGCATTCGACTCCGTGGATCACGGACTACTTGGATTGAAACTTAAAAACTTATTCAACTTTTCAGGGCCAGCACTGAATTTAATAAAATCATACCTCAGTGGTCGTCTGCAAGCTGTATGTGCTAATAACTCCATATCTAGCTACTTACCCATAACTAAGGATGTTCCACAAGGCACGATTCTTGGACCGCTTAACGAACACTTAACGCACTTTTTCAAATTAATATTTACTGTAAAATTTGACGATTTGCTAAAGTTAAAATGCCTAACACTTCTTCACAAAGTGGTTATTGCCCAAGAACCCAAATAACTTATGGAGCGACTTCAATTTACTAAATCTCCTCGATCCCTGAACTGACTTGGTATGAGATATAGTTGCTGTGTAATCGAACGTCAGTTCTCTGTGTTCGGTGTTCGCTGTCCGTCTTTGGAACCTCCTACCCCAAAAAATTAAAACAATCAGAAGCACAATGCGCTTTAGGAGTGAGCTGCTACACTACTTTGCAAAATAATTGCTAATATGTACGTAAATCCTTCTTTCTTTGTTTTTTATATATTCACAATCTTAACATTCCATACATTGTCTTCTTTTGTACTCTACTATTCCTACTGAGTTCTTCTGCTAATTCGCCTCTCATCCACTATGAACTTACTCTACATATGTTAATATTAAGATCAGTTATTTAATTTCAAACACTGTAAAATAACTTTTGGTTGTGTGTTTGATAAATGAATAAAAAAAATAAAAAAAATTAAATTTGCTAATGAAAAGTATGTTTGCAATCAATCGCTAAGGAGTGACTATTATTTTTCGGAGTGACTATTATTTTTCGGACAACGAGGCGAAGTTCTTAAACGACACTTGACATTCTTAAAGGCAAATGAGAATGCGATTTAATAAAATGTCAAAATGTTTTCATTACACAGTCAATAACTCGAACTTACATAAACAAGCCATAGAACGCCATTATATAATTAAAAAAAAATAAATAAATGATTACAAATACCATAACATTTAGTAATTGCCCAAATAATGAATATTCGAAAAAAAGCAAATTTAATAAATAATACTTCGCCATACATTTGTGCGCTGTTCCATACTCACGCAGCTGTTTGAACAAACAAATGAAGTGTTTTTCTGTATGTGTGTGTTTGTGTGAAAAAGTACTTTCATATTTTGTGTGTTTTTGGCGTTTTTTGCACGCAACGCTAATAAATTTGACAAACTTGTGGCAATAAAATCGCAATGGCATCAACAATACAAAAGTACAACAACCAACAATATTGCGTACTTAAACACATTTTTTCTTCACGCGTACTACATTTCCTTTCGGTTTTTCGTTTTGGGTCTTCGGTCTGTGCGATCCTCGAATGGGGTGAATAGTGCGCTGTAAAGGCTAAGTCAGCGGGAAAAGTCAAATATGAAAAAATTATGTGTAGAGCTGCGAAACAATAAAAATATACTTAATAGAGAGGATAAAGTGTACGATTTCACGAAAGTGGATGCGCTTAACTGCTCGGCAACCAACCACACGAAACGCACGAAACGGTTGAGGGGCGTCGAAATAAGTAAACATAAAATATTAAAAGTGTTTAGGAAATTGTGTGATGATAACAGTAGCGCCTTTTACGCAATCGTTTTTTATGCGATTTTTTTTTTGTTTTGTTTTGGCAGTTTTTTGTCGCCTGCGTTAAGCTTTTTGGAGAGGTCAGCAAAAACAAAAATTATAAGCGAATTACATGGAAAAGAATAGTAGTGGCGGCAAGTGTTATAAATAAAACTAAAAATGTGTGTGAGTGTGTGTGTGTGTGTGCGTGTGAGCATACAAAGAGGAAGAAGAAGAGTTGAGACACGACAAAAGCAAACCAAAAAAAAACAAGAAAATTGTTAGCGCTAGAGGGAGGGGGAGTGGGGTGGACTGGAGGTGTATGAGCGTGACTGTGCTCGAGCGCCTGCAAGTAGACTTAGTAAGTAATATACCCTTTTTGTCTACGAGTGACGGGAGGAGGGGGTTCGTATGTCATAAAGTAAGACGAATTAAAACGAGTGAAGGGCTGGCTTTATTTCCTTCTGGTTTTATTTTTTTTAATTTTTTTTTGCTTCACGCAACAACCAAGCCGGTGCGCGTTGGTCATGTTCATTTTTTAATATTGGCTCAACACCAACCCAAACAAAACCGAAACAAATAAAAGTGCTATGTTGTTGCTGTTGCTGTTGTTGTTGTTGTGACTATTGTTTCCCATTCTCACTCCACTAACAGCATACAAAGTGGTTTGTTTACAAGCTAAAATGAGTGGGTCACAAGTGCTGCCACACTAACACAGCGACGACGATGCGTCGGCGAAAAAGGGCAGCTCCTAAACGGGCCAGCAGGGTACGGGACAGGCGGTGGCGTGTAATGTAAAATTCGTTCATATTTTTATTGCTGCTCAAAACTCATATTAACCACGGATATGTCGGACCGAACAAAAACAATAAAAAAGAAGAAAGCTGGCCAGTGGAATAACTCGTACCAGCTGTCAGTCCGTTAGCTCAAGTAAGTCAGTGAAGTTAGTTCATTTCGAATATTTTTCCTACACTTTACACTTCACACTTTCTGCGTGTTTTGGCCCAACACATGAACACAATGTTAAGAGCTTTTTATTATTTCTAACCGATCCATTTATATACACATACACATACACATTTGTATGTGCCAGCAAGGCATTCGTTGTCGCCCCGCTGCTTTGAAAGCCATCATTTCATCTCGACGCCACTCGACTCTGTCTACGTTCTCTTGAAAGGATATGCCATGAAATTTGTTACTTGCCACAACAACAACAAAAAGGCTGGCATTGTGCGTAAATAAAGGCAAACAGCGTAGAAAAAATGCAAAAGCTTTGAGCGGGCAGAGCAAAACAAAAAGCACACAAGCAATAAATCGAGTACGGTTGTTGGCTACAAAACTGGAATTAAAAACAAGCGAAAAATATGTGAGAGCGTGAAAGTAGTGTGTACATAATCGGAACATAAAAATGAGCTTGTTTTCACACTTGTTAAATATTTTACACGCACTTATGAGCACACGCCGCAAATATTCGGCCATACCAATGCGTACACAAATTTGCACACAAGTTATGCAAAGTTTTTATAAATAAAATGATGCCTCTACTCTATTACATAGTTCACAACTTTTGTGTTGATTTTCTAATAAAATTCTTGCTTCTATTTATCTGTGTTTACACACTCGCGCACTTTAAATAATTGCCTGAGCTTGCTTTTGTTTACCACCTTTATTATCTCTCATCAGCGACGCCGCCGCAATGTTGTCTGATGTTGAAATGAAATGTAGAAATATAAAGTCTAAAGAGCAAGAAATCAATGCAGGCTACTGCAATAAAATCAATTAATTTATACGATCTAGATTTAGGGATAGGAATTTCGTTTGATCGTGATTTTTCTGGTAGCGTTCTGTCCCAACAAACATCAAAAAAATATTTCTCAAACCTTGGAGAAATTCATAGTTCTCAACTTGATATCCAACGTATTTCTCCAAATTTCTCAAACCTTGGAGAAATTCATTTTTCTCAAGTTGATATCCAACTCTTCTCATTTTTTTGGTATTTTCATATGACTATCAAAAGCAATAAATTATGAGTATAATGAATTTACATGCATTTATTCACGGTGTTTTGAATTCAAAAGAAAGAAAATATATTTTCGATTTTTATTTCAGTACTGCTACTAAACGTTTGAGACCAATTGGAGAATCACATTTGAGATCAAGTTGAGAACTAACTTTATCTCAACTTGAGAATCATAATTATTGCCATACAAAAAAATTCCCCTTTTTGTTGAGAACGCTATGATTCTTAACTTGAGATGCACTTGAGAAACAACGTTGGAGGTTTGAGAAATACCTTAGTTCTCAACTTAACCTCAAGTTGAGCTCAAGCCTAAATGTTTATTGGGGTGTGACGATACTTTTAGCTAGAAAACAATTTTCCAAAGCATATGCGCGAATGAGTTTTTCCTTAACTTATCTGTAAAGAGAGCGACCGAAAGAACTTCTTGGCTCTCGGGCGGTAAAATCTTTGTGGTCTTCTGTGGTAAGCCAGCGCATTTTGGTTAGCATAACAGACAGATGACGACATGAAATCATCTCAACACACACTTCTCAGCTTCACAGAACTTTTAAGTCTCCATTGCTCGGCTGCTGAGTCAAGAAGCGAGACGCCAACAAAAAAAAAACGCGGAAGGGCTCACGTTCTTTGTGTTCTCATATATTGCCGTGAAGCTGTATAGTTATTAATTGAAAAAAGCAATAAATTAAATTTAACATCAGTCTCGAGATCACATCCGAGCGTAAGTGTTCTAGACAACTGACCCAATTCTAAGAGTCACGTTCTAAATCCCAATTCCAATAAAAAATAAATTAATTGCTCTATCCAAAACTATTTATTAAAAGCTCAACTCATCGTTCGTATGAAAATTCTAAAACTACCTTTTTCTCCTCATTTATTTTCTTTTAAAATAAGTCGCGTGCATTTGTTATAAATTTTGTAATCGTTTAAAGCGTAATTTATTCGAAAATGTTTTGTGAGCTTCTGCTTTATTTACACGATTTTTTACTTTGTTGTAGCTGTGCACTTGACTAATCTACTGACTTTACTTGCTGTCCGCACGAAGCAGGTCGTTATAAATAAAAAAACACAATTTGTTTAACACGACTAAAGCGCAATGGACTCAACTGAATTGGGAAATTGTACTGGCATTTAGAGGTCGTCTTCGAAAATCCATTTAATTTCTGGAGTGTATCAATTAGAAAGAAGTGCAGCAAGAGAATGTCGCTTGTGCTCTTTCAACACCACACTCACGTTCTCTTTATCTTCAACGCGCTCTGGCTGCTTGCTCGCCTCATACACGTGAAATCAATAGCTTTTCATCTCCAACTCGATCACTCGAACTAATTTAAATATTCCAAACGCTTAACCCACCACCACACCTCTCCTACTTTGTCCCCCTAAATATTTACATGCTTGGCCTCCCGCTGTTCGGTCCCATGATAATTTTTAATTTATTTCGCTTGCAGGTACTTTCCACAGCTCGCCGCCATTCACACAACCACTGGCTGCCCTGCAAAGTTGTTAATTTTGTTGTTGTAGTGCAGCGGGAACGGCGCGCCGTAATGTGCGTTGAATTGGCTGGGTCGGCTGGGCCGGCTGGTTCTTGAGCGAGAATGCGACGTGAGCTGCGTGGGTTGGAACGGATTATGATGTGAACTCATTTGTGTGAATGTGAGTGTGCGCGCACATATGAATGCATGTAAATAAATGATGGCAAGTAGTTGCAACAAAGATGTCAACAACAATAACAATAGCAGCAACAGGAGACAAGCGAAATGCCATCAACAACATTCAAACAACAGCAACAATGAAAGCAAAGGAGGGCCATAAAAAATCAGTGCGGTAATACATCTTACGAGTCTAACCGCCGAGCAATGCATCACAACCAGCGCTGACAGGCGCGCTGAACTGGCCAAGAACACGCGCGTGCATACTCTTCCACTCTTGCACACTCACTTCTTGTTTGCACGGCACATTCATAGTTGGCGCAGACCAGCTGCTGCAGGTGGAGGTGGCGCGATGGGCGAGGGCGGCATGTGTATGTGTATACATCACATATGCCACAGTGGCAGCTTCAGCATGCGGAACAATGTGTGCAGCAACAGATTGAACAACAACAATAGCGGCGTTATGGTGTTAGAAACGTTTGTTAGAATGGATATGTTGAAGGGTTGCCAACAAGTTTAAAAGGTTGGCGTGAAAAAAAATAAAATTAAAATAAAGCAAAATAATATAAAAAATTAAAATAAAATAAAATATGAAAAACTAAAACACTTTAAATAAGTTAAAATAGGCTGGAATAAAATAAAATAAAGTAAAATAGTTTAAGAAATAATGAATGTAAAAATGAAACCAACTTAAAATACGTTTAAATAAAATTCGGAAAATTAGGAAATTAAATAGAAGAATGAGTAGTTTAATTGTTTACCACAGATTTTGATTAACAAAATATCTAATAAAATTTAAAAAAAAAAAAAAATTTTAAAATAAAGTCGCTTTAAGAAAATATACGTAGGTAATTATTTTAAATAAAGTACAGAAAAATTATTAAAAAATAGAAATAAATGAAAACATGGAGGAGATGAAACACTTTATAAAAAAAAAAGTAATTTAAAAATTGGAGAAAAAATTTATAGGTAGTTTTAATGTAATTAAACGAAAATCAATTTAAATATTGATATCATATTTCAATAAAAATCAAAAAAATTAAATTTAAATATAGAAAAAGATAAAAGCAAGTCAAATCAAAAGTCAACGAACAAAATACATTAAAAAAATTTCGAAAGGTATTTTGAAACGACTTTAAAAAGTTTTTGAAAAAATATATTAAATAATTTGATTAAAAAATAAAAAATAAAATATAAAAATATTCGAATGTTATATTTAATAAAAGATATTCATTTTCATACTTGAAGAGGATATACTCGTACATACATATATTTACAAAAGCATGTATAAAAATAAAAGAAGTAAATAATAGGATGTAATCAAATTAAATGCAATAAAAGAAATTATATAAAAAAACTGTTGTTGTTTTTTTCCAAATTACATCTTCATTAAAACTGGCCTCGAGCTCAATAAAATTGTCAATTATTAAAATGTATAAGGCCGAAAACAAGAAAAATTCATATAAAACAAAAAATTATATTAATTAACATTAATATCTAAATAATTTTCTCAGTAGGCTTACAAACGTACTCACGCTAAGCCATTTTTCCATATTTGTATATTTTGAGAAAAGACTTCGCAAGCAGAATTGCTTTTACAGAATTTTGAGACACTTTAAATAATTTGTTTTGGCCATTTAGAGCCACAAACCAGTACAATTTCGTACACACATACACATTTAATAAGAAAACAAAATTCGCTAAAACCATTTCTCTATACAGCAATTAATCAAGCTGGTCACCCTAGCGAGGAATTACGCGTGCGATGAATATAATTTTTCACAGCCACAAACAAATTGGAGTAAAATGTGGACAAACATACAAACATACAAACATACATACATACATAGATGCGTCTTTGTGTAGGTAAGCGCACGCGAATCAACTAATAGCTGGTGACACAATGCGACATAATGAAGAAAAATCTGCGCTATTTGCAAGGCGGTGTGGCGATGTGACGGGGCGCGTCGTCTAGTTGCCACTTGCAACGAGTCACAACCAGCTGCCAGCGAACGCAAGCAAATAGCAAAAATACACTAATATTAATAATAATAACTTGTACGTCTGTATGTTTGTACCAAATATAAACAAATAAATATGCTGCTCGCATTTAAATTGTATTAAAAAAATGTTTTTATGTTTTTATTCAACACATTGTTATTTTGCAACACATTTCATATCGAATTTTGCCGTCGCCGCGCTTACAACAACCATGCGTGGTCTACTAAATGTTTACGAATGCCATTTTTTTTATTTTAAGTATTTAGATTTATTTATGTTTTTGTTGATATGTTGTGTGTGTGTGTGTGTGTGTTTTGCGTTTATGCGCTTCACTTCTGCGCTTCACTTTTTTTTGATTTTTCAACTTCTTTATGACTGTTTATTTTCGTTTGTGTGCGGCTGCAGGTTGTCAACGTGCCGCCAATGTGCGGCTTAAGTGCCCCATCAACGATGCGGCGTGCACGCATCACTCATCGCCGCGCACTCCATTCAGCGAATGTTACTCGCGCATTGCGACGCTGTGGCAACAGCAACAAAACAACAGAAAGCATTGCATTTGGTGTGTCGCATTGCCGCCTGCTGGCTGCCACTGCCACTTGTTTCCTGCTGCTGCCAACTGCAAGACGCACACACACACACACACACACACAAACATATTCGTATACTCCATTTGTATGTTCATGTGTTTGTTGAGGCATGCGTGCATTGCGCACCACGCTTGGGCGATTGGCTGTCATGCGTGCCGCATTTACTTTACGAGTTGCCAACAAATCAATTTCCATGGATTTCTTTTCATTTGCTTCTTGCTCGGTCGGTTTATTGCTTCCTTAAGCCCTTGGCTTTGTTCAATTTGAAATTGTTTTTTTTACTTTTTTTTTATGTATTTGCAAAGGTGTATGTTTATACTAGAACACTTGCGGAATTTAGAAATTCTTTATTTTTTATACACATCAAAATTATTGCTGTAGACAGAAATTTGAAATTTTTTATTATTTTAATGAAAGAATGCGTTTTGACAAAATACTGGGAATTTTTAAACGATTCAAGGAATACATATATATAATTAATTGGGGCAGGCAAATTATTATTATTATTATTATTATCAGGGCATAGTAGCGCTGCGACCTAAAATAAAGATCTATTGTGCTAACCCTTTAAGTTGTCACTCCATCTTTAGGCTATTTATGAAACTAAGCACTTTGGAGGGTGTGATTGTCCATATTGTGGATGGAGATAACAGTCGCTCTCCAAGGTGTATTAGCCTGAGTCTACTTATACTCGGTCATTCACACATTATGTGCTCAGAGGTCTCCGCCTCTAAGCCACAAAACCTACAGTCTGAAACCTCCGAAAGTCCTGTTTTGTAAAGATGGTATCTCAGCCTACAGTGACCTGTTAAGTAGCCGGTGAGAGTTCTAAGACCCTCTCTGTTGAGATTGAGAAGTTTTCTAGAGGCTTCAAGGGATGGATTTATCGACAAGCAAAGTGTGCGTTTGAAGTAGCTGCTGTACATTTTTTTACTGAGGCTCACTTCACATAATAAATGTTCAAGCTTTTTGTGGCAAAGAAAAGTCTAAGCAACACCGGCAATAAAAAACAAACACTTAAAAATTCTTTGTACTAGGTGTGGAGTAAGTTTTAAAACTGCATACACCATTTTTTTTTAGTTCTGATAAAAAATATTCAGAAATTATTTTTTGTAATTGCGCGGAATGTTTGTTATTTCTATTAAACAAAATAAATTAAATCTGGTGCTTTAATACTTTCGAGTTGGTGTGTATAATGAAAACCATGAAAATATTATTATTTAATAGAAAACTTGTAGCGTTTTTTCGAAACGATAAAAATTTAAATATTTTTTTAAAGCAAATTTTTATTGAATTATAATTTGACCTTAGTAGTTTTTCTTGAGGAACTGAAAACATAATTGAAAAATGTAATGAAGCAATTAAAATTATTAAACTTGAAAATTTATTTTATAAACTGTTCTGTGGTTCCAAACCTTTCAAATTATCGTGCTTCAGGTTGCGTTATATTTTTTCTAAAATTTGATGATTGTTGCATCTAACTTTTTATTGGAAATAGAAATCTAAAACAACCGATAACTTGGATTTAAAGGGCGGGGTCAACGATATAAATTTATTTATTGGAAAAAAAAATAGTGAAATTAAATTCGTACTTGAAGAACTTCTTGTGTATCAACGTCGAAATTTTCTTAGAAATCTCAGAAAAAAGTGTCTCAACTACCTCAAATATTGTTCGAGTTGGAAAAATTATCTAAAAAAATTTCTCTCAGTGTTGCGAAATGCAAATATGTCGCAGCGCTTTGTCATGTGTCATGGGAGAATTCATGCGCCGCATGCCACCATCACCTTCCTCCTTTACCGACCTGCACTCGCGCCAACTCGTAGACGCGGACAGCGGATAACCCGTTTGTTGTTGGTGGCCAATTGCTAAGCGTTTCTTTTTTTTTTTTAATGCTGCGCTTGCAACTAAATTGGTGCTGCGGCGAGCAGACGACAAATCGATCGGCCCAGCAGAGACACAGCGAAATCAACAAACAAGCAAGCACACCAACAACAACAACAACGACAACAACAACAACGACAACAACAGCATCATGGATTAGATGCAAAGTGAGGACAGAGGACAACCGAAACACACAAACGCTTCTTTGTACCAGCGCCAGCTCAGCTTGAAGACAGCTCGACTCCGCTTGGCGCAGTTCAGTGCGCGTGCACGTGGGCGTAAAACCCGTATAGCCTGACAACGCGCGGCTCGCTACCACTGCTGCGCGCAACACAGGCGCACGTACCACTAACAACGTGCAGCACAGCCACGGCAAGCAGCCACGGAACCTGAACGTTCGCGTTTGCGCGATCATTACTTTATCACTTTATTGCCTGAGTCGTTTTTTGTTGTGTTGACGGCGTCAAAGCTGTGTTGTTGATGCAACAAGGCAAAGAAGATGCAGAAGAAGCCTACTACTACGAATATGCGCCATGAGTAGTGGCTTCTTTAACATGTTTCGATGTTGGTTGTTGTTTAGGTTGCACTCAGCGCTTGTCGATTTACGTGCAGCCCTACCGCTCTTCTTGCGCCACCGCCAGTGCCTCAGCTGCTTCGTCTCTGCCTGTCTTGCTGACACTTTGACGTCCGTTTGTTTTGCTCTTGGCCCTCTTTGAGTGGCTGAAGGTGCTACCTTTTCGCCGCTGATCTCCGGCTGATCTTTTATTGATCTTCTATGCTCAGCCGCTTCGCATCTGGTTTACTGCGACTTAGAAGGCACAACATTTTCCACTCGCACGTCAGTCAATCTGCGTGTGTCGAATGCGCCAGTTCAACGCTCATAGTTCGCGCATTTCATTTTAGTCAAAAATAAATAGTTCGCGTTGGAAATCTTATCAAAGTTTAAGTTTTATTTTATTTTATTTTTCAAGAGGTAGAGCATTTTTAACGATCGCATAAATCTTTTTAATTAACACCGACTAAGTGATCCAGAGCAGCAATTGTGTTGGAATTTCGATTGTAGCGCTTAAGTGTTGTCGCTGTTGCACAAGCGCTCGCTGGCGGCGGCGGTGTGGTCCGATCCGTTCTAATTTATGTACATATATAAAATAATTTTTCTTGTGAATAATTTTTATGCGTCGTGAATTGCGTCAACCGGCTGGGCGGACGGTTGGGCGGCGCCACAGATGATTAGTAACAGTGACAGATGAATATGCGCGCACATACAGACACACACACACACACACACACACTTCAGTGTTGAATTCGAACGCGCGTGAAGTCAACATTGCGGTCAGTTCACTGATCGTGTTGCCAAAGACGGCCGCTGGATCAGCGCTAATCTTCGAAACACCTTTGCGTCGCATCAGATCGGTTCGGCGTCCTGCGTTTAATTATTTATTTATTATTTTTTTTAAGTTTTTTTTTTTTTTAATTTACAACAGCGGCTGCTTGACACTTGCTTGTTGTCATTTGGACATTGGTGTCGGTGTTGTTTCGTCTTAATTGTTATTGTTGTAGATGTTTTAGCGGTTGTCGTTACGACTTAGCTGTCATTTGTCGTTTTTCATTTGTGTTATTTCTTTATTGGCGCTGTTTTGTTTTCACACTGCACCTTAGCTCGCGGTGTACTAATAGCCAAAATTATTTTAATTTCGCTTTTTTATTGCAGCGCCATTCGGGTAGGAAGTTTAGAGAATTTCGCCTCAGGCTGATGTCAACGACATGCACTGACATTCGCTTCGTTTTTGTAGTGCGCGACGCTGCGGATCGGGATTGGGTGATTTGTGGCCGCTACAGGCACTTCGAAGGCGAGTTCGTGGTTAAAGGGTGTGCCAGCGGATTGACAAAGTCAGCACATACTAGGTACAAATACATAAACAATTTTCAGAAATTTTATTGCACAATAAAATTGTGATGTACTTGTGAATTAATTGTGAAAAATAACTGAGAAGTAAAAAATAATATTTATTTTGCTGAAATATTTGTGCGTTGTGCTTCTCGCGTGTGTAATAAAATAAATCGCATCCCGTTTTTACTCCAGCTGATTTATTTCAAAGGATTTTCTAACAAAGCGTTAAAAAAATTACCTAAGCAGACTAATAAGTTCGTGCAATAATTTAACGAAGTGAAAAAAAGCAATTTCGTCACAGAACGTGTAAGTAAGCTTTTGCTTAGTTATGAAAATATTAAACTCAAAAATTTATAATTTTTTTTAGCTTTACAACTGTGATTAAACGGTTAACGTTATCCTAACACTGTCGTCAAATTTTGACCAAGTTTTGTAACCGAACCCTGCACTCCTCCCTTGCTGGCGGCTTTATCAGGCATTTCCAGCTGATCGAGTAGGCTGCAAGGCAATATAGGAACTTCTGCGAGTTCGTCGTCATGATCATATAATTTCTCAATTGACTTCAGTCATCAATGTTCCTTGCCACTTTCTTTGCCTGCATCTTTCTAGGTCATTGTTTTATAGATATCTATGCCCTTAGGTTCTGCATGAACTAGAAGTCATCTTCGAAAAGAATGGTCGGTAGTTAGCTTTCTTTAGTTTTTAATTGTCTGTACGTCCATCATGTGTTGGTGATAGAAAAAAATAATAAAAAAATTTAAAATTGTGAATGAAATTTCTTCACTTTCTATTTTAAAGCACATTTCCTCACTCGATTTCCTGCCACTGAAAGGTGAAATAGTGAATGCTTTATTTCCTCTTGACACACTCTAACCCACGCGCTGATCTCATAAATAAAAACGCACAGACACAGCGCGTTGTTGACTAAATAAATATGTCAATTTTAGCAGCAAATTAAATAAAAATGTTGTGTCTTGGGCGCAACAGAAAATAGTTCATAAATAAATACGTAAATATGTATGTATGTATGTATGTATGTATTTATTTAAAAATCTTCGCTTCCCGCTGACAAATTTATTACATTTTTCGTTATAACTCCAATATTTTTGCTGACACATTTTCTATACACTCGGCTATTGTTATTTTTTGTTTCGAAAACAAAAAAAAATATATAAAAAATGCCTACACTCAAATGTAGCTGTAATGGCTAATGTCGCATGCAAATATGCTAATAATGTGATTTTTTTTAAATGTTTATTTTGCCGCACGTTGGCACCTAATCAATCTGGCTTTATGTAGGAACCCTTTATTGATCTAATCAAATTTGTTATATGCAGAGTAATGAAAGGGCCTAACACGCACACACACACACAAATGTTAATAATAAGAAACTTTTATTTGATTTGAAATTAATTTCAAACGACTTCCAACTCGAATTCATCGATGATTTACACACCGCAAATGGGATTTTTTTTATTTTTTCGCTTGTCACCAAATATTTGTCAGCGCAGCGAAGTGAAGACTGTTTGTTAACTTTCTTGCCGCTGAAAATACTTTTTTGTTTACGCAAAAGCCCCAAATTGTATGCTTTCCGTTCGCAATGCAACCGAACCAAAGGTGGGCGTTGACTTATGAAGTGGAAAGGCTGCATTTGGTTTCATTTGGCTTTCTGCGGCGGCGTTTTATTGTCTCCGCTTTCAGCATTTTTGTATCGCTTTTAGATGACCAATTTGCCATTATGTCATTAGGAGATTTGATTTATTAGCGATTGTGCTGTTTTGACTTTGTCTTATCCACACGATTTTATGACAATCAATCCGCTAATAAGTGCGGTTTGTAGGGAATTAAGTGAATGTGTTTTTAATTAGGATTATGGAAACGATATGAAAGGAAACTCAAATGTGAAGGCTTAGTAAATGCTATGAAGCAGTAAGCGAGTAAAGATTGTCAATGCATTCCAGTGGCAAGTTATTATTAAAATTGATATCGAAATCTTAATTTTATTATTTTTGTAGTTTGCTAGTCCTGCGACGTGAAAGGTATTTGCATACCAGAAAAAAACCGAAAGTTATTGCGTCTGACCTTTTTTATATTTAATGTTATATCTGCACATATTTTGTTTCTAAGAAAGTAAAAAGAAGGCCATGGATTTGCTTTGCACTGACCAACTAAGGAAATAGTTTTCTTCTTTGTTTTGAAATTTGTGAATATCATGAAAACGAGAGCTCTTCCGATATCATAAAAATCTTTGCCGATAAGCACAGCGCTAGCTTACAATTTTCGAAATAATATCACCTTTAAAAAGAGACTAGATTTTTCAGCTTTAAGTTTCTGATGGAAGATTGATCACATTTTAGCATTTTAGGTCGATAATCGTGTGTCTGTCCATCAATTTACGATATATATCAGATATTAAAATGAAGATTTGACGGCTGTTTGTATAACTAACTGACAATTGGTTGCCTTCGCCGCTCCAGTCCGACCAACTAATTTAGTTCAGTCTTCTCTCACATTATCTGCATTTCGATTACATTTGATTTTGCGAAGGAAATCGAGCTCAAAATGAAAAGTAGGGAAAATAAGATTGGCAGCTAATTAAATGGCAAAAAATCATTACGAATTAAAGAAAACTTAAAATTATTGTCTTGAAGTTGTTTAATAAAATCAAAATAACAAATACATTGGCACGTACGTAATTCTTAGCAGGATGCTGTGAAATTGTTGTGGATTTTGTGCGAAAATCTTTCGGACTGCATAAATTTCTATCGTCCAAAGCTAAAACAAATCTAAAAAAACGAATTTTAATTTATAAAAGGTCCGTTCCTTATCTCCCAGAAATAGTCAGAAATAGTCCGAAGTAGTCAGATTTAGTCCAAAAAGCGTTCCTTAACTTGAAAATCCTGTAGATGAGAGCAAAAATGAGAGAGTAAAATGTGACTATCTTTTGTCAGAAGTTGCAAGATTTAGTCCAAAGAATTTTTGCTGGCAAAATCATGAAAAGTGTCAAACTCAACTGACAGCTGACTTTTGTTAGAAAATATACATACACAAAAAGTGAAAATAATCTAAAAACCTTAAAATGTACATAAAGTGAAATGGAAGGTGGCAAGAAATGACAGTTTTATTTGACATTAGTTTTGTTGTTGTCATTCTTCGGACCAAAAATTGGTTTTTTGCGTTCCTTTACTTTTTCTTGTTATTCTCTTTTAGTGAACGGATTTTGCTTACGCTCTTGCATTTTGACACTTTTCAGATTTTAGTCAGAAAAGATAAGGAACGGACCTAATTTGATTTAATTTGCTAATATTTGCAGCTATTTATTAATAATAAACACTTTTCACAACAGCTTTAGACATTTTGCTCGTTCACAATAGTAATTTTCTGTCAAATGTGGCAGTACTGCCTTTTTGAATTCACAATATTCAGTTCTTATGCACAAAATTTTCGTGCATATCTACGAGTGCTTATCCACATTTGGAAGAGGATTATGCATGAATTATTGCAGATCAAGGCTACTTACTTATACTGACGCAGTATAAGCAGCTAAGCCCCTTCCGATTGAGGTCAAGCCGTTTGTTCGGAGGTCCGTCTAGCAGAAGGTGTTATGAATCTCTCATTGATTGTATTTTTCATTCGGCTTTGGCGGGTAGAGAGCAGCCTACGCAAGCGTATTTGGGCACAATATTTTGCAAGACAGTCAGCCTTTTGAAAAGTCAGCCTTTAGAAAATTTAATTTACCTAAAAAGAAACAAACTTCTTATTATTTGCCGAATTCAGAAGTCAAAATAATATTTTACTATTTTAATGCTCTGATTTTTCCCTCGTAATTTTCAAAGAAATTTCTTTTGGAGTTTTTCAAAATTTTATACGCTTTATCTATGCAGATTTTTATCTTCATATCTAGGTAGGTACCTTGTGCCTAAGTGCTATGGAATTTTATATAGAAAATCGAATTTAGTGCGTTCATGTTAATTGTCACACCGCTACGCCTCAGCGGCGCCTCCTCGAAGGAATACATTTTTCCGTGTTCGTACATTTGTAAATAACGTTCCACTTTCGCGAGATAATCGATTTTGTGACCGAAATTAAGTGCCGTTAACTGGTCAAGCACGCAATCATTGATTTAGTTTTTTTTTTTATAAATTTTTCGTTTAATTTTTTCGACAGATTTGTTTGTGTGTGTGTATTGTTTTTTTTGCCCATTTACTTTAGTTTTATTTATGGGAAAGATATTAATTCTCCACTCGTGCATTTTTTCAACAACACTTTTCGATTGGCAGTTTGTATTGCTTGTGAGCAATGCGTAGGCGCCAAAATTGTTGCCGCAACATGCAACCGTACACACGAATTTATGTTCACATCAACATGCACAAGCAACAACAACAACAAAGAGGCGATGTGGTTCGCTAGCAAGCTGACTAACGAGTTTGCAATGCGCCTTGGAACGAGCGCACTGTGGGCCTTGATGAACTCGTAGGGGCAAATGCGAGCGAAAATAAAAACTGCTGGCTCTTTGCTTTGGCTCGCCACTGACTTTAATTAAAAAGAAAAAATTATGAAATCAGCATAAAGACTTGAGAGGTTTTCCATGCCACGCTAAAAATGTGAAGGCCTTTTATTATTAACTGTTATTTTGAAGATTATTATTGCTTTTGATTCGCAAATCATTAATTGGTTCTTGAATCCAACGCAGTTTTTCATTGCTGACTTCAAAAATGCTTGAATATTCGAACTCAATTTTGATTTTCCCTCACAATAAGGCCCACTGTACGGTTTCATACTCGCATCTGTAGATATGTATGCCATTTAAAATTGGTGCAACCACTTGTTTGCTAGTTCGTGGCTGTCGCGCTTCGAACAAGTTCGATATGTTGACGCGTGCGAAACGAACAGCAAACAACAAACAACTAACAACACAAGCCACAAACCAATGCGGCAATGTTGGCCAAAACAAATGCCATGGCCCATGGCGCGCTTGAATTTTACTATCGACCAAAACAAACGACAGCCAACAACAGCTGTCTCGAAAGCTGGCTGCTGCTGTCGCTGGCGGCGACTGGCGTTTTGACTGAATTGCTGCTGCTGCTGCTGCTGCTGTCGTTTGAATTGCTGTGGATAAACTCGTCTGCCTACACGCATGCGCTAATACTCCATCGCGCTTTGCCGCCGCTTCACTTTGCTCACACGCCACGCTGCGTGCGCAACACGAATTTGGTGTTTGTCGTTCGTTCGTGCGCTCGCTTTGCGGCTACCTGGCGCGCTCGTCAATCGCCATAAAAAGTCGCCAAGAGCACTTTTGTCAACCGGTGGCAGCAGCGGCAGTGGCTTCAACCGCGTGCCAACATTTGTTGTTGACGTTTGACAGCGACATTGGTTGCACTGTGATCGCGTTGATCGCGCTAATCATTCCTACGCCGTACGACATTCGCGTCGGTTCACGCGGTTAGAGCGAGTTAAGAAAAGTGCTACGAAAAAATTCTTGCGGCCGTCTTGCAAGCTGCTGGGTGCTGCGCGCGCTATATACATACGATTGTAAGTGGGCGGCAGAAAGCGCCGTGGCAAGCGTTGAGGTTGATCTTGTTTATTTTACGTGTGTGTGTGTGTGAGTGTGTGCGCGCGCGCGGAGTGATCGCTTTGAAATTTGTGTGGAAAACGCGGAGTAAATGTTGTAACGCCTAAGCATCCTTTCAGTTAATCTGAATTGGTGTGCAGTGCGAAGCGCGCTAATGAAAAGCGTTGTGGCAAAGGCTATTAAATTCCAAAAAAAAAAAAACAAATAACTTTTGTTTATATAACCATTATCCCAAATACGATGCACTGCAGCAGAAAACGATACATCTCAATATTGCTCGATAGCCTTTTCGCTTCATTTCGATCGATCTAACTTTGCTGTGCATTTTCTGTATTGCTGTTCGAAAGCAGTGCTTCGTTACATTAAAATGTCAAATCCGTCATGCAGCATTATTGACTGCTAAAGTAGTTAAAGATATATAAAAAGAATGAATGCTTTACTTGCTGCTGCAATTTATTTTACTCCCGCCGTTGTACGTCCGCCTGTGTGTGTGCCTGTGTGTTTGTGTTTCGGTGAATGATGTAGGAGTTTGCTGCCACCTTTGCGCATTCCATTTCATGACACTAATACGGATTTAAATATATTTTGTAGCGGGTCTTAAAAACGCAAACTGTCAGCGGTTTAGTTCTTTAGATTGCAGCGACTGTACATAACTGCTCCGCAGGAAGTGATGTCATGATCTAGAAGTAAAAAAAAGCATAAAATACGAAATGTAAAGAAAAGAAAATGTGAAAATCTTGAATCTTTGAGCTATGACTGCAGGAACTGGTGATAAAGTATATATCTATGTATGTTGTGTGTTGAAAGAGTTGAGCAAAAAAAAATGTATTATAATAAAGTTAACAGAAATTATTCTAGAACTTAACTTCTATCAAACAAATCGCCTTATAACGAGCTCCGTTGGACTAATGGTTTTTTTCCTTTGCCAGAACTATAATTCAGTTTTTTCTTAGAATTTTACAAATTAATATGAATTGGAAACCAAGGATAGTGAATTTCTTTGAGTAAAAAAAAAATAAATAAATATATTAAAAAAATGAATGACATCGTGCAACTGCCAACTTTTATTTTATTTATTATATTTAGAGAATATTTAAAAGAATTTATTTTTCTGCTTTAGGTCGCAAGTTGCGCCCAAAAGCCTTGCTAGTCAATATTTAGCGTCTCTGCTAATATTTACACTTAGTTGGATTTTTATTTGCCAGCCTCCTTCTTTTGCCGTATTCTGAAATGTGTTAAACTTGGATTTATATAATCCAGCTGATGTGATTTACTAAACCGGTCCGCCATACCATATAAAGAAATTGTTATACTTTGATGCTGGCTAAAAAATTAAAAGAATGAAACACAGAACAAGAATAAATCGCCATTTTCGGACAAAAGCCAATCAAGCGAAACACATTCGCGAGCACTTTAAAGGCCAAGCGAATGCTGCGTGGCCAAAGGCAATTATTGAACGTAAATGGAGTGTTAGTTAATTTTGTTAAAAGATTACTCCGATAATTTGAAATTCAATCCAAACAAATATACATATATACATACAAACATAGGTTTATATATACCAATATCTTCTATAGGAACAAAAGCGCGATTGTATCATTCACGGCGAAATGCGTCAGGTTTTCACTTTCTTCTTCTGGCAATCGCCAGCTTGCTTTGTATGCTCAAAATCAAATTCCTTGCAGCCCACACAAAAAAAAGTAGCTGCCCAGAAAGCCGCGCATTCCAAGAGGCTTTACTTTAACAGCTTTTCTATTTATCAGCTTCTTCGATCGTTTAATCTGTTAACCATCGAGCGCATGAAAATATTTTCGATCATTTGATCGAATGAAAAAAAAAAAAAAAACGCAGCGCGCAATCAATGCGGCCTGTCAATGGCAGTTGAGGTGTCGCTTTTTCTTTGCTTTGTAAGCGTTGACATCGCAGCCACGTTTGTACATACAAACATATGTATGTACGCACTTTTCCACCGATATTCGAAAATATATCTTACAATCAGCGCGTTGTTTTTTTGTTTTTTTTGTGATGTCTGTTTCTTCTGATTACGCGCCGATCTTCATATCTTATGCGTTTAATCTCTGTGCGACTGTCAGATCAGTATTCTTCGGAGCAGCGACAGCTGTCAGTTGCCCCGCTGCGAGCTACTGAACTCACTTTGCGACAGTTCGATAAGCCGCTTAAAGAGAGATTTCCCCCCTCCGTTGTGGTCGGTAGCTAGCCGCAAGGCTCTATGATAGTCAATGTAAGTTTTGTGTTGTTTTATTTGCATTACGTGGCGCGCAGGTGATCAATTACCACTGTTTGAATGTTTGTTGATCTTTTGGAGCACATTGTCGTAAAAAATAGTTAAGGCTATTTAATATCCAATTTCGATATAGTTCATTTTAGGCTACTAGCAATTCAAGTCCTTTTCTAGGGTTTTAGGGCACTGAACAAATTTCTCAAAGAAAAAAGATACAGACATTTTTTCCTAATTTTTCAAAATTTCATAAATACCTAAATTTTTAGTTCAAAATCGCTTCAAATACCGAATATCACTCAATTTGTTTTAATAGATACCGAAAAAATTAAGCTTTTGAATTTTCCAAATTTCCGTTATATGGGAGGTGGGCGTGGTTATGATCCGATTTCAAAAATTTTCTACCATAATAACAGCGATATCAAGGAAAATATGTCAACCAAATTTTGTGACGATAACTGTTACTGTTATTGAGATACAGAACCTTTTTCATAAGTGTGCGTGGCAACGCCCATTTGTCAAAATATCATATATTACTAATTTCTTAGTTCCAAATCGCTCCAAATACCGAAAAAACGGAGTTTTTGCATTTTCCAAAACTTTCGTTATATGGGAGGTGGGCGTGGTTATTGACCGAACTCGACCATTTTCTAAACTCTGAAGAGATATATTTTTCGAAAGCACTACTTTTTTAAAAACTCAATTACGTTCACTAAAAACTCCTCACGTTTATCGCTCAGCTATTTATTTGCACGTGGAGTATTTGTAATTGAATATATTTGTATTGACGCCATCACTTTTATTTAAATTTTTCTAACTTTACCGAATATTAGAATTGAAATTATTTTCGGAAAAGGTGTGCCCTTTCATCACTGACTCGATTAAAGCGGCAATAGAGAAAAACGACCTAGAAACTTAATACTTAATGAGCACTCCCTGCTGCTGGAATGAGTTTTTCAATGATTGAAACTTGTGAGTGATAAAAAATGGAATGAGCAAATCAGACAGAACATTCGTTTTTGAGGAGTAATATTTTGAGTGGCATGGTGACCTGAAAAAAATATTAAGACAAAAAAAATGTATAACAATTCCCGATAATTTTAGGTAAAGAGCCTTCCATCTTTTTTAAGAGAAAAACGCGATTGATTATTATTATTATTTATTAGAGCAATATAAAATAGTACACTAACTAATGAAGCACACTAGCTACTAAGGCCTACGGTGATTTGGTTTTTTTTAAGCATTATACTAATTTAATAACAGGTACAAATTATTTTTTGTCGAGATTGATAACTCGTGAATTGAATAGTAAAGAGCAGAAAGATAAAAGTTTTACTCGTCAGTGAGTGAGGTGTATTTACGAACTCTGCAAAAATGCTCGTATATTTAATTCTTCAAGAAAATTTACAGAAGCGGCAGAGTATTATAATTTTCTAAGCCACAAATAAATGAAATGAAAAATATATCTTGCGATTTTTCTGGAGAGCTGTTCTCTTGTCTTGGTCATGAAAAAAATCACACAAACAATTGTGTCTGATTTGTTGTGATTTTGACAAAATTGTATCTCCGTTCTGTCTCTGACACAATGACCTTTGGCCTTGAGTATAGCAATCGGTTTCGAGCAGAGATTTCAAATGAAATTCCGAAATCTTGATGGACACTTGGAAATCGGTGCGCCAATTATTGAAATAAATTGTAGTTACTTTTGCTCCGTTATGCTTTCTTCCTGAGGGATAAAAAATTATGTGTTTTGGAATAAATTGTCAATTTTGGAATGGGCATCCAACTTCTTTCGGCGTAGCGTAATTTTTTTTGTGTTGTGCTTCATTTTCTTCTAATTTAAACGAATACTAAATTGTCAATCCGCTAATGTTACGTTAATTATTATTTTTTTTAAGTAAACTGCTGCCAGTTATGATTTTGTGTTGGCGCACCATTTTTTTTTTTAAATAAATTCTCTGACTAGTTGTTATGATATTTTCTATTGCGTTTGTTATTTCTGCCATTGTCGCTAACATCTTCTAGCTGATGTTTGCTGGTCGTGCGCAATTCATTTATGGCAACGGCAACATTTTGTCAGCTGAATTTGGTTGCATTTGCCGGTTTGTCGCTTTGCCACATTCCACACTTTGACATTTCTGCTCCACTAGCTCCATGGACACCAGCGCTTCGGTGGCTGTGCAGCGCGTAACGCAACTCCTCCGCCACCCAAGCGCCGCCGTCCCACTTTTGAAGTGTTCACGATTTTGTCTAGTGTGTGTTGTTGTTATTGTTTTTATTTATTTTTTGTTATTATTTTTTTTTGTTTGCAACGCAGCTGTCAACGCATAAATGATAATAAATTTGAGTGGCCAACTTGCCGATTGGCTACTGTATAATTACCAGCGATGGCTTTAACTTGTTACTCACGCAACTTGGACGCGGATAGACGAACAAAAAAAAAAAACAAAGGAGCAAAAGCAAGAAAACACAACACAACACTAAAACAAATGTTACGAAAAATTTCTTAAAAATTTTATATTTGCATTTGTTTGGCTGTTTGTTTCTTTAGCTGCTCAAGTGTGTGTGTGTGTGTGTGTGCATGTCAGCGTGTTTGCAAATAAAAGCTAAGAATTTCGTCAATTTGTTTAAGCTCTGCTATATAATCGCTCTTGTTGACTTTGTTTTTTTTTTTTTGGTTTTTGTTTTTTGCAGTACGTTGAGTGCTCGATTCATTGCTATTTGTTTTTTGAATTTTCGCAGCGGACGAAACGAATATTCGATAAGTGGCTGATAAAAATTGTGGTGGACGCACGCACGCAGCCAACTACACACACACACACACTTATGCTAATTCTCAAAAATAACGCCAATTTAACAGATAACAATATTTGAGGTACAACAAGCAACAACAACAAAAACCCAACTACTTTAAACTCACATAAATTGAGGACCCACAATGAATTGGCTGCATTTGTTTGCTTTGGTCGCCGCGTCGCTGTGGATTGGCGATGTTGCAACACTGTCTCTGGATCCAGGTGGGTGCCGCTATTTTTGTAACAAACATTTACACAACATTTACAAAACATTTTCTTGTTGATCAATATTGATGTATAACAATGTCGTGGAATATCTTTTTCATAAATCATTTTGCTTTCTCCACTGCAGTGGCCTCGGCTGAGTTGGAGCAGCACATCAAAAAGGGCGATTGCGTCATTTCAATGCGACACATTCGGTAAGTGACTGACTAATCGCGAATGAGTTATTCATTTATTTTAATAAAAAAAAAAATTCTGCATAAAAAATAGTAGTGTCTCTATGAGCTAATCGGTGTGTAGGAGAACTCCCGCATTTTGTAAGCGATAGATGAATAATTTATTAGAATATTTTTGTTTTAAATTTAAAGCACAAAAAGCACTTCGATTATGTTAATTTAATTAAGTAATTAATTGAATTATGCACCGAACAAAAGTGAGCTGAAAGCTTATTGAGCTGAGCACGAAAGTATTGCTTGCTTCGTCCGCTTGCTGTACAAGCAACTATTTCCTACACAAAGTAGACGATACATTTTGTTTTGGCTTCTAGCATAAGTAGGCTGTTAGGTCAGCAACTATAAGGAAAGATCTCTTACATTCAGCAGTTACAGGGCAATAGTCCTTGAATACAATCCATGCTCTAAAGCGGCCTGAGCTTCACGCAGTTGAAGCTTTCGACGATCAGCTTAAAAATTTATTTTCCAATGAACCGCAATTGATTCGTGAACTTTCCCGAAACTTAAATATTACATTCCCTTAATTTTAGTCAGCACACAGAAATTTGAGGGTTTTTATTCACTCCCTTCAATTCGACATTCTACTTTAAGTACCATCAAGCAATTCTTTTTTTTTTTATTTTGTTTGCCTCCTCCCAATAAGTCCGCGACGCAAATTGCACATCTCCATTGAGGCGCTCTTCATGATTGACTTCCCCACACTGAAGCATAAATTCTCCTTTTTCCTGGATCGCCGCGAACAGCGTGTTACATTGGATATTAGCGCCAGTGGCATCACTGAGTCATTGCAATTCGCCATACCGAATATTAATGAAACGACTACGATACGCTCGCTGGCGCTGCACTTCCACAAGAGTCGCATTGCGCTGCTGGTCGATTGCAAGGAGAGCGCCGCACACGAACTGGATATGAATTTGTCGAAATTGTACATACAAATGGATGATCCGGTGATTAAATTGGTGAGTGAATTGCGAGTGCAGGAAAATCGAGAAAAAAAATCAAGTGGATTAAGTGTGTGTGTGACCTAACTTGTAACCAAAAATTTATAAAAATTTGTTTAACAGTTCCGTGAGCGCAAATATCCGTTACACTTCGATGGCAATGTGGAGAGCGCCCTGCAGCGTGCCAACTGCCAGAAGGGTCTGAATCGGCGCGGCAATAGACGTCTACTAAAAACGAAGGTGACAACCGAGCGAGGTAATCATTTTGCTTGAGAGAAAAAAGAGTTTGCATTTTTTTTTTTTAAATTTCGATTTCTTGTGTGCACCAACGTGGCATTTTTTGTGTTCTTTTTTTTTTTTTTTTTGGGGTTTTGCAGAGAAAAACAAGAAGCGCGATGTGCGCAACTTCTACAACTCCGACAGCTTTGAACATTTCACCCAACGCCAGCTGCCATTGGACTTTGAACGACGCGGCGATATACCAATGATGCACGGCGACTGTGAAGGTGAGTGCTGAGCAATTTAATATATATTTGTTTACACTTAAAATTAAATAAAAATATAATTTAACCACAACTTCACTTATGGTTATAAAACTTTCATTGCTTTTCTTATTTATTCGGAATTTTTGCACCTCGAAGTATTAAATTTATTTTAATTTATTTTATTTATATTTATAAACCTATTAAACATACCTTTCCCTGCAGCTTTTAATGCGTCCGATCGCATTTTACATTTACCAAATATAAAATTGCCACAAGCACCTTTGAAAGAGTCTGCCGCCAGTCAGATTTTTTATGCTGCAGATTAAAAGAAATCATAGCTTCGCATTTAGAACTTTTACTTAGATACAAAAAAGAAAAAAAAAATGATTTGAAAAATAGACATAACTCTTCGCCACAAGTCCAGTTGTTGGCAAGATTTGGCTTAATTGTGCTGGTTTCATTCTGGTTTCTTTGTCATTGTGATTCACTTCCTGTATTCTCGCTTTTTACCTCTCCATCAATTTGTCTCAACTCATTTGCATATCTGGAGTGCAGCTCGCATTCTTCGTTGAAACTGTCAATTCATTTAACAGACAAAGCCCACACTCGCTTTTAGCGTCGCACACTGAGAGAAAATCTATTGGCGAAGGTAGTTAATTTCCTTTACGGTAGTATGGACTAGAGATTTTTTAAAATTTCGTATTGAATCCAAATATTTCAGCGTTGAAATTAGTTAATGTAGCGGCAGCCGGTGGCAAAGATGGAAAGTGTATTTCTACGATAAAGTGAGGGATGATTTGAAGCTCGATTTCAGGATGTCGTATTTTTGAATAAAAAAGAAATTTCTGAAATGGTTTGTTGAATTAAAAAAAAAAACAGAAATTGTTGAGTTTGTGCAACCAAAGCTTAGTCTTAAGTGAAGTTTATGAAAAACTTTTAATATCAATTTAAAATTATTTTCAACTAAAGCCAAAGAGCTCCAAACTACCAAATCTATTCCTTTTTAGAGACAAATTTAAAGTCTGACTAAGTCTTTGACTCAAGTTGTTTGATCTGTTTGATCTCTGTGAATTATCATTCTCCCAAGAAACTTATTGATTGGAGCCTCTACTGCTAATACAACACTGCATATACGTACATTTTTTACACAAAAACCTTTGCATATTCACATATTCGCATCAGCTGCACAGCTGCACTTAGATTCGCACTTGGATTCGCCCATGGCGGCCTCCCACAGCTTGCGCGGCTTGGCGAAGTAGAGGGTCACACTTTTTGCTGCCACATTGCGAGTTTGAATGTAATCAACAGCTGTGACGCATGCGCTTGGTTGTTGCTGTCAGTGTCATTCGCCATTAGCGTTTATGAATAGAGGTGGTAAGCGCACTTTAGCACAAATGTGTGCGAAATACTCAGAACAAAGAGCAAAATTGTGCGCAATTGCTGTGTAGGAAATGGGCGCTAAATATATGTGATGTGTGTTTTGTTGTTAAATATTAGCTTTGTTATGGGTGAGTGAGTGTCTTGCTGCCTGCAACGGCCCACATGCAGTTGTGCGCATGCGCAGCAGCGTACCAGTCTTCCTACGGCAATAAATGCCTTAAATGACGCGGCGGCACTGCGAACTTGTAATTTTCAGCAAACATACCCCTGCCTTCTCTTTACGCGACTGCCTTTCCTCGCTTCCGCGCGACGGATTCTCCTATCGTATGAGTCCATCTCTCTCTCTCTCTCTCTCACACTTTTATGCGCTCTCTCTTTAGCACTGCTTTGACTTCTTTTAACTACGCTTTTGTGGCACACCAGTTGTGTTGTCTTGTGTTGCAGCACACGCCTTTCCATTGTTCTCTTAATCATTATACTCGTACTTATGTGTATTGTTGTTGTTGTTTTTGCCGCTTTCAGACGCCCTCGCAAAATCCATCAGCGACTTAATGGCTCTGGTGAAGCTGCTGCGCGAAGATATCGCCCACCAGCGCGAAGAGATCGCCTATTTGCGCAAACTGTTGGAGAACTGCGCCGGCTGCAAGGAGCCCTCGGCCAACAACAACTTGCTCATCGAATCGACTTGCCGCACATCGAATCCCTGTTATCCTGGTGAGTAGCTGATAGGCAAATGTCAAATTTAATTTCGCCCCCAAATGCGCTGCCACTGCGAAGCGCAACATTAGTTTTGCTTAAGTTCGCTTAGATTCGCAGTGGCGCGCGTAGTTCAACGCATCTACACGCATTCAAAAGTCTTTGTGTGCGTGTATTTGTTTGCATTGAAGTTCTTGTTAAAGTTGCAGCTTTTTGTTTTTACTTTATGGTTAACTTCTTTTTGTTTTGGTCGGTTGTTTTTTGTTTCTCCCTCACAGGTGTCGACTGCTTCGAGACAATGGCGGGCCTGAGGTGCGGCCGCTGTCCGGCTGGCATGGTTGGTGACGGCAAGATCTGTAAGCCAGGCGTTAGCTGCGCAGAGCGTCCCTGCTATGTGTAAGTGTCAACGGCGCGCTTGTATTTTTATGAGCATTGCTTTTATTGCGCGCCATTGCTATTACTTATTATACGTTTTGTTTTAATCTCTCGCCCGGTTGGAACTACTTCGGACAATGGCGCAAATATTTTGATGTGCGCATGCGCAATTCGTTCGCAACCTTTTGCGCGTGAATTCAGTGGCTCTCAATTCGAAATGAAGTCCAAGTAGTATTGGTTTGGTGCAGGTGGAAACACTTTTAATTGCGTTATTATTGATTAAGAAAGTTAAGTGATAAAAATTGGGAAACTTGCATTTGCGGACTGGTTTCGTCAACGATGAAAGGTGGTTTTTAATTGAAAAGTTATTTATCAGCTTTTTTAATAACACAATAAGATACCGTAGTTGCAAAAAAAAAAGGAACCAATGAATTAGACGCAGCCAGATTTCTAGCTTAGAAATTTTCCAAAAATAAATTTCGGTTAATGAGGAAAAATCAATAATAGTTAGCTAAGTTAAAATTATTGTCTCTTCAAATAGATGTAGCTCGTACCATCTTCCACGTACCAACTTCTTGGAAGAAAAGGCTTCCAAAATACATCAAAGTTCTTCGAGGTTCCCAAGACACAATTTTGTTATTGCCAAGTTGGAGAAGTCTTAACAACCGCACAGTATTGGCTTTTGGCCAGTTAATGGCTTCGAAAATTTATTTCGCCAAATTTCATTCAACGTTCCAACGATGCGAAAAACAAAATTCATTCTTCCGTCGAAATCTATCTTTTTAGTTTGAGAATAGGCATCGATGCGAAAGTCTTTGCCAGTAGCCACGATGAGCCTTTCCAACCTCCCGTCGAGCTACATGGCTCGCTTACAAGCGACCGAGTTATCGTTCCCATCGATTGAGCTGCCTGAACGCTGCCAACGAAGAAGCTATCAAAGAAGTGTCTTAATTTGGGCAAACACGGCCTGCGGGCTTTCGCCACTTATTCCGCGCACAGTCACTTTTATACTTTTATTTCCGCACTTCGCAATTCTGCGCCAATAAATGATTCCAAATAAAGTGCCACCAAAAACCAGTTTAAATTGTGTGTTTTTTTTTTTTTTTTTTTTTGAAAATGAATAAAAAACTTTTTATCGCCAGCTTTCACATGAATCACTGAAATCGCATCAGTGGAGCCTTCGCGCCGCTTGAGCGAATTACGAATATATCCACGAACATACATATTTTGCATATGCCCATACACACAAACACACATACATACATACATGTGGAATGCTTTTATGCGCGATCGCTGCTACCAGCTTAATGCATCCCTAATAAAAAGGTCCGATAAGCCGCGCGAGTGTTGATTGGCGGCGAACGACGCTGTAAGCAGGTTGTAAATTGCCACGAAATTAATTTACTTGCTAACTGAAGGTGTTTTTGATGGCTGCGAATTATTCAAACAAACGCGCAAGCGCAAAAAAACCAACAAAGCCGCGTGCTGTCTTCTGTCTTCGTCGCAACGTTGCGTCGGCGCATTTCATTGCCTTGAATTGAGCAATCCGCGTGGCGGTATGGAGACCACATTTGCATATGCGAATGCACTTGCCACATAAGATGCAACATTTTAGTAGTGCCACACTGTGGTTAAGATAACGCTGTGCTAGTGTTTGTCGATTTTGTTGTTGTTGTTGTCATTTTTGTTTTATAAGGTCTGCATGCACGCGTCTCATTTAATTGATTTACGGTGGTGATCGAAAGCGGCGGCGCGCGGCCCCTAAGCTTTTATTACTCTTTATTTTTTATATTTTATTGAAGTGCGTTTTGTTTTTTGTGTTTGATTGTTGTTTTGTTTTTTGGTTTACAAAAGAAATTATCAACGGCTTGTTGGCGTTGGCTGCTGGCGTCCGGTCACATATCACCGTTAATGCTTGTTGACATTTACGACTTTGTTGGGCCAACAGTGCATTGTAACAACAACAACAACGAGGCGTGCATGTTGAACAAACTGTAAAGCGGCCGAAACGATTTGTTGGTAGCCACCGCCAACAACAAGCCAACATTTTATGCAAATCAATTGAGGTTGGGTAAGCGATATGAAGCGATTGAGGCAGCGATCGCAGCGATCATAGCGATCAGCGCACGCGCGCCATAACTGACCGAGCACAGATCGGGCGAGCGCAGCCGAACAACACCTACAAGCGAGCGCTGCTGCGGCGCTCAGCGTAGTTTATGATGTTGTTCCTGTTGGTTGGCGATATCAATTGGTTGCATCTTCATTAAGTACCAACACCGTCGGCCGCAGCCAACTGATAACACTTAACGTCATTCCATTTGTGTGTGTGCGCGCGCGCGCGCGCTTGTGTTTATGTGTGTGTGTAGTGCGTCCGCACTTGTCGTTCGCTCGTTCTGTCGCCTAATGGCGCTTTGCTTTCTAGCCAGAAACACTCTCCTGGCAGTGCATCTTCTACTCTTTTTTATTACTTTTTCTTCCTCCTCTACTTGCGGCCGACGTAAGACCACATTCCACACGTCACTTAAAAATTGTTTGCATTTGCTTTGAATTGATGAAAATTTTTTTTTTCGGTTCACGCCTTCAGTTAGGGTTTCACATTACATGAAACAAAAAAAACAAAACAAAAATTAGAAAAAAACGAATGAAAACGCTTTATCGCACTTAAAGTTCGACTGGCTAACTGACTGCGAGCCAACGAATTTGTTGACTTTTATTGCGCTCAGCGTAATTTATGCGTTAAACCGAAACGAAGGCAGTGCGTTTACTTAGCTGTGTAGAACGCAAGTGTCATATAAATCTTGCAACTAACTGTACAGCATAAACGCCCTCTAATTTGAAAACCTTAGCATCGTAAAATTAAAATACAAAAGCGATGCTGGGTGATGCCAGTCGATTTCCTTCTGGTTTTCGTTTACACTTTAAGGTGGAAATTTGTCATCAAAGCGTGTAAGTGTAGATAATTTTAGTTGGCTGGGTTGCAACATTCAGTAACATTTGCCGTTACTATGAACTTAACTCCACGCCACTAGTCTGAGTTTTAAATTTGCAAAAAATAACTGAAATTTGGGCACAATAATAAATGGAAGGTGTTAGTGGAAAATGCATAGCTTCATATAAGACTGACGCTTTAATACGAAAATATTTAAATTATGAGAATTGCCAACGTTGAAATCAGATGAAGGCTGTGGAGACTGCAAGAATTGGCATTAAAAGGCGCGACGTCAGTCCAGAAAGGTGAGCTTCATTTTTCATGGATTCTAAGTAATTTTTCCCCAACCATCATAATCAGTTAATATGCAAGTAAATGTCATTTAAATGTCAGCATGTGCCTGGAGAAATGGCGTAGTGAAAATCAAACTTAAATTTATTGCACTGAAAACGTTAGGCCGCTTGTGAAAGCTATATATTTTTTCGGAGTCTCTGAAGAGTCTCTCTCGAAAACCCAAAATTGCCTTACATAATTGGCTTTGCTCAGATTGGGTGATTCGCATATCAACACTTTGTCACTATCTCAACACATTCAGTCTCTCCTCAATATGACAAAATAATTGGTAGATAAGCAAATTCAACTGAGGTTCAGCACATTTGGTTAGGCAATTTTTTTTTAAAAACCCTTGCCAGCAATATTTTTTTCTGCGGTTAGAAAGTCATGTCTTTCGTATACGATAAAGTAGAGCTTAGTTTTGTTCTATTTCATAATGATTCTAGTACTACTTTGATAAGAATAATACTGTACGAGTCGTACATAGATGATTATAGATTTCTACTTGAAAAACTGAAATCGTTGGTATCTAATTAAGAAGAAGACTGTGAGCTTCTTATTTATTCAAACTGCTTCTACAAATTTTCCAACTGTATTTCCGAAAAACACCAATATATTTCAGAAAAGCACAAATGTATTTAAAAAAAAAACGCAAATGTATTTCAGAAAAGGCCAAATGTATTTCAGAAAAGGCCAAATGTATTTCAGAAAAGACGAAATTATTACATTTGTGTTTTTCTGAAATACATTTTTGCTTTTCTGAAATACATTTGGGTTTTTTCTGAAATACATTTGTGTTTTTCTGAAATACATTTGCGTTTTTCTGAAATACAATTGATCTTTCTGAAATTCATTTGCGTTTTTCTGAAATACAATTGATCTTTTCTGAAATACAATTGTGTTTTTCTGAAATACATTTGCATTTTTCTGAAATAAAATTGATCTTTCTGAAATTGATTTGCGTTTTTCTGAAATATAATTGATCTTTTCTGAAATACAATTGTGTTTTTCTGAAATTCATTTGCGTTTTTCTGAAATACATTTGCGTTTTTCTGAAATACATTTGACCTTTCTGAAATTCATTTACGTTTTTCTGAAATACAATTGATCTTTTCTGAAATACATTTGTGTTTTTCTGAAATACATTTGCATTTTTCTGAAATACATTTGGGTTTTTTCTGAAATATATTTGTGTTTTTCTGAAATACATTTGCATTTTTCTGAAATAAAATTGATCTTTCTGAAATTCATTTGCGTTTTTCTGAAATATAATTGATCTTTTCTGAAATACAATTGTGTTTTTCTGAAATTCATTTGCGTTTTTCTGAAATACATTTGCGTTTTTCTGAAATACATTTGACCTTTCTGAAATTCATTTGCGTTTTTCTGAAATACAATTGATCTTTTCTGAAATACCTTTGTATTTTTAAAAAATACTGTTGGAAAATGTGTAGACAATTCCTGTACTCAACCCACAGACGATTTTGAACCATTCTGCAATGACCATATTTTTCAATTCCAATACTGTGAGCATTCATTAAATGTCCAGACACACGCAACGATTTCGGTATTTTCATCAGAAAAAAAAAAAATAATAATCACAGTGTATCTATAGCTGATCTTAAGGCATTAGCTGCGATGTACATTTCTTCTACGCCGATTTAACTTCTTCAATTCGCCACTTGTGTGCTGCGGCACCTCTGCAATGCACGCGCCGCCGCTCTGCCGCTACCCCCTTAAGGCGACCCATGACTGGAAATGGTCCTAAGTGGCCAAATGTGTTAAGTGGCTGAATGACTCGGCGCAGTTGTCGTCGTCCGTCCGTCCGTTGTCCGTTGTTGCTACAGCGTCCGAGGTGTGTTTGTCTGTTTGTTGACTCGTGGTACAAATGTTTGTATGTATCCGTATGCATCTCATGTTGTACGTACTCCCAGCAGCCGTCTGACCGCTTGCGCCACGCACTGCCTTGTCTTGTTGACTTCTCAAAATATTTACTACTTTGGCCATTACTAACTACGTTTGTTTGCATTTTAGTATGAGCGTGCGTGTGTGTGTGTGAAGATATGCATTTATGTGTGCCCTGTGGCATTCGTTGCGTTGCGTAGGTGTTTGTACTTTTTGGTCAATATCTCAAGCTACGAAGAGACACTAATGGAAATGGCAAAGAGTGTAAAGTTCGCATCGCATTTGCTGCCTGCTTGAGTGTGTTTACCATTTCCGAAGCGCAAGCAGTTAGTAAACCAGTTAGCGGAACGATAAGCGAACATTGTGTCGTATGTGCTGGAACTGATCGTCAAATGATGGACTCGAAAAATTGGCATTGCATTCGCTTACACACGCACGCACAATAATCGAGGGAGTGGCGGATTGAATTTATGGGCGCTAAGTTGCTATTGATAATATCAGATTTGACTGGGAACTGATGGAAAAAAAAATTGTTTTTTATTTGCACAAATCTTTAGGGATTCACGAAAAGGAAGTCGCTCAGTGATACTTTAGTTGCTTTCGTGTAAATTAATTGGAAAACTCATCGGAAACAATAAAATTCTTTGCATGTGCTCTGTGTAACAAAAACACGCTGACGCCTAGAAATTTGAATATGCAGACTTTCTTCATTTTTTATTGATCGCATTTTCAACGTAACTTTGCTCACGATGATACCAATGTTGCGACGTCCTAACGATTGGTAATCATAAATATTTGTAAATAAATTATATCACACACCCTCCTCCTCTCCCTGCACAATTCTAATTTTTACTACCAACTTTTGCTCGATTTAGCCATAAACCAAACTCCGCCTCGCTGTCCAGAGCACAATTTTTAACTTGCCACAATAGCCACGTCTAGTTTGCGCATAATCAGTGATTAATCTACAATTATCTTGCGCTTTCCACACGCCAGTGTGTTGTTATTGTTGTTATGGCTACATTGCATGCATTTTAAATAAAATTGTGAAAATTGCGTAGGCGAACTGGTTTAACAGCGCAGCGAGCGCTGTTATGAATCTGCGGCGACAGCAACCAATCGACGCCAGTAGCGGGCGCGGCGCTTTGCTATTTTTTGTTTTTGTTTTGTGTGGTGCGCTGCGCAGGCGTACTAACTAATAAGCAATTCTGTGAAAATACACACACACACACACACAGATATTTGCGACATGCTTAATTACTTAATTAATAACAGAAAAAATGGTGTTCAGCGCATTGCGAGTAATTTTTGTTAACAATTTCTTGCCTTCGCGGAGTGAACTTGTTTGTTGTTTTAACTGCGCGTGTCCAAGAGTGAAATGATGGATGGCTTGCATTAAATTTTCGCTGGAGTACGGCTTTTAAGCTCAATTATTACTTAAGTTGAAAGCAGTTAAATCATTTCTCTTGAATAATTGCTTACTGAATAGCCTATGGGATAAATTAAGTTTGGTTTTTGTTTTGTCGAAATCTTCAATTGAGTGTGTTTTAGTTCATGGATCGCAACTAAGTCTAATTTAGCGATTAATCATACGATTTTTGAAAAAATTATTAAGCGTGCATTAATGGATATTCGAATTTGTGTGGAAATATGATTTTTTTTTAAATAACTCTATTTTAGCGCCATCTGGCGGTATTTTGTTTGAAAAACTATTTTGTGCTTAATGCCAAAATATTTACGCAGGTATTTTTGATGTGAGACAAATCAACCAGAAAAAAAGATCTTTAGCAACAACTTCACTTCGCGGTTTTCGGAGAGAAATTTTGAAACAACTCAACTCGAGGGCCACCTGGCGGATAAATTGTTGGGGCATACAAACAAGAATGCCAAAGTTTATAGTGAAAAGAGTGGATATTTTTTAACTACAAAAGAGTTGTCAAACGTAGATTTTCAGAAATTGCTTTAAAATGAGTACCTGGATTTTTTTAACCGATTTTACTGATATGTACGTGTACTTGGAGAGCACATAAATCGAAATAGAAGCGGCATACTCACGACTCGCTTTTGTCCGACAGTTAGCATTTTTGTGTAGGTACTCTCTAAACTAAATTAGTTTATTCGGCAAAAATAACTTGCCGATTCCATCCGAAAACTAACAATGAAATTCTTTAATTACACCTAAATTTAACTTTCGATTGAATTTTGTTTTAATTCACAAAACTAAACAGTCTTAGACAGTCGGTTTTGCTGTTAATTAAATTAAAAAAAAAGGTTTAGAATTAAGTAACTACAAACTTTGACTGTTTATACTATTCACTGCCTATCCCTTCCTTACTGTTTTATAAATATCTTTTTTTATATGTATGTATGTGTGAATAAATATTTCCAAGGTCAGAAGAGCAATTTCAGCTTTACCTGCTCATAAGTGCTTTTATCAACATTTTTTTTTTTTTTTTGATTTACCTAAAAGTAATTTATTTTGTCTTCTTCAATTATTTCCCACACTTGCCTTGCATACATGCATTCATTTCTGTGTGTGTGTGTGTGTATGTATGTATGCCTCGTTGTGTCGTTGTGCTGAGCGCTTTGTTTTTGCGGCAAATCAAAAGCGGCTATTGCTAACGCCTTCATCCCACGCGTTCTAGCGATATATTGACTTCAGTTGCATATGCATTTTTGTATATTCAAATAATAATATGAAATTTATTTTCGATTTTTTACACATTTCTTTCGCTATTGTATCAAATCCTTTGTTCGGCTGTGTGCGAGCTCAGCCAGTCAGTTCTGCCTCTTTGGAGCCTTAGGCTTTTCGGTTACACACATCCCACTTGCATTTTTAATAAGCACGCTTTGCCATAGCATTTTTATTTTATTTTATTTTTTTTTTCATTTATAAAATTCATATTTCCCGCGCATAGTTCAGCCGTGGCAAATGTTTTGCAAAACCGCCACACTGAGAAAATTATTTAAAGCATTTGGAAATGCTGCGTCGCAAAATGTTGCTTTTTGAGATATCTCACTTTTTCAGTTAATTAAATATAACGAGATGAATAAATTTTTGTGACTTCGGTAAAGATTCCATTTCTTCTTCTGATTTAACTAAGCGACTTACTTTTACCGAACACAGGCTTATATTTTCTCTCACACACCTTTTGTACAGCTTAATTTCTATTCACCTTTTGTTCGTCATGTTTCACTTGTACCTTTGTTATGGCTTTGGCCACCTTATATGTTATTCACACTTACTACATTTGTGAAATGTGCGAAGTTCATGTGAAAATCACCTTTCAGCTTATTTTGTCTGTCAAATGGCGCGCAGCTCGCCAACGAACCGATCGCGCTGCTGCCAAGATCATTTATATTTGCTTGTCCTAACAAATACATTGGTGTTGTTGTTATTGTTGTTGTTGCGTTTGCTGTCCGACGCGCTAACTCATAACGCACGTCGCGTAGTTAAAGCCAAATGGTCCACTCGCAGCACATTTCATTAAAGTTGCTCTTCTTGTTTTTTTTTTTTTTGGTTTGTTTTTTGTTATTTATTGTTGCATTATTTATGTTGTATTGCTAATGTGACTATTGTTGTTGTTGTTGTTGTTTTATTATTATTGTAGAGGCGTTCAGTGTCACGATACGTTGAACGGTGCCCAGTGCGATGCCTGTCCGATTGGCTACGAAGGCGACGGCCGAAGATGCACCAAACACAATCCCTGCGTGGATGGACCCTGTCCCTCCGGTGAGTAAAATTCAACGCAAAATTAAATGCATGTTGTTATTGTTATTGCACATATGTAGTACATAAATACGTACATCAACCAAAGATTCCTTCAACCAGCTGTCAATTTATGATTTATTGTATTGGCAAATTTTCGTACTCAAAAAGTCTTTAAAAAATGGTCAGGCAACTCGAGTTGGCATTAAAGTGGTGCATCCGTTCCCGCAGCCGCTCCACTCGCTAATTCTTCTCTTGCCACCTGCGGCATTGAGTTGCCTGCGACGGGTGTTAATTGATTTTTTATTTAGTTTTTTTCGAAATTACCACATATTCAGCATTTTTATGAGTGAGCTAACTAATAGCCACTGCTATGCTATGCCATGCTACGCTATGGGTTGTGGCAATTTTAGTTGTTGGTAGGCTGACATTTCCGACTTTAAACTAATTTATGTTTTCTCTTCTTTTGTTGTTGTCATACAGGAAACTTTGTAGTGCCCGTCCAAAGTATTCAGCAATATCAGCACGAAACTAAATATTCGCGAAAGTACTCAGCGCAGGCTACTTAGTTAATTTGCGGCTCTCGCTTTCTAACTCAATCACATTGGGAACATTGTGGAACAGAGTTTCCGTGCGCTGACAGAAAAAGTTGCGCCAAATTAATTAACACGCAGAAAATGGAAAAAATGTATTGAAATTGTGTTTAATATAACATTTAATGTTGCTAAAAATAGTATTTAAAGTTATAATTTATAAAACAAAAAAAAAAACGAAATTAATAAAAAGTTTTAACAATAATTTTTATAAATTACTTTGTGTTTTAATTGAAATTCGTGGAACGCTTAACTCGTTGTTGTTATTCTGCATATTTTCCATTTTCTGACTTAATTTTGTTACATTTAGTTAAATGAAGGAGCAAGTTTTGAGGAATTTGGTTCATGAATCTCATTAATTTTCGAGTTATTATTAGCTATGAAAAGTGACACTCAATCCGTTAAGACTTCTTTTTTAATCACCATTCGCTTCTGTTGAGTTAAAAAATAAATCGCAGAGTTGAGCAAATCTTTCATGGAATACATTTTAAGCAAACATACAAATTCAGCATTTGGTGGTGTCTGATGGTTAGCCAGATCCTTCTATTAGTTACGTACCGGATTGCGAGGTTTTTATTCCTTCTATCCATAACAGACGCAACTTAAATTAAAAGCTCATTTATTCCGCCTTTCTTTAGTCCTTATTCTCTCCCCGTTTCAGGCGTCGAATGCATTGAAACAGACTTTGCGCCATACTTCCACTGCATAGCTTGCCTACCCGGCACACATATGAACGGCACCAAATGTCGGGATATCAACGAATGCGAGCTCTACCATCCCTGCGATCCGAAAACTGAATGCATCAATCTGAATCCCGGCTTTCGCTGTGAACCTTGTCCCTTGGGTTTCGATGGAGTTCATAGCAGAGGTAGGTGATCATGTCGGATATATTCTTGAATTCATAGTCATCATTACTTCGCTGAACTCTCAGGTTTCTATTCCGAATATATTATGCCCGATTTTCGCAAGCAAACCTGCAATGATATAGATGAATGCGCTAAGGGCTTAGCTAATTGTCATGCGCACTCGGTTTGCGTGAATGCAATTGTAAGATTCTGCTGTAAGTATTCACAGCTTTATCGACTAAAAAGAATTTCATTTTAGGGTTCATATCAGTGCAAATGCGTGGATGGCTATTTCTCTAATGGCACCAATATCTGCTTGCCCACATCGGACATGTGTCCGGATGGCACCATCTGCGATCACAATGCCTACTGCCATTTCACGGATAACTTCAAGTACACCTGTAAATGCAACGTCGGCTGGGCTGGCAATGGTTTCATCTGTGGTCGTGATAGCGACTTGGATGGTTGGGCCGATTTCGATCTGGACTGTGCAGATATACGTTGCCGGCGTGACAACTGCCCGAATTTGCCCAATTCAGGACAGGAAGATGCAGATAATGATGGCATTGGTGATGGTTGTGATGATGATGCTGACGGCGATGGTGAGAAGAACGATCAAGACAATTGTCCGTATGACTATAATGACAATCAATCGGACTCGGATCACGATGGCGTGGGCGATGCGTGCGACAATTGTCCCTTCGTGCCGAATCGCAAGCAACTGGATTCGGATCACGATGGCGCGGGCAACGATTGCGACGACGACATGGACAATGATAATATTGCGAATATGTACGACAACTGCCAAACAGTGCCGAACCCAAATCAGTCTGACGTGGACAACGATGGTATCGGCGATGCATGCGACAACTGTCCGACCATACCAAATCCCTCACAGGAGGACAGGGACAACGACCTAGTTGGAGATGCCTGTGACTCGGATATTGATGGCGATGATGATGGCATACAGGACAGCGAAGATAATTGCAACTCTATAAGCAACTCCGATCAGTTGGATACCGACGGCGATGGAAAGTGGGTCTATTGTTAATATTTATTTTCGGAAGAATGCCCCTACAAGTTTTTATTTTTTATTTTCAGAGGTGACGCTTGTGATGATGACATGGATGGCGATGGCGTACCGAATCATCGCGACAACTGCCCTTTGGTGAGGAATCCGGATCAAACAGACTTGAATCGTATGTTGTTGAAATCGATTGTTAGAATACAATTTATTAGCATAAGACTCCCTTTACTGTATAGGCAACGGCAAGGGCGACATTTGCGAATACGATGAAGACGAAGATGGCACGCCTAACTTTATCGACAACTGCCCGAATAACTCAATGATATACTCCACTGATTTTCGCACCATCCGCTCGGTAATACTCGATCCGGAAAGCGATGCCCAGCGCGACCCCAATTGGGAAGTGCATGCGAATGGCTCAGAGATCGTGCAAACTCTTAATAGTGATCCAGGCTTGGTGGTTGGACACGATGCTTTCGGCGGCGTCGATTTTGAAGGCACATTTTATGTGAATGACGACACAGACGACGATTATGTTGGCTTCATATTTAGCTATCAGAGCAATCGAAAATTCTATGTGGTTATGTGGAAGAAGGCGGCGCAGACCTACTGGGAATCGACGCCGTTCCGTGCGTCCTCGGAACCAGGCATACAAATCAAGTTGGTCGACAGCATTACTGGACCGGGCTCAATGCTGCGCAATAGCCTGTGGCACTCTGGCGATACGCCCGATCAAGTCAAGCTGCTGTGGAAGGATCCAATGAATGTGGGTTGGAAGGAGAAGACTTCGTATCGTTGGTCGCTGGTGCATCGACCGGCTATCGGTCTTATTCGCTTGAGGTAAGTGTAGATTTATTCTTTGTACTAAGCGAAACTCAGCGAGTGTTTTCAAATTACAGAATGTATGAAGGAGAACGTTTGGTTTTGGACTCTCACAATGTCTACGATTCCACGTTGAAAGGTGGTCGTCTCGGTGTGTTCTGTTTCTCACAGGAAATGATTATCTGGTCGGATTTGATTTACAAATGCAATAGTGAGTGAATTATTAATTTCAAAGCACTTTATATTGATGTTTTTTACTATATTCTAGCACGCGTGCCGGGTCTCATTTACAACGAGTTGCCTCACACGCTCAAGCAAAAAGTGGAAGTGGACAGATAGGCGGCTTGCTTGCTAAACTTTTTGTCCGCATCCCTTCCCCGAGTAGTATATGTATGTAGTTATTTTGTGTTCGCTTGGACTTTCGTAACTAGCAAATAAATAAGCGTAAAATAATAACCGATATGCCTTTTGTTTAAATAAAAAAATTAAAAACATATGTAATACTACAATAACTTAAAATATTATTTAATGTTGTTTTTCAATGTAAGATAAACCCACGACTAAATAAATTATTTAATAAACTTTTATATGAATTACTTAAAGAAAAAATGGCTGCGTTTTAATTTTGCAATTATTTATATTTGGCGTGAAAATTTTTTTAAAAACAATTTTTCTTGTTACCCGGGTATACTTTTTATACGCTCTTACTTGCCAGCTGTAAATTAACAAAATTATACGGAGCATGAAACTGGAAATTTTTTATGTATTATTTTCGATTATGAGAAAGCAACATTTATCGTTTTGTTGATTATTACTTAAACAACGACGACGATAACGATTAAGTGATCGCAAATATTAACAAATTGTCAATGATTTATTGATGGAAATGCGAAATATTTATCGATAGATATCAATATTACAATTCATTATATCTAAAACAATGGCTACGACAACAATAATAATATAGATAACAAAAAAGAATTTATAGTCGATAAAAATAAATTAATAAAAATCAATACCCATATCGATACCAATTTCGACTATGACTAAAATAATCGTTAATTCGATAACGATAAAAAAATCGATAATGATAACACTATACGTTAACTATAAGAAGGTCAAAAATCATACCACAGAGTAATGGAAAAATTATAGTTTATTTAAGCTCCTCGCTATTATAAAATTGTTTACGCAATCAGTTTCGAATTTAAAATCAACAAAACAAATATTGCAGCTTATCGCCTTTTTATACCCGCGCGTTCTTGCACACAAGGGTATTATAACTTTGTTCGTATAACGGTTGTTTTTAACAGCAAAACAAAAATCGAGATACATATAGACGTATATATATATACTAAAATGATCAGAATGAAAAGAGGAATCGATTTATCCCTGACTGTCCGTCCGTCTGTCCGCGGTTACAATAACTTGAGTAAACATTGAGATATCTCAATGAAATTTGGTACATAGATTGCTCTTTGGACAGGGTAGGTTGGTATTGAAAATGGTAAAGATCGGTTTACGGTTTGCGTTTTTTTGGTATCCATTGAAGCAAATTGAGTGAAATTCGGTATTTGGAGCGATGTTGAACTAAGAAATTAAGTATTTATGAAATTTTGAAAAAAATGGGCGTTCCCACGCCCACTTATGAAAAAATGTCTGTATCTCAATAACGGTGTACGGTATCGTCACAAAATTTGGTGAACAAATTTTCCTTAATATCGCTCTTATCATCGTTCAAAATTTTTGAAATCGGACCATAACCTCGCCCACCTCCCATATAACGGAAATTTTGAAAAATTAAAAAATTTGTTTTTTCAGTATTTATTGGAACAAATTGAATAAAGTTTATTACTAGATGCGATTTGAAACAAAGAAACGGGGTTTTTATGAAATTATGGGCACCGCACATACAAAAATACACAGCGAGGTTATATAAAAATCGGTTTCGTCCGAATTTAGCTTTCCTAACTCGTTTATTTTTATTCCAGTGCAGTAAAAATTGAATTATTAAACAATGTGACACAAATTTATTTGCAGCTTTGGGTGCAGATAAAAGAATTTGTATTCCATTAGAATGCTTTTTAGCGTAAACAAATGTATGTAGATAGACATGCGAGCATATAGTATTTGTACATATGGTAAATGCATGCAAATGTATGAGTGCACAGATAAGATTTCAAATATTCAAACAATACGCTCATCTGCATTTTGATAGAAACCATAATGATCTCAATTAAAAGTTGCCAATGTAAACCGCATTTATCATTGCTCAAATGTACGAGCGGTTGTGAGGGCGGCGTTGGCTTTCAGCATACGCGCATTCGTGCAAAGCATTAATAAACGAGGCAACAAAAAGTTGCAGAGTGTAGCGGAATGTGCGGCAACCAAATCGGTTGTGGAAGCGCAAAAGCCGTCAAAATATACCAAAAAGCTGATGAATGCTCGCAATATCCACAAAGTGTATGACAGTAGAATTGCAAATATAATCACACACGCGCTCATACATAAATATATACTCGTATGTACATAAAGGGTTTTCAAATAGGAAGGCTACACAAGTTTTTTTTTAAATAAAACAAATGGGTTTTCGTTATCAATGAAATTCTTTATTCCTGCGATGCCATTATGTATGGAACTCCATTTCTTTTGCATGGCCACCACGGGCACGCTTGCAGAAGTCCAGACGCTGAACCCAATTTTCAACAGTTTTTAAGCATAAATCGGCCGATACTGCTGTAATTTCACGTTCGATATTCGTACGAAGTTCATCAATCGTTGTTGGCATAGACCATAGACTTGACGTAGCGCCACAGAAAATATTGTAGCATTCGCTGTGTGGCTTGTGGCGCCGTCCTGTTCAAATCACATATTGTCCAAGTTCATATCATCCAATTCGGGCAAAAAATATTCGGTTATCATTGAGCGGTAGCGATTCCCATTCACAGTAACGTGCCGGTCTTGATCATCACGGAAGAAGTACGGCCCAATGACGTCGCCGGCCCATAAACCGTACCAAACCATATTTGTTTCGGGATGCCTTGGTAACTCATTGAGTACGTGTGGGTTGCTGTGTGACCAATAACGCATATACAGCCGGAAATTGAGCCTCATCATAAGTTGCACGTAGCGCTCTTAAAGTTGAGGCCACTGACTCCGAGTTACGGTAGTAAATTTTAATAATTTCGACTCGTTGTTGAATCGTACATATATCTTTCCATGATGAAATGGCAAATCTTACTGCAGAGCAATGTTAAGAGAGCGGGAATAAATATGGCGTCGTATCGGTCTACTTTTGTAGCGTCCCTATTGTAAAACCCTTTACATACATACACACATAAATACATAGCAAATATGTACACATTCTGATAGGATCATATTTGAGTAAATTCACGCAGTAGGTTTGTACTTATAAATGTTTGTGATTATAAATGCTCATGAATACATTCTAAACTAAGTAAATGTGGCAGCACAATATTGTAGCATTTGCCACACATACACACACACACGGGCGTACATACACTCATACATACATGTCGCCGCCTAAGAGGGGCGGTGGCGGCATTGCAAAGTAGCGATCCGATAAAGTGTTTGTTGCCATTGGCTGTAACGATAATGACAAAAAGCTGATGAGTCTGGTATTGGTGCCACTGTGGGTGCTGTTGTTGTTATTGTTGTTGTCATTACCAAAATATGCACCGCTTAGCTCCGCGTTCCTCGGCGTGAATTGTTGCTATTGCGCGTGTGGAAACTAGTCACAAAGTAGTTGTGGTTTTATAATTACCATTCAGTTCACAGCTCTACACACACACACGCGCACGCACGCATATTCGTTCTATTTACATATGTATGTATGTATGTGCATATGTATATGTAAAGCACTCAAAGCATGCTCAAACATACGAGTATGCCAATAAATATATTTGCATTAACAAATGCCTCGGGCGCATGCCAAGTCGACTATTTCCCCGCGACAGCCTCAATTTACTGCAAATATTAACATTTTTAGCATTGTTTCCGAGATGTACGCGTATGTACATACATATTTACGCATTTGCAGAGATAAGAAGTTAGAATTGCCCAACAAAATGGCGCACAGTGATACGCAATTGAAACATTCGAATTGAATATGAAATTATTGAATGTTTGATTTAAAATTTCATTTCGTGAAATTATATTTATATGCGGTGATATATTTGATATTCTTGCAAATGTTCCAACTATATTTCTTATCTACAGTTTCAACCAGGGCTGCTCAACAAACGAAACGATACCATTTTGTTTTGTTAACGAGCAAAATTAACTTAACGAAATGAGTTTGTTGCGTTTCGGCGCCAAAACGAAATCAAATCGTTAATGTTGCAACGTTATAAAATTTCTGTTTTCGTTAATTTTAATGTGCCTAAAAGTATGCAGCGCTTCTGTTTGCGACGTGTGAATCTCCAGCGTTTTTCTTAAGGTTTTTCTTAACGTTTTACCGTTAACGCCAGCAATTCGTTTCGGTTAAAAACGTAATGAAATTTATTATGATAATTACTTTAACGATAATATTTTGTAATGTTTCAACCGAAACAAGAGAAAACGTTTCGGAACGGTTAAATTTAACGTTAAAATGCATCCTTGGTTTTAACCAAAAATAATTCGAAGTAGGATTGGTTACGGAGACCCGAAGGGTTGACGTCCCACTAGTCTCATATTAGGTCCGTCTTATAATCTTTGTTAACGCCGAGCAGAAATGAGATAAAATTTAGAGAGAATTGCTGTCGCAAGTCACATTGATCAGATAGACAACGAAAAAAGTTCATCTGTGTGAAAAAATTGTGGTCAATGGGCCGCTTCTCAAAAGACCAGAGGATATTCCGCTTTGATTATTCTAGACTGAAGTCAATTTTTATATCCTCAAAAATGTGTTTTCGTAGTAGAAATGTATAAAATTGTGTCTTTTTAAAAGTCTTAAGTGTCGAACATAGAAAAATTAGAAAAAAAAAACATTTATGGTTTAAAAAAATCACTAACAAATACGTAAATGAATCGTTTACCAATTAGAGTCACATTCGATCCATATTCAGTCTCGTTTGGTATATAAATTTTGACTCTTTCAAGTCGAACACCGCACGCATGAAAGTATTTCTATAGCAGACTCCTTCATTAGCTCTTAATAAAGTTGAAAGCTCCTCCTTTTATATTCCAAAACGTTTGCTGGGTTACTACTTATTCAAATATCTACTTATTATTTTACCAGACTGGTTATCGTTTTACAGTCCAGCAAGCCCAATTCTTATAAAGTGGAAGGACACATCTAACGCCTTGCCCCTGTAGAGATTATTATTATAGAAAGAATAAAAGTAACATGTTCAGAAATCACATAAAAGTCTACCTGTCCAATGTAAATACATATATTGCCAATCCAAGATCATTTCTGAGTTGTTAGTTGACTAAGTGACTTGTTTGCCCATGAAGATTTTCCCTTTGAAACCGTTCACTTTAGCATTTTAGTTTATTTTATTTTAGCATTTTATTTATTTATTTACTTATTTCAGTCTACAGGGTAACCTTACAGACTATTTCTAATTTAACAAAGTAAATAAATTTAATTTAAATCTAGATAAAGTGGTATTAAAATCTATATGATGAGCATAATTGTTACACAGGCGTATACATCGGGCAATTGCTTCATTATAGCCATAATTAGTTCTATGAGAGGTTTCAACAAGCAAACGATTATGCCTTAATTCATGTGATGAAGTATAGAAATTCAAAAAAACCATATAATTCATCACAATTAATTCTCTTATTTATTAAGTGGTAAACAAACATTAGCGCGAAGTAAGTTCTCCGATCTTCTAGAGAATGTAAGCCAATAAGTTTCCGCCTTCTAACACAGGATGGCAAAACGCTAGGCCAGTTTAATTTAAATAGAGCCATTCTGGTAAACATTTTTTGAACCCTTTCAATTCTACTAATGTGAGATAAGTAATAGGGACTCCATACAAGACAACAATAATCAAGGTGGCTTCTAACTAAAGAGTTATAGAGCGACTTTAATGTGCAAGGTCCTTGAATTCACTTGAGTTTCTTCTAATGAAACCCAGCATAGAAAGTGCTTTAGAAAGAATATAATCAATGTGCTTATTTGGAGTTAGTTTGGTGTCAAAAATTACTCAAAGATCCTTCACTTCATCAATGCGATGTAAAATAATAATATTATTAATGGAATAGTCAAACATAGTGAGACTAGCAGTTTTGGTGTATGAAACCACATTGCGCTTGTTTGTGTTAAGGAACAGATTGTTAACAGTGCACCATTGCTGAAACACCACAAGATCCGATTGTAGATTAAGGCAGTCATTTAAATTACGTACCGGCATATAGGCTTTAACATCGTCAGCGAATATTAAGCATTTAGCAAAATTAAAGTGCTGTGGGTAAGTCATTTATAAACAATAAAAACAGCAGTGGCCCACAATGAGTGTCCTGTGGTATTACAGACCATGCATTGATTAGGATGTCGGATTTTGTTGGGCCTATTTTAACTAAGAATTTCCGTCCTACTGAAAAACTTTCGAAAAACTTCAATAGGCTCCCTCTAATTCCATAGAAAGCAAGCTTATGTAAAATAATTGAATGGTTGACTTTGTCAAAAGCTTTCGGTATATACAACATCAAGCTGATATTTTTGCTCGAAGGCCTCAACAATTTGATTCTTGATAATTAAAAGATTAGTACACGAGGATCTACCAGGAAGAAATACATGCTGAAATCCACTAAAGAGATCTTTAGAGTGCTGAAAAAGTTTAACATTTAATATATTATCGAATAACTTACCGAAAGTAGATTGCTTTACAATTGGCCTATAGTTTGTAATATTTTGTTACGATCATCTGACTTAAATATGGGCGTAATTGAACTGAGTTTCCAGCAGTCGAGGAAAACTCCATGTTTAAGACAAATGTTAAACAACATTGACAACGGGTGAGAAATAGCATAGCAAAAGGTCTTTACGAATACCGTAATTTTAAATTAATAAAACATTTTTGACTAAATTTTTTTAAGTGCATCCCACTGTACCGCCGCCGCGTTGCTTGCTATTCGCTTAAAATATTCTGTTTTTGCTCTATCTACTCGTACGATTTTGCTTGTGTGTTTATGTGTGTGAGTGTATGTGTGTTGAATACTCCTGCAAAACTACCAAAACTATTGACTTTCCGGCGGCGCTCAATTTTCAACAAACTTTTCATCTAATTCACTAACAATCGAAATAATGAACACAAAGGATATTCGGGTACGTACAAACAATTTTGCCGTGCAATCGTTGCCGGTGTGCGGCGGTGCGAGTTGCATTTTATGTTTTACAACACTCATTTATTTTTATGCTTTCGCACCTTTAATGGCTTTTATCAATGTACAATAAAGTCGTTATGCTTTGAAATTATTTACACTAATGCCATAGAGATAAGTGCAAATAATGTTTTGAACAATAAATGGAAAAGTATTATTTCATTTTTTGTGAAGCTTAGTGGAAGATGTGTACAGCGAAAAGCAATGGCATAAAAAATTGGTTGTGAATGAACGTTGGATTACCAAATCCTATGTTGATTAAACTATACTCAGTTAGACTTGTGAATATGTAAAAATAGAAATATATGTAAAGACTTGTGGCTGGCGGGTAGCATTGAGACGGGACGTTAAATTTTAGTTTTAATGTGTGAAACCAAATTGTCTAAAATAATCGTTCGTGCTTATTATTGAAGGATTTGGCATAAGTTAGTTCGTGCTTTTTAATTATTCTTTTCTATATTTAACTTTTAAACGGAAATACTTTAATTAACTAAAAAAAACAAAATAACTTTACTCGAGCTCGTCTTGATTGAGTACATGCTTGCTTGCTTATATGTTTGTATGTATGTGTGCAATCAAATTTTTTGTTCCCTGCACAAATCCTCGTAAATCATACAAAGCTCCCACTTCAAGCACGTATATACATACATACACAAATATAATTTATTCAACTCTCTTTTTTTGTTTCGTTCGCGATTTTCATTTCCCTCGCCGCCCACGCCCCCCCCTCCTCCCCCTTACTGGGGCTCAAAAACTTTGGTGTAACAAATTTTTACCCTCCAATATTGCTTCCGTTGATTTTATGGTTAAAAATTAGCGTTAGATTAATTTAATTAGAGAAACTGATGAGCATCGAGTGTGAAATCTGTTGGTGTCAAGGGGATTATAAACAAAACCGCACATTTGCACAAACAAAACTTTGAGTGTTAGCGCTATGTAATTACTGTTGTTGCTTGTAAAAGCGCATTTTTTTTTTGCGGGGGGTTTTTTGTTGTTTACTTTTCTCAAAAAAAAAAAAATTAAAAAAAAAAATTACTTTGACTTTACAGCTGAGTGAATGTCGTGTGGAATTGTTGTTGTGGGGTGATGCCATTGTTTGCATAACATTTACGACAAAAGGGGATGCCACGACGACGTGACGTGAGTTTTGTATGTGTGAGTGTGAGTGGTGTTTAGAAAAAGTTGGTGAACTTGCAAGTGCTGACACGTATTTTTTTTCTCTCTCTCTATTCAAAAAAAAAATAAATAAAAAAGAACTCAGTAAAAAAGAACTTGTAGGCTCAACACATTACGAAGCCAATAAAATTGATTAAATCGCTTATAAAAGTTATAGGCGCGTAGTCATAGTCAAGTTAAAGTCGACTCTAAAGTTAGCATCAGCTTTTTTTTTTTTACGGATATCTCATCGAAACGTGTGACACAAAGCTGCTACTAACTTTAGAGTCGACTTTAACTTGACTATCACTACGGGCCATAGCCTCGGCCAGGTAACTCTGGTAGAATACGACGGATGAAAGTTGAAAAGTTCAGTCTCTATCGCCAGTATATCTACTTCGGCCGAGAGCTCTCATTCGGAAATGGTAGATTTTTGTTTTCATTCTGCTATTTTTATTACAACGCAAACAGAAAAGTGAAGAGAAATATGAAACTTGCCGGAATGGCAACGCAATATATAAAAATACTTTAATATTTTGGCGCACGGACAGCTTTTTAATTGGGAAAATGAGTTTACTCTATCGACTAGGAAAGAAAAGGAAACAATCAGAAAAATATACTGGAACAATCTTGCATGTTTGGGGCATTACAAATCGCTTTACAGCGAATTTACAACCAAATAATATATTTAAAGAATGCATGAATTTATCAACGCACAATCTGAGAATATTCACGACAGTTCTTACAGGAAACATACTGGTTGAATAAGCAGTTAATGGAACTGAGAATCACAAGACTGTTGAATATTTTCCACGAAAGAAAATGAACTGCAAAATACATCCGGAAACTATGTGGCGCCGCCACTTGATCTCAAGGTGGAAGTGCTTCTTCTCAGAAATAATAATAATAACGAATGTATTGACAGAGTTCTAACTGAGAAGAGTTCCATTACCCAGTTTTCTTTTAGTATCAATATTTGGCAGTTTTCTCTTCGCTTTTATTTATTTCCTAACTACTTCCTTGTCTGTTTGTCTATTCGTTTAATATTATTTCATTTCAGTAAAATCTACATCACAAGCGCCTTAATCAACGCTTTCAACTGAAACCCTTTTTTAATACTTGGGTGGAGGAGTTCACTTGCATTAACCTACTGCCAAAGCAACTAAGAGCCAGCGCACCAATTCAACGAGTGCGCGGAATAATTAATGAACTGAACTGCGTCCTGCTCTGAGTCAAGAGCGTCCATGAAGCGAGCAGTAGAGCATACAAAATGAATCAATAAATGCATGGAATATAATTTTCCAATCAATTAATTTTTGAATATCGACCACTACATGAACACACCGCGCCGCAACGAACAGGCACACGAGTCCACAGACCAGAATCGACAGCCATTGAGTGAGCAGCGCACGAACGGACGGACGCCTGTTTTGCCTATCGCCGCGCGACACCTACACATGTTTACACATTCGCAATGTTATTCGAGAAGGGCGAAACACACGTACACGTGCGATTCCTGCGCGTCTGCCAGGGACGGCGATGACGACGGCGAGACGAATTTTATTGCGTCTGCTCAATGGACGTTCGTCGGTTGGACGGCGTGTGTTCGACAACACTTCAACCGCTTGAACCTGACCGATGGCTGTGATGTTTATGCTGGTGTTGCGGTTCGATTTTTGCTGTCAGCGTTAACCAACAGCAAAATCAACCCGTAGAAGTGAAGTCAAAAAAAGAAACAACAAAGCAAACAAACACAAAAAGGACGCCTCACTCAAGTGCCAAAACACTAACACTCATCCCCAAACCATTTACGTAGTTTCGAAATTCATTGGACCGTTGAATAGTGAGATGGAAATAGTTCGAGTTCTATGTAGAGTCGCGTGCGTGGCAGGCAAGGTGTGTCGGCGCTTCAGTCATGCTGCGCATACAAAAAAGGTCAAAGGCAGGGGGAGAGTGAAAAGAGGCAAAAAGCCTCGCTAGGCGCAGGAAACGCCTTGGTTGACTGGCTGGCTGGCTGGCAGGCTGGCTGGCTGCTGCGCGTTCAATCAAAAAAGGGGCGTCATAAATTGTTGACTTAGTGAACCTAAAATATGACATTACATCGATAGCAACAACAACAGCAATAACAACAACTACTCGTACAAAAGCCAAAATGCGAGGCAGGTTGTTAGCAGAAGTGTGCACTGGCCGGCGAAAGGTCAGCGTGCAGGCAAGTGAGGCACCAGAGCGACACAAGAATTCAACCATTTCACGTTCCAATGAATGTGTGCCAACTGCATGTGTGTGCGTGTGTGTGTGTGTGTGATCAGGTCTATACATATATAAAGGTAGTTTATGCTTTGAGCGCGATGATGCATGCATAATTTTTGATTTCAATTTCAATGATTTTCATGGACTTGTTACCCTAATTTTAGTTCCAGCTACAGGCGCAGCGAGGACGACCAAATGCGGCGTGGACACACTTTGCTGCGTTTAGCAATAAAACAAATTTGCCAAATGTGGATTTATTAGCGTGAGTGTGTGTGCGAGTGTGTGTGTTCATGTTAGTCATTACATTAATTTCGTTTTACTGACTTTCGATTTTGCAAATTCATTGGCGAGCGATGCCAGCAATTCTGTGCTGTTTGGCTGCAGCAGCTGTTGGCTAGCTATTTATATACCGTTACCTTATACTTTCATATTTTTTTAAATTTATTTTAATGTGTATATCAGGATTTATGTTCTCGTTTAATGAGCTATTCTGTAGATTTATTAACAAATGCGCCGAAGTGATTAAAATTTTTTTAATCATTCTGTATGAAATTGTAGCACTTTGTCTTCCGCTTACAAATTCATTGATTTACCTCCGCAAAGACCAAGGTATATAGTGAATAGCGCCCATCTCCCTTCCGTTCGCCCTTCTCTCAAATTGTAATTGGTTGGTTCCTGAGACAACACAACTTTTTTATGAAAATACTTTGCGATTTCTTTGCAATCATTTATCATTATCATTTATATTTTTAATGCAACTAATTATTAAATGTTTTTTTACTATTCAAACTACGTAGATATTTAATTGAAATGCATTATGGTTAACTTAAGTTTTCTTCAAAAACTCTTTTACTCTTCTTAAACTCTGAGAATAGTCAATTCGGTAGATGGGCGGAAAGAATAAAGGGTAGATTGAGAAGATCAGTTCAGATCTAATATTATCTCATCATTAGTATTCCACGTTCAAGTCTCTAACTCTATGTAACAGAAAATCACCTGTTTACTAAACAAATACTGAAATTTTATTGTTAGACGAATTTCAAAGGCTAAAAAAGTCTTATTGGTATAAATCTAGAAAGAATTCCGTCGCTATTTGGTGAAGAAAGAACAATAACTTAATTTATAAACTAAATTATCGTCAAGACAAAGTCGGTTTAGGGCTAAGCAAGTGATTCCAACCGGCGAGAAGCAGAAAGCGCATAACATTCTTTGAGTAATAAATAATTGCGTATACGCACCGCCGCCTTCGACAAACAGCAAATGGAAGGCGAAAGTTATAAATGCAGCTTTATGTGTAGTTTATAAATGGAAGTTTAATTGTTTTGTTACTGATACATTTTAACTTTTGAATAAAAATTTTCATAAAATTCTTAAATTTAAAAAAAAAATTCTTTAGAAAATTTTTAGGTTTTTCAATTTTAAAATGCGTGAACAAAAAACTTCTAAAAACTCTGAGAAAAAAACATTGGAAATTTTTATGAAACTTGCTATTCGAATGTTACTTGAGCGTCGTCGTTTATTCTGTCAAAAATAATTACGTTAAGTATTCACAAAACCTTAGAACATAACTGTACATACGAGTAAATAAGCATGTCTACGCATGTTCATACAAAGTGGAAAAAAAAATTAATTTGTTTCACTCACCAAACCTGACAACTCGCCCGCATCCCAATATTCCAATAAAAGCAGCGTCCTTTGTGTTTTACACACATCGAAAGGCTTCGTTGAATTGTTGTTTTACTGGCAACAACAACACATTCACATCAAAGCATAACAACAATGTCAGCGGTAGCGAAATGAAGTTGTGAGCGGCAAAAGCGCGACTAACATTGCGGCCACATAAATGCGTAGAGCGTCGCTGCTTTGTTTAGTTCATTTTAAATTGTGGTTGCCGCAAGTGCACACACACTCGTATATGTGTATGTGTGCGTGTACACATTTATGTAGTCGCGCGCGCTTTTGTCTGTGGGTTCATAGAATTTAATTAAGTGTGATGCATGAGATAATTAAATAGATAGTTGGTAGAAGGGTAGCGCTCGCATTACCTTTCGTCACACTCGACTACCGTCAATTAACCGGCGACTTTGTTGGCTTAAAAGAGCGCAGCATGCATGCAAATACATACATACAAATGTATGTAAAGGCAAGCTTTTGAAAACTTCGTGGTTTGTAGGTCTCTTGTTTAAAGGGATTTTAAATAAAAGGTTTCTTCAATTGTATTGCTACTTTTAAGTTAAGATTATTGGAAGAATTTTGAGATGCACGGTAGGGTAGGAAAATGCACATTAAAGGTCATTAAAAAAAAACTATTTGACATGCAATTGAATATACATATATCAGTATTGCTTCACCATATATTGAGAACTATTTTAAATATATTTTATTTTCTTAAAATTCTTTTATTTTCCAATTGTCAATGCAAAACACAAGTTTTAAAATTTGCTTAAAACTGAAAAAAAATTCAACAAATTATTTTAAAAAAAAATTCCTATATTTTCTAAACATATTTAGTACTTTTGTGAGAACGAAGTTTATAGTCCATTAAATTTTAAATAACTACAAGTTTTAAGTGCTGAAATTTACCATTGATTTTGACATTTTTTTGGTTAAGATTTTCGCGTTCTTCTTTCATATAAAAATAAATTGTATTCGCATGCGGCAAAAGAACTTTAAAAAATTAGCGCTAATTCCGAAAAACTTGAAATTAAAATTTTTTTTATATTGAAATTGAATGAGCTATCAAATTTTTTTGTCAAAAATATTGAGCAAATAGTGTAAAGTTTTGATAATATTCGCCCAAAGCGAATTGGACAAGGTGTTGTTAAGAAGCCAGCTGATTTTTTTTGCCTTTTTCGCTTTGCTGAACTGAACGTCAAAGGGCTTCGTTCTGATTGGCTGGCGAATGACTGGCGATTTAAATTACCTACAGAAATTCGACATTCAGTCCAACAAAGCAAAAACAAAATACATGAAGACCTTTTACTTATATACGCGTACAGGAAAAAGTAAGCGATTTGAGGCGAAAACGAAACTCGCGATAAGGGTGATTATGTTGATTGGAACAATTGAAAACTTGCAATACATTTGGGGGCCTTTACATAAAAGTAAATTGTTTCTAAAATTAATAAAAGTAGTTGGCTTTCTGAAATATTTTTTTTTGTGTGTTTTTGAAGCTCAAAAGCCTCTGTCAAGTGAATATATTTTTAGTTTTACTCAACTTTTATGAATGCATATTTGCTGTACGTAGTTGGGACACTTGCACATAAATATTTGTGCGTATAGCAGCTGTGTGTATGTGTGTATGTGCGCATACTCGTATTTGACGAAACAAACTCATCACTTTTTTGCCAAGAGTTACGACACCAATAAAGCACATGTTTCCACAATGCAACACGACACGCCCAATAATAATGACAACAAATAGTTTATAAAATATGAAATGAAAAATAAGAACGAATGTTCGCATGTGAGTAGTTATGAATGTATGTATGTATGCACTGTTTTAATTGAGAAGTAATACCACTTTTGTGGCAATATTTTTTTTTTTTGAAAAAATTATAACAGTTTTGTATAACAGATTCAGTGAAAATAAGACAATTTTTAGTTGTCATTCATTGCTGAGGCCAAATTTAAATAGATTTTGAATTAAAATCCTTACAACAGCAATATTAGTTTTCCAAATTTAAATAAAAATCTTTTGGAATTGGAAAAAGGGAATTTCTAAAAATTAACTTTTTTAATAACTTTGCCTTTAGATATTTTGAAAGTTACATGGAGAACATTTTTTGCTTTAATCGTTGATGTGAATTTCCACCTAATTTGTCACATATTTGTCGAATGGCAACTTCTGTGCAGGGCATAGCTGCATATGTGGAATGGAGATGTTGCAAAAAACAAAACAAAAAAAAAATGATCGAGCGTTGCGCGTAGAAGCATTCAAAGTGCGAATATGGCAGCAAACGCCAGCAGAATGCAATAGCTCTGTGATAAATGACTGCCAAATCGCTAAAAAATAATGCGGCATCAAAAAGCTGTCAAAACAATAACGTCATCGGGCTGCGCACAGCCATACACACACACACACACACAGCTACAACCTACACAACGTTCACGCATACATACATATTTGGCATGTCAATTCCGGGCTCCCGGCCTTTTTCAACTCCCGAATATCACGGGATCAGTCTTATCAAATCCCGGAATTGTAGAAAACATTGAATTTAATAGCCATTTATTTTTTAAATTTTTATTTTACATTTTTTCAAACAAAAATAAACCTCAAATGATTTGAAACAGAAATTTTTAAAATTTTTAATTTAATTTTTTTCCAACAAAAATAAACCTGAAATGATTTAAAACAGAAACGGCACACACAAATAATACACTAAACATACCTTTCAGAGTTGTATTGAAATACTAATTTTTTATATGAGAAACAAAAATAATAAGTTCTCTGGCGACTTATTATGTATAAGGAACCGAGCTATCTTTACGACAAGCTTATTTTTCCTAAGTCAGCTCGAATTAATGACTTGATAGTACCGAGTTATAATTATCTATCATCCGCACGGCTATTCTTTGTCAATGCCATTCGTACGTGGAACTCTAATCCAATGCACATTCGCAGTAGTCTGAATAAAAGCAACTTCAAGAATGTCTTATATATGTATGTACTTTCGTTAAAATAAAATAATAAAATAAATATATGTATTGTATTATTATGAGTTTCGCTATCTAATTCCTACTTTCTGCTCAAAATGTAATTCACTTCTTTATTTATAATTTTCTGTAGTATATTTTTAAAAACTTAGCTTTAATAACTATTATACCTTTATTTATTTATTATTCTAAATTTACCTATGATTTATTGTACTATAAAAGATCATAGATCTTATTGTACTAATTTTTGGCAATAAATGAAATGACATGAAACAACTGTTTTATTACTATAACACAATACGACAAATTACACGGCTTGTTAACTCCCTAAAATCTTCGTTTTGCCCCTGCCATTATAAATTTGCTGGAAAATATCCTCCTCGAGTATAAAATGGGCCTTACTATGAAAGCGATGTTAATAGAACTAACGACGAGGTGCTTGAAGTGGATAAGACAGCAAGTCTCAAAGAAAAATTACATCAAGTTTGAATGAGCGAGTATACAACAATGCAATGGCATACAATTTATCAGAGGGTTTGGTAAAAGAAATTAAAATGTTTTGTAATGGTGGCGATAAAAGGCTAATTCCTACAGAGATCATTTGTCTTTTTGTCGATAATCCAACTAACTAGTGTTGAGCCGATGCTTCTCCACTGTAGACTTTAAATGCAACAAATTTGCAACAGGTTGGACGATAACACACTTAAGCTTTTATTTCTTTAAGATTGCTTGTTGATCAAAATAAGGAACAATTCTGCCTCGCTCAAAATGGAATGGGTTATGTATTTAATTTTTACTTGATGTATTTCTTTTTTTTACTGAATAGTAAAACATTAATATTTAATATTGGTCTCAAACAGTGATTAAAAATAGTTTTACTTTTTGTAGGTGCATTTGCTTCTGCACTTGAAGTATACATTATTTTGTGTGTGTCAAGCTTGACGTTTATTTATTTTTTTTATTTTTGAAAAGACCAATAAATACATAAATGATTTACAACAAATCGTTCTTCTTTGTTATATTAATGTTATTTTGTATACTTCTATAATACAACGAATACAGACGTGTTAAATTTTTTTACAAATTCAAATTTTCAAATCAAAACTTCGTGAAATTCGGAATACCAGGATTGTCCCGGGATTTTGTTTTCAGATCTCGAAAATCTCGGGAGCAATAAATGCCCAAAATTCACATCCCTAATACATATGCAGGTATGTTTGTATATGAGTAGCAGCGCAATAAAATGTATTGCTGCATTTTTTCATGGTAGCGCCCCACGTCCATGCAAACATATTTACGAACATTCATAGCTGCAAACCGATAAGCGCAGCCACTGGCCCTTCATTCTTGCCCGGTCGGTGCATGTGACAAAATGTTAGCAGCAGTCAGCGCACACATACACACATACTCCCGCCGTTATAAGTAACTGCTCCTTGGCGGTGTTCGGGGCATGCAACACTGCACCTACGGGCTGGTAGTGTCTCGCGGTATGAACGTTTGCAACACATACATACGTACATACATACATACAAACATACGAGTACACCAGCTCTGCAATTTTTTTGGATCTGCCAGCGCTTTTCCACTTTTCCATCGCCATATTAAATTTGCAACTTCCGCTACTTGTCAGGCTCATCAGTATTTTGTTGCCGTTGCCGTTGCAGTCGTTGTTTTTGTTGCTGTTATGAGTACATGCGTCAACAGTGAGCTGCGACCAGCTCGAATCGAATTACATGCGACAAAATGCTGCTGCGGAAAAAAAATTCTTGCATACGAGTACAAGCGATTATTGCAATGCATGGAAAAAAAAATATATAAAAAAAAAAGTCCACAACAAAGTGCGCAAGTAAATGACTTGAATGCTTGAGTGGAAAAAAAAGTTGCGTATTTTTTAGAGCGACAAAAAGTTGTGCATTTACATATTTACGTACAGACACAGATACATACAACAACCATGCAAAGTATGCCGGAAAAAGTTGAGAGCTCTGAAAGAGAGTCAAGGAAAATGACGAAAGTTTTTTTTTTTTTTTTTAAATAGCAACGTTAATTGTGTTGGTAGTTCTTGGTCAACTGATTCTTACATATATATTTAAGAAAGATATGCGCTTAGTTATTCGCCGCTCAACATCCTTCTTTCCTCTTTTTGATAAATTTCTTCTTTTTTTTTTGTGCTTTGCCTCATTTCCTTCTGGGTATTCCTTTAATTTGTGTACACATCACAAGTGCGTGCATTGTTTGCACCATTCGTTTGTACCATATGTTTACTATGTGTCAGTGTATGTACATATGTATGTATGTATGTATGTATGTATGTATGTGTGTGGCTTTGTATTAAGGCGTCAAGTGTTCGCGTGGAAACGCTGAAGGATGTTAGACAGTGAAAACATATCAGCTGCGAGTATATTATTTCACGCCAAACGTCATACCGCCATTGTTGTTGCGCATCAAGGCTCACGTAGAGAAGTGTTGCAAGCTGGCAACAACAATGCATCGAAACAGAAAACAACAAAAAAAGAAAGCGCTTACGGACACGGATACTCGCGCCAATGTTTGTAGTCTTATGTGTTTTGTTTTTGTTTTTGTTTTTGTTTTTTTTTTGAGCTACAAGTTATTGACAACATATCAATAGCGGACTACGCGACCCAAATACTGTTAAGTCATGTAAATATTATCTTCATTCGCAGCGCAGCATGGGAAGTAGGGACGCGATGTCAGCGATATTTAAGAGCATACGAGTACTATGCCGTATAAAGTATTTGTGTGAACCTAAACACATTTCTACATACAAATATACAGAGTTATTTGAATGGACAATGTTTAGGCGCTCTTCCCATATCTTATTTGAATTATGGAGTTCTTCTGAGAAACGTGCAGATAATGGAACTTAGTTGAGGTGCATTAGAAATAAGAAAGGATATCAGCACTCTAGAGAATTTTATTTCATAAATGTAGAAAGTGCTTTCACTAATAAGGTGGATAAAAACATAACATTCCAACAGCTTTGAAGTAATATCTGTTATATGTACAAGAGACCAAAGAATAACTGAGCCGAAGTCAGCGACCAAATTTAGAAGTGACCTTAGAGACTTTGACGCAGAGTAGAGGTCGGAGAAGATGGAGAAGAGCAGAAAATAAGTCTGCCCTCGAGACCCTCTTGTAATGCACTGTCCATCCTTCATACAAGAATGATAGAGAAGAAGAGTGTGCCTTCCTAAAATGCGTGACGTCACCATAGTGAGTGAGCGAGAAAGTGGAAGAGTGACCGCCAAACAGCATTGCCACTTTGGTAATTTTGTATCAAAACTGAAAGTTTTTTTTTATATTAGAACGAATTTGGGTTTTTTTTGTTATTGCAGTCGGGAAACTTAGTTTCCTTGCGCTCAATTAAATTTGTTGCAACCAAAACAAAGTAGTCAGCCAACAGGTGATAAGTTAGACTAAATTTAATGCTGCAATATCGGCCGTTTAAACTTAGTGTAAACCACGCTTTAAGTTGACTGAAAAACTACATACTGAGCTTAAACTCAGCTTAGACGACAAACAGAGGTAAACTTGCACTGGAAAACTGGCTCTTAGTAAATGAGCGACATGTACATACATATGTATGTGGTTGCACCTTAATGGAGATAAATATTGTAAAAAAATAAAAATTTAAGATTTTGACAAGTTAAACGACATTTTTCTGGGTTTGTTAATTTTTTTGTTTAGAGTTTTGGTATTAATCTAAAATCTTTGTGGCAACGCTGTCACTATCTTAACGCCACTCAACTGTCAAATCAAACAAATTTTAAATAACGTTACCCCGGTAGGCGTCATCTCTACGCGTTGCTTCGTTTCTATCGCCTGTCTTACAGGTTTGCGAGAGAGAAAGAGAGAGAGAGAAAAATAAATAAATATCAAGTATGGCAGCAAACATTAATTACAAAATTATTAAAGTGTATAGTAAATCTACCACAATTGTTTTACATTTCTTAGGATGTACTAAATGCACTAAAGGCCAAATTATCACTTACGCTTGGTTAATTATTCACATTGTTTTATAATTGCACTTATGTATATGATAATTTAATTAATAAGAAAAAAAATTTAGGCGTTTCTTCAATTGCAATCCTGGTTTTAAACTTTTAAAATTTCACAAAGAGCAGCGCTTTTAAAAAGCAGTAAATGAACTAGGCCGCTCAAAGGTCACTTAATGCTTTTCTCTTGCCCCCAAAACTAATGATTGTACTTAGCCTTAAAAATCAATTCTCATTAAACTTTCGCTTTCAATGTAAATTAATTTGACGGTAAACAATGAACAAATCCGCGCTGAAGCAGACCTCAACCGCATATTGTGTGTATGTGTGTACGTACATGTGTGTACGCTTCAAAGTGGTAGTCGAGTTAAGAGAATCAAATTTAAAATAAAGGTCGGTGCGCAAAAAAAGAGACACAAAACGACACTTGGAAAATTTTCATATCAATGTCAATTGGATTTTCGATTTTCTAGAAATCAAACATTTACTTCTGCTTAACTATTTTTAATCGCGCCACTTTTCATTACACAATGCCAAACATACATACAAAAGCGTTTTCTTTCTCAAAATATTTATACGTGGAGTATAAGTCTTAATTTGTACCATTTACTTTATAGTTGGTTTATAAAGCGACAAAAAGAAAATTAAATTCAACTGATGCACATGCAAACATGCAAGTAATTAAGTCAATTAACACTTGTTAATTATCACGACAACAACAATAACAACAATATACAAAAAACAAAACAAGCGGCAAGCTGGCAATGTGTGCATGAAATTGAAATTCCCACAAATGCACAAAAGTGAAACTAAGCAGAAAGTACAATGAAAATTAAAACCGAAATCTCGAATGAAATTCAAGGCACAACACCGACCACTCGAACATTTCTACAAATTTTTCGCACAGACATACATACATACATACATACATACACACATGTGAGCAAGCGAATTAATATTGTGTGTCTCGGAAGTACTAGTAAAGTTTGCATAAGAGTTTAACTGTCAACTTGTTGGCGATGACTTTTGCGGCGAGCGTGTAGCGAGCAAATGGTTCTTCATATGTTTGTCTGTACTATGTACAAACAGGAAGTGAAGTGAAATTTATAGAGCGCAAAGAGCCAAGCTAATTTCATTGGCCCACTAGCATTATCTCCGACAAATTTGCGTTTGTATGTTGGTCGACCCAATGCGAAATTCTAGCAGGCAGCAAACAAAAAAGAGTGTCCCCTCACTCACAGGGTGTGAGAGGCTGCCCAGCCCGTCTAGTCACTGCATAATCATTGTTATTTTTTGTAGAATACATTTATCGATTTCGCTTTCGATTTTTTTTTTTTTTTTCATTTTATATAGAAAAGGAATGCTTATTAATTTTTGACTTGTCAAGGGAATGATAAGATGTGGGGATAACTAGCTTGTTATTGATAGAGGAAGTCTATTGGCAATTCAGAATAGAATCAGAGTGAGGCTTGAGCGCTGATTGTGCAGTAATTCCCTCGATAAAATGTTTACTAAATTTTTATATTGTAATCGATTGAGAATAAGCGTGGTGGGTGTTCATTTAAATCCTCAATATTCTACCTATAACTTGTACTTATTTTAACACAGAAAGCAGGGAAGACGACTGCATACCACATGCCGAATAATGTTTTATTTTCCTTAAAAGTGGAGCTACTGCGAAGGCTTTGGTTGTATAAAAAAATGTGAGTGTTCTTCTGATTACTAAACGTATTCTATATCTGAAAGTAGCGAGTAGCAAGCAATTTTTTTTGTCACTAAAAGGCCGCACAAAAAGCCTCAAAGTATAATTATTGGATAATATATTTTTTTTTAACAATTACACTTTTTTGATATCCCAGATAGCATATTTTTTTTTTAAGGTGAGTATAACCAAACAACCTGTTTGAAAGCATTCATATTTTCGAGTAATTTACGTCTTGCTTTTAAAAATAGTTCCTACGCAAAGGAAGACTTGTCTAAAATCAAAAGATTGAATCGGAATTTCTTAAAAAAAAATCGAGCCTGACTGTATTCGAAATTAATAGGAATTTTTGTTATGTATTTTCCTACTGTGCTCATTCGTTATTAGTTGTGGTCATACGCGATTTAATTAAGATGAAACAATTTAATTGCCTTCTACTGATTCGCACAGCAAACAATTAAAAGAATGGAATATTTTGTAGCTTTGAATATTCACAAATTTCTATGTATGTAGGTGAATATTTCGTAATCTATATAATTTATTTGAGATACATAGATTCGATTTCAGAAATAGTTTCCATAGTAGTTTTCTCGGAGAAATTTCAAATAAAATAGTAACCTAAACAATAATCTGAAGCCATCCACATTCATAATTTATGCCAATTTTCTATTCTAACTAGAAATTGCAGCAATAAAATGTTTGAATAAACATAAATCGTAGCGCAGTTTATTATTGCTAGTTTTTAAAAAAGTTTGTTTATCAAAAGAAAAGTAAGAAACAATTAAAAAAAGCATTTAGATACCAAATTTTGCGTTTGTTTTCTCCCAAGCGGATATACAAAGATTGCCTTTCAAGGACTAAATGTGTCAGCGTAAATGACTTTTTATTTGCACAAACACGCATGCCATACAATTGCTTATTGAGTGTGTGTGTGTGTGTGTGTGTGTGTGTGTTTATGCGCTGCAATACACAATTGACCCTCAATTAAAATGTTGCGCTTTGCCTTGATTTGTCCAAACCACATCACATCGCAGGTTGCTGGCATTACAACTACAACAACAACAGCCGCGAGCAATTTATCTAAACTGCACCGCATTTCGCCCCGCCGCGCTTCCACTTATCGCCTCCTCATTCATTCCCTCCCCTCATTTACTTAGAGCGTAACAGGCCCAGTCTGAATATTTTGCCTTGGTCAATCAGTGTTGCTTTGCGAATTGCGATGGTCAACCACTGTCGGTGGCTGTGCAGGAGCGGCAGGAAGGGGGCTGCTGGTTGGCGCTCGCCGCTCGGTAGGCCACACTCAGTCGGATAATGAGTGAAAGGTTGGAAAATGCGCTACGCTAATTTGGTTCAATGAAATATGAAAACCTAATTAGCTTTGTCTGTGTCTGTCGTCGTCGTTGTCCCTGAATTAACCCCACAGGGGATTCGCATTATTTGGGTGAGAGCAGAAAAGAGATGAAAAGAGAGAAAGCAAGGTGGGGGCGCAATGCAATGGGAAATGGAGCGACCTTTAACTTCCTGTCACAATGCGCGCACTTAAGTTGAGGATATTTTGTAAAATGTCGATGAGATATTGAATGAGTTAAGTATATGAACTACGAATGACGGCATCTTGAAAAATATTGAAATTAATTTCATGCTTTAAGTTGACTTCACCTACAAACATGCTATAATCATTCACTTTAGTTTAATGAGTGCGTGAATTTTCTTATTAAAAAAAAACTAACTTTTCTAATATAAATCTAAAGCGTAAATAAATGAAAAAATGCAATGAATAAATGCGCTAACTAATAGCAAATCTAAATCAGGACTTGAAGATGATGTGCAAAGTTTTCCAAAGTAAAGGTCACTACCAATCTTCTCGCTTGTTAACTTCAACTCTTTGCTCAGCTCAAGATTCTTGTACTAAATTTGTTGTCAACACAAAGAAGTAGAGTTAAAAATTAATGCTTGCGACATTTTTTATGAATTATCGGTTTGATTACAAGCTCTGAAATCTGAGTACCATCCTTTCGTTTGCTCTCAAAAATCTCTTCGGTTCGGTAGAGACTTCACTATGTTTCCGAGGTTTACATTGATAATTCTATAGTCAAAGACTTAACCTAATTTGGAAAGTGGAAAAATTTTTCTCCAAGTATTTATCTGAGGGTCGATAGCTCAGAGAGAATGAGAAAACAATACTAGTAAGAGTTACTTAAGTAAAGAACAAATTATAATAATAACTACTTCATAGATATTTGGCTCCAGTGACTGCATGTATACTATATACAAATAAGAGTAAGACTTTATATATAACTTTTGAAATCTTTATTTATTCTTCTATTTATAATTCTACTTATAATTCATCCTCCCCAAAATAATCAGCCCCGAATGTAATACAACTATGCCAATGCTTTTTCCAATTTTCAAAGCATGTTTTATATTCATCTTCCAGAATGGCCATCAGTTCCTTCTTCGATTCGGCGTTTATCTCTTCATTCGAATCAAATCGGTGTCTCCGAAGTAGTCTTTTGAGTTTGCTAAACAGCCAGAAGTCACACGGAGCCAAATCAGGCGAATACGGTGGTTGTGGAACGATATGCGTTGAGTATTTGGCGAAATGGTCACAAAACCATGCAAAAACCATGAGTTGTCTTTCCACAAATCCGACCTCTTTAGGCGAATAGCTTTACGCAGATGACGCATAACACTCAAATAATATTATTTGTTAACAGTTTGGCCGATTGGAAGGAATTCGTAATGCACAACACTACGATAATCGAAGAGGCAAACCTTGATTTTTGAGCGACTTTGGCGTGATTTTTTCGGTCTCTGATCTCCTCTGATCTCCTTTGGCTGGATCGTATAGACTTGGGTCTATAAGTCTCAGCTCCAGTTGTTATGCGTTCCATCTTGTCCTGATAGTCAGAAAGCATTGTTTCCCAGACTTCCATGCGACGCTGTTTTTCGAAAAAATTTAGTTAATATTTTATAATTTTATTGAGCTCAAGGCCAGTTTATGGAAGATTTGTTTGTGAAAAAGCAACAACAGCTTTTAATGGTTGAAGTTATAGTACTATTTCGGAAATCACCATATTTCCTCATCAGACTTCTTTTTGATTATTAAATTAAATTATTTTTAATTTAATTTTCATTACCACTTCTCTCAGGCTTTGAACCCGGGAGCTCGGAGTTGCAGAGCCAATACGCTACCTATTGTGCTACGCTAGCCGAGAATTTAGTATTTTTGGCACCAATCGCGATTTGACTCTTTTCAGGCACAAAATATCTTTTAAAATGGTGTTGACTCACCCATTTGAAATTCCAACAATATTAGTAAGCTCTCCCTCGTAGTCAATCGGCGATTTTGCAGCATTAATTTTTTCAGTATCTGATCAGTAGATGTTCTTGGTCGTCTTTGATGTGGTTCGTCTACAACGCGTTCTCGACCTTCTTTGAACAATTTGTGTCAATCAAAAATACTTGCTCTTGACATTGACTTCTCACCAAAGGCCTTCTGCAACAATCTGAACGTCGATATTTCATTTCGCGCACAAAATTTTATGCTACATTTTTGTTGAATAATTTCAGACATTATAATAATCGCAAACACACCAATGACAGTACTACCAACTTAAAAATAAAAACATTTACCCGAAATTCAAAAGTCTTACTTATATTTGTTACACAGGTTATATTCATTCATTATATTTCCTTTTTTTCCATTCTAGATTTCATTTGTTAAAATTTGTAGAACGATATTTTCTAATAAGATTAACTGTTTATCTTCTATAATTTTTCACACGAAACTTGTTGAGTTAAGCAGATAAGAAAAAAAAGCTTTTTAAAATTCTCTGAGTACTTTCAGTTGCCTTTTAAATGAGCTTCTCTTATTTCTTCTCTTTACCTATTTTCCAGTCAGCGCAAATACTCTCTTTTTTATATTTAAGAAAATTTGAAAATTTTCAACTTTGCAAACATTTGTTTACATTAATTACTTAACAACAAATTATGCTTTCATACATTTATTGATTGAAATCTAAGATTTATATATATCAAATTAAAATCAAATTAAATTTTTAGTTAGAATAAAGGTAAAGCATGATGGTTTAGCATTCTCCAAAGTGCAAGTGAACTTTTAGTTAAGATGAATTTATATATGCGTTCAGAGGGATATAGAAAATTAGGAAACGTATTCTAAGGTCAGTTATCAGAATGAGGTGTTAATTCTTGTGGCGATTGTTTTTAAGTGAAATATTACTTTAAAGCGAATTGTATGCTATAAATAAGTGTTTAGTTTCTTTAATATGAAACCGAAGTTATTTATTTACTATTCGAGATTCGTTGGTAGTTTTTATCAGGATTTTAATTAGCCTCAACTTATATTTCTGTAGGAATGACTCAAGAAAGAACACGTAGTGAACGAAACTACTAACTTAGGCCCAATGGAATTGACACACAAGAAATACAATCACTTACTTGTCGTAGTAGATGCGTTTAGCAAATTTGTCTGGCTATATCCTACAAGAAGTACTGATTCTGCTTCTGTTATAGATCGACTAGAGAGACAGTCTTCGGTATTTGGTAACCCTAAAAGAATTGTAACAGACAGGGGGACGGCTTTTACAGCCAAAAACTTCGTTGACTATTGCAGTAGAGAAGGTGTACAGCATCTACTCATCGCAACCGGCGTGCTACGTAGAAACGGGCAAGTTGAACGTATAAACCGAATCATAATACAATTGCTGACAAAATTATGTCACAATAATCCAGGTAATTGGTATAAACACGTCGAAAGAGTCCAACGCTTGTTGAATAACACACCCCCTAGGAGTACCAACTTTACACCTTTTAAAATTTTAACAGGGCTTGATATGCGCACGTCAGAAGAAATAAAGCTTAGGGAGTTACTAGAAGAGTCTGCATTTAAAGAACTGCATGAAGACCGTGAAAATGTTAGGATAAGGCTTGCTTCCTACAAAATTCAGGAAGAGAATAGAAGAACTTTTAATTCCAAACGAAAGCCAGAAACAGAATATAATCTCGGTGACTTAGTAGCAATCAAGAGAACACAGTTTGGGCCAGGACTTAAACTTAAAGCAAAGTTCTTAGGGCCGTATTCAATAGCTCAACGACTTCCATACGGAAGATACTCAGTGGAAAAGGTAGGTGAACATGAGGGTCCGCACAGAACTATAACGGTAGCAGAATTTATGAAGTCATGGAACCCCTCGTTCGGGGCGAACGACTTATCAGGACGGCCGAATGTAGGAATGACTCAAGAAAGAACGATACGTAGTGGACGAAACTACTAACTACAAACTAATTTAAAATACAACCCTACTTACTTAACTAACAGACACCTAACTGAATGAAATGAACGAAGCGTTAGCTTGACTTGAGACGAACGGACAGTTGTATTCTAACTTTGAATAAAGCAACATCAAATTGTTACATACAAAAATTTAAAAGAACCGACTTTCATTTTAAAACCCTACATTTTTTTAGGGGAGCCTGGTTGTCAAACCTGCCAGAGTATCCCAACACTTCGGACCTTAAAAATTAGTTGTATTTATAATCAGCTTTTCTAAAGTAAACTTAGAAAGGGCGGCTTAGGTTTTTATTTAATTTAGAAAAGTTTCTGAATTGTACATTTAAAACAATCGTTATTTGAATTTTTTTCTCTTGACGCTTTGCCGCGCAACTAATGAGCACGGCACTTTTATAGCAGGCTCCACGCCTTTACAAATCTTATTAACGAACTATGAACATTTCTCATATGTGTAAGTGCATGCGTAAAATTGTCGCTTGAAAGAGAGCAATAATTCTTTTACACATATCCAGCGAAAGCTCTTTCCGCTGCCACCAGCTCACTGGAAAGCACAACGCGTCGTGTATTACACACACCCTGTTTGCACAACTCACGCACGCCACAATAATTTACAATGTAAGCCCATGATTTCCCGAAGCCTACATACTGGCGCGCACATTTTTGCTCATTCTCACGCACAACGCCGCTCAATTGTGCGCTTGAATAATGTGAGCCCCAACTTCCAGTACAGAGCCGAACACAGCGCGTTGGCAGCGACATCTGTTGGAGTAGTGAAGAAACTGCGCATCGCGTCACACAAACCGCCGCTCGTTTCTCAAGTTCGTGTGCATTAAAGCGCTCTGACACTCCGCCGCTGGATTGGATGCTGTGCGAATGCCAGCAGCAGGTCAATGCATTGACTTTTCCAAGCGGCCGCTCAGCTTTGGCTGACTTTTCGTGCTTGTGGCTTCGGACTTAATGCTTGGGCATACGCCTTCGTCACCGCTACCACGAGCACAGCCGAGATGTATTGGAAGCTGCGGCTGCTGGCCACTGCCAGCCGATGTGATGGCATTCATCTATGTGTACCATAAAAATGTTTCAGTGAGAGTTTACGATCCCGCGTGTACGGTCGAAACTTTCGGGATTTGCGCGTACTTTTTGTCGAGCTCGTACAAAGCGGAAAATTAATAGCAAACGGCGACCAGCGAACGGCCGAGTGTGTATACAAAACAGTGCGATGCGGTTTGTGCAGCCGTCCTGTGCGCGAATGGCATGCAGTGAATGAAAAATAGCCGTGCGAAAAGTGTTTGAGTGTTCCTCTAGCCGATTGTTTTGCTTGCGCAAGGAAACACAAAATTCTAAATGGCACAAAAATTCTGATTCTGGCACGGAAAAAGTGTGTTATTTGAGAGAAAGAAAGGCGAAAATTTCATATTTGCACAAAAGACGTGAATAGGTTAGCAGAAATCGAAGTGCCGCAAGGCGCACAGTGCAAAAAATCAACGCGAAATTAAAAATAAAATTATTTATCGAAAATTCGGTGCAGGACACGCTCACGGCGTTTGGCATTGGGCGTAGGCGCAAAAGAAAGTGGCCGCTTTGGACGAGTCGTTGTGGTGCTCCACCCGACATAGTTGCTGTCTGAATGCATTCATCGCAGCTGGCCCAATCGCTTCACGGGCGAGCCGGCAAGCGCAGCGTTTTCGCGAGTCAGTGCGTGCGCGTCGCGGCGTTTACAAAAAAGTGTTTCGGTGTGTAGCGTTGTAGGCGCGCGTGTGTGTGCGGCGTTGTGGCGCTTGTGTTGACTTCGAATTAAATGCCCGATCTAAATGTCAATGCAGTTGGTGTAGTAGTCAAAAACCGTTTACAACAAATGGCAGCAAAGCGTGCGGCGAGCCGAACAAGTGCCAGTCAAAGCAATCGACGACTGAACGCATCCAAAATTGCCGAAATGCGTACTTAGAACGCTCAGGTAGCCAATTCGAAATTGCCAGTTTTATGGCATAAGCGCAACTAACTTTACAGCTAGAAAACAACAACAACAGCAGCAAAAGCAAGAAGATATTTCTCTGACAAATACCACTCAACCTTCACCTCAAGTAACTAAGCATTTGATTTGACATTTTAATTTTTGAATATTTCTATACTGTTTTTTTCTTTCTTTTTTGACATTTATTAGCGAGCGTGTGCCATGCAGAAATAACTGTGCATTGCAAATAAGTATAAACGAAAACAAACAATCAAGGCAATTGCACAAATATTTGCTCGCATTCCTCTCGCTGCTATGACCAGCCAGCGTTTGCTTATTTCTATTGATGCAAAGTGATTGGAGGCGCTGCAGGCGGCTTTTCCAATTTAAATGCACAATGATTTTGTGCATTCGCTAAACGCCGACTACTTAGCGTTTGGTTGTTGTGATTTGTCATTGTTCCCACAACAGATCTCGTGCGGCTGCGGGGGTGGGGGTGAGGGATGCACTTTACACCGGATGTTTTTTTTGCCAATACAGATCAGCTCGGCAGTGAAACTTGATTGTTTGCACCCATTTGTATGTATTTTTGTGTGTATGTACGTATATCTGTATATGTAAGTGTGTGTGTGCATATCTGAATATGCGCGACTGCCAAATAATCAATTTGTTGCTTTTATTTGTTGTTTTTTAGTTTATTGTTTTTGTTTACGTAGTTGAAAGTCGCCAAAGTAGTACACAGTCTCGGTTGTAACAAGGTCAGTAAAATTGCCTCAAAAAGCGATTGGAAGTGAAATGAGCACAATGACTTTTAGCTCATGAGCTAGAAAAAAATATTTACTTTTGCTGGAATTGATTAAATTAAGTCACCCATTTTTAAATTTGAATTATTTTATTTATCTTGATTTCCCGGCTTTGCGAGTACTCTTAATTTTTCTATGGCATTAAGAATTAGTGCGGCATACAGGGTGTTCCACAATCTAACTATTTATCTAGAGTATACTGTAAGTTGTCGTTTTTTAAGAAAATTGTATAGAATTAAGAAGTAACATTGAAGGAGATTTCAGAAAAAGCCAACAAGCTAGACGAAAAAATAATTTCTTGCATTTCATTCAAGGTATTTGAAAATAGCGTACGATAATCACTGCTACTCCGGATCAATAATAATTTTTGCATGAACTTTGAAGCGGTGAGTGTGGCTCAACTTCGTTGTCCTTGCAGACTCTGAATTGTGCTCGCGTAATCATTTGCCACTTATTTAGCAGAAAAAACATTAGTGGATATCTATCGAAACGTTGGCGATTCCCAGTTCCACTTTTAGTCATCAATTTAAAAGGTTTTTACCAATTGTCGCCAGACTGGGCCTGGATGTTTTCAAACATCTCTCATTAGACGTACTAACTTCCATAAGCGACTTCATGTGTTAGTTTATAATTTCGAAAATATTTTAAAATTTTTTTCTAGTTGAATTTGCATTTAAAATGCTTGGCTTGCAATTTTTCTAATTTAAAAATAGTCAAATTATGCGATGGGAAATTAAACCGAACGTTCGAAAATATTTACTTTCACGATCGCTAAATTTAGTTTTTTATGTCCAAATTCAGTAACTTGGTGTAATCTGAATTTTCAAAATTTGAGACTATGCGCTAGCGATTAACGCCTATTTTAGTTTTTTGTGACCCGTTCATCACCAGGTTATAATTTAGAGACTTTGTTTTGAGTCTAACGAATGCCAACTGGTCTTAAATTGTGACTTTTGTCTCTATTAGAGACTGCTTATTGAATTCGGGCATTAAATTGAGTTAATACTCACGGAGAGGGACCGGGGTGTCTTGGTAAGTTAACAAAGCTTATGCAGCCTTTATGCTGATATCAATGAATAATAGTGGCAACACTCATATTTTTTTCATTTTTGAATAATAAAATTTCGAAATAATTTTTTTTGTTGGCAAATAGGCGACACCTCGATTTGAGGAGACGAAAAAATCGATGTAAGAGTACCAAATTTTAAGATGCGACTATAAATGCCTGTGGTTCAAAAAACATTTTAATGAGTATCCTTAAAATAAATTCTTTTTTTAATATTGGCATCGAAAATATTTAAGAATGAAGTGTAATGAAAAATATAAAGGTTTTGTTCTTTTAATTTAAAATCCTAAACGTTGAAATAAATGCAAAACGATTGCTTTTATGATTTCTATTCACTTCCAAGCACCATCGAACGTTTGGCTTGACTGCAGCGGGTGGGCGACTGTTGATTACAAATGTTCTTTCTCGCATTCAACGCCATAATTTGCTTTAAGCAAAAAAAAAAAAAAATTCATTGCCCTCAAGCGCCAGTGGCAATCAAGACAACAACAATTTTTGACAGCACTTAACACTGTTGTTTTATTTTATATTTGTATGTGTTTTTTTGATTTTATTTAATTTAATGTTTTACGAATAAACTAACGCGCAAATAAAAATCATTTAACATAAATCTTTATGCGCTCGCTAAAACATGGCAGTTAAGCTTGTTTTGTTGTTTAATATGAATAATAAATATTAATGGAAAGGTACTTTGACATCTATGAGCCTTTTTTTAGATATGTACTGTATTTGTATTTACTAGGTATGTATGTATGTATGTATGTAGCAAGTGTGTCGGAGGAAAAATGACTGTGGCCAACATGACAAGTAGAACAAAAATATTGATAAATTCATGGCTTCATAGAAAAGTTATAAAAAAAAAGAAAACAAATACATTGCCTGATTGCTACATTGACAATGCTTAATTTTTGACAGCCATTTAATTAAAAACCAATAAATAATTAAGCAAAAATGTGGCAGCTAAAATATTCTCCGCTAGCGTGTAAGCTGAAATTAAATATTTATTTTTCAAATTTGCACATATTTTTAGGCAAGCAGAAGAGTATTTTTTTAAGCGCATCTTTTAAAAATACGAGTAACAAGTTGAACGAACTGGAAAGAAAAAAATATAAATTTTTTTAAATTTCTGAAATTAATTTCAAGAAATTTTAACTGAAGTTGAGTAGGAGTAAGTTAAATGTTATATACTGTCGCCTTAATTAAACATTGTTAATGGTATATATCTCTTTACTTTGAATATGCAATTTTGCGTAGTAAAACTGTATAATTAATTTAAAATAAAATAGAGTTCGTTTTTTGATACTAAAAAAATATAAAAAAATATTTCCTTTGTATTTTTAAGATCTCTATCTTTATGTGGAGAAAATGCACAACCCTTTAAATTAAAAATTGATAAAGAAAAAAGCGGACTTTTGTTGGCATTAGAAACTTGCACATTACACTCCTTAAATTTTTTGTTAATGGTGTTAGGACCAAATTTTTATATTTTTTAAATTCCTTAAAAGAACAAAACGCCATATTTTAACGTCATTGCCTGTGCTCTACTATGCTCTAGTTTGGCGTTAAACAAATTACACATAATGTCATAAATATTTTCATAAGTCTTTCCCTTTTACTGTGGGAAAGTTTTTTTTTTCTTAATCTATCACTAATGCATTCAAATACAAAAATGTGTGCACATACAGATGTACATATGTACATATGTGTGTATGTCAAATGTGACAAACTACGCAACTGTTGCAATGAGCGTCTGTAGTGCGTGTAAGAAATTTAAATACCATCTGTTTTGAGTAACAAAATATGCAATAAGCGAGAACTAAGTTCAAATTAATGGTGAGTTAAAAAAAAATAAAATCTTATATTCATTTGGAAATTTAGAAAAAAACTATGTTTTTGAATAATGTTATCAAACTTAAATTTAATATTATTTATTTTAAATATATGTGAAGAATAAATTCAATATTTTGCTCGCTAACTCTGCACTCGTAAAATCGCCCTCGATGCGTTTTTTTATGTTTATTTTAATTTTTCTTCAAATCGATAGTTTTATCATTTAATTTTTAATGGAAAAATCGCAAATTTTTTCGAAGCAGTATTTGTAACATATTTGTATGATATTTAAGGCAAAATAATTTTGTATGAAACTTCCTACTCATTCGTATTTTATTCAAGGCGAATTCATGAAGGTGGCAGCAAATGTTTAAGAAAAAACAAAGTACATATATTTTGTTGTTGCTTTCGGTACAGCGAATGTCAAAACCAACAAACAAATAAATGATTTTGACATTTGCTGTACCACGGCGATAAAAAAAACAAATCAATCTGCTGCTTACTAAGATCACCTTACTAAATTCGCCTTGTATTTCATTAGTTTTTTTTTATTGAAAATTTTACGGCATGAATGAGCACTGATTCACCGTTCTGTCTTTGGAAAAAAGCACTACTCTGTAAAACATATTAAGTAGGAAAGTGATAAAAATTTTGTATGAAATTAAAATTAAAATTTATAGGGTCGATATTGTGGAATTTCTTCTTCTTTGGGTAAAACATTTTGTTGTGTAGTGCAGTGCGATTAATTGAATAACTATCTGACCTTCTGGCCTTCTGAAAAACATTTGTAAAGAATACTTCTCACTTTCAGATGCTTCATACTTAGTTTTTCGAACTGGACTACAACTTTTTTTTTTTTTAATTAAAATGAGATATGTTTTAATAAAGACATTGTAAAAAAAGGAGTGGCCGCTGTGGTCGAGTTGGTAGCGGTGCGTGTTATAACTCGATATGCCGATGAGTTCGAGGTTCGAATCTCAGTCAAGGCAAGCAAAATCTTACTCCTCGGCAGACAATGGCAAACCTCCGAGGGTATTTCTGCCATTTAAAAGCTTCTCACACAATACATCTGCCATTCGGAGGCGGCATAAAACTGTAGGGCCCTCCATTTGGTGGTAGAATATAAAGACGCACACCACAAATGGTAGGAGAAGCTCGGCCAAACACTGAGCTACATAGTGTAAGCGCCAAACTATTATTATTATTATTAAAAAAAGGAGTTTAGTGTTTTGGAAAACAAACTATTTCATGAAAAAAAAATATTTATTTTCGTGTAAAACACATTTAAAAAATAATCGAGTTGCTTGATCAAAGATTTGAGTAATCATTAACCAAGGTTTGCCACTTACGTCAATCTCAACATAAAATTATTTCAAAAATATCAGATTAAATTCTGGGTTCACTTTTAACGTTTCCAATTTTCAATGTCACTGCCTCTCTGCTAAATAGCATAATTTTGTAATAAAGTTGCTTTATTATAAAATAGCTGTTGTCCAAGTGGAAATAATGTTGATTAACTCGTTGCAGCAAAAAATAAAAAGCGAACCCTGTAAAAATGTACTCAAAGCAAACATTGCGTTTACAAAATGCAAGAAGCGGGGATTTGCGCAAAAAGCTGAGTGATTTGCAGCCAGACACGTTGACACAGATACGAGCGAAAATACACGTACACACAGACACAGGCACATACGCACGTACATACATATGTACATTCATGCTGTAATGTGTAACACCAGGAGTAAATATATATTCACAAAAATTAAAAAAAAAATATTCCTTTATGTTTCTGCTGCGAATTGTAGTTTTATATTTAGTGAGTTGTGAGTGGCTTTGATGCCTAAAAGTACCTAATGGCGATTTCAAGAATATTTTATTCGGAAGTCAAATAGTCGCACAAATGTACATTATAATTAGTTTAAGGTCGATTAACATAAAAGTTAGGCGAACTTCTGCGTCGTTTTGACAAAATTTTGAAAAATGAAGTATTTTACTTCCTTAAAATAATTCAGGTTAAGCTCACAGAGTATGCTTGGTGGATTGAATACCCAGAGAGTATGACAAAAATAGTGAATAGCTTTTACAAAAGAAAAAAACTCCCCTCAACCTCAATGGAAGGTATTTGTGTATATTTCTTCCTTGAAAAAAAAAAAAGAAGGTTCTTCGAGAGTTGCTAAAAACGCAAACAAATCGCAAATACGAGTACCTACGTAAGACTGTAATATGAATAAAAAAAAAACATTACAAAACTCATTTCCTGCAAAGTTCGTATTCGCGTATGTATGTGTACATATGTACATATGTGTGTATGCATTTATAAATCATTAGTTTGTTGGCGGTAAGTACTTTCAAGCTAGTTGTAATGGTCAGATGCCAAGTAACTGATTGTGTCATAAATAAATTTATTTCTATGACACAAAAAATAGACACGAACGCATATACAAACATACTCGTAGATATAAATTTTTTCGTGCTAGAGAAGAAAAAAAAAATGAAAATTCACTGTTAAAAGTGTCGCTAGCATCGGCGGCGGCACAGCAAAAAAAAAAAATAGTAACAAGCGATAAAGAGATACGAAATGAAAATGTCACCGGCTATTCAATGGAACATTTTGTGCTTACGTTTCCAGTGTTGCCATTGCTTTGAATATTGCCACCAATTGATGGAATATTCGTTAGGCAAATAATTTTTAAAATAAACCGTTATATTTGACCTACTAACGTTTGAAATTCGTAAAAACTTAAATAGGAAGGAATTAATTCTGCAAGTGAAAAAATTTATTTTAAATAGTTTGTGAATTAAAATAGAAATTAATAAAAGCGACTCAATCGAAAATTCTGAGTGATGTATAAGTCTGCTCGCTTTAGTATTCCTTGGCGAGAATAATTCTAAACTAATCCTGACTTGTCAAGACCCGGTTTGATGAAGTCAAATTTGGCAAAAAACTTGGCTATTCTTTCTCTAAATGAAATAAATACCTATGCATGTAGCTCATTCACTTACTTCAAATTGATTTTTTACCATTTTTCCATTAAAAAACCGTATAAACGATTTTTTAGAATCTTTTGCAACTTGTCATCCTCGCCAACAGAAATTTGTTTAATATTTGTAGAGATTTTTGTTCATTGCTACGGCAATGTGAATACAATAAGTGAATAAAAAACGATTTTGAATGCTCGTAAAAAATAAAAACGAAAAAAAAATTATCACTGAGCGAAATTGCAAATTTTACAAAAAAGCTGCAAAAAAAACTAAAACTTTCAATGAGAAGAATAAAAGGGGCAAATAGTGAAATAAATGAAAAAAAGTAAAAATCAATTCTTTCAGCAAAAAGTGTGTACAAAAATGCAAAGTGCAAGAAAAAATGTGCACACATAAATGGAATACAATTTATCTAACGTAAAATTCACTACCGTTTTAGTTAAATCTATAGCTGTGCACGCACTAAATTTCGAATATTCAGTCAGAAGCGCTGGTAAAAAAAAAACATTCATTCATTGCTGACGTCCTTGCCGGAACTAAGAGCAATGCAAGATTTTTTTTCGTATTTTTTCTTAAGAAATCTTTTTATTCCTAATTTTTTGGTTTGATGAATTTTGGTGGTTTGTATTTACTGAAATCATAAATAATTTCATTGCTAAAAAAAGCATTATTTGTAAATAAATGTACAATGGTTCTTGGTGTTTTGTTTTGATTCCAGTTGTCCTGTTCGACTTCCTTGGGGAAATTTGAGAATTCTTGCAACTCCATTCCATTCTGCTAAATGAGATCTAGTTATACGAGTATATTAAAAAAGTGAACACCTCCGTTTGCGGACCACCTTTGTATATTAAATGAATCTGCTCATAATGATTGCTGATTAAATTTTTCGATTTCTGTGAATTTGAGCTCTTTTGCTTTCAACAATTTCTTAATTTTTCATTTTGTTTCTTTGAGTCTGCGTATAATTAATTCGAGAAAAAAATATACTTCTTCGAAAAACGGAGTGCCTATTTCGACTTCCGCTTTTCTGTATGCTCACTAATTCAGCAGAAAACTAAAGTTGTTCGATGCAAAAGTGACATTTTATGTTTTTAATTTTTTTTGCCACAGAAATGTTGGTAGTCGTAACATTTAGTAAGCGCAGAAGGAACTTATTTCAATCAATTTTTGAAAATAGGCTTTTATTGTACCTTTTTAATAAAGAATATAACAAACTTTACTATCTTTTATAGACATTTTCTCCAATTTTATTTGTCCACAACCAGCCTTCAATACCTTCCATATCTTCATATCTTCGATTCACATTTTTCGTCCATTTCTGCTTATTTCATAAGTTTACAGTGGGCTTCCTTAGTTTCTCAAGCGCAAATATGACAGCCTGTTAGTGGAGCAATCAAGTTGCTTGCAACAGCAACAGAAATGGCACACAAATTAGCTTTCGCTTTTGCAATGGAAAATTGAATGGCAAGTGAGTAAGAAGCAATGAGGCATTGAGGGCGTGGTTTGTTGTAGCATTTTTAAATTCGAGCGAGTGCATTTGTAAATACTTTTGTGTTGAAATTTAATATTTTCGGCGAAGAAGTCAACAGGGCTTTACTTTCTAATCAATTTGTAGTAGCACGCCGTTAGGCGCATTGCCCCACTTGGCATTCCGTTTGCTAGTTGCGTGAGCGCTGTAGCGAGTCTCGATGTCAGTTTGTTTGCGTTGTTATGGAATTGCAACGAATGCGCGATTAAATAAATACACAAATATACTTGCGCTCGACCGCCACAAAAATGATATTTATAACAATCACGAAAACACAGAGGCGAGTGGAAACAGTCGTTGCACGTGAACAAATTTTCGCAAAATAATTTTTAAATTCTGGTCACAGCCATAAGCACATATATGTATGTACATACATATACGAGTACATGTACTTATGCAGGTATACACATACACTAACAAATACATAGAAATGGCTCATATATCGACTCGTACGTGACGCAGCTGTTGTGCTTTTCATGGCACGAGCGCAGAGAAGAAACACTTCCAACAAAAAAGCAATTGATTTTGAAATTTAGAATTTAATACACGTATTTATTTTTTTCTTACACGGTTTAAGTGTGAGCGCGAATTGTTTACTTTTATGAAACAAATTTAATATTCTCTAAACTTAGTTTCCATTTTTCACTAAAACATTGGTGGAATGTTTTAATGACACACTTCGTATAAATGGGGTAAAGAAAAAAGCTTCCCTTTTTTCGTGGCACCCTGCGTTAATTGCAGATTCAATTTCTTACCTTTCAGCCGGGACTTCTTTGAAGATCAACTCTGGCTAGAATTCTGACCTTAGTTCTTTTCAAAATATTGATCCCACAGCGTAACCTCTTTCGATTCTTATTGGTTTAACTCTCAGGCCGTTGAAGAGGTTGCTCACATTGAAGCTTGTGCTTTGATTTTTTATACTCTAGACGAAAAATAAAATAATTATTTGTTATGGTTTACAAGAAAAAAAAAAAATAAACACGAGATCAATTTCCTAACCACCGATTGCATTTAATTTTATATATTTTCAAAAAATATATAAAAATAAAAAATCAGAACTGTATTTTGCCACAAATTTTGAAATTAACCTATTTATTATCTCTCTCTTTGATAATTCGATTCTTAAAAAAAAAAATAATATTAATAAATACTTTTTAGTTTTACTTGTTGCTATGAGTTCTGTTTTAAGTTGTGAAAATAAAACTAAATCTTTGAATATAAGTTTTTTCGGTTTCCCTTCCTTTCTCTTAAAAAAAAAACTTCTTTTGTATTGACATAAGTTAATTAGAATAATAATAAATTAGTTAATTTTTTATTTTTTTCCTTACATAAATTAAAAGACAAACAATTCCCAATTTTCCAGCAACAAATAAGACTCGGTAAATGATTTGTTACTTGGGGTTTTCTGGTAGTTAGTAAAACAAGGATGATTAAACTGTATTTACATTTACAGATGATTTTTTTAGTTGGAACTTGAAGAACATAATTTTTTTTAATAAAAAAATAATTACAAATTGATGCAGCAAAATGGTGAAATATTTTCTCTAACCATTTCATAAATTTCGTGCTCATTTAAGTGCCGTTGATTTGTTCTAAAATTCTTAAGCGGACAATAAATAATGTGAAATTCTTATACATTTACATTAATTTAATATGCAATAACAATTTTAATTTTCTCTCTTTTCAGTTTTCTCAACTCATCCAAGAAACGACACTCAATGCAAAAATCTCACACTTAATCCTAACGCTGCTTAGTGTTTTATGTGCAATAGCAGAAATATTTGAATTTGAGTAATCAAACTGAAAAACGAAAAAAAAAAAAAATGTGTAAAAGTTCAGCGCTAAACAATGAGTACATCTGAATAAAAGTGAAAATGAAACCTAATCGGTTGGCGTTCAAAGTACAAGAGCGCTCATAAAAATTATGCAAATTTCAAAAGGCAGTTACCCAAAATTGTCTGTCATAATATTTACTGCTCTATAAATTTCCGAATAAACATAGAAAACTCTGCAAATCAATCAAATCGTGCAATTACACTCTTCATACAATAACAATAACAAGAACAACGAAAACTTTAAAATTCCACTCAGTCTCTGTGAACATCGCCAAAATGTCCTTCCTTCATATGTCCACTCCCCACTGGCTACTCCTCATCGCGCTGTTCTGCATTCTCAACAGTCATTGCACGCATTCGTCACGTGCACGCACCAGTCCATCGACGATGACACGCAACATCGAGGAAGAAAATGGTAAGTGGAGGGGAGAGTTGAACTCTCAAGCAAAAATTTAATTTTCCAGTTATTTTAGGTCCATACAAAATGTTGAAAACCAACCATAATTTCTAAAAAAAAAATATTTGCGTTACCTGAATAAAAAATAGCGAAAGCAAAATCTCAGAAAATTATCGAAAATCTTTCCAATCAAAGTTCTAAGGAATTTGATACGTTCACCTTGTTACACTAAAAAGAGAATGGGCTGTGAAAAAATTCAAAATTGTATTGTAAGATTTTTTTATTGATTTATTTAAAAGATTGAAACTAAATATTCACAAGAGTTGTGTTTTTATAAAAAGTTAACGAGAAGGAAATATTTTTCGTCACCATGTTTTGAGCTATGTATTTAAGTACCGTCGCTTTGTTGGTTGAGTTATTTTTCGTATACTTGAATTTTCTAAAGGTAAAGGTTGTGTAAAGGCGGCCGCTGTGTTCGAGTTGGTAGCGGTGCGTGCTATAACTCGATATGCCGGTGAGTTCGAGGTTCGAATCACAGTCAGGGCAAGCAAAATCTTATTCATAGAAAGTTTTTTCTGATAGCGGTCACCCCTGTCATGAAAAAGCTTCTCATTAAATACATCTGCCGTTCGGAGTCGGCACAAAACTGTAGGTCCCTCCATTTGGTGGTATAATACAAAGACGCACAAAACAAATGGTAGGAGAAGCTCGGCCAAACACTGCGCTATATAGTGTAAGCGCCAAAATTATTATTATTATTATTATAAAGGTTTTTATAAATATTCTCTCTTAATATTATAAGTGAATAATATAAATAGTACTTAGTTTTATAGAGGTCTCAAATGTGAAAATTTTCAGAAGACATTAACAAAAGTATTTGTTTAATTATGGCAGCTCTACACCTTTATTCAAGAAATCACAGAGACTTAATTTTTTGCAAAATTTATACAATTCAAACTTTACAAAAATTCGATGAATACAATCAATCATAAATTCTTACTCTCTCAGGCACTTCAAATTTATGGCCGGAAATTTTGGTCGCTTGTAGGGTATCAAAAAAAAAAAAAAAAATTAAATGCATCAGCACTCGTACTTCAATTGAGAAGTTGATGAGCTATTTTTAATAACTGCAGAGTCAACCTACCTTTAAAGCGCGGTGGTGTGTGAGCTATTGACAAGTTGAAATCGTGGGCGTGTTGCATATGCAACTAATAAAGTGCGTTCTCTATTTAAAACAAACCTCCTTTTTTAATCGAAAAGTCCTAAAAGGTTTGCCGTTTGCTGTCGAGACGCAAAAAGTTTGTAATACAAGATTTTATACGAGTATTTCTCATCTACGTTAAGATATGCATTTTTCTCCGATTCAAATACAAAATTATTGATCTTCAAAAGAAGTTGATTTTAATTTGCGCTAATTATGAAAAGAATTGGCCAAAGAAAACTTTTTCCCAATTCATTTGGCCAGCTGCTGCTTTGACTCGCTACGCGTTTCGCATGTTGCAGCAACTTGAAAACAATACTGAATTTCGAATTGCAGAAAGTAGGGCAAACGTTTCTTGGCTTTCTAGCAATCAGTCGCTAATTACTCCTTCCCTTAAGCTTCCGCATAGCACACATTTGTAGCCGATTTTGTTTTCGAAATGTAATTTGGAGCATTTAATAAAGCTCGTCTGCGGCAGAGAAGTTCAACATATGGCAGAGTGCAATTTACCCAACAAGTTAAAGTCATCAACTCATTTTAATTGGCGGTTACACAACGAAACTAGACTAAACTGACATGAGGAGAGCAAAGATAACGACAAGAGGGATACACAGATAGAGCCAGCGACAAAGAGAGAGAGAGGAGCTGATGTCAAGATGGCAAACAAAAGAAAATCCTTGAAACTTTCGCTGCTGTTGTACAGTGAAGAGTTTCGATTTTGGTAAGGTTGTGCAAAAAAGACAGAGAAAACCGCAAAGAAGTGCATACTCGTAGAAGAGCAGAGTGGTAGTGTGGCAGGGTAGGGGACTCAGTGACTACTGGATAGGTGGTACGCAGAGAGCGGGGTACGTCGTAGTAAAGACGAAAAGTTTTGCCTAAATAAATTCAAATTCAAGGCACATAAAGAAGATGTGTGGCCTGGGTAAATGAATGGAGCTTCAAGAAGAGGAGCGGTAGAACGGGGAGCAAAAGTGAATTTCAAAAGTGAAATTTGGCGGAAGTGAGCCGCAAGTGACTGCTGCGTACGAAAAAGTAGGGGACTGGTCGGGATATGCAAAGCACAGTAGGTGTGCAAAAAAAAAGGAACAAGAAAAAAGAAAAAAAGAGAAAAACGTGCGGCGGCGAATAGAAATGCAAGATGGTTGATTGGAAGGCCAGTGGCTCCCAAATTTACAAGTTTAAAGCTTAAGTGAGTTAAAAGCCATAATTACTAAACCACTCCAACGAAATGAGAATAAAAAATAAACTCAAAACTTTATGCAAAGGCAGTGCAAAGTTGTGAAATCCTTTTCTAAGCAAATACAACAGCGTCTTTTGTGCCAGCTATGGATGTCGAAATCAGTTAGTCAACCGAAAATTAACCACCCGAAAGCGGTAAAAATTGCAATTGATTGAAAAATGCAAAACTAAGAAGAAGAAAAAAAAAAACCACCGCTGTTTACTGTGCATGACCAACAAAAGCGCGGCGACAGAGTGCGGGGAATGCAAGTAGAATGGAAAGGATCACAGGCGACAGGATTAAGTATGCTCAGCTCCAAGGCAAACTTTTAGTGCGCGTGCTGGGAGTTAATGTATAGCAAATTAATAAAAACGAACCCACAGAGGGTGTGAGGGGTGGTGAGTTATGCGCAAAAGACGATAGCAAAACGTAAAAAAAAAAGTTAAACGAAGAAACAAATAGTTGGAAATTGAAAAGAAGTGTGTGCAAAACTGACCAAACGGCGGTGGCGACCAAAAACGAAACCGAGCCAAATTTTCAAGTAGCGAGTAAAAGTATGAAAAGGGAAACGCGACGCAATGATGAAAATTGCGGGCATAAAACAAAAACTAGCTGCAGGATAAGGCTAAGAAATGGAGGGGGGGAGGTGGGGACAAAAACAAAGCAAAAAGTAAGACAAATCGCAAAAAAAGTTCAATAAACAAGAATATGGCAAACTTGAGACAAACTATTACAAAAAAACAAAAAAAAAAAAAAAAACCAGCAAAAGTTGCTTAGTGTCGTCGTCATCGTCTACAATGCGCTTTGTCGTTGTTTTTGCTCTGCTTGTTTTTGTATTCACTATTAAGCTACTTTTGTGATTTGTTTTTGTTGCCAGCGATACACTCTCATAGTGGTTCGAGAAGGTAGCTGAGCTCAGCAAAGTTAGTTGGAAGTTTTGAACTTGAAACTGCATTTTTTTTTTCGTTTTTTTTTTTAACTTTATTACTCTACTTTCTTTGACAAATCCCACACCCAACAAACGCACACCCAACAAACGCACACCCAACTAGCGTTCACACACTCGCCTACTACGTGAAAAGCTGCTGGATGTCAGAGAGTTGCCTGATTTCATTATTTATTGTACGCCTAGTGCGTGGAGTGCTGGCAAAAACAAAAAAAAAAACATAAAAAAAAAAATGAATTCAATAGTAGCAACCAGAAGGTAGTCGAAACAGGCGAGAACTCAGCCAAATACGCGTTGGTGAAAGGCGCTTTTCCTTCACTTTGGTCAGCCGTTTTCCACTCAAGGCTTGTCATCGCAGTTTCGCCGAAAGTGATTGGCAAGTTTTGGCAAGAAGTAGCTAAAACAAACAAATCCGACAACTACAAATTCAGTTGATATCGATATTTCGAACTTGCCTTTCACGCTGTGGTGTAGTAACTAGAAATTTCTTTTCACTTATTTCTTGCTCGCCTGTTTTTTTTTTATTAACATCTTTCGCCGCGATAGCAAAGTTTAAAAGCTGACGTCGCCATCAATAAAATCGTCAGTCATCAGTCGACCGAGAGTGGCACATTAGCGAAATGCTCGATGGACGTCAATGAGCACGCGAATCATCATCATCCCGAAAGCGTTATCTTGAGCGTTCTTTGTCGGATGAGTCTTATCTTTCAGCGCACTTTGACAGATCAAAGTTTTAAAAAGTACTAAATACGAAAAAAAAAAAAAATTGCAACATGAAAAATTGCGTAGTCATCAATATGTTCACACATAAGGGCACACACACACACACACACACACACACACACAAATCGGACACCATATTCCTGCCACCCAGTAAACATTTTCAACTGAATCCCTTTGTATTTACCATTTCATTATTTTTAAAATCATCTTGAGACTTCTTAGCGCTACGACCAGCAATGGAGAAGTTTTCTTGATGGACTATGCGAGTCTATCACGAATCTCCAAAAAAATAAAAAATAAATATTTTAAGAATCTTCCAAAGAAAAAGTGAATTCGGCACTCTAACGACAAAATACAATTTTAAGTTTTTCTGGTTGACTTCAGGTAGCTTCAATAAAACGTTCTTCAAGAAGAATCGTGGATTTGAACAAGGCTCTGCCAATTATTTCACGCCAGTAAGCTTGGCTAGAGGATCGTCTGCGAAAAAGGAGCTGTATAAGAGTTCGTACTTTATCATTAATCATAGCGTTGAGTCTAAGATTGTTCTGCCAAAAGCCAAAAGACTCAAAGGACTCAATCGTCTGTAAATTGGTTGCAAGCTTTATTGTAAGCGAGACTGAAAAAGTTTTCAAGGGCAAGTAATTGTAATGGGGGAAACACAGATAGCGCTCAATGAAAATATGAAGAACAGAAATCTTTGAGGAGTATTGAGTCCACGCCTGTTTATGTAAAGACCGTTTGACCATCGCTACCTTGCGTCTAATTCCCCAAAAAGTTAACTGAAGGTTATTTTCTCATTTTCGAATTAATCTATTCATTGCGTATTATGGTGATATAATAATGTATGCAAATAAAGTTTTTGATTTATTAAATTCCCAGCGCTCGAAAATACATCACATTTTTTAAAATTCTTTTTTGTACAGCGACAACTGTTCTACACACAAACACTACTTAAATCGTAGTTTTGGCGAATAGCACAAAATGTTTGCTGTGTTGTTGTAAAGATTTTTCTGTTATCTAACGAATGGGTGTGTGTGTGTGTGTGTGTTTGTGTGATATTTGTGTTTGTGCTGTAATTACAAAGTTTTGCCATAAACAATTTACGGCTCTCCCGGCTGCTGCATTTCGTGCAGATTTCGAGACAACATAAAAATTCGACTTTTACAACTATGAAAGATTGCTACCAACTATTCGCTCCGCAATGTAATTTTGTTATTGATTTATTTCCCCCCAGGAGATTAGTAGACGTGGGTGTCTATTACACGACTTTTTATAGAACAAAGTGCACGCTTAATTGTCTTGTCTGTGTCAAACGAGAAGAGTCGGGCAGGAAAAACCTTGCTCGTTACAAGTTAAATTCTTTTAAAATTGTTTGCAGTAAATACAACTAAATTACTAAGTTGGTTGACAATCCTTGTTAAAATTGTGAAAATAAATAAATTTTTGTCAAACTGCAGCAGGCAAAAAAGGAAATTTTACAGAAATTGAACCATTAAATGACTGCACAGCAACAAGGCTGGTCTTAAGGGGGTCGAACATTTAGAGGCCAGAAAAAAATCGCTTTTTTCAATTTTTATGTTTAGTATAAGAAACATTTATCGCTTAAAGATAATATTTTAGAGCATAGCTGAATGTTTTTTTTTTAATTACAGAACCACTCAAAAATGTTGAAAAATGGCGAAGGAATTCAACGTGTCGCAGCTGATACCGTCCATATTCATAACTTTTGAACCACTTCGAAATCGAAGCTAATATTTTACACATATGTTTTAGATAGTTTTTGAAGAGATAAACCAAAAAAAAATCGATTTTTTTCGATTTAAATGATCTGACCCGTTTAAACAAGACGAGAAGTCTGACCGCGAAGTATAAAGAATTATCAAATTATTACCCTCAATTTGTTGCCTCACCAACGCCTCATCAACAACCACCCCTTTCCAATGGGACCTTGCGATTTATTCTTTTAATTGAGTCAGCATTAAAAAGAAGTTGAAATTAAGAAAGTGGAGATCACAGTAGATAAAAGGAGTTGCTACTCTGCTTATTGTTCTTCAGGCGTTTTAGAATCCCCCACTCAGTCTTTAGTTAGTTTTATCCAAAGAGAGTTGCGCACGGCGATTGGACGAGCGATCGGTGATCTCTTTCAATTGGAGATGAACCCATAGTTTGGTATAACATTGGCGAATGAGATATTTTTATATGTATATACTCTTTGATTCATAGATGGCTTCCTGTATTTTGTGTTGTTGTTGCATTTTTAAGCTTTTTTCTAACGCCATTTTTTTAGCCATATTTTTTTATAACAAACCACTTTTTTTGTCTCTCAATTTAAACCTTACTTGATTGCTTATATTTCAAAATATTTTATATTATTTACACACACATAATTTATTGAATTTATTACAATAGTTTTTCATTATTTACTCCTTATTTATTGAGTTATTCAATTTTTCTTTTTTTTCTGCTTTCGTTTATTTTCAGTTCGATATCTTTTGGAAGGTAAGATTTCATTAGCACACGCAAACACGCAAACACGCATGCATATGTACATACATATAAATACTATATCCAATATGTTTTCATACAAGCAATAATTCGAATATATCCAGTACACAGTACATTTCTACTTGAAAAGGTATTCCCATATTTACATACATAGTTGTCCATTTCCACAAACATGTTGACAAATGGAAAGTTGCTGCTGCGGCTTAGATGGATTTCTCGCTAGCGAATCGTTGACAAACCAACTTTCTAAGCCAACTAAAAGCGAGTCAAATGGAAACCGCCACGCCAACAGAAAAGGGTACTTTGCCACAGAAACTAACCAAACAAACAACTTGAGTTGTATTGTGGTATGTATGGATGTTGGAGCTTGGAGGAAACTTTGCAAAAGTCGAAAGACCTAAAATCTAGCGAAAATCTGTTACAGCGCCAAAGAGCGAAGAAGTCGAAAGGCGAAACGGCATGCGTATTAGGAACTTATCTAACACATGAACACATACACAAGCACACCTTAAGTATACCTTTAGTATATGTGTATGTATGTATGTATGTTTGTACATAGTCCAAAATTGTATGAACCCGAAATTGATGCTTATTCATGGCAACAAAGAAGGCCGCGCCAGGGGACAGCCGACAATGGTAGAAAAAAGTTAGCAAAACTAGGCGGAATATTCCAAAGAAAAAAAAAAATAGCGAAAATGTAGTTCGATACAAGTGGGGAAATGTGTTTCAAAGCAATGAATGGAGGTTTCAACAAACAACAACAACGCCGTGCATTGGCTGTCATGTAAGTGCCGCTGGGAGTGCGGAGGGCGGAGTGCGACATGCAGCGCACAGCCTCGCTCGTAACTCAGCTCTCGTTGTTGTACTCGTAGTTGGCTGCTGCACTACTCCTTACATTCTTGCCAATTTAATGCAGCAGCACTCACTCAACGCTGACGAGGCCAACAAGCCAACAAATCCTGGCGCAGCTTAAGCGCAGCCAATTCTTGCGTTACGAAGCTGTGCGCGCACGTCAACATTTTTTATGCTCCTCCGAAGTGGTGTAGCACATTTGCTTTTTTTACGCTGATTTGCTTGCATTTGCGAATTTGCACCGGCATTTTCGTCTGTATTTTACCGCACATTCTTCGCATCTCTTTATTTCCTATGCGCAAAGCGGTTTAGCCGTAAAAAGTGTCAGATATTGAAAAATGCGTTAAAAAAAAACGAGTCCCTGCAGGGGGAGTTGACGTACGTGGCGTGTACGTGTGTGTGTGGCATGCATCAAGACACTTTGGTGAAGCGCGAGTTTTCGTAGTTACGCTTCGTTTTAGAAGCTTAAAACTTGAGTTGATCGATGCTTTCAATTTTTTTGTTTTTGCTTTACAACTAAGGGAAGTTTTAGATTGGAAAAAAAAAGCAACGCGCATTGTATATGATTGATAAAATTTGCCAATATCATTTCTTGCACTTCAGAAAAACTCGAATTTATTAAAGCTGCTAGGTAAAATTTTTCTTAAATTAAAGCAAAGCTTTGCATTCATTTTGAAACAGATAGAAGTTAAAACTTCCGACTGTTTTTCTTATCCTTTCTTTTAAGTGAAATACAACAATTGCATTGATTTGAGACGAGTGTTAAATATTCTATGAGCGAGTGATATTTTTTTTGGTCATCAGTTTTATTTTGAAAAGTTAGACGTGGCTGATAGAAATTAAAAAAGGTAATTCAAGCTAAGAGCTTACTTTTGGGAATTTCGCTTTGTGTAATACAAAAATATGCGAAATACGTATTTGAGTAATTTTTTAACGCAGAATTTTGTATTTTGGCGTAGAATACGTCTTACCTTACGGTATGGGCACCAATGTCAGGTTTTTATTGTTGTAATCTCTATTTCTTTAATTATAAGGAAACGGCTCGGTTAATTTGTTTTTTTTTTTTTTTTTGTAGTCAAATGAAGATGTTAGCTTTCGTTTGACATACATTTCATGTTGGTTGATATCTTCCTAATATTTAAATTTCTCAAATGAAAATTGTATAAACACATGCACACAAATATGTGTGTGGTGTTTGGTTGAGTGTGTAGTAGTAGTTTGTAGCGTGAATAGACGTTTATTTTATTGCATAATTTTAGGCGGGCAAGTTAAAGTAGAGTAAAGGCAGAGAAAGCGCTGCCAACTACTGCTTATTGGTGGTGATTTTAACACAGAAATCACTTCAAATACTAGATTGGCGAAATTTATGAGCGATACGTTTAATTTGGATTATATTCGAAATGATGCTCCCACAACTATTGATAACACAACCATTGACTTAGTTTTTGCGAGAAATTTAAATGTTAATTTAAAAACATATTTATCCTATTTTTCCTATCATAAGCCTATATTCTCAAAAGTAACTTTCAAATAATCAAATAGATTTGGGTCTGTTATTTATCATTTATCTTTACTATTGATAACTACCATTGACTTCGTTTTTGCGAGAAATTTAATTGATAATTTAAAAACATTTTTATCCTATTTTCCTATCATAAGCTAATGTATATCATCAAAAGTAACTATCAAATAAAGAAATTCATTTGCTTGCATTATTTATCATTATAAATTATCATTATACATATGTTTTCTGTCTTATCGGATGGCGTATTCTAAGTTAAACTTAATGGCCGTGTCTCTGACACAGCCTCCTTCTTTTTTTTTTTTAAATTTTTGTGCTTAGCTGCAATTATCCTTTCTAGTCTGGTTTATTTTGGAAATATTTTGGTGAGCAATTTATTCACGAATGAAAGGAATATTGCTTAACCCTGCTTTGATAACCCAGTTGAAAGTTGCTCAGAAGATAACCATACGTCTGAGAGACGTATCACGGTTTGCTTGGTGTAATTTTATGATACTAACTAATTTAATAAATATTTTTTTACTCACGAGAATTCTTTGAATATTTCCTTATTGTTTAAATGCATTTACATAGGTTGTATTAGTTTTTTATTAAAAAAAAAACAAAGACAATTTCATTCTTTCCATTCGCGTGAGAGAGAGCGAAAAATTTAAAAAGCATACGTCTCGCAGACGTAGGTTATCAAAGCAGGGTTAAGTCACTATATCTTACAAATGAAAAAAATTAGATAGAAACTAAAACTCTTATTCAACCGAAAATTAAAAAAAAAAAAATTATGCGGAGTCTGAAATCGACAAGAACCTGAAAAAGATTGCAATGAAGAGTTTACTTATCAGCTGGCTCGAATTTCGCTGTATTCAAATATCGAAGAAATTTCTGGAAACATTTCGAATGCGCTTAGTCGTTATGAATAAAACCTTGCAGCCTTGATAAACTCTTTGTTTCTACAACGCAAATTCTGGTGGACTTTTCTGCCAAGCGATTGTCGCAATTGCTAGAGGGCAACATCACTAAAATTGTCAGCAAATAATATAGAATATTTTCAATTAACTCTGTTTTGTACATACACATTTTTTTCCATTCACATAAATACATTTACAAGTTTTTCTCTGCTTTAAAATGTCTTTTGTACGAACAATTACTTGCTTGTGCACTCGCATTGCAGTCAATTTAGTTATGTAAATTGCCAAAAAGCTCGGCCATTGTCACTTCTTTTCAATTAAACCACTTAAAATTGGTATCAGCCATTAAAAGACTTTGTTCTTTTTTTTTTGTGACTTTTAACTACAACAAAACTGTGCAACTTGCGTGACCTCCTTCGAAATTGCAATAGTACCAACTGGACCCTACTTAAGTCTCCCATTCTACATTTTAGTCAAAGGTTACATAAAGCAAGAAAGTAAGGGCCGATAAAATTAATTAATCTTATGGCGATGATAATGAGACGCAAAAAAAATTATACAACCCTTTCTTAAAGCGGCTTTGCCAGCAGAAATTATTTAATTTTTTTATTTTTAGGGTGAACTTAGAACTTGAACTCCTTTTTCAAATAACTCGGCCTTCAATTGCTTATCTACAATCATTCGGAATTATGCAGAACGTTGAGAAAGTTTGAATAGGCTAAAAGCCATGTAAACATTAGCAAAAGGCGGCGGTGGTGAGGCAAAAAGAGTTTACTCCAAAGGCCTCTTGGAAAGTCCAGCGTAAAATGTTTATTTTATATAAATATTTTATTAAGTTTCACCATTTAAAAAAAAAACACGAAAAATAATACGAAACGCACGTAAGTGGCAGCGAAAGTATTACAAATGAAATAAAAAAAAAGCGGACAGCAACCGCAGAAACAGAGAAATCCTACAAACTAGCAACAAAGAACTTACGCAAAAAGAAGACAACAACAACAAAAAATAACACAAACATCCTCTTCCTTTATACATACGCAGCTTATTTCCTTTTTGAGGACTTTATCCCCCTGCCACTGTCTCTGTCTGTGTTTGACTTGATTTCATTTATTTTTTTTGCTGCCTGCGTGTTTGCATGCGTCTTCCTTTCTACTTGAGGATATGATAAATGTCTTTGTAAAGCTATGAAATGAATAAATACGTATGTATATCAATATGTGTGTGTGTGTGTGTGTGTGTAACCAAAATGCAAAACAGGACAACGTCCTTAATACAAATAAAAGAAACTTTTTCTACTGATGATACAAGATACGGTAAATGCCCAAAAGCTATAATAAACAAAAGCCAGTGCATCCCGCATCCACACACAAACACACGCACCCACGACAACGCACACCTCTACACCAAACACACACACACACACACACAAACACACACAAACACATGCAACAACACAAGCAAGCCAGCGCTCACTTAATCCCCAAACCAATAATACAAGGTTATGAACAAACAAAAAAAAAAAAAAATATCCAAAATAAAAGAAATTGGGAGGCCTTGTAAAAACATTTTATGTGACAAAAGGAAATTACGAAAAAATGCGCTTACAGCGACAGGAAGTCTAGCGGAAAAGCAAAAGCAAAAACAAGAGACATGGAATTTACTGTTGTTGATACATTTGTCGCGACATGCCTTGACACATCTATGCATATTAAAATGTTATGTTGAAGCGAGGCGGCTTATAAAACAACTTGTACATAGTCTTACATACACACACACACACACATACAATAAATATTTGGGGCAACGAATTTGCATTAAATTTGAGCTGGTAAGCTCCAAAGCAAAATTTATTTCAAGTATTTAAGAAAAATAAATCATTTCTCACGAGCCTATCGAAAGTTCACGCAAAATAGCAAAACACTTTTGTATATTTTATTAGATAGGTGTTGATTTATGTGTGTGTGTGTGTATTTGTAGCAGAATATTCTATTCAAGCAGGAAGACAAAATCGTGGCTTAATGAATTAAGTAATCTTGAACTTGTCCGCTATTGCGTAGATGTCCCATAGTAGGCCAGAAATAATTTGTCGTTTCCCAGTAGTTAACATCAACTCTATGTCCGCCCCCCTTTGTGTGTCTTCATTAATTTCCAACATTAATAAATCTTGTAAGCATTAAAACAACAACAACAACAAATCTTCACACAACAAAAGCCTAAATAGATTTTTACACAAGCTGTGACAAGCAGCGCTCAATTGAAAAAGCAACGCTCATTAAGGAAGCACGCAAAACCACGAGGAGCAGCAAAGCGCTGAGCGTTCGCTATGAGGGTCAGCTGAAAAAAAAAAAAAAAATAAATAAATAAATAAATAAAAAAAAAAAATGGTATCGCTTGTCAAAATGCTTAGCAGAGCTGAGCTTATACGACTAAAGACAACTAACTACATAAGTAGAGTAAAAATAATAACAAAGCGGCAGCCCACAGGATTTGTAAAGAAAAAGAAAACGGCAGAAATTCCATCAGTGAGTGAGCGGGAATGCCACATCAATCTAGGGAATACATATTTTATACGCTTTGTTTAACAAGCGAAGCTCAAGGCGGCGCAGGGACAGTTAGAATGCAGCTAAGCTAAGTCAACAGCAAGCAGCAAAGAGGCTGGACACACAAAAATAAAACACAGAGAATATTAAAAAAAAACAAAAAAAAAAACCGGTGGAATGAAGGAGCAAACGTTGGCAGTGTTGGAGTGCAGAAAAATGTCGTGAACATGTTCGGCGACAACAATTTATTTATGCGCTGCTGCTAATCAGCTTACCAACTAGCCAACAGACGCAGCTCCCAGCCGCTTTCAGAGCACGACGAAGTCTACGTATGTCCCCGCCGCCACCACCACCAGCTCAAGTGCTCATTTGGATTTTCAGCGCATCAACGGCGTTATGCTCCCACTGTTAGCTGCTAGCCCAGAGACAATTAGCTTTGATGTTCCTTTTTGCTTTTCTCATGCAGTAAAATATGTAAGAGTATGTTCATTGTTGTTTTTTTTTTTTTTTTTTGTACTTGTGCGAGCATGCAGAAGATTGACATCTGAGCTAATATGTGATGGCGATTTGCCTGCTTTTATTTGCTTTCTTGGTTGAAGATCTCCACACAAGTTTGTAAGCATTTCAAATGCACCTAAGCTTCGATGGCTTGCTGTCCTTTTTCATTAGTTCATTGCTGTTCGTTTTGTTTTTCTCATTACATTCTGATTTCTTGTCAGCCCATCAGAGCGCAAAAAGCGAATAGTTAAGCTCAGCAGTGCGACTGGTCTTTGTCGTCATAATGAAGCATATCTCTAGGCGTTTTTTCGTGTAGTGCGTATAGGCGCACGAGACGCGTATGAGTTGTAGGAATATGAGCGCTCGCTGACTGGCTTGCGCGGTCGCTACTTCCCTGAGTTGTGAGTGAATGCCACGCAGGCCGCTGCTGAGGGGGAAATAGCTAACGAGCTAAATCCTATTACAGCAACTACACACACACACACACACACACACGCGCCCACACATTCGCACTCACATAAACTTATACAAAGCAGCCTCATAAATACGTGACTCCTTAAGCTATTTTTTTTTGTTTATTTTTTGCTCATTTCTTTGCCCACTCCACGCGCTTACAACGGGCTTTCTGCCCAATCTCGTTATGGTTGTGCGTTGTCGGCAATGCGCCTTAAAATATGCAAATGTGCGCGCTGACAGGAAAACTAGTTTAACCTTACCTTTTACCACTCCGCAAACGTTATCGTATGCCAATTTTGCTTTTATTTTTATTAGCCAAATCTGCGGTTGCAACAACGACTACTAACGTACATTAAATATACACCAACAAATATGTATGCAATGACAACGACTGTTTGTGTGTGTGTGTCACTGTGTGTGTGTGTGTGTTGGTACGATTGTATATGACTTTAAGCTTGTTGCCATTTATAGTTTATCTTTTCGCGCTGTGGCAACTTGTCTGCAGCAGATTTTACGGCTTTAAAATGTTATTGCCATTACTGCGGTTAGTGGTTTTATACATAGTTTCAAATTTTTAACTGCCGGAGGAGGAGTGCCAAATTGCGGCTTGAACATTTGTATTTTTAAAGCATAATTGCATCAATTCAGGTTTAATGGTAAATTTGTTGTTAACATGGTTTTAGTGAATTGTTATCGTTCGCGATGTTTGGCTGTTGGTAAAGGAAAATGGTGGCATTGATCATCAATTTTTATAAGGAAAATCGAAACAAATTTCGATATAACGAGTTAGGAAGAGCTTAAACCTTCAAATGATTAATATAATAATGGAATGAATTGATTGTAGTAATACTAGATTTATGCATTAACTCCCTTTAATACAATTATATTCACATTTTGGAAGCGTTGGTCTCAGGCCTGCGTCAATATTTAATTGCTCAATCTAAATTATTGATATTCCGCACGCACGCATTTCAGTCGAAAATTTGGAATGTTTTTTCAAATAAATCTGCTCAATGATGGCTATCATACTTAATCGTTTCCCATGCAGCAGCATTTAAAGTTGCCCAAATAGGATGTGAAGCGTAAAGCTACTGCTTACACAGTAACAGCAAAAAATTTTTTTTTTTTTTTAACTCCAGTTTATTTATACAATCTATCTTAAAATTAGACATTCAGTATTTCTTAGGGATTATGTTAATACTAATAACAAACGACTTTAAGAGAGATATCCAGTGATATTTCTTCTATTAAAAACAATTCAACATAGAATTTCAGAGGCTTAATGTTACATTAAATTATCAATTATTTTATTATGAGAGACTTTTGTATTCGTATTATGTTTTTGAGGCAGGTCTGCAGGTCTTACTTTGAGTAGTACGACATGCTGAAGGTTTTTATCTCATCCAGTACTGTTGGCATTCGAAGATCATGGTGAATGGTAACATTTGAAACAAACCAAGGGGCATTGGTTATTATACGCAATACTTTCGATTGTAAACGTTGCATGATTTCGATATTTGATTTTGAGGCTGAACCCCAGAGCTGAATCCCATATATCCATACAGGCTTAATAATTGCCTTGTACACCAAGAGTTTGTTTTCTAGTGAGAGTTGGGATTTTTGATTTAGAAGCCAGTAGAGTTCTCTTACTTTTATCCCTAATTGCTTCCTCTTTGCAAATATGTGATTTCGCCATGTTAAGCGACGATCAAGATGAATGCCGAAATATTTGACTTCTTCGGATTGTGGCAGTGGTGTGTTATTTAATAGAACTGTTGGACATGTCTCTTTTCTTAAGGTAAAAGTAATTTGGGTGGATTTTGTTTCATTTGTTTTAATTCTCCATCTGGACAACCAATTTTGAATATCGTTGAGATGGGATTGCAAGTATGACGATGCAACTGAGGGATTTTCGTGCTTAGCTAATATAGCAGTGTCATCAGCAAACGTGACGGTAGTGGTATTTTGTGATAGTGGTAAATGTTTACTGCAGACATTGTGTATAGCACAGGTCCGAGAACGCTACCTTGTGGGACTCCTGATTGTATTGAGTAGAGTTGGGTTTGTTGATCATTTAGCTTGACTATAAAGTGTCTGTTGCTGATAAATGATTTAAGAATATCATAGAACGTGTGTGGTAGATGTTTTTTGAGTTTGTACAGCAACCCTGAGTGCCAAACTTTGTCAAAAGCTTGTGTAATATCAATGAATGCAGCTGTACAGTATTGTTTAGCAAAAATGGAACGTTGTTCTCTCTTGTTTTTTGTCAATTTAAGTGTTATTAATTATTAATTATTAGGGATCAAAAAACAAACAAAAAATCTGTTAGAAAGTAATTCTACCCCTTTTCTTATCAAAGTTCACTGATTTAAATATTTAAATAAAAACATTTTGATATGCCAGAAATATTTATAAAAAAATATTTGTCGACTTACTCCATCAGTTATTTTCCGCAAGGTGAACAAAACATCTTTTTACTAAATCCTTATATCATTTATTTCTCTTTTAGTACAAAAAAAATCTTCTTTTATATTATTTGCTTGGTTTTTGCTTAGCAGTAGAAATATGTATTGCGTGTGAAGAACATTTGACGGTTTCGGAATGACTTATTTATATACATTCTATGTGAAAGGGAAAAGCTTTTCATACACTGTAATTGCAATATTTTTTGACATATCTGTAGTATATTTATGCAGATCTAAATCTGCTCAATTTTGACAGTAAACATAGTGTGGCATAAAAAGGAACGCGAGTGGCTAATTCGTGCATTTATTTTTAATAATTTTCCTAATTTTTTTCAAGCAATTTTTCACTTTCGCCGCTCTTCGTCAATCTCCTCCAACTCCTCCTCCTCCTCCACCTCCTTTCCCTCCTCCATCTTCATATCTGACTGAATCATTTGCGCACATAGCATTATACCAAAACTATACTCGCACGGATCTTCTTCCATATCGTTCGCTGCCTTGCACTCCAACATGCTCTCGTAGCTATCGTCATTTAGTATGCCCCACTTATGCATTGAATCGAGATCAATTTTGCCCTGTTTGTCCAAGAAACCCATTCCATTCAGCAAACAATCCGCATAGCATTTATACTTCTTGTCAATATCTTCTGGACTTGGATCTGCGGGCAAAAGCTCTAATTCCTCTGCGGTAATATTATGTTGGACTTGACAAGCCTCGATGAAGCTCTTCGTTTCCGCTACCGGGGTCTGTGTGGAGAAATGAGTGGCGATTATTAGAAATTACTTTGAAATGAAACATATTTTCATATAATCCATTTCACACTCACCGCATTCACCCCAGCGAGCGATGTAAGCAACAACATGCCGGCCACCAGCAAACCCAGCCAGTTGGAGGCAGGTGAGATCACCATCCGCTTGCCGCTGTCGTACTTCAGCTCTTTTGCAGCTGCGTTTTTACGTTTCACTCCAAATTGATACATCCTCAACAAGTTGAACAGCAAAAAGCAAAAAAAAAAAAAAAACAAAAAAGTTATGTTCCAACTTTTTGCACAAAAATTTTGCAAACAGGTAGATACCGCAAAAAAATGTACTGCAATTGCTACTGCCACTCGATTCGATTTTCCGTTGCACAAAGCGTTTTTCCCCTGCTTGCCGGCTAGCGAAAAATTCTGCACTAATGAAAAACTTTCGAAGCCGCTGCACATTTTTATATGCGAAAAGTTTTGATTCGATATTGTTTTCCCCGCCGTCAGCCCTCGCCGCTCCTCGCTCACGCGCAATTCGATGTGCACTAAAAATGCAAACTCAATAAAGAGAGTGAGTCGGATGAAAATCAAAAGTCGCGTTTGTAAGCGCAATTTCGACACAAACACTTTCGACTCACTTCCGCTCCCGCCACAAAACGCCACAAAACGCCCGTACAATAGGAGCTTCATAATTTAATTACACTGATTCCGGTTGCAGATAAATTCACTGTGTGTGTGTGTGTGGGGTAGTGATTAAAACTTGTGTCGACAACAAAAGCAATAACGCTTCGATTTGCATTGCACTCGAATTAATTGCTATTAAGATTTAAATTACTGCAATTATTTGGAAATCTGTTAAGGGAGTGGCTTTAATGTTTCCAACAGGAAGTGAGCTGTGCTGAATACGAGTATATTTTTTTTTTTTTATCAAAAGAGCACCTTCCTTAATTTAGTGTTGGAACGGTTATGAAAACAAATGACCAAAAGATTTAAAATTAAAAAAAAAAAAAAAAATTAAAAAAGGCTATCTTCAGCTATGACGAAGGCTTCATACCTTTCATGAATGGAAGAATTGTATGGGATTTTAATTATTTTCACTGGTTAAATCAGGGACGGAGCCAGAAAATATTTTGGGTTCATTTATTTTCAACTTTTTACTATATTTTACATATTTTCAGATATTTGATTATAAACCATTATAAACATGGATGTAATAATATTGGGTAAAATGTTGAATGCATTTTTGTAAAGTCATCGTTAGGCTATTATTTATATCATTTGAAACAGTATAATCATAAAACGTCAGCGATTTAAAGTGCTTTATCAATTCTCCTCTTTTTCTTTGTCAAAATATCTAGTATTTGGTCACTTGTAACATCAATGTCTCGATAAATATTTAGCAGCGCATTCTAGTTAACTTTGATGATGGATTTTTCATTGAGAAAAGGTATGTTAAAGGTCGATGGTCTGTTTTGATAAGGAATTTTCTGCCATAAACGTATGGTCTGAAATAAGTAATCGCCCAATGTATTGCTGCTAATTCTTTTTCTATTGTTGATTTATTTACTTCACCTTTAGTGAATGATCTTGAGGCATAGGAAATTGGAAGTTGTTTTCCATCATATTCTTGACTTAGTACTGCTAATCTTTTTGCTTCGTCTGCATTTTTGGGTGTTGGGTATTTTTGAACTGTTTCAAATTTACTAGGGTCTGGTAAAATTACTTTACTGGTACATTTATGTCCAAGATATGTTACTTCTTGATTAAAAAATAAACATTTATCTGGGTGTAACTTAAGGTTATATTTTCTACAAGTGGAAAATACGTCTCGTAAATTTTTCATCATATGGTTTTCGGAACATCCTAATACTACTAAATCATCCATATATTGGAATGCTTGGGATGGTTTGAGACCTGAGAATGCTAGGGTCATCATTCTTTGAAATGAATTAGGGGCTACTTTTAAACCGTATGGTAGTCTTTTAAAGCGATAAGTACCACCGTCTGCTGTAAATGATGTAAAATCTCTAGATTCTGTGCTTAGTTCAATTTGATGAAATCCAGACATTAAGTCTAAACATGAAAAATATTTTGCTCTTCCTAATTGATCGAGAATATCATCAATTCTTGGTAGTGGGAATTTATCTGCTGTTAGTTTTTTATTTATTGATCTAAAGTCAATTACTAATCTCCATCTTTTATCTGTACTACCTGGAAGTGATTTTTTTGGTACTAGTAGTACTGGGCTATTATACTCTGACATTGATGGTTCTATTATATCATCCTTAATAAGTTTAGTAATGTGTTTATTTATTTCTGTTTTATGTGCTTCTGGTATTCTATAGTTTTTTACGTAAACTGGTTCCTCATCTTTCATACGTAGTTTTTGCTTATAAAAATTATTAGTAGTTATGGGCTCTGTTTCTAAGGAAAAAATATCAATATATTCTGAACATAGTGTACTAAGTTGTTGGCTAACGAATGGTGGGAAATTCTTTTTCAATTTCTCTAGTTTTCTGTTATTATTTTCGTTGTTCGTGTAAGTATTTTTCAGAATTATGTAGTCATTTAGGTTTTCTGTTTTTATATCATAATTTTCAATTATTGCGTTTTTATCTGTTGTATTTATTATTTTTACGAATGTTTGATTTTTATTCGCAATTGTATTTGCAAGAAAAATGCCATTATCAAGTTCTTGATGTGGTATTAGAATTTCAGTGTTACTGGTTTTTACATAAACTTGGCGTATAACTTCTCAATCTCCGTAAAGTAGAAAAGAACCGTTCACTCGAAGCCAACGTGACTGGCAACGTGGCACTGATTGGAAAAATTCGGTAAATGTGTTTGTAAAATTTCGGTTTGATAAGTCATTAACTTTTTGAATAGTATACACACTTTTTCGGCAAAAAAACATTCTCTTTATCAACATAATCTTCTTTTAACTCTTTACACTAAGTCCAGCTTTTTTCCAATTATTTTATTTTGAGCCAAACCTCTTACCACACAGCAATTTCTTCAGATTTGCAAATAGAAAATTGTCGCATGCATTTTCGCCATGGTGACAACACGCGTGCACATTCGCGCTTTTTTCGAGTGTAAGCAAACTCCTATCGCGCGGATAGCTTTTTCATATCCAAATATTAGTGTAAAATGTGATGTGGCTTCTCAGTTGAGATGCCAACAACCTCAATCACCTCACGCACTTTCATTATCCGGTCATCAAATATCATTCCATGGATTTTATCGACGACTTTTTGTATAACGACTGTAATAGACGCCAGTTAAGGGCATTATAAATTGGAAGTAGGTCCTCTATAGAACATTATCGGGGCATAGCAAAGCTTTCTGCTATTCCAAAATTATTTGAAGCTATTGTTGTTGACCGTTTAACATATTCCATATCTTCTGCTATTTCTAGCACGCAACATGGGTTCTCTAAAGGTAAATCGACTATTACAAACTTACTTGAGTTTACTACTCATGTATCAAACGGATTTAGAAAAATTATGCATACCGATGTTATATACACCGATTTTAGTAAAGCCCTTGTTAAAAAATAAATCACTCCTTACTTGTCCATAAACTCGATCTTCTTGGCTTTCAACCTAATCTTCTTCGTTGGATATCTTCTTATCTGTACGACAGAACACAACGAGTTCTTTTTAAAAATTCTTCTTCGAGCGTTATTCATGTATCATCAGGGGTTCCACAAGGAAGTCACCTTGGTCCGATTCTGTTCTTACTTTTTATAAACGATATTTGTTCTGTTGTAAAATATTCAAAAATGTTGTTGTATGCGGATGACTTAAAGCTTTTTTAGAACATTTAACACTGGTGATGAAAGGTATTTACTACAAGCGGACTTAAATAGCATGTCTAATTGGTGTGAAGTAAATGGTATGCCACTAAACCTTAAAAAATGTAAAGAAATGTGCTTTTATCGCAGGGCGGTTCAACCAGCTTCTTGTGATATAAGTAACTATAACCTTGAAGAAGTATTTAACATTGTTGATCTAGGTATCACAATGGACTCAAAACTTAACTACAATATTCATATCAATGCTACAATCAACAAAGCTGAGGGTGTTTTTGCGTTTGTAAAGCGAAGGTCAAAAGAATTCAGTAATCCCTTTATTACGAAAGCTCTTTTCACAACATTAGTGAGGCCAATACTAGAATATGGTTCCATCGTTTGGAACTCGCACTATCAAGTTCATTCTGACCGCATAGAGTCAATTCAAAAACAATTTCTGCTTTTTGCTTTAGGAAATTTTCGCTGGGATTCCCAGTATAACCTGCCATCTTATATTAATCGTTTGAAACTTATTAATCTTCCTACGCTTGCAAGTCGCAGAGAAATCTTAGGCATAATATTTTTGTTCAAGTTACTGACAGGTTTGACGTCTAGCCCACCTCTTCTGGCCGAAGTGTAGTGGAACGTTCCTCCCGAATTTCCAGGCATTTCCGGCCTCTTTTTCTGAAACCTTGCAAAAATAATTTCGAATTAAACGAGCCACTCCGTGGTTTATGCCAGGACTTCAACTTTCACTCCGGTTCCTTTGATATTTCCGATTCACTATTTTACATAAAGAATACTATAATTTGTACTCTCAATAGATGGTGGATTACGTACACAATTACGCTATAAAAAAATTTTTACTATCTAAAATAATTTAAATTTAAAATCAGCTGATGTACTTTAATTCTGTAGCTGAATAGTTTTAGAGTCTCGACACCCAACAAACTCCTGCCTTTCATGACTCGGCACTGCATATGCAAAAAATAAAAAAAAATTTAAGTCCGTGCTTCATGCGGATTCGCCCCTCGCGTCGGTTGAAATTTTCTGAGACCACCGATATTTAGAAAGGGGGAAAGTCCATACACCCAGAACACCTTCCCTGTATCCGTCCCTGGCTAATATATTTTTTATTTGTGCGAAATTCCAAGACAAAAGTTGCTTAAATTGTGGTGCTTTCGTGCTAAATAGAATATCTCAACAATCGGTTGTATGGGAGCTATATGTCATATTTATTTGATCTGCTTATATTGAGCTAATGATAACGGACCTTTATGCAAAATTTAAAGGTTTTTGTTGCCTAAAAAAGGTGGCCACTGTGGTCGAGTGGGTAGCGCTGCGTGCGTGGTAGGAGAAGCTCGGCCAAACACTGAGTCAAATAGTTATTACTATTATTATGGAGCAAAATATAACATCTGAACAATCGGCTCTCATATACAATAAAGTCGTCCGATCTGGCCGGTTCGAACAAAGGTATAATAAATTATAAAAAAAGACACCTGACAGTCGAGTTTCATTCAAAAAGCTCAAAACTGAGGAAATAGTTTGCGTTCAAACAGACGGACATGGCTACATTGACTCAGCTCATCATTCTGATCATTTCGGTATACTTTTTGATGGGTCTAACTCTTATCGTTCTGGTACTTACAAACATCGGAGCAAAGTTAATATACCATTTCTATGAAATGTATAAAAATCAGAAGTACGTGTGATGGAAGGAAACATTTAGCAAAAATATCAAAAACTTACTCGGCGTAGTGTCATTGACAATTTATGGTTTTAAATAAGATTTGCAAGTTCTTCAACTATTTTCATTTTATTTATTTGTGCAAATTTTAAATTATAATAAATTAAAGCAAATGCAGCTTTAGAAACAAATGCTTTCGGCTTACTCTTTAAGTTTTAGCGGAAATGGGGAATGTTTTCAATATTATGAGAACAGTTTTTTTATCTCAAGATTTTGGTAAAAAAGTATTAATACTTCTCAATTCAGATAAGATCTCACAACCCACAAATTTCATTAAAAAAAAATTGTGTGAGATTTTCCACATTTTCTCTACCGATAGTTAAAATGGCATTACACAATGTAATATTTTAACAAATTTATCTAAATATCCACCCTTTATAACTCGTTGGCTTCAAAAATGTTATGTTAGCTTTGAAAAAAAAAACAAAAACAAAAACAAAAACTCACCTTATCATCCATCCACTTGCCGTAATTACGCCATTCATACGCTCGTTTGCAGTGGCAAAGGTTAAAATATTGCAGTGCTTTTCAAATTGCATGGAAGTGTGTGTGTGTGTGTGTTTTTTTGTTTCTTCTTCATTCAGCGTTTACCCATTTCTTCCGCTTCCATTGACGCCGCTTGCCACACAAAACGTCAAAGTCAATGGCCAGTCATTAGAGTTGATGTACTACTTGTAGTTGCAACTTGCTACTTGCCACTAGCATTTGTTGCAGTGTCCTGCTGTAATAAGTTTTTTTTTTTTTTTTTTGCATTTTTTTGTTGATGGTATTTACAACTTCAAGTGGGGGTAAACAAGTTCTAATGCTCATAAGCGTACACGCACACACACACATACCGGCGCGCTTTTGGCTTAGTGCGTTGCATGGAGAAAAATATAACGAAAAGTTGCAACTTGCGGCAAACAGCAGTGCAACAGCGCATGCAACTTTTGACTGGTCGCCTTCGTGTCTGTGTCTGTGTCTGTGTGTGTGTGTGTGTGTGTGTGTTTCGGTCGAGGAAGAGGAAGGAAGCGAGTGTTGAGGCTGCTTAGTTTTCATTACGTTTTGCTTTAGTGGCTCGGCAGTTGTTGTTGTTGTTGATGTTGCCAATGCTGCATTTGGTATAGAAGAAGAGCTTGTTAGCAACTGCTTTGCCTCTGACTTGCTAAATATTTTCCGACACTTTCTCGTAGTTGTGTTTGTTTGCATTTATTTTGCTATTTTTTTTTTTTCATTTACGAGTATTTCGCTGCACGCACACAAATGCGTGTGTGTGTGTGTGTCATTGTAAATGACTGGAGTGAGTTAATTATGACATTCTTGTGACCTGGTTTTTCATTAAAATTTTCTGGACGCAGCTGCTGATGCATTCCTCTGCAAGTACGCACACGCATACAAAAATAAATAAACATATGGCTATGTATGTAAATGTGTATGAGTGTACGCTCACTCTACTTTCCTGTTTGCTCACTGCCTGCTCGGTTTTTTGTTTTTGTTGTTGTTCTGGTTTTAGTTGGAAACAAAGTTTCGTGTAATTTTTTTTTTTCGTTTTCCGCATTTTCAAAGAGTCAAAACGTTTCCTCTCAGCCACACGCACACACACACAAAGTTTTGAAATAAAGTGGAGCTACACAGAGTTTTAAATCATTTTTGCAAAAATGGAAAACCATTAGTTTACGCAATGTACTTTTTTTTTGAAGATATTAAGCCTTTAGTTTTTCCTTTTTTAAATTAAAATGCAGCCTATTAAATATTAAATAATGATGACTTTTAAAGAGTTCAAAGAAATAGCAGATATTTGGAAACAATATTTAATTTTACAAAATGCATTTATTTTGTAAAATCATGAGTGCGGAAACCAGATTTCCAAAGGCCTTGACGCTAATCTTGCGCTCCTGAAATAATTCAAATGTTTATACCTTTTTGGCCTGTTCCATACATCGATTCTGACATATTTGGTGAGAATCAAAGTACGTAAAGTTCTTAAACATAAACTTGGGTGCATTTCTAGAATTTTAGAAGCACTGTTGATGCCCTTGAAAGACAAAAAACAACAATATAACTTCCTCTCAAAGGACTTAGTGCTTAGAAGCGCCGTATTTATTTTAAGTTTGAGCAAATTTTTCAGTCGCATTCCCCACTTTCCCAAATCAAACCAAGTCCACTGTGTGTGTTTATGTTCGTTTAGAGGCTTTTTAAATTTTGCTTAACACATCATGTACGAGCATGTTTGTATGTAGCTACGTAATTCTCGTTTAAGAAAATGTCATTTTTGTTTCCGCTTTTCGGTTTGTTAGTTTGGCATTCCAGTTGTCACATCCGCTTCCGCTTTTCTACATTTTATAACAAATACAATGCCAACAAGCTCCCACATCTACTTGTATTTTATATTTACGAACATTTAGCAAGTTGTGGCCGAATGTGTGGCGGTGCATGTCATAACTCGCTGTGTCGCTGCGTTGTCAGATTCTAATCTGAGCTGATTCATATAAAATATTAAATCATAGAAAAAGTTTTCTCCACCAGCGGTGGTGTATCAAAAGATCTACCGTTCGAGTTTTGGTATGAAATTGTGGGTGGCTCCACTTGTGTTGCAACATTGAATTGCACACCAAAGAAAAGAGCGAAAAGCTCGGCCAAACAACGCGCTGTAAGGTTGTAAAGCGCCAAGCAAGCAAATCACAATTTCGCTCTACTCAAAGCGATTATTCTTGAACTGGTTCCTCTTACGAGTAGAGAATTGATTCAAGTTTAAAAGTTATTTTTTTTATTATATAAAATTTTAAATGCGTGTTTTTTTTTTGAAAAATTGTAAACTTTTATTTCGCAGTGGGGAACAATTCTACTATTTTAGAAATTGCTTTCAGTTAATTGAAGCATTTACTAACCACACATTTGTCGCAAAAAAAATCCCCATTGTGGAATGCGCACTTTTTTTAAGGTTGAGAGAATTGTGTTTTATTGTAGTCTGCTCCCCAAGTAGCCTGCTGTTTATACAAGAAATAAAATGTCTTTTTTTTTATTTAAAATATTTTTAATTGCAAATGCAACCTTAAAAAAACGAATTCTAACTAAAACAAAGTGCTTTTCGCATGCACCCGGCTGGAACTAAAATCGATGAAAAATAAGGATATTCAAATGTATAGAAGTAGCACAATTTCACGCATAAATTTCAAACTTCGAATTTTTAAATTAGCAAACACACATCCGCCCACCGTTTTTTGTTTTAAATTATTTTCCACAAAATTTTCCAAATTAATCTCCCATTCCGCACTTAAAACTTTGGCTACAATTTTCGCGTTGGGCCTGTCGAATGCCGTTACCCGAGTGCATCTCGTTTAGAAAACATTTGTACGTTAACTTGTGTGTATGTGTGTGTGTGTGTGTGTGTCTGCGTGATTCCAGCAATTAGTCTCTTAAATGACTCTGTTGAGGAGGACGACAACCACTGATCGTATTGCTAACAACAACAAAGCGCTACAAATCTGTGTTTGCTACTCGGAGAATTTCACAATTTCACACACATCATCGCTGGAAAAGGCAGAAGAAGCAGAAGGAGAAGAAGAAGAAGAAGAAGAGGAAGAGATGGGCGGTGCTGCAAGTCTTAGTACGATTTCAATTTATTGTAAAATTACAAATTTTTACATACGTATGCGCATACAAAACTACGTATGTATGTGTAGTCGAGGTTTGAATAAACGCTAGTTATTGTTGTTTGCACAAACACGAAAATATGTGCAAACCTCTGTTAATATTTATAAATATTTATGCAAGTTTGTGTGCACTTTCTACTCATATAAATTTAAATACAAAATATAAGAGTATGTCTGTATGTGCAGCTGCTGTTTTCTATATCCACAAATGTGCATGTGTGTGTGTGTAAGATTTGATGGTTTGCACATACTCGAACAAATGTGCTTTCTTCTTGGTTGGCTATCAATCGAGATTTCCTCTTGTGGCATCTTGTAGAAATTTGTTTACGTACAACAAATATTAAAACATAAATTTTGCATATTTCCATGCAGTAAAATTGTAAATGTATGTAAAATTTTGGTTAGCAAATATTTTGCTAGTAAAGTTTGCAAATTTTTATTGTAATTTGTGGTGTCTTAATTAAAATTGTGTGTACATGTTTTTTTTTGCTAAAAAACGAAAAAAACAAAATAGAAATTTTATTAAAATGCTTCTGATTTCATTTTTTGCGAAGAACAAGAGCTGTTTGGTAGAACCCTTTCCAACTCGCCCTATTGGTTCAAGAGCACGATTTGCGATGTGAAAAATTGTTTATTGGAATTTTTTGGTATTGTAAATTTTGAGCTTCTACAGAGCTCGGAATTACAATTGCAATATCGATAACAATAACGATAAAACTACCGATATCGATGTATGTAGTGTCACCGCTTAAATTGACAATAACGATAAAACTAACGATACCAGTAAACTGCGTAAAAATAGTTGACCGATAACGAAAATCAATAAATGTAAGGAGAACAAAAAAAAAATAGCAAACGACTAAGAAAATTCAATGGGTATTAAATTAAAACATACTCGTACTATATTGCATAGCTAAGCACACTCTTGAGTTCTTTTTCAGTTGGCAGGAAAGCTGTATTTACAGTGTTGTGCATAGCAAAAGCCTTGACGAAAAAAATTCGAATAAATCAACGCTTACACGTACGTACTTGAAACTTTCACATTGTTAGATTAAAATTGAATGGGTTATAAAATTGCATACTCAAAAAATTGTTAACGCTTTTGAGAAAACAGTTAAAATCTATATACAAATTTGTTAAATTTTTTTTTTAGTTTTCTACAAAGTTTGAAACTTTGATTTTCATGGTTTATGTTAGACAATGAACTGAAATTTATTAAAAATAAATAAATAAATATACGTGGCAAGCTATGTCATTTTGAATGCTGTTGCTTTTGATATGCACAACACTGTACTTATAGCAAGCTCTTTTGTAAAAAAAAAATCCATTTTTTATATTTAAAAATTAAACCTTATTTAATATTTTTTTTTTTTTCATTTCTCTTCTATTTAATGAATTTAAAATATTTGCGCTTGAATAAAATTGCAAAATTTTGTTTTTATTTCACGCGATTCACCGTGCTCTTTGTGCTTGTTTATTTTCCTCATGCGTTTAATTATGTTTTTATAAAATGTATTGACATTAAAAACATACATACATCCAATTCATGCTTCATAAATTACTTGCAAAATAATAGAAAATAGAACAGCATCAAATCGAAATGTGTACAAAAAATGTAGTAAAAATAAATGAAATAAAAAGAAAACACCCGCTGAACTGGCTGATTTGGTGATTGCTCGCTACGCGCCACAGTGGCTCAGTGAGATTGCAACGCTGCAGGAAGTTCAGCGCCATCGTCTAAATTGCATTGCAGCTAACACAGCTGGTGGCGGCCATTGCTCTCGCTTTGCAAATTCCCCAATGCAAATTGCACAGCCTCACCCCCTTTTGCGCCGCCTAGACAAGTACCAACTAATTCACTGTGTAGCAGAGATTGTGCCGTTTAAGAGCCACTGTAGCGAGAATATTCGTTGAATGAACTCGAATCGGCGCAATTCGCACAGCAGTTTCTTTTGAAAATGGGCAACAAAACAACAAAATAAAAATATAAAAAAAAGAAAAACAAAAACATTTGTAGGTACTTGTGTTGCGAGTATGTATGCATGTGTGTGTGTGTGTTTGTGTTGCAGTAACGGTCGATACAACAGTGGCAACAAGAAAACATACAACGAATGAAAACGAGCGTAATAATAAGCGAAATTGTCAACCGCATAGTGGAGTAACTAGAAAACGAGGATCACGAAATCAGTGGCAAGAGCGAAGGGGCAATGGAAATTGCTATGGGAGCGCACACAAAGGGATGATGTCTTCATAGCCAGCTGCTACCAAGATTCGTTTTGGGAATAAGCTGCGCGAAAAAAAAAATATACTACTCGTACTAAGCCACAGCAACGGTTTGGTGTGAGAGAGAGAGATAGAGCGAGACAGAAAAGCTGGTTAGCTATCGACCGCGGAAGAAGAAGCGCATTGCAATTGGCAGCAATGGGAAATGAGTTTTTGCAATTGGCTTAAGTTATTTAAAATTAAACACTAGAAACACACACACACACACACACATACACTGAAGTACAAATGAACGAATTGAAGAATGCTTGGCAAGGCAAACGAAATTAAAATTGTGGCAATGCCAGTGTACGTGTGTGTGTGTGTAAATGGAAGGCAAAAGGGAATTGTACTCGGCAAATGTTATTTCAGCGCACGCTGTGATTAAACGACACACATAAATATGCAACAAGACGATGAATAAACAAAGGCGCAAATCTTTTTTTTTTTTTTTTTAGTGTCAGTGTAAGTTTCTTTGTACGACTTTATTGACAGAAGTGGCACGAACGATGTCCGGAATTGGAGCATACAATGAAATACGACGAAACTGGCATTAAAAGCAAAACTAAAATACAAAGCGCTTACCAAGAAAGGATACATTAATGTAGAAACTTTCCCGGTGAATCTAAAATAATCGAAGTAAGCTTGCTGAATACTAAATCCAGTTGAATAACATTGCTCTGAGGTACTATTTCTGCCAAAACTGTACTAAATGAAGATACTAATTTTTAACTGAAGACTGTAAATATTCCTCTAGTGGCAGTCACTTCAGCTTGCCGTTCTATGCTGCAATTAAAAACTTTGCGTACTTTAAGTACATTGTATTTTTAAACAGGCGCACTAAAAAAAAGTTTACATTATATTAGCTCTCCGCAGGGCTTTTGTTAAATGTCCAAAGAAAAAAGCGAAAAAGTACACATTTTTTTCGGCGATTTGTCAGTCCAATTGTCGCTCTCGCGCCATTTTAGTTTTGTCAGAAGATTACAAATGCTCAACCACATCATTTGCAACTCCACACCATTTCTGAAATTTCAAGTACTCGCGTGTGTGTGTGTGCGGCACCGAGAAAAACGTCACAGTCACGTACTTACACACACACACACACACACATTCACACAAACACATAATGAGAAGAAGCAGAGCACGTAGAAAACGTCGTCGCAACAGTGACAAAGTAGAGTAAAAAAAAACATATAAAAATTGCATTGCACTTGTTGCTGGGCAAGCGGTGTAGGGAAGCAGAGGCCGATTTAGAAAAAAAAAAAAAAAGTCGCTAGCAGCCAAACACTGCGGTCATTTTGCAGAAAAATTTTGTATTCCTACACTTTTGTTCTGCTTTGCTTTTGCATAACGCTATTTTATTTTATGCATTTTTGAGTATTTTTCTTGCGCCTTCCTGACTCAATGCAATTTTTGTCAACTCATGTTGGGCAGCATGTTGAAGTTAGTAGGGCGGAAAGGATAAAGCAAGTCAAAAAAGCGCACAGCACCAGCGAAAGGGAAATGGAGAGGAGCTTGCGATGCGGCGGCTATGTTGAGCGATTATGAAGCGCACGGGAAATGAGAGCCGACAGCGGAAGCGACGAGCGCCAGAGGTTGATAGGATGGGGAGGCCGCCAACGAGGAGTAGGGCAGGTGTAGAGCGCGTGAATGAGACATGGCGATTTGAACTTTTGAACTTTTTAGCGCATTCAACTGAGACGCGCATGAAAAATTTGTTCCCAATGCATGCAAGAAGCGCAAGCACAGATGGCAGATTTAAAGTGAACCAGAAAAACAAAAAAAAATTTTTTTATAAAAATGAGAAGAAGCAAATAAAAGTAAGAACGAAGTAAATCAAAAATGAAAAATGCAAAAGTTTACTGAGTTTGAATAACAAAAATGAGCTTAACGAATAGCTATGTGAAAGCGCCTCAAAGCATGCAACGAACGAGAAGTGAGTAGCGAGCGAAATTATGAGTTTGTTGACCGCGTAAGCGCATTTAATCGCTTCTTCGCATTGCCCCCGAGCAACTTTTGTGCTTTCGTCACAGCAATTTCTTTTGCTGCCGCTTCAACTGCTTCCTGCTTAGCCACCGACACGCCAACACTTCATAAATTTTTGCTGCTTCCTCCTACTACTTCGACTGCTATTTGCCACGCGACTATGTGTGTGTGTGTGTTTTTGGTAGGGGAGAGAAAGGGAAGGGGTGAATTCGTATGCTCAGTATTCATTGCCTGACATGTTCGCTGGTGGTTTAAGTGAATTCGCGCTTGTTAAGTGGCCACTATTTGTGCGAGGTGCGCCTGCTTCTTTGCCTCAACGCCTAAATGTATGCTACACACAGCAGCATTGTTGCTTCGCATTGTTGTGCCAACTGCGCACTGCTGCATGCATAGCCCATTCGACGACGGGCACTTAGTCGTGCCATTTGTGTGCCACCATGCAATCACAAGCACTTAATAGGTCAGTTACGAACAAGAAACTTAATTAAAAATGTTCATTGTTATTGACTCGCTTACAAACATTTATTCACATGCGCGCTTCGAATAGTCCACCACTCGCTTATACACATACATACATACAAATGTTTATAAAAATCTTCACTCACCCATACTGACACAGTGTGTACATGCGCTTGCAGTTATTAATGCCCAGCCCGAGCTGTGGTCAACGCTACTCGACAGCTGGCCACAACTGGCACGTAGCCGCAGTCAGCTTGCCCACATTTGCCACTTCTTCACTCCTCTACTTTTTCTCTTCTCCTATAACTGCTTTCTGTTTTCCGACGGCCCACACTTTCAAAGGCCAATTGAAGATTTTTAATTAAATGCCAAGTGTTGCCGGTTTAAAGTAATATCCACTCAGTTTTGCTATAACCACACGAACGTGCGAGTGAATTTATGTGTGTATTTGTATGTACATAAGTGCATTTAAAGTAAAGTTAAAGAATCTCGGCAGAACGATTGTTGTAAATTATTTTATCATCTGATAATTGATACTTGAACTTTTTTGCTTTTTCATGTTTCTAAAATGGAGTAGAGTTTTTGGCATGAAATCGCAGTTTCGTGAAATGAATTACTGCATACTTTTAGGCATAACTTGTAATGAAAAACTAGCTCGAAATTGAAGTATGGCCCGCCCGAAATAGGGAGTTCAAAATGAATGTGAAAAGTTTGACCTTTTGTTTTTTTTTTTTAAAACTGGCTGTCTCGTTTAAGCGCAAGTTAGTACCAAATTTTAACCAAATAATTATTCTCTTTCTTGCCCAAGTTTTTTCTACAGGGTGCTCGAATATGTATGTATGTGAGTGGAGTAAAGCATGAGTAATTTATCTTGCCATTTTTAACAGTTCTGCGAGTATTTAGTGCCCGAGGGGCAGATACTAAATAGGCCCTTTAGATACATTCATTTTAAGTAGCAGAAGTGGCCAAGTGGACAAGTGTGTGTGAGTGTGCTCTAACGTAAATGAGGCAGTGCAAATTTAAAATTTATCTTCGACACACACATACACACAAACACCTCGTACATTCATACATAATTGTGTATAGGAGTTAATTGGACATGTAATTAGTTGAAGCAAATGAGTGCATGCAATTTATAACTGCGAAAATTTACTACAAACTTACATTTTTATGAAAACATACACATATTTAATTCAGAATGCGTTGAATTCTTCAATGTGACGAGTCTATTTCTAATTTATACATAAAATAAACAGAATAGCCAACAATTACTATAAGGCAGTAATAACACAGTACAACACATGATTTGCCAACTCAATTCTGAGAACTGTATGTGAAATTAGACCCAAAAAGAATAAATTTGTCTTCTTACCTGCCAAAATATTTGTAATATCGATTTGAAGTTAGTACTATCGTATAGGGGAATTTATCACGTTTTAGGCCCTCTTGATTGACATACCTCGACTGCCACTAGCCCGATTTAGTTGAAATAAATTTTAAAAAATTTAGAATTACAATTCCCTTAATCTGTTCATATATTGTTTTCATATACAAGCAATAGTTTCCAAGTTAAAAATAAGCGCATGAAGAAAAAAATTTTTTTTTTATTTTTTTTTTTTTTAAATTCATCAAAAATACAAAACAAAAATAGGTTTCAAGTCTAGTTACTTTTTCGCAAAGTCACATAACCTATGAGCAAAATGAGACAAAGATCATGAAAATCGATGAACGCGTTTCGCTTTTTTTTGCAATTGAGTATGTTGAGAATGTTGTGCATATGTCGAGCTAATTTTTGAAATTCATACCTTTACTCTTTTTGGGTCTAATTTCACATACAGTTCTCAGAATTGAGTTGGCAATCAATGAACTGAAAAATGTTGTACTGTGTAATTTTGGGTCTTAAAGAAAGTGTAGCTCAACTCTTGTATTAAATTTGATTTTAATTTTAATTTCTTACTTAATTTATTGCTTTTACAACGCCAGTTTATGGAAGTTTTTTTTGTGAAAAAACAACAACAGTATTTTAATGGCAGCAATTATAGTACTATTTCGGAAATCACCACATTTCCTCATCAGACTTCTTTTTATTAAATTAATTAAATTTATTTTTCATAACTACTTCTCCCAGACTTTGAACCCGGGAGCTCGGAGTTGCAGAGCCAATACGCTACATATTGTGCTAAGCTAGCCGAGTTGGCTGTTGTGTTTATTTCATCTTGCTTAAACAAACCAACTACAAACAAGAGCAACTGATCTGCCGCTATTTAACTTGTTTGTGTGGTTGTTGTTTGTGTTTTTTATTTGCAAATTCTGTATTCAACTATTTTCACTTGATATTAGAATGCATTTAAGGCGTGCTCAGCCCTGCATATAAATGTTTGTTTATTTTTCTGTTGGCCTAGTACATAAATGTTAATTTTACAATTTTTATTGAGCTCAAGGTCAGTTTATGGAAGATTTTTTTTGTGAAATTTATTGCTGATAAAAATCAACTTTTAATTCGGAAAGACTCCGATTTAAAACCATGGCTATGTAGATTTTGGTTCAAAAATTAAAGACCGCAGGACATACCAGAGGTTCCACGAAAATAGCGTAACAAATTGGTGCTTCCAACGCTAATTGGGCCCTTGTCACTCCAGGACTAGGCAACGCTTCAACCAACCAATGTAAATTTTGTCACTGAACGAAGGACATAGACTTTTCATTCCGATTTTTCCTTTTGATAAAATGTTCAGTTCTCTATGCTTAAAATCAGGTCTCCGAGGCTCCCTAGACAAATCCTTTCTCGGCTCCGGGTAGTGCGGTTTCCTCTCTGAAAATAAGAGATCGGTGGCATGTGTTGATTTACATCTTTTCTCGTGCAACGCCTTCTATGGCCTGAGGCACCTATATTCATTCATAGATGCAGTTAAATTCTCTATCAAGCTTAAGGAGTAGAAATATAAAATAGCATTAAAAAAATTTCAAATCAATAATTTCGTCTTCAATCTGTAATAGAAAAATCTCACTTCGACTTTACTTTATTCGAATAACTTAAGTCAAAAGAAACTGAAAAAGAAGACTAATTTTTACTAAGTCTCTGCAATGTGCCTATCTTTTTTATTTACTACTAATATTGAGCTACAGGCCACGATCTTTAATTAAAAAAATATATTAAAAAATAACACAAAGGGCTCGGCCAACTCGGTACGAAGAGTAAAATTTTCAATTTCGATTCTAGAGAAATGCACAAAAACAAACATGCAGATATTATTTTAGATAAAAAAAACTTCTTCTGTTCTTTTCTTTTTTAATACAAACACATTTAGTTGTATGTGTGCGTTTCTTTGCGTCCACTTTGCTATCAAACAAAAGCTTATTGTCCGTTGCTAATTTGAAAGCTGCAACGAATGGAAATTTCATTGTGGCTTTGTTGGTGTTGGTGTTAATCTATGTACATAAGTGGGCTGTGGAGTCGGTTCGGTCTACCATGTCAATCAAAATCCAGTGACTTTACGATTTCACTACGGCAACTAAATGAAATTATGAATGCTTGGACGCTTTTCTTTCAACCAATTCGTCATGCGGAAAATTTTAGTAGTTGCCGCGCGTGTGTGTGTGTGATATCGAAATATGTTGTTGAAACGAAACGCTTGCAGCTGTATTTCTCAGCTTGTGCAATAATTTACAATACACTAGGCAACGGTTTTTTTTATCGCAGCAGCTGCAGATTTCTTCAATTTGTGAAAAGCCTTTGAAGATTTGCCAAAGTTTCAATTAATTTCATTTCTTTCATTTGTGTGACTTTGTTATCATTTTATTCAGATTGAGAAATTTTGTACGCCTTTTTCTTTATGAAACGCACACACACCTGTTTAAAGATGTCTGCAGCAATTTGATGAATAAACTGATAATGTTTAAATGCATGGTAACTTCTCAATTGGTTTCAAAGCAACTATGTGAATTTCTTGGAAGCCAATTTCCTTTGATTTTATAGAAATATTTGATGATAATCAAGGTTCGAGCAGCATAATATTTCGAAATAAAAGATTCCTTAAATAAAGTCTCGATTCAGAAGTTTAAAATTTAAATGCAGTAACTGACTTTTATTTTCAATATTTATTGGGGCTCAAATGCTCTGAGAGAATCAATTTAGGTAAACTGCTTATTTTTTTTGTATAGTTTAACGACCCGGTCTAATGTAGCATATTTTCTTAGTTACCCTGCAAGTCAATTATTGAATTTTGTGGCTTAATTACTGCGCAGAGCTTTGATATTAGGGGAGGGAATTTGGCCAAAGTTCAGACAACTTTTTTCAGCTTAAGACAAGCAACCTCTCTCTCGCACCTTGAATTTTTACTTTTTCCCGAAATATTCACCTCCTCACTGCGTTCTTGGTTTTTACTGCTGGTAGTTATTGTGACACACATATTTAATCTCCTTGCAGCAGTGTTCCGGTGCATCGAAAGTTGTGGCGAAAATCTTAAAAACTTGCAACGCACACACGCCGCATCGCATACTTATAGGCGTGCGAACTTACCGACGTAAGCGTGTGCATGTTTGTTTGTTTTCAAAGCTTATTTGCAACGACAACAAAACTATTTTGCACTAGATACACATACAAGTTATAGTGTAGAAGCATTCATCAGCTTGTTTTGACTTGTATTTGCTTGTGTGTTTGAAGTGTTTGTACTCATTTACACCTTCAGCTATGTCTCTATGTTCGAGCTACAGTCGCTCTTTCTTAGGTTTCGCCAGCATAATATCACACATTGTACTTGTATACAAACAGACACACACACACACAAACATTTTTCATATGGCTCACTTGAGCACAAGAAGCACTTGAAAATTTCGAGCTTGGAAATCCGAAAAATGGAATTAAACAGCAAAAGATGAAGGAAATGTACACTTGAGCTTCTGCAGTTGAACGAGCTGGCATGTGTGTGTATGTGTGTGTGTGTTTGTGTGTGAGTATGTGAAGAAGTTTCAATGAACGAGTGACTGCCATCTTCTTAGACACCCACCAAAGGCACTTATCGGCACTCCGACACTTGCCGAGGATATTCACACCGGATAACAGCGTGCGATAGCGTCATGCCAGAGTATTTTTTTTTTTTTTTTTTTTTTTTTTTTACGGACGTTGGGATAGCGCGCTATCCATCAAGAGGCCCGTATGAATCTCTGGTGAAGCCACCTCCCCGGGACTACTCACGCATTTCATCAGGGAGGGGCTATGGCATAAATATGCCTGACTTCCATGACGCCGTTTCCATAGTCCCCCATCCACGTAAGGTGATTAGGGGTTCAGGAGCGTTCTACTACGACTTCACCTGTGAAAGATACAAGCAAATAAAAGATTAAACATATTCAGGACTAACTTAATCGCGTTGCTAAACGACGGCGTTGTTCGCGTATTCTGAGCTCAGTCATTATCTCTTTACAGATGTTTTTAACTGTATTCCAAACTGCTTTATCATTAATCATATAGGATATCAGATTTTCTGGCCTTGGATCTACCTTCATAATGATTCTTAATTTCTCCCGCTCAAATGAAAACGAAGGACAAGAAAACAGTATGTGTTCTGCGTTCTCCGCCACAGTCTCACACGAGGCACAAACCATTGTATTATCATGACCATATTTACATAAGTATTCTCTGAAACAACCGTGCCCACTTAGCACCTGGGTCATATAAAAGTCTATTTCGCCATGCGATCTGCCTAGCCAAGCCTCGATACTCGGGATGAGTCGGAAAGTCCAGCGTCCCTTTGTCGACGTGGCCCAGCGTTGTTGCCATTGGGTTAGGCTTTTATGGCGTTCGGCCGCTGTCTCTTGTACTGAGAGGGCTGTGCCTTTATCTCGGGCCGTCTGATAGGTTCGCTGGATTTCGTTAGCCAGCAGATCGGCAGGCATTATGCCAGCAATTACACAGGCCACCTCATATGAAACAGTGCGGAAAGCGCTACAAACGCGTAGTGCACTAAGTCGAAATATGGAATTCACATTTTTTGCATATGACGTATGCTGAAGCGCGTGGCCCCATACAGGGGCCGCGTACATAACCACTGATTGTGTGACCTTAGTTAGCATCTTCCTGCGATTTTGACCAGGTCCACCTATATTTGCCATTAATCTAGCTAGAGAACTATGGACTGTTGCGGCTTTTTGTGTCACAGTTTCTATATGTAGTTTAAATGACAGCCTGGCATCTATCATAACACCTAAATACCGTACTGCAGGCATAGTTTCGAATACATACCCATTGATGTCTAGACGTGTAGTTTCCTTTTTCTTTCTGCTTGTTATAAGCACCCCTTCGGTTTTGTGAGCTGCCAATTGGAGCCCTTTGGTCTTGAGCCAGTCATCGATTAATATAGCCGTGTCTTTCGTAGCCAATTGAATTTTTTCTATGTCTTTCGCTACAATGATAACCGCAATATCATCTGCGTATCCGATTACCTTCACTCCTTTTGGAACAGGTAGACGCAGGACTCCATCGTAAGCAATAATCCACAAAACTGGCCCGAGAACTGAGCCTTGGGGAACTCCTCTGCTGACGTCATATCTATTTCTACCTAGATCAGTATTATAAAACAGAACTCTATCAGTAAGATAGCTATCTACTATATTTATAAGATAAGGTGGAGTATTTATTGCCTTTAATGCATTAATAATGTGCGACCATTTTAATGAGTTAAACGCGTTTTTTATGTCTAAGGTTACTACTGCGCAGTATTCTTTCGAACCGTACTTCCAGCGCTTGCCTGATATTGCTTCTTCCGCTATTTCAGTGACGCGACAAATAGCATCGACTGTGGATCTTCCCTTTCGAAACCCGTACTGGGCTTCCGACAAACATTGATAGGTGTCAATGTGTTTCAATAAGCGATCGCAAATTACACGTTCCAGCAATTTGCCTAAAGAATCTATCATACAAAGCGGTCTGTAAGAACCTGGATCACCTGGAGGCTTGTTGGGCTTTGGAAGCAACACTAACTTCTGCTTTTTCCACCTCCTCGGGAAAACGCCATTTTGCAGGCATATATTAACGACATGTGAGAAGGCCATAGGGGAATCAGCTACTGCCGCTCTGATGGCAATGTTCGGTATACCATCGGGTCCCGGAGCCTTGCCGTTTTTTAGCCGTTCAGCTGCAGCTAGAATTTCATCCTGTATAACAGGTGGACAAATTGTCAATGTATTGTTATTCACAGGCCTCATTTGGGGGCTATCTTTGGGAAAAAGCGTTTCGACTATTTGCTTGAGCAGAGTGGGACATGTTGGCATCTGCTTTTGGCTACTTTTAAACTTTTTCATAACAATTTTATAGGCGCCACCCCAAGGGTACTCGTCAATCTCACTACAAAGCTCTTTGAAACAAGATTTTTTGCTTGCCTTTATTGCATTTTTTAATTGTTTACGCAAGCATTTAAATTCATCTCTCAGAATATCAGATCTGTTTCTTTGGTATTTTCTTCTGGCTTTGTTGCATTCAGACCGCAAGTCTGCGATTTCAGCATTCCACCAATAAACAGGGTTGCGGCTATTTTTGCGCACTTTTCTATTCATAGATGCATCACAAGCCCCAGCTAATACTTTATAAAGTTCATCGGATAGACTTTCTGCATTGGCCTGCATTTGTGTTACGCTTTTCATACCATCCAGTACCAACTTAAACATATCGGGATCAAATGAATTAGTGCACCAGGCCTTTGCGTCGTTCTTCACATATCCACGAGCCCTACTTCTCATGTAATTAACATCGATTATTACAGCCAAGTGATCGCTATGTGTGTAAATATCGCTTAATTGCCAGGAAACTTTTGCCATCATTGATTCACTACAGAAAGCAATATCGATAATGGAACCTCTTCCATTTTTTTCGAAAGTATTTTTGTTTCCTCTATTCAAGAGAAGCAAGTCTAATGGTGCAAAGGCTTTAAGAAGAGCGCGTCCTCGCTGATTTGTCCTGCTGCTGCCCCATTCTAGAGCCCACGCATTAAAATCTCCGGCTATTATTTTGGGAGAGCACAAAACCGCATCTTCAACGAGTCTATCCAGCAGAAGTTCAAATTCTTGCTGGCTAAGACTAGGGGGTGCATAACAGCTGTATATATAAGTACCGTCAATTTTGGTCCTTACAAAGAACTCATGGCTGTAAGGCTTTTCGGTAATGCATTTTTGCCCACATACCCATATTGCTGCTTTGCCTTTGTTATCAGGAATCCAAGTTCCTTTCTCAGACTTCTTATACTGCTCGCTCAAAATGGCAATGTCAATTTTTTCTTCGATTATTGTTTGATCCAATAGCTGCTGAGCAGCTTCACAGTGATTCAAATTCAGCTGCAGTATCTTCATATTTTTGATTTAGATTTTTGTATGGCGCGTTGGAAAAAGGGGCACAGTTTGCTCCCAGCAATATGGTTTTTTTCCGCCTGATTGCTAGCTTTACAAAGAATGCATAGTGCCGTCTTGTTGCATTGTTTAGCGTTATGACCTTTTTCTCCGCACTTAAAACAGCAGCCACTGCGGTCTTCATTTGTACAAGCCTTTGCTTGATGACCAAACTCCAAGCATCTGTAGCATCTTGTCAGAATACTTTTTTCCCGAATGCGACACACCGACCATCCAATCTTAAGTTTTTTGGCTGCAATGATTTTCTGTGCTACGAGCTGAGGTAAGCCAAGCAGCGCTATTTGGGTCCCTGGATAACCTTTTCTGATCGTTTTAATCCAGTTTAGCTCAAAGTTTTGGTTTAAAACTTTTGCCTCTGATATGGCTACAACTATATCTTCTTTAGTTGTGATCTCATCGAGATCATGTATCTCTATATAGGTCTGCTTAGATAGAGCTGTAATTTCGGCTTCATTACCTAAGAGACTTTGTACACCGTTTTTGAAAAGTTCTGTTTTTTCCTCATGCACATGGTTGAGCTCGAGAAGTATTTCTCCTTTCTGGGTCTTGCGTACTCTTTTGACCTGTTCACCCATTTTGCTTAAATTAGCGCTGGTTTTCACCGATTTAAGCATATCGCTATATGACATGTCACCTGTCTTCTTAATGACAATGGCATTTGGTTTAACCAGCAAAGTGTTCGGTTTAGGCTTAATGATCTTCTTAGCTCTTGTTTGTACTATCCATTCGCCTTCAGGGTCTTTATTTGATCTAGTCAGAGCCTCCCTATAAGACAGCGTTTTTTGCCCTGTGCCATCTTTTGAGATTTCCGCCTTACTGGACCGTTTCGGCGGGTTCGTTTCGTTTGTCATGGAGTCTTCTATGCCTCTTTTTGACGTAAGATTCGCTTTTTTGAAAGGAGGCGAGGTTTGCGTGCATTTACAGCTTTGCGACCTCTCCTTTACTTCACCTACGACTCTCGAAATTTTTAATTCTTCGTAAATTTCCACAATCTCATCAACCAAATCCCGAATCGGCTGATGAATGGAGCGCCTTGGCGGCGCCATTAAGTCGACAAGACTGCTCAATTTATTGCCTAAAAGCAGCAGCACGTTCAATTTTTCTTCCTTTGCCAGATTTGGGCCCTGGCTAGTGGCCAGCCTTACGTTATCAAGGTCCGGCGGAGACGATCGGGCTCGCACTACCGACGGACTATCAGACGCTACAATATTTCGCTCCGCCATATTTATATTCGCGGACGGTGACCTCTGAATTTTGCCACTTGCTCTAAAAGGATCAGGCAAATTCACGTTTTCCCCCATATCTATTATTTTTTGCCCTCCTTGGTGCGTTGACATCACCCAAAGGAGGCAGCTTTTACGTACCCGTCTGCAGGAAGTGTTAAAAGCTTTGCTAACCGGAAGTCTTCAAACCGAAAGCTTTTAAGCTGAGCTTTTACAGAAACTTTCAAGCTTGAGTCAATGAGCTTCTATGCTTAAAGCTTTCAGCAGCTATGTTCTCTTATAAAGCTATCAGCTTTATTCCAATGTCAAAATCAGCTGTTTACCTGGCGCCAAAAATGAACTTGGAGTTCTTGCCAAAGTAAGCAGCCGATTTGTTTTTGTGTTTTCTCTATTCAGAAGAAAACTTTTAAAACTAATAAAAACATACCTGATTGGTGGTCTACTATACAAACCACTTCCTTCGGATATAGACGAGTCTCAGGTCCTCACTCACACAATTTTCTTTTTGTTTTTAAACACTTTTTCACCACAAACTTAAAGTTTTCACTAGCGCAAAAATTTCACGTCTGCACTGCACAAAAATATATGTATACATACCGTTCATGCCAGAGTATGTGTGTACGTGTGTGTGTGTGTGTGTGTGTGTGTGTGTGTGTGTGCATGTGTTTTGAAATGAAAACGCTGCCAAAACCACTTGAATATACAGCAACACAAGAGCGCATGGATGTGTCTGTCTGTACAATAACAACAAAATCATTTTCGGTTTTAAAATTAAATTCCGAAATTTCAAGTACGTTCATATTTACACAACCCGTTTCATAATTATAACCGCATCACATTCATTATAATTTAATTTATTAACTTTTTATTTATGTTTTTCGCAAGATTCAAAAGTTACTCTAACAAAGCTATATTTTTTTTTTTACCTTTCATAGTGTTGTTGGTTTATGAATTAAAAAAAATATAAAAATTATCGCGCGGTTATTAGATTATAATTTTGGGACGGTGTGCATACCTGCCCTTCAATGTATGCGTGCGCCTATGTCTGCTGCCAAAATCAGTCGCATCGTTCCGCCCCAACACACACGCCGTTCACTTGTAATATTCTTGTAGCAACATTGGACAAACTCATAAATTTTGGTTTGTCGCTTACATAACCTTAAGCGCCTCTTTGTTTACAACATCACTTTGAAGATTTATTTTCGTTATTGTCATTAGTAGTCCAGTTTTATTCTCTACGCCCAAATGTATGCTACACTCCTTGTTTCACTAAAATGTGGAAATGCTAAATCTCGAATACATAAATATACATATATCAGCGGTTATTAATTTGCTTTAAATATTGTGTCAAAATAAATTTGATCGCATTATAAGCAGCTCAGAGTAGCTGGAGCGAGTGAATAACAGCAGCGGATTATGTTTGTTGAGTTGAAAGTGACGGTGAAATGACAATCTGAATGTGCAATATTAGTTAACAAAGTAGCAAATAAGCAGTACTTATACAATGGAATTAGGTATTGTAGAAATTGAATGATATGAAGTGAGTCTTACAACAATTTGAGCGCGCTGTGAAATGAATATTATTCATTCTGGCACTCTATGTTTTCGATTGGGTCCGTTTGTGCCTTCCTGAAGTACCCACACACACATTTACGGACAACTATAAACCAACGACCAATTCACACACTCACAAAATATTTTTTCATATATTTGCAAAGCTTTATGAATACACATTTTTTAATTTATTTAAACTCATTTCAAAAAGGGTCTTCATATACATTTTGTAGGGGTTTTAAGGGAAAAATAAGATGGAAATATGATTCAGCAATATTTTGTGTATTAATATATCTGCGTTCAAGCAATTTGAATTTTTAAAAATAAAAATTAATAAAAGTTGGAAAACTACTTTTGATCTCTGTTGCATGTTTTGATTTTATCTGACATTAATTACACTGTGTAACACTGAAAATGAACTTTGAAAGAGACCTAGCCTAGGCGTTAGGCCTTATAAAACTAAGAAAAACTGTATACTTGAAATTTGCGAAACACCCCCAAAATCTCATTTTAGGGCCAAAAAACTGTTGAGGTCATTCGCTAGTCAATCATCAATATCTTTGCGAATTTTCATCCGATTCAAAAGTTGTTTATATATTTTGAAAGGTGACAAATCACTATTTTAATGGCGTATAACTCATCAAAATCAAACGAGAACTGACGAAGCTACAGAGAAAAAAAATCGTAACTTAATAAAAAAAAATTAATTTTGAAATTTTGACTACGATTTTACGATAGTCTTAATTCAGAAAGGTACCTATCAAAGACAATATTATTAAAGTGAATTTAGTACTGCGTCGATTAAGCTATTTCAATTGAAAATCGGTTGGAAATTGACAGAGTTATTACTATTTAAATTATTTTAGATGATGACCATATTTAAACAGGCGTAACAAAATTTGTTGCGCCTATCACACATTTTACGACACTTATTACACAATATAATTGCGAAGCGGTCGCAAGGTTGAATTGACGGCGTAAATTTATTAGATGACCACTCAAAATTTTTGGAAATGAATGTGTTTAAAATAATTCCTCATACTTGCTATGTTTTTAGTAAAATACTGCAATAAAATGCGGTCAAAGTAGAAAAATTTTAAGAAAAAACAAAATTTCCAAGTTTACCCGATGAAAACTTACAACACGCTAGCTCAAAAAATAGATCTTCATATCTCAATTTAAAGGTATAATCCTTACCTTTCCAAAACATATTTCACATTGAAAATCGGTAAAGAAATGGCCAAGTAATGAAAAGATTAGCGCGTACACTTCCGAAGAACGGTTTTTTAACGGTAAAGCAAGATTTTGAGGGTGTTACAAATTTTCCAAAAACCGTTTTGAGTTATATTCGACCAGGTGAACAATTTCCAATATGTCACTTTAAAAGTTCATTAAATTTTTTCCATTTTGTAACACTGTGTTAATTATATCACAATAAGAATATATTAATAATTTTAATTTATTTTTTGATATATGTCTTTATGTCAGCTAGGGATGTCAATTTTGGGCATTTTGTTGATCCCGGGATTTTCCAGATCTGAAAACGAAATCCCGGGACAACCCCGGGATCCCGAATTTCATGAAGTTTTGATTTGTAATTTTTATTTTTCCGAAAAAGTAACACTTATGTAATCGTTGTATTATAGAAGTATGCAAAATGAAATTAATATAACAAAGAAGAACGATTTGTTGTAAATCATGTATGTATGTATTTATTGGTATTTTCAAGAATAAAAGGAAATAATCGTAAAATTTGACACACATAAAAAATAATTTATACTTCAAGTACAGAAGCAACTGCGCCTACATAAAGTAAAACTATTTTTAATCATTGTTTGAGGCTAATATTATATATTTTAGTATATTCAGTAAAAAAAAATAAATACATCAAATAAAAATTAAATGCACGACCCAAGCCATTTTGAGCGAGGCAGAATTATTCCTTTGAAACTTTCTGCCTTATCTATCCAAGTCAAGCACCTCGTCAGGCTCATTTTCTACTCGAGTGTGATATTCTCCAGCTCATTTATAATGGCAAAGGGCAAAACAAAGCCGTGTTATTTGTCGTATTGTGTTATCGTAATACAACAGTTGTAAACTTTGAAAGGTTAACATGTTTAGTGTGTTATTTGTGCATTTTATTCGATCTGCCCTTTCCGTTTTAAATCATTTGAGGTTTATTTTTGTTTCAAAAAATGTAAATTAAAGATTAAAAAAAAATTAAATGGCTATTAAATTCACTGTTTTTTGCAATTCCGGGATTTGATAAAACCTGGTAACATATTTGGGAGTGAAAAAGGCCGGCATCCCGGGATTGACATGCCTAATGTCAGCCCTCTGCTTAAGTGTTTTAAAAAAATCTCTCTCCAAAACCTTTTTTTTTTTTAATATTTTTCTTACTTGTTTGCTAAATTAATCTCTTTTTTAAATAGCTGCTATTCCTCAGTGAAAATGTATTCGTTTCATGTCATATTCCTTAGTTTGTGAAGATGTCTAGCATTTTTGATCAACAAACATAAAACTTCCGAGCAGCATCAAATTTCAAGCTCGCTATTTTATAGCTATTTTATAGTAACTAATTTTCTTTGCATCAATACAAAAATAAAGTGTGACTGGACTTAAATGATGTGACCACGGTAAATGTGCACGAATTTATGTAACCGTGAAAATGGTAATTTTATTCAATTAATAAGAACACCAAAAATAAACGATTGTATTAAGTATAGTCCTACTGAAGGGCAAATCAAGTTCAATGTTCAGTGTACAATTCGTATACTCGCAAAATAGCTGTGACGAGCTTTGTATCTCAAGTAACTAAAATCGTACAACAATTTATTTACAAAAACACACACTTCAGTTCGAATACACCTGCAATTAAGTCGACGCAAACGCAGCACAAAAAAATAATTCAAAATACCAAATATCAAAATGGTTCTTATGTGTGTGTGTGTGTGTGTGTGTGTGTGTAATCAATCCTCTTAGTGGTAAGTTCGTATTTGACGTCGCTCATTGCTCATTGATTTAATTTGTATCCATTTGCTCTTACACGAATTCCAAATATTTTCGTTGCCAAATGAATTGCTTCTCATCCTTCGAATAGTTTTCGCTTTCACTTTCACTTACTTAATACGATACACATGTGCGGTAAACAAAGTATGTACTCGTATGTACAATCCTTCAAGTGCACATTTAGTTGGTCTGAGCGTTTGGCATGCGGTCGCCGCCACAAATTATCTGCCTGTCTTTTGAGCTGACAACCTGTTTAGGTGCTTGGCCATCTGGTTGTTCGGGGCAACAAGCTTGCTAGCTTTTTCATCAGCTCACTGCTCCTTTAACTTTATTGCTAAGTATGTATGAATTTAATGTATTTGTAGAACTTGTCTTATTCACATTCGATCTGTGTGACAGCTGAGGATATAGCGAAATGTGGCGTAAATCACATAAATCAACCGGAACAGTTGTGTGGCTGCAGGTTTAGCACAAATAATGTTAGTACACGCAATGTAATTACGTTTCCATATACAGTGGTGGAAGGAATATTAGAGCCATGTGGTAATGACATTTCTTCTAAAACATTTTTATTGCATTTTTGTTAAACATTTTATAAAAGTAAATTTAAAAAAAAATTTTATTCACATTAATTTTTCCTCACTAAATTGCAAGCTTTAAATACACGAAAATTGGTTTTTATTTTTTTGTTTTTTTTCTCTAAAGTTTTTACAAAAGTCATCTGAATATTTTAGAGTTTTGAAAAAAAAAATTTTAAAATTTTGAATTTTGAATGTGTTCAGTGCGTTACTATGAACATTATTATCGGAAAATAAAATATGTATTATAGTCAGTAGTTTGTACAGCGGCATTGTCCTATTATTCTACGCAACATTGTAACATTATTTATTTATTCGTGTTTGTAAGTGTGTATTTAACTAATTGAAGTAGATACTAATTAGCTGATGAGCGAGTGAATTATAGCGAAACACACACACACACAAGCATTAATGTATAAATGTCTAACACCATAAGTTTGCAAGCACATAAATAAAGAAGCTTTTATAACTTTGTGCGTGTAATTTTATTTTGGGACAAATAAACAAAACTTAGTTTTTTCTTTTTTTTTTTTTTACAAATTAAAGCACAAAACTACACAAAAACTTTCACTTATTTAATCAAAATATTCGCTTTCAATTTGCTCAGTCATTCGCAAAAAAAAAAAAAAATATTCGTGCGTTGTTTTCAATTTTGCTTTCTTTTGGTCATTTTGTTTCTCTATTTGACAGCAAACATTTGCTATCTGTCAACTGAACTGAAAGGAAAACACATCAATGTCATCGTTCACTACGATTGTTGCGTCTTCATTGGCCAGTAGGTGAAGTCATTAAAAAACTTTTGTTCTTTTTCATTGCCTGACAGCTTTGTGTCATTCATCAAAAATTTAGTTGTTTTTTTTTTTTTATTTATATAACAAGAAATTAGAAAAAAGTTACCAAGTTAAGTACAAAGGTATGTATGTATGTAGTTTGCAGCTTTAAACTGAATAAATTGAAAATTCTTGCTGCTTTGTCTAAGCTGATTTTTTTCAATTTGCGTTTGATGCATTTTTCGTTTGGGAAGGTAATATTAAATTATTTATATCCAGAAGGGAAATTACAAAAATAATGAGATTGCGCCTCGGACATACAAGACTAACGCACGAATACCGAATAAAAAAAGTCGCAAATACCTGTTAATATTGCGATACCTTAAACCCTAGCATCAAACACATCCTAGACGACTGCACACATTTTTTAAACCACAGAAAATCACTCAACAACATCAAACCTACAGACCTGCTTTTGAATGATTCCACAGACAACACTTTCAAACTAATAAAGTACCTAAAATATTGCAATATATTTAATGAAATATAAATAGTACATAATGTATTTGCTCACATGCACACATTTTTAAATCGCTTAAGGCCACTGTAGCCATAGCCTTAAGTTATTGTATTTATTAGTTTACTAAAAATACAATTGTTAATAAAAAAAAAAAATTATTTATGTGTGCTTTAGATAAGTTTTATCAAAGAGCAATGAAAGCAATGAAGCATCAACCTGGAATAAACCAAACTAGTTGGACTTGGTTAAAGCAGTTGCCTCAAACTGTATGCTCCTCAATAGATACTAAAATTGGTAATTTTTTGATAGCTGAAATGCCTCAGCAGCGTTAGGGTGAGATTTGATATATTAAAAATAATAAAAATTAAGATGAGATTAAGAGGGAGATTATTTCACTTAGTTGGCCGTCAAATAGCAGCAAATTTGCGCTTTGTTAGCCTAAGAGCCTAACTTTGCCTGAAGGACCTCACAACTTTGTGTATAGATACTGAGTTTCATAAGGAGTCAAAAGCTTAACTAAAACCAAAATAAACAATTCGGAAATATTTGCAAACTAAATAGTATATTCAATAAAATTTAAAAATGACCTAAAACTTCAATATTTTTCATAAATTTAAATGCGCACAGTTTAATGGTTTGTCTCATTGACAACTAATATTTGGAATTAAAAAACACTTATCGAACGATGAGCAAATTTTGACAACAAATTTAACTCCCACTCAAATCGATAATAGACTCGCAAAACGCGCACAAATTCAAACGAGCTGTTCATAAAAATGTTGTAATTAAAAAATAAAATAAATAAAAAGTTATCGCTTCACCATGCACGCAAGAGATATAGTCATAAAATTAGCCATAAATTCGAATTGCCGGCGATATGCTGAAGCGTTGTGGAGCGTGTTTATTTTAATTAAGGTGTGCAATTTACAATTTGATGAAATCAGTGCGCGACCTCTCACTGCGCGCTTACACACTGATGTAAACATATTTTCAAAGCAATTTCATTTTTTTTTTCTCTTTTGTGTTCTTTGCATAAATTAACTGAGTCAGCGCACAAAAGCTTTTTATGCGAGCACTTTCATAGATATTTTTTGTTCATATTTTTTTTTTTGTTCTTTTATTAGGTTGTGACTAATAAAGCGATAAAAGTTTTATTATTTTTTTTTTACCGAAATTAGTGGACGCAGATTTAATTGCAACTATTGTGAATCAGTCGCAGCGATTCAGTATTTGCGCACAAATAGTTCAGATGATAACAATAAATGTATTTGCTGCTCTGAAACTTTCGTTACTACAGAATGATTGTAAGGTCATAACGATTTTGTAAAATTCTTTAAAGTAGATTAATTAAAAAAAAAAAGAAGAAGCTGATGAGAATGTCAAAGAAGTGCGCTATGACATTTGGGATCGCAGGAGATGAAATCAACGAAGGACTGGCCGACGAAGGATGGGAAACCGCCTTTAGGAACTTGAAGTACTACGTGGCTCTACTTGATCATTCGGCAATTACAAAAAAAATTTGTGCATACGTCCGACTTTGAGGCGAACTATAGAGTATGCGAGAAGTCGACTACAAAACAGCTGCCATTTTTCATTTGACTGGCTAAAGCTCTTTTGATATTCAAGACCTCGAAGGCTACATAAAATTTGTAAATTTTTTACTCACGACAAATTTGACCATTTTTGAGGCTTTGCAATAGAAATAAATTGAAAATGTATATTTTTTTAAAATTTCAGTCACAAATATCAAGAAATTTTTAAACACATAAAAACTGAAATATTTTTCAATAGAACTGCCGCTCCATTGCCCATTTAATTTCTTGTTTAAATTGATTTTTCAGTTGAGTTATGGATGAAAACTCGTTCAACAAGTTGGAAAATGTTTGAGAAAAACCCTAATGTAAGGATATTTATATATGAACGAGTATGTATGTGTGATTGCGCTTACATAATTTCCAACTATGAAAAAAAAACAACGTTGTGTACTCGTTTACATGAGAATGTTTTTGCTTTAGTACTTAACTTTTCATATTTTTATCGAAAATTGCATTTACAAAATTTATAAAGTGTCGGATGGCAAACAGTTAAACCCTGAAGAACGACGGAAGAATGATAAAAAGCGAAACAAGTTGGTTGTGTATACATACACTTACATAACGTTCTATATATGTAGATGTATGTATAAACATGAATGTGGGTAATGTGGCTTTGTTTGTTTTTATAGTGTAAAAAAAAAATATCAAACAACAACAACGCGAAATACAATGCGATGTGGTGTGATAAAGCCACGGAGGGGCAGCAAGTGAACGCATCGCGAGTTGTAATGGGAAATAGGAAATGAGTTTCATATAAAACACACACACACACACACACACACACACACACACATTTACAAACATTCAACCAATTTCTATTGTTTCCAATTTGCGTTGTCGCATGCGATTTTCATTATGTCGAAGGATTTTCATTAAATCAAGTTAAAAAACAAAGTTCACAAACAAAGAGGACCAAAAGTGAACGAATGCAATGAAAGTCACGAGGCAGACGGCAGGCGACATGTGAGTAAGGCACTGTGGTAAGGGACGGAGCAGGCCGAGAGGGGCGTATGGTGAGTAGCGGCGATTGATAATAAAACCAGTGGCAGCAATTCAAATAAACAACGTAAAATTAATAACGATTTTAAGGTGAGCAAAGGCACACACACACTCACACAGGCAGAAACAGTGCACTCATTTTGCATCAACTCCCTCCTTATATTTATGTGCGAGTTTATTAATAGGCTGTGCCAAAAAAATTGCTTTACTTTCTTGTCAACCACAAACCGAAATTTCAGTTCTCAATCTTTATTTTTCAGTTAATAATAATAAAAATTTAGTGCTGCCACTATATAGCTTAGTGTTTGGCCGAGCTTCTCCTACCATTTGTGTTGTGTGTCTGCCACAAATGGAGAGTCCTGCAATTTTGTGCCGACTCCGAACGGCCGATGTATTTTATGAGAAGCTTTCTCATGGCAGAAATACCCTCGGAGGTTAGCCATTGCCTGCAATTAATTAAGATTTTACTTGCTCTGGCTGAGATTCGAACCCTCGAACTTAGCGGCATATCGAGTAATAGTACGCACCGCGGCTTTAATTTGATTGTTTCTATAAAAGTAACGAGTGAAATTATTTTTTATGAAATGTCCTATTTCTGCGAACTCAAAAAATTTCGATAAATGTTTTTTGGGTGATCGTCTATGATTTTTTTTTATAGTACGGACAAACAAAAAATGAGAGAACGAAAAGCGATACTGAAGATGGCACAACGCCAAAACCGGTTTGTCTTAAAACCAAACTTCACAAGGCATGACAGAAAATATCCTTTCAAAATTTAGTAAATTTCTAACCTGTCGGAAACTTCAACAACAACAAAAAGGAGAAAAAATTTAATTTATTCGATACAGCCTAATGTACACACACGCACTCATAAATATGTTGAATAGGATATTTGTAAAGAAGCCTTACTCGATGGAGTTAGCATTGCAACTAAAAACAACAACAACATGCACTGTTTTTTGTGTCCGAAGTGACAGTGTCTATATGTCTGTATGTTTGTATGTTTGCGAATTTGCGCATTTGTAAATTGTGTCATAAATATGCAAGCAAGTGTGTTAACGGTGCACTCCATTATGAAGTTGCTGTTGTTCTACGTACTTTGCTTGTTTTTTTTTTTTGTACTTGTTCGCTGCGCTCCGCCCATTCCTCGGAGTTTTCCGCTCGCTTGTAAAATGCAAAATAGCAACAAATGCCAGCAATAATAGCAAATGCAATTGCTGTTTGAACAAAGTGCTGCTATAAATGCACGCTCACGCGTGTGTGTGTGTGTGTGTGTCCGTTTGTGCAGCGCATCAGCCATTGCCGATCTGTCAGCACACACTTACACGCGTCTAAAAACCCCCTTTTCATATGCGCTCATTGTTTGCGCAAACAGACAAGCAATTTTAAAATATGTACTTACATCCAGCCGCGCGTTTATGTGTGTTTTGTGTGTGTGTGTGTGTGGGTGTGCGCATTGTCTGTGTCTATCTATCTGTCTGCTTTGTTTATTCCTCGCTCCTCGCTCCTCACATTTTATTTGCGCGCAGCATTATTCGCTATTTTTATTGTATTTGAATAAATATTTCACCACAGCCGTTGTGTCCGTGCCTCCAGCGTGTCTAAGCCGCCAACTCTTTCTCTTTACCATCGTTGTGTGTGTGTGTGTGTGTGCTAAACCACTGCTTGGCCTCGTTACAATCACTTCTATTTTCTAGTCTCTCACGCCATCACTTCACCCTCGCACCCGTTGCCGTTGTAACATTAGTTTTTATTGTTATTTGTTGCCGAGGCGCGCTTTTACTTTCGCGCTTTACTTTTATTTGCTTTCGCTTTGGCGGCGCTCCTCTTGCGCTGAAGCAACACTCATACGCCGTGTGGCACGTGCAGGCAATTGTCGTTAGCATTGTCGGCATACTCTTTGAAGACTTTTATCCGCAATCCAACTATGCGAGGAGTGATGTTAGTCTTTATGTAGAGTTTCGTGCTGCCACTTTCACATTTAATGTGGCATATTAAACGAAGCTTTTGCTGCAGATTTTTAGCGGCACATTGAAGCTGTTGAAAAGCGTTGAGAATTCAAACGAAATTGCGTGTGAATAAAAGAGAATGTCGTATATTAAGTGGTGTGAATGCAAGCAATTTAATGGTTTGCAGAAGGCGGACATTCTGATTTATTTAAGAAGATAGAGTTTATTTTTTAATTTAAAATAAAATATAATAAGATATGAAATTCGATAGAAAGGCAATTTCATATTTCAAGCAGAATTTAATCTCAATTAACTGGATAGATTCCAGCTCGCATTGCTTAACAGAAGGATCACCTCTGATAAGACTCCAATTGTTTTCCAAGGTAGTTTATAGCCACAATTTGTATATAACGCGATGATAAAGAGAGCAACTTTGTAAAAAAAAATTCATAAACTAAATATGGATTGCTGGTAGAAGAAATTATTTCAATAGAAATTGAGTAGCTAAACAACCTTTTGGTTTGCTATTTATGCACATTTGCATGAATTTCATTTTCATTTTCAAATCCAATGAATATCCATATTTTCTTGAAATTTGATAAAAAGCAGTTTAAAGCAAACTAACTTCTATTTACACTCTACTTTATGCTGGAAACTTTTTTGAGTAACTACATTCATGTTTTTTGATTTATTAGAACACCAAAGCACTTGGCACATTTTGAAATGCTCTGAAAACTTTATTTACTTCTTTACCTTTTTATCCCATTGCTCCCATCACTGTTCTGTTGCTTCATTTTCTAAGCATATGCGTGCAAATTCCTCGTGTCTGCATATTTACTCTACAACTACAAAATGGAATTTAAATTGAATGAAAACTCCAAAGTCTTGCAACACTTGTACGAAAAAAAAAAATTTTATTTTTTAATTTCAATTCTGTCATGCATTCGCTCTATATTCATATGTAAGCAAAGTAGACAAAGCACAATGGAAAATGAAGTAAAATACGGAACAAAAAGTTCTTGCATTGCCAAATGAATTTTCGTAAATAAAACATTCTGCATTGTTTGTCATGCAATAAGCTTTTGTATATCTAAAATATACTCGTATTAAAAATGTATTTACATTTGTAATTTTGAAGTAGTTTTTTTTTTTATGTGAAACATATGTACATACGCGTATGTAAAAAGCTAGCAAAATAGTTTTAGTTTACGAATACATTTGAATAATTCGCTGTGAGCGAATGTGTTGCGGTACGTGCTGTGGCTCGGTATACTGCTGAATTCGCGTGTTCGAATCTGCGCCAAAGCATGTATGTACATAGATTCTATAATAACAATTTTTAATTTATCTTTAGCATGTTGTTCGCAACTATAGACCTATTTCCAAGCTCTCAATGATTTCTAAGCTTTTTGAAGGCATAGTCTATGATAAATTGTACTTGGCTGTAAAATCATATATTTGTTTTAATCAACATGGATTTGTATCCTTGAGATCCACAGGGTCGAATTTAGCTGTTTTTACGGAGTACTGTTTAGCTTCATTCTCAGCTGGTTTCCAGGTCGACTGTGTCTACACGGACTTTTGTAACTGTTTCGCATAAAATTTTAATTCATAAACTAGCATGTCTGGGCTTTCATTCTTGTTTTTTGGATTGGATTGAATCCTACCTGTGCGACAGACACTGCTTTGTCACAGTAGATAATGAGCTATCCGATCCATTCGTGGCTTTCTCAGGAGTTCCGCAAGGCAGCATTTTAGGTCCACTGCTTTTTGTTATCTTTATTAACGACATAAGTAACTGTTTCTCGTTTGCCAATTTTTTACTCTATGCGGATGATCTGAAGTTGTTCGCTGCGATCAAAGATCCTTCCGACGACACAAAGCTTCAACTCTTCACTCGTGGTGTCTAAAGTCCCGCCTCAATCTCAATATAAAAAAATGCTTTAAAATGACTTTTGCAAAAATCATTAGTGCGCGCAATACGTCGTATAGCCACTCGAATAACATCCTGCAAAATGTTAACGAAATTAAAGACCTAGAAATTATATTTGACCCTAAACTCTCTTTTAGTAGTCATATCAACTATATTGTTGCGAAATCATACTCAGTTCTTGGCGTTGTTCGTCGTGATAGTACAAAATTTTTAGACCCCTACACCCTAAAAATTTTATTTACTAGTTTTGTTCGCTCTCATCTCGAGTATGCTGTGTTTGTTTGGAGGCCCTATAATCAGCTCTCGACGGGGAGGATTAAACGTATACAAAAAACATTTCTCAAATTTGCTCTAAAGTCCCTGAACTTTACAAGTCCATTACCGTCGTACACATCTCGTTTGATGCTGATTAATTTCAAGCCTTAGGAAAGTCACAGGTCTGTGTTATCACTGACCTTTACATTTAATGTTATACAAGGATTAATTGACTGTCCCTATCTTTTGGAGAGGATTAGTTTTAATGTTCCTTAGCGCACTCTTCCTGTTTCCTACCCCTTCTATGCGGGCATTACATATATTCTACATAAATACAATTTTTAAATCTTAAATTGTAAATTTAAATTTAATCCATGCCTTATGTAATTAGGCTGTAAGAAAAATGTGTTTTCATTGACTTAAATAAATAAATAAATAAATAAATAAAATAGAACAGTGTCGCCCTTCGCCCTCCGTGTGTATTGAAGCCATTAAGAAGCTTCTCAAAAATATACATATTTACCATACACATTACGTTCTTGCATAAAGTTCCAACATAAAAACTGTTGCCAGAAGCTCGGCAAAACAGCGAACTAAATTGTTTCAATCATAAAATGTTAATATTATTAATATTTTTTCGTGATGAAGTCGTTTCTAAAAATTTGGTTTTTAGATTTGTTTTATCAATCTAAGCACAGGCAAGTGTTAGTACTTTTGGTCTATTTGCATGCTAGTAACGACAACTAATTTTTAATATTCATGAAAATATTTGAATACAATTTTGCGCGAAAAACTTTTGTTTTTTTCTTTATTTATGATTTGCCCAAAAAGTCTCTAAGCGCACAATTTATTCCAAATTTACGGAACGATTTCGCAGGTTGATTTAGGGTTCATCGCCAATGAAAACAACTGCAGGCGAAGAAGTTATAATTTTAATAATTTTATATTTCTTAGTAGCTTACGTATTTTAAATTTCACGCTTTATTTTTTAGTAGTTTGCTGCGAAGTTAAGAATATTTGGAATTTTCACAAAACAACTTTTATTCCAATTTTCTCTATTAAACTCTAAATGTTATGCTTTTTAAAGAATTTAAAGACAATTTTTAATATTACTCAGCAGTTTAATATTCACTTTTTTCTATGAAAATTCCAAAATTAATGCTTCCAAAGCATACTTGCTAAAGTCAAATAACACATTAACTCAGTGAGTGGTTGGAAGCCTCAACTGCTTCATGCGGTTGAGCGAATAATCGCAAAAAAAATATCAGATCACATATCGAAAATACTATAATTTGGAAAGCTCTTAAATTAAAGGCTTTCAGACAAATTAATAACAAATGAAAAGGCGCCTCTCGACCTGTTTGTTAGCACACAAATGCTCTAAATATATCATTTCATATAACCATTCATATCGATTTGAATTTATTTATTTTTTTTAGTACAATTTACTATACTCTTTGTATCGTATTTATTTATAAAATGTAATACGCAAACAAACAAAGCTGCTTATCGCATTTCATTCAGTGTTGCTGGCAAAAGAAGTGAGCTACAATAATTTGCATTGCATTATCACTTTCGCTTAGCAACTTTGAAGTTGAAAGGCAACAATACTTGGTATTAACATTATTTTTCTATTATTTTTTTTGTATGTTTCTTTTGCTGTAGGGAAATTTAAAATGAGCACAAAAAGCTTTCAAACAAATGTGCACTTACTTAGCTTCTTGTCAGATATACTACGAAAGCATATCAAACGGAGCAGTGGAGCAAATGAGTACCAAGGGCAGACGCAAGGAGAAGCAGAGTAACAACAAATGCTATAACAACAACTTGCCAACCCTTCGACTTTGACGCTTTTATCGTAATTTCATTTGTGCAACAACACACACTGTCCAACGCACAGCTCCCTCCAATTCCATCTTTCACCCTTTGTTGCCTGCAGCGTCGTTGGCAAATAATTTCTCACAATTTCGCCAATGACAGATTCACGCAAACAAACAGACAGTTGGACCGACAGTTGAATGGACAAGCAAGCGAGCGAGTGAGCGTGCGTGCAGCGATAAGATATAACAATGCCCCGAGATAAAGGGATACAAATAGAAGCAACAACAGCGACCACCACAGCAGCAACGGCGTCGTTGAACAACCTTGCTGACAACAATATAAGCAAATCAAAAATCTTGGACTACCAAACTACAAAGCAAGAGCATAGAAAAACCCAAAAACCCAACTGCGAGTGCGCAAATACAAACCAAAGCCCGGAAAAGGCGATGAAAGCACAGCTTGGCAATAGTTTCAACAATCTTTTGCACTCGCGCCTTGTTTGAGGAAAGGACGAGGCGACCATTGGATGTGTGCGCGCGTTGTATTTGTAGAGCAACAATTGCGTTGAAGGTTGGCCTAAGACGAGTTAGTTTGCAGCGGCGACTTGTTACACAAACACAAACTTTCGGCGCTCGAGGCAGCGGCTGGGCATGGCAAGTAACAAGTGTTGCCACCGGCCCCGTCTCAGACATCCTTGCACGCTTTCGACGTCGCAGCGACCAGCGTCGGCAGCAGTTCTCTACTTGCCGCTGTCGAAATGCCGCAATGTCTACTTTGTAGTCAAGTTTAATGGACTCATATGGTCCATATATGAACGCTGGCGAATCCCTTTTGCACACACACACTCTCGCACTCGCATTCGCACTCATGCACATTCGAGTAAACGTGTCTTACTTTTAGAAAGATTGGAAAATATGGCAAGAAATTGGGATTCAGGCTGTTGTTGCTTGTTATAAATATTTTCACATTTTGCATATTTCCTTTTTGCCTTCTGACTGGCGTTAAACAAAATTTTGAACTGTTGCCTCGCCCCAACAAAGTTCGTCAATATCTCCAACAGGTACCTTCAATATATTTGGAAGTCTACAAATTTCGTATGCTCTGTGTGTGTTATTATAACAAATCTGCGAAAATTGAGCACAAGGGTGTCGTAGCTGGCAAAATGTATTAAGTGTGCATTACACAGTAACACAAACATACACACACACACACACACATGTCTGCATTGCAAGTGTATTTATTTTGCGAAAGATTTCTTGCTAAAAATATGCAAACTAAATTGCTTTATTAATGTTGGCATAATAAAATATGCAAAAGATCTAAATTTTTACTGAGATTTATGCGATAATAGTAGAGCGCTTCGAGTGCATGAATGGAATGATGGAATATTTAAGTAAATAAAAGCGAATTTAATACGAACTAACAAATTCATCGAAATATAGTAGATTTCTGTGTGCTTTGGGCGTTGAAGTGTGTGTGTGCGATTTTAAATATTTATTGCATTTATGTCGAGGCATTTGTAAGGTTTTTGCTTTTATTTTTTATGCAGCAATCGCGTGTAGTACATGCAGAGTGACTTTAATAAAGCTTGAACTAGTTTTCCAAAAGTTGGCTCAGTAAAAGTTAATATTTTCTTTGCAAATGCTGTTAATAGAGAGATCAAAATTTTTTCTTTGTATATTTTAAGGCGACATTTTTAATTATTTTTCATTTTCTGTAAACTTTATTGATTTTTGCAAACAAATTTTGTCAGAGATTACCTCGAAAGTAATGAGCTTTTCTCGCAGGGCTGTTCAACCAGCCTCTTATGACATACATATGTAAACATAACCTCGAACAGGTGTTTAACTTTGTTGATCCTGGAATTATAATGGACCAGAAATTTAATTTAAATTATCACATCAATGTTACAGTTAACAAAGCCAAGGGTGTTTTTGCGTTTGTAAAACGATGGTCAAAAGAATTCAATGACCCATACATTACGAAGACTCTTTTCACAACGCTAGTGAGGCCAAATACTGGAATATGGATCTGTTGTTTGGAAGCCCGCGCTATCAAGTTCATTCCGACCGAATAGTGACTCTATATATTAAAAACAATTTCTGCTTTTTGCTATCCCAGACTTACTAGGCGTAGTATTTTTGGTCGAGTTACTAACCGGCTATAGCCCATCTATTCTGAGCGAAATAAAACTAAACGTTCCCTCCCGAATTTCAAGACATTTCCGGCCTCTTTTTCTGAAGCCATGTAAAAGTAATTTGGAGTTAAATGATTCTCTCCGTAGTTTGTGTCAGGATTTTGACAATCACTCCGTTTCACTTTTTTACGTAAAGAAAACTATACTTACAGCTCTATTCTGTGCCATTGACAAATTCAACATCTTGCTTATTTATCAATATTGACAATTTATCAAGATTTTTCTATTCTATGTCAAAAATAAAAAGCTCTTTTCTGGATAAACTGTCAAGATGTCAAATGCTCTTGACAAATAAAACATCTTTTTTACTCTTTGTGCATAGTTGTGAAAATTAATTTATTAGAATGGAAGAAGATATTTTACTTTTATTGTTATTGTTAGACGAAAAGGAAAAATGCGAAAATAGAGATCGCGCGCGTTACTTAAGAAGTTTACGAGATGCTAGTGATCCATTTTCGTTGAGTGATAATATGTTTATGCAAAATTTTCGTTTGACACGTGACACGTTTGGTCGTGTTTTGACTTCCTATAAATAAAATTTAATAATAAGTTACATATAATTTTACAAATTAATGAATAATATGTGAAATACTTACGATGTAGAAGAATCTATTTCGTGAATAATATAAAGTAAACAGAAATCAGCTGTTTCTGCTTCATTATATTGTTCACCACACATGTGGGGAGAAGCCCTGCAGTCTGAAGCTTTACGTTTTATCAAGGTTGTCACAGAATAACAAAGAGCTTCATGCTTGATAAAAATCTTGATAAATTATCAATATTTTGTTAATTTGTCAAGTGCACTGAATAGAGCTGTTAATGCTTTCAATAATTGATACATACATACATCTATATTACTATATTACTACATATATTAATAGTAATTCGATCAGCTGATGAGCATTTGTTCTGTTGCTGAACAGTTTTAGATCTCGACACTTAACAAACTTCTGCGTTTCATGACTCGGCGCGTCATACGGATGCCCGCTTCGCGTCGGGCGGGCGGGTATGGAGGGATAAAACCTTTGGGATTATTATTATATTATTATTATTTGTAAAAAATATTCAGTGAATACATAAAAGTCTGTGATCTAGCTTTTCACAAAATATCTTCGCATCAAAAGTTTCAGTGCTCTTATGTCATCGGAGACTTTTAAACTCTGCTGCTTCGATATCCGGATCGATCTCGCAAAATTTTTTTGTACCATTTCATTTAGACTGCATATCAACTTCTTCTTTTAAAATCCATCTCAAAGCTCATCAAAACTTCGAAAACAAAGGCAATGAGCGCAGAATAGTGAAAGCACAGCGCGACTACGAACCACACGCCACTGTATGCCGTCACATTTATACACATTTACGCTCAAATATTCACACAGCTGTCAGTTCTAAACGCCGCAGACGCACTTAATCGCTTGGCAAACGAGCGTAGGCGTGGCAGTAGCGAACGACAAACAGCAGCCGCATATCCAAGAAGCAACAATTTTAACTCTTTAACGTTTTTTTTTTACTTTGTCGCTTAGACAGCGCGCAAGCGAGGGAGCAACAATGTGTCAGCAGATGATTGGAAAAATGGTTGAGGAAGCGGACGGCGCACTGGCAGAGGCGGTTGTCCTGCTTTACACTTGTTTTACGCTATTCAATGCGTTTGTGTGTGTGTGTGCGTGTGTGTGCGAGTGTGCTTTGGTTTGCTTTTTACGCAGAATAGCACTTGTGTACTTACATGCGCTTGAATTGCCTTTACGCTCCATTAACTTTCCCCAAAGGTCTACTTATTTAACGTTACAAAAAAAAGAAAAAACAACTTTTCGCTTTCTTTTTGTTTGCACGCTTCCTTTTTTTTTTTTTGGAAAAAAATAGAAAGGGTGAATGCTGCTGTGCAAGTGAAAGCAACCGATGTTTGCTTGTGTAAGGGGGGAGGGGGGGCTGGTCGAATAATGTGAACGGCAATGGCGTCGAAATGGATTGCCTACTTCTAGGCAAAGCCATCTAAGCATTTACCGTCGCTCCACTTGGCCTTTTATTTTCACTTTTTGACGCATTTTTTAAGATTTCACATCATTTAATGCATTCTCTTGTGAGTGGTGCCTTCCTCTTCCTTTGCCTGTGAGTGTGCGGTTTTGTTTCTGTGCACCTTTCCATTTCACTTCCGCATACACTCACGCTGAATTAGCCACAAATAAAAGTTGCTACATGTTTGGCAGGGGTTATGACGCTTAATTCATTGCACACTTGAATCAGAAAGCGGCAAGTATGTGTACAAGTAGCGTCCAACTAGGAAAGGCAACTACTTTGATAAAGAAATTTGGTGAGACAACTGAGTAAGTAGGAAAATCCGAGTACTATGCAACTTTTAAATAAAGAATAAAAAACGACTGAATCAATTCAGTATATGACGACTTAAACTGTGTCACAAAAGTTTGATATAGAACAGTTTTTTATTAATTTTATTTTTAAATGAGCTAGAGGCCAATTTTTGTTAGAAAAATTAGAGAAAAAAAAACAACAAAAAAGTTATTAAATGTCGAAACCAGCAGATCAAGGCAGTTCTTTGAATTGTATTAGGGTGGATATGGTAGCTACTTTGCTTTTAAAATTAGTGACTTTATGAATATGCATTTTGGCCTTGATTCACAGCTTTCAGTTTTTCCTAAAGAATTTTTGAAAAAGTCATACAAGTGGCTTGCTAACTATTCACTGTCCTTAAAAGTAGACTAAAGTTTGCGAGTTCAAAAACTTTCAATAGAAATAAACAGACAAATGACATAAGTGAATTTTTGATATCACAGCAACATAAGACGTATGAAGAAATCTTGCCAAGCTAATTCCACTCCACGCCAATTGAACTATTTCGAAATGAGAGTAATGTCCTTCCTGCGACTGATCTGAATCTGCTTCAAGCGCTTGCCAAAAAACCAAATAAGTTTGTGAATTGCATTTGAAAATATTTCATCTTTTCCTAATGCCTTTCCTCAAAAAGATAATCAAAGCGGCAATATTACAAAATATTTTATTGCGCATATAATTTGAAAAATTGCTAAAAAAATACGCAAGCGAAACAGTTAGTGAGCAAGCGACGTACAGTGTTTAGTGATTTTATGTAAGTGACCGTCGCGTCGACTCTGCCATTCGAAGTGTACAGTCGGGGGGCTCAACTCGTTTGGTCTCGCCACACAGGCGGCCGGCCAAATAAATTGCTCGCCATTTACATTATAATGTTTGACAATTATTTATATCTTCATCTGCAATGCTTTTATCGCTCTGACCGGCTTTGTATGAGCTGATAAGCAAGGCTGTGCTGGCTGCCTAAGTTTTTTTTTTTCATTCGACACATTTGCATATTCTCTAGCGGCACGCCATTCTCAGGCGGCGGTGTTGTCCAGCGATGTCGTCAAGAGATTTGCATATGCAATTTTTTGGATGGTTGAATATTTGTTGGATGGTTTGTTCGCCGCATCAAATGTTTTGTGGATGAGAGTGGTTTGGTTGTTGCGCGCCTGTGTGATGGACTATTTGCAAAAAAAAGCTGATATTCTATCATCGCTGCCATCACTATAAAATGTTCCTTTATCCTTATTCATATTAGCGTTTATTTCTGCACCCAAAATAGTTAGTGTTACAATGTTGCCGTCGTCTTAAATATCAAAGCACGTTTAATGGCTAAATTTGTAGAAAATTTTTGAACTAAAAAGTCTGCAATGGTATTTTCGCCAAACAAATTTGTTTAAAATTAACTACACACACATGAAATTTGCTAGAGTTTTTCTCCTTCAAAACCATAAAAAAAAAAAAAAAAAAATCTGTTGCATCGAGCGTTACAAATAATTTCGAAAATACTGCCAGTCTTTGGTTTATCGCTTGTCATCAGTTGGCAATACGCTCACTCACACACGCACACACATATTTACACATTTACAACATCTCATCCGAGCGCGCCGCAAACTGGAAAACCATTTAGGCGTAAATATTGCTACACAATTTTGGCAAGTCTTCCAAGCTACAACACACACACACTCGCACTGAATCAAGAGCGCCAGCTTGCTTGCAACGAACTCTTGGCATTACCACAATCACATCACGACTTACCCACCACAGATTTTGGGCAAAATTTTATGTCAAACTAGTAATGGAAAAATATAAACGGAAGCCATTGAAAGCTGGGCTTAGCAAGTCTATTCGAAGGCATGGCGGAAAGCAAAATCAATGGTGTGCGTGTGTGTGTGTGTGCCTGTAAACTACTGCGACGGTGACTATTTTATGTTTACTTTTAAAAACACGTACACTTACATAGTCATAGATGCCTGTATGTGTGTGTGCTTCTGCGCTGTGTGTGTGTGCTTGTGTGACAGTTAGTAAGGCAGCAATTTATTGACAGCTTTTTTTTCCACATTTATTTTATTTGCCATAAAACTTGGAAATATTACGGAAATTCATGATAAATTGCTTTTGTGTATCGATTTTTGCTGAAACCCAAAGCTGATGGTTACTAACACACAGCGATTAGTTGAAGTCCATACATAATTTTGGCTTAAATGTTGCTAGCTTTAACTGGCTGGCTGGCCTACACAAGAGTTCGAAAATGTCTTGCTCGCATTCTCAGTGCAGTCAAACAATTTTTTTTTTTTTTCTACAGCACTTACGTTGAGTTTGCAATACGATTTTGCGCTTGAATTGGTACTCAACAGAATTGTCGTTAGTTAAACTTTCGATGCAACAGCAAGTTGAGGGGGAGGTGCAAAATTTGGTTAACTTGAAATTAGAAATTTCAAACGAAACTTGCAGAAGTATGAAATTCATTTTAAATTTTTCAAATGCATTAAAAAAAAATTCACACTCAAGCATATTTACACAAATTTGTATTTGCTCTGTGAACCGAGAAAATTGTATTTTAATAATTTAAATATTGCGAGCATGAATAATAAATAAATTTGAGTGTGAAGAAGTATATAAAATGATTAGAGTTTAATAAGTCATTTAATTAAATTTTTTTCTAAATGTTTTAATTATTGATATTGAAAGTCACAGAGCATTCCAAAAGCAAACAATTTTTTTGCGCAAAAATATGTAAAAGAAAACCAGAGTTGTAGCGCAATAAATATCCAAAAAAAAAGTAGCACTGTTTGGCATGAGAAGAGCGCCATCTACATGTCAGTGCTTTTCTTGTGCCGGCAATGTATCGTGTAAAATTAAACGAAACTTGCTGAAGGCCAATTACAGACCCAAAACTGAAATTAAATTTTTAAGGTTTGATAATAAAATTTGCGACCTTCAATATACGCACACCAAGTATCTAAAGAAGTTATGATAAAACAAAAATTAGTTGCATTGAAGAAAAATGAAAGAAACTTTTGAAAAGGCAGCGAGTTAGAAATTTTGCAATTAAATTAAGATAAATTATTTTGTATTGCAAAAAAATTCAAAAAATCATCGAATTACGCAATCAGGGTGGAAAAGCTGTGAGTTGATATGGCAAAAATAGTTTTTCCGATTTAGGAAATTAAATGAAATTTATAATTTTTTATTGATTTAGGAAATTAAATGAAATTTATAATTTTTTATTGCTTTTGTTTTGGTTTTGCAATATGAACCTTCCTGGCTACAATAGTAATAATCGAACCAAGCACAGTCATTTATGTGAGAGGAAGCGTAATTATTTGTGCTTCGTTTCGACTTCGAAAAGCTTCCATAATTCAAACACAGATGTCGCCTGTGTCCTCATGAAATTTCAAAGTGGCATGATAAAGATAGATTACTGTCAATCACAGGTGTTAAATTGCCTAGGTTCAATCGAGAAGGTGTACGTTGTAGGCAAAAAAAATGGAATTTTACCAATTTATCTAAAACCTGCTTCACTGCGGCGAGGTCGGTTACAGGATTTTTATAAAAATAGGAAAGTCTTTAAAAACTCTAGCAGAGTTCTGTAAAAACATTTCAATGGCTTCTCTTTGAGTGTTAATACATCCTTCTATGCTCTCAACTTTTTTCGTGTGTGTGTGTGTATGTCTGCTTGAGCTGCTAGAAAATTAGCTACAAAGTCAGACGAATGCCAACTTATTGCTAAGCAACCGAATTTGCTCCGCTCAAACGAGTTTCACGTCTCCGCATTTGGCATTTAACATATTTGTAGTAATTTATATTAGTCACAGCTGGATTTTGGTTGTATTTAGCCGTTTGATTGGTTGCTTTAGCGCCTTCTATCGCTAGCTATTTTTATGTACATATGTACATACTTAGCGAGCTTATTGTTTTTGTTTTTGCAAACTATTAACCATTTAGCGACTGCAATTAAGCGAAACAAAACAAAAACTTTGTGAAGCCTTGAGCCGCAAAATGCGCAGAAGTTGCCGCCGTCTGTCGTTAATTGTGGCTCATCATTCTTTCCGCCTTCAAATGTTCACGAACGCTTGCCACAATTTGTGAACGCGCTGGCGATTTTCACTTCCGCTCAGCTGTTGTTGCAAATATTTCCGTTTCACGCCCCGCATTTGTTTCGAATAGTTTTTTGTTTCGCTAATTTCATTGTTATTTTTGCTGTCACGCGAGGCTCGCCATTAACTGTAATAACTTATGGCGCTTTACCAGCGATTTTATTACATTAAAACATGTGTAAGGACGACTTTACCATAAATGTGGAAGCGGCTGTTGGTGTGCGTGTGGTCTATTTAAGCCAAAATGTGCGTGTGTGTGTGTGTGTGTGTGTATTTGACGAATAAGCCCAACTATTCACACATCATTGTCATTGACGGCTTTTTATGCTTGCTCACTGTGGTTGTTATTGTTATTGTTGTTGCCTCATAGTATTTAATGCTTTGTACGTGAGCGTAACGTCAGCGCGACAACCAAACGCCTTGGCAGCGGATATCGAATACACATATCACACGCACACACATACACTCGTACGTAGGAGCAAATAAATATTCGTGCGTGAGCAAATGAATAAGTGCTGGCGAGAATGTGTGCGCGTATTGCGTTTGTCAACATTTGCAAACACATTTGGACTCACAATCCTCCGCCAGCGCCCACTCATGTTTTTGCAAAGCTGCAAAAAATATGGCACACGCATAACTTTACCTCATTCATACATATTTTATTGACGCTTCAGCCATTTGCACTTCGCTGCCGACTGGAGCAGCCAAACGCGTCCGCCATGAAATAAATACATAAATGCGAATGTGAAGGTACTCTTCTGAAGAGTACACCGCCACTTCTATATAAATGAATGGAAACATTTATGGGTAAACGATGCCAACTATTCAAATGAATGCATATGTACATATGTGTATATCTATATTGTATAAAACATATATGTAGACTCGTATTAATATGAAAGTAAATTTGAAATGAGATGATTGACTTGATAATTTGCTTGTTGAGTATGCAGAATTGAAGGCTCTTAGTTTCGAAAGTATTTACTTTTCACAGAGCAGTAACAGCTCGTAATTAATATCGTCAATGAAGACTTGTAAAATCCCATATGTTCACTCCCACCGTATTCATATAATTATATTCATATTTATATTCGAATTAAACTTTAAATGAAATCAAATTCGTTTTCTTATTCGTATTCATATTCGAATTCATATTCATAATCGTATTCATATTACTATGAATACTCGTATTCATAGTCATATTCATATTCATATTCATTTTAATACTCGTATTCATAGTCATATTCATATTCGTATTCATAGTCATATTCATATTAATATTCATATTCAAATTTATATTCATATTCATATTCGTATTCATAGTCATATTCATATTAATATTCATATTCAAATTTATATTCATATTTATATTCGTATTAAACTTTAAATCAAATCAAATTCTTTTTCTTATTCGTATTCAAAGTCATATTCATATTCGTATTCGTAGTCATATTCATATTCATATTCATATTCATTTTATTACTCGTATTCATAGTCATATTCATATTCATATTCATTTTAATACTCGTATTCATAGTCATATTCATATTCGTATTCATAGTCATATTCATATTAATATTCATATTCAAATTTATATTCATATTCATATTCGTATTCATAGTCATATTCATATTAATATTCATATTCAAATTTATATTCATATTTATATTCGTATTAAACTTTAAATCAAATCAAATTCTTTTTCTTATTCGTATTCAAAGTCATATTCATATTCGTATTCGTAGTCATATTCATATTCATATTCATATTCATTTTATTACTCGTATTCATAGTCATATTCATATTCATATTCATTTTAATACTCGTATTCATAGTCATATTCATATTCGTATTCATAGTCATATTCATATTAATATTCATATTCAAATTTATATTCATATTCATATTCGTATTCATAGTCATATTCATATTAATATTCATATTCAAATTTATATTCATATTTATATTCGTATTAAACTTTAAATGAAATCATACTCATATTGATATTCGTATTCATATTCATGTTTATGTTCATACTAGGGATGTCAGTTATGGGCATTTTGTTGATCCCGGCATTTTCGGGATTTGAAATCGAAATTCCAGGACAATCCCGGGATGCCGAATTTTATGAAATTTTGATTCGTAATTTTTAATTTGCCAAAAAATGTAACACGTCTGTAATCGTTGTATTATGTATGTACGTATACAAAATAACATTAATATAACAAAGAAGAACGATTTGTTATAAATCATGTATGTATTTAATGGTATTTTCAAGAGAAAAAAAGAAGCATTACAAAAAGCAGCTATTGGCGAAGGTTTAGCAGCAGCAGCATTGATGCCAGCGATAGAAGTATTGGAGACAACTCTCTCAGCAACAGGCAACTCAGTTGACATTTGCTTAGAATTAGAAAGCAAAGCAAAACAAGAATCATTGTTTACAGCAAGTGGAGACGATGGTAACAGTTGAGTTTGCGTACCCAATGTTGATGTTTTCTCCTTCGTAGGCAAACCGTTTTTCTTGTTTATGTTGTTGTTCCCAGCAGTTAGGTTATTTGCACTCAAATTATTGTTGGTATAATGCATAAAAGTTATTAGATTTTTTAGAGCATCGAATTCCTTTAACAAGTCTTTCAATTTAGCATCAAAGGCATTTGTAATTAAATCAAGGCTAAGCTTTTGAGTTACAGCAACCGCATCGAGAGCCTTGCACAGTTTCTCCGGCATAAAAACACACTCTTCACATAGATACACTAAGCGACGATTAGTTTTTATGCAATTTAATTCAAATTCCGAAATTTTACCACAGCAGGTGCGATGACAATTTTTTTTTTACAAAATCCATTGCATGGCAACAAACTCGAATCAGTTTGCGAAAAAGATTTATTACATTTACCGCAAAAACTGTCCATTATGATCAAATAGAAATTAAAACAGAGATCAAAATACCAGAACGAACACAAGCACGTCCGCACACGTTGACGTCCGCGATCACACATACAAACTAATTTATATTTCAAGTACAAATATAAATATTTGGTACACAAAAAGCACTGCTGCGCCTCAACAAGTGTTGCTTGGATTGTCGATAATAAATTAAATGCTCTCTGTACATAGGACATAGCCTTTATAGTCTCATTACAAAAACTATCAAATTATTTTACCAAGCCTTCTGATAAATTATATGCCTTTCGATTATTGGACAATTGCGAGCTGCTCGTTAATACTTGATGCAATTTATCTTTGAAACTTTCTGCCTTATCCACTTCAGGCAGCTCGTCGTTAGTTCTGTTAACATCGTTTTTATAGTAAGGCTCAATTTCTACTCGATGAGTATATTCTCCAGCTCATTCAAGCAAGAATAAAGCCTTAAGGAAGTTAACAAGCTGTGTTATTTGTCTCTAAAGGCTTTCTTTTACCCTAGAAAGGGAAATTTTTAAGAATGATACAAAGTTTGAAAAATAAATGGCTATTAAATTCTTTGTTTTCTACAATTCCGGGAATTTCCGGCATATTCGGGAGTTCTATATTAAATTTTGATTTTATATATAGTATCAAATATTAGTATTCATATTTGTATTCGTAACCGTTTTCATATTCAAATTCATGCTTATTCCTATCCAGACATGTTCTACATTTAAAAACAGATAATTTTGCTGAAAGATCAAAAAGATTTTAATCCAGTAATTTGAACCTCTTTATAATCGTTTTTCTGACATCAGATGAACTCAGCACCGCATTCAAGTTGTTGATCTCAAAACAAAACTCAAAACAATATTCTGTGCTGTTCCAGAGATAGAGGGAATAAATTGAGGAACACCACTCAGAGTCTCTTATGGTGGCGTTCTATACAGTTTTTGATGTAAGAAATTATTCTTTCGATTCATTGAATGGACAAAAAAGCTTCTCAGATTGTGCGCCCTCTTCAGCTGCGCTTTCAATACGAAACAATATTTACATGTGAATGTGTCGTAACGATATTTATCAATACAAAAAAAAAAAGCTATTCAATGATTTAAATATTCCATATCGGACTATTCACTGAAGTGCTCTTCTGAAACGGAATCGTTCATAATGCATAGAAAGGGGCGTATATCCGTCCGTTTATTTGCATGTATGTTTTTATATGTATGTGTGTATGCGTACGAGCGTTAGCTTGTGCGTTCCAGCTGACTGCAGCGAACTGCTTTGTAATTCAGTGCAATGCATCAAGTTGAAGCAAAATTTATGCACCCGCATTCAGTCGCACGCCTCAATACACAAACACTAATACGCATACAAACGACAATGTATGCATTTACACACACACACACACTTGTACATATGTATGTTAAATATTTTATCTACAACAAGTTAAGACAACAAAATGCCTGATAATGGAAAAACACGCACGTAAAGTGTTGTAAAATATTTACAAGCAAATACCAAACTAACACAGAAATAAAACAAATAGTACAAGTTTCTATACACATTCATATTGCACATAGATCATAGTAGGCGAGTGTGAAGAAGCAGCGTATAAATACAAGAAGGAATAATAAGGATACAAGTTTTTTTATTTTTTTTTTGTGAAGGGAAAATAGGTCGAACAGCAAAATGGAGTTTAAATGCATACTTCCTCAACAAATTGATGCATAGACACATATTCCAGAAACACACTTACATACACACTGATGTGACTAGTTGCAGGCAAAAGCTGGTGTTCAAATGCATGCTGCACTGCACCAACACATTTACAAATGTACACATACACACACGAGCATTCCGTATATGGAATGAGGATTGAATGCTTTAAGTTTCCACTCACCAAAAAGGGTGCAACAACACTTGCGAGTGGGTGGTGTGGCCCGAGATGCGAGTGTGTTGTTAAAAGTTTTGATGAAACGCTACTTTTTAAGTTTTAAAAGCGCGCAAGAAAGTAAACAAGCGCACAATGATTGCGCCACAGATTTTATGAGTTTTCCATGGAACTTGTGCGGAAAATGGACCGTGGTGAAGCGTGTGCTATCGCCGAAGTCATAAAAAAATGTGTGTGCTTTGCGGCAGTGTAAGTATGCCTTGAGATCTTCGCTTGTGAACTAACTATTTTTAACCAATATTTATAATGTCAACGATAACTTCGCCAAAGTTTACACTTTGCTCTTTATTATTATTAAATAGAATCCTTTCAAATAAGGATCGCAAAATTGCCAACATATGTGGTTAATTCCATTGAGCACTTAAGAAACTACTTAATTTTTTTGTGATGCTTACTACAGTGAGCTTTATGTATGACAAATTTTGTTAAATCTTATGATTCAGAATGAGGCTAAGAGTAGAATGAAATCAGACTTTTATAACACATTTCAATCCACCGAATATGGATTTTTTTACTTTAAAACAAAATGTCAGAAGAATCTTGTAACAATCTCGAAGTCTGGCAATAATGCAAAGAAACAAAAAGTGACACTGAAGATGGCACAACGATGAAATCGATTTGTCTTAAAACCAAACTTGACAAGCGATGACGAAGATTCGTTCCAAAACCAATCATTTCACACCCTGTCGGAAGCAACAACAACAACAAAAGATCAGAATATCAGCAAAGAAAATACTAAATGTAATCCTACAGCAAGTGCGCCCAATTAAACGCATACAGATTGGACGAACGATTTTGCCACATTAAGAACCCTTTGGAATTGAAGTATTTTTAGCATTTTTGTTCTAGGAAAAAACCACAGCACAAGGTTTAATAATCGCATACAGCATTGGTAGAAAAAATAAGAAAAATATCCACATAAGTTGGAAGAAAAGTTTGCTCAAACAACCAAAAAGGAGTGAGTTTTTTTTTTTTTTTATTGTGATACTAAGCACACTTTCATATTTTGTACTTTAACACTTGCTGGCTGGCGGCACACAAATGATTACTAATATCGCAGAGCGACAACAGTAAAATATCATCCACAACCTCTCTAATGCCCTGCTCTAATCGAAACAAACCCAATCAAATGGGAATAACCAAACTGCTTACTCGAATTCCAGTCACTAATCGGTAATAACTGCAACTGCTACGTTGAGCAATTGGAAATTTGTCGATGCATTTTCGATGGTTGGTTGTTGGATGTTGGGCTGGTTATTGATGCCGCATGATGTGGCGTGTGCACTTGAGTACGAGGTATATTTGTAGTCAATCTAGATTAGAAGCACCACACACACCAAAGGCACTTACACGTACAATGACTTGTATGGAAGCGTGCAACATGGCGTCACATCATCTGCATTTGCCTCAGTCGCGGCCACGTGAATATCTGAGTTTGTGCATTATTCAGCAATTCATACCTTTGTACCTAAACTTGTATGTGTGTATGTATGTTTGTTTGTTACGAGAAGATATTGCTATGCAAATATTGTCCTTTATGTTTGCCTCAGTCACTGCCTTACCTGCTCACTTGCTACTTGCCACTTGCCACTTTCACTCTAAACTCCGCTGCCGCATCTGCTGTGACAGTCACGTTGGTTGTCATACTCAGTCAACGGTACATGGCAACAAAATGTCGTCAGAGCAACAACAACATCAGCACATCAGCAATCAAGCGAACTAGAAGCCAACTGGTAGCAGTGAAAATTGTGCACGGCATGCAATATTGTCGAGCGCTGCGCGCCACATTGGTGTGGCAACAAACAGCGACAGGACGTTGGCGCGCGACAGGCGTCGTTTGCAAATTGCAACAAAAAATACAACACCTTTACATAAATTTGTATGTACGAGTGTAAGCACACAGGCAAAGTCAGTTGTTGCGACTAAGCTACTTGGCAAATGCACTCGGTGGAGTTGTTGTTGTTGTTGCAGCTTTAAGTACTTACTCTAATTCAGTTGCGGCAACTAAGCATTTTACCTTATGCAGCTGATAATGATATTCTTGATATAGCGGTTCTTTGTACTGCCACGCCAGGTTTTCCTGTCTTGAAGAGAAAGTGAATTAAATAAAGTATGGAAGGAGTAAGCTTCTAATGCCTTTTTGCATTACTGAGACGGCAGGCAAGCGAGCAAATCAGCAAAAATGTTAGACAACACGCAGTTTCACGTTTTTATTAAATTACAAGAATTGAAGAAGATTCTACGGGTAGCGCTTTGAAGAGCTTACATTTGATAAACGGAAAATGTGTGAATTAAAAAAGACTCTCATTTCCTCATGCAAAATCAATATTATTAGAAAATTGGCTTAAATAGCGGTCACCCCTCGGCCGGCATGGCGAACTTTCGAGTGTATTTTTGTCATGAAAAAGTTCTGATTAACTTAATGCCGTTCGCAGTCATTTGTGTTCGAAGAAAAGGGCACACTCCACAAATGCAGGAGCAGCAGAAAGAGGAAAAAATATTTGCTTTTGCTTTTGCTAAAAAGGTAGTAGGAAAATACTAAGTAAAATATGTAAAAAATAGTATTTGGTTTTTGAGTAATTATTAAATTTATGTATTAATAAAAATTTTGTAGTGAAAGGACTCTATTTAAATTGAAAATAATAAAAATTTAATTTAAAAAAAAAAAAAATCTCAACCGTCGTATAGGGAAGCGTGGTTATGCGTAAAAACATAATTCCAGTACTCCACGGCAGATATTGCGGTATCAAAAATATCAAGTTTGTACGCCCACTCTTCCATGAGCGTGAAACATGCATACACATGTAAGTACATCCGTACCGAATTCCAACGGTCCATCGCATGCAAGAAAAGTGCCATTCGCACTCATATTTTTTAAAAAAATTTCTTATCTTTCAATACTCATAACCTGTCCTTCTAAATTGTTTTCCAACTCGTTGAACCGTTTATATATATATATATATTTTGCCGATTTAACAGCCGGTATTTCGATTTTGACAAAATGCAGATGACTTGAAAATATTTTCAGTAGTAAATAGTGCAACCGATGTGACAAATCTTCAAGCTGATTTGAATAATTTGTCTCTTTGGTGTCAACAGTCACATCTCTCTCTTAATAATAAAAAATGACTCTTGCTAAAGCTCGTTTCATCAGGCACACATCTCACTCTATATTTAATTCCAATTTCTTTTTTAATAATCACATCAATTTTATTATATCTAATGCTTACTCCGTTTTAGGCTTTGTACGCCGGCACAGTACAAATTTCACTGACCCATATAATCTAAAACTACTTTTTTCATCTTATGTTAGATCTCGACTGGAATATGCAGCGTTTATTTGGAGACCTTATTCACAGTTTTTAATAGATAGACTTGAATCTGGGCAAACGGTTTTTTTAAAAATTGCTCTACGTTCTTTGAAATTTTCGGATCCTTTACCTTCTTTCTCACTCAATTTTACTACATAAGTTGGAGTGTATTGGTTTTCATTCTACACTTCTAAAATGGTTTCAATCTTATCTTACGAATAGGTCTATGTTTGTAGATATCGATAATTGCAATCTAATCCCTTTGTTGCCACTTCAGGTGTCCCTCAGGGTAGCATCCTGGGTCCTTTATTGTTTGTCCTGTTTATAAATGATATTGGTTTCCGTTTTAAATATTCCAGTTTCTTATTGTATGCCGATGACTTAAAACTATATCGTAGAATAACTCATGCCCCCGACGCCTTCTATCTTCAGGAAGATTTAGAACGCCTTTTGAGATGGTGTGACTATAATAGATTGTTTTTGAATGTTAAAAAGTGCTTTAAGATGACGTTATCTAAATCCCAAAATATATTCGTTTCGAATTATTATCTTTTAAATCATCAGCTAACTCCTGTCTATGAATTTGTTGACCTTGGTGTGGTGTTCGATTCTAACTTTACATTTGTTAACCATATTTGCCATGTTCTTCCAAAAGCCTATAGCAACCTAGCCTTCGTACGAAGGTATGCCAAGGATTTCAAGGATCCTTATACTATGCCTCTGTTATTAGGAGCCCTATTTATAACTTGTATACTTCCAGGATTGAGCGAGTGCAAAAGGTTTTTCTCCGATTTGCCCTTGCTTCTCTTAATTTCTCAGATCCGATTCCGTCTTATTTCTCGCGGTGTAAACTTATAAACCTGCCTTCGTTGGAAAATATAATACGTACTCTTTTACTATTATTTGTATTTGATCTTATTTCTGACTCCATTGACTGTCCATCCCTTCCTAAGCATGTTACTTTCAATGTACCTAGCAGAGTTCTTCGTTACCATTTGCCCGTTCATATACCATCCGCTAAAACAAATTACTAATTTTTCGCGCCTGTTTTTCGAGGCCTTGCTGAATATAACAACATTTCAAAGAGCTTAGATGTCGATTTTTCGTTTCCTAGAAGTCTTATCAAGTCATCTCTCGAAACTTATTATTCTTAATTTGTATATATTATTAATTCCTGCAATTCTCTTAGTTTAATCCTAGTCTGTAAGATTGTATATCATAAACAGGATAAAGATATATAATTATAATTATAGTTTCAAATTTTAATATTATGTATAAAAACTCAAACATGTAAACTTTTAATTTTTCTTAATAGTATCTATTAACTCTGTAATTCTCTTAATTTAACTCTAGTCTGTAAGATTGTAAATCATAGACTGAAAAAAGATGAATAATAATAATAATAATAATAATAAATCGCGTTTGCTTTTTATAAGTCTTAAAACGCTCGAGAAGAGAAGGACAATTCTTTCACTTTCTTTTGTGTATGGTATAATTAATGGCACTGTTGATTGTCCGTCTTTGCTCCAAATTAATTAATTTTCTCGTGCCATCTAGGACTTTTCGTAATTTCAATCCATTCTATCCGGATAAACTCAAAACCAATTATGCAAGAAATGCCCCTTTGTCGCGTGCACTTTGCGAACTCAACGAGATCTCGAATTCTGTCTTCCTCGATTTTTCTTTATGTAAAGTTGAGTTTCTCTCATTATTATATTCTGCCTTGTGAAATTTGTTATTGTTAATTTATTTTCTGGTATCGTTAAGTTGTAGCTCTAAGTAGTCAGTAAGAAATTTGTTCATTGACTTATGAAATAAATAAATAAATAAATAAAAAAATAAATAAATAAATTGGTCGGAATCGGTATAAATGGCATTGCTATACATCAAAAGTTAGGATTTTTCTTTTTGTTTTAAATTATTGTCTCTGATCCTCACAGAACTGAAGAAATTGACAACAAAGCGAGCATAATTGATTTATACATTCTTATTGCCCAAATGCAAAGTGGAGCTGAAAATTTCTACAAGTAAAAATAATAATAAAACAGTATGATTATATTGGAAAGTGTAACGAGAAAGCCCACTCTTATTTGTTCATGACAAAAACTACATCTTAAATAATGTTGTTTCGTCTTTACGAAGGTTTGTAAATAGGCAGGGAAACAACAAACATTAAAAGGAACCTGTAAACAAAAAGGTTCAATTATTAGAATACTTATTTATAGTTGCAGTTGCGATATAACATTTTACTTACGTTTGTATGTATGTTGTGCTTATATTTACACACATATCGGACGCTGGAAAAATTCTCCAGTCCATCGGTGGTGGAAATAAATATAAATATCAAATTATGTATATCCCGCTACCCTGACTGGGGCAAGATATTCTGCAAATAAATGCTTTTATCATTGTTGTGATCAAATAAAAACTAAACTGATATTTACTCACCAGCTTTATGGCCAGAAAGAGCAAATATTAAAAAAAAACATCGCACAGCAGGGTTCGCTTTCTATGTGTTGTGCATTGCATTGCAATTGCACTACAAATAAGACGCATTGGATGTTTGAAATGAAGCATTTTTATATTACTTTGAAATTCATATATTTTGTGCAAAACTTACCCAAATTCCCACAATAACAAAATCAAAAGCCAATTAATAAAAAATAATAAATTATACAAACGAGTCAGTGATACCAATTTGTTTTTTTTTTTTTTTGGTATGAAGAAGTTTACAATATACTACTATTTCAAGTGGAAATTATAGAATAAGCAACATTCTTAATGAGCTAAGAAGCCTTCATGTCATGCAGAAACTAGCAAACTGCTTTATTACAGAACCTTTTATTATTGAATCATGTCTGGTATCTATGTAGTTCAATCAAAGATTTTTGCCTTAAAAATTGGTTTTATTGGTTTTAAAATGTAATCAAACTTTATATGAGATGTATAGTATCTCATTTGAATACTTAAGAATGACTGCTATATCGTTGTCACTGTAGTAAAATCTACTAATTTCTTTAAGTACAATTTTCAAGTATTGCAGAAAACATCCTTCACTTAGAAAAATATCTTCAAAACAAAAGCAGAATTCACTTTCAATAATTTTTCAATCACCACTGTTTAGAGATATTTTACATTTTTTCGCCAATTTTTTAAACTAGTTCGTTTATTCGATTTCTATAATTATTTAAACTATTGCTACACCCATTACTATGTGCCCTCAAACCTTTTTAAGGTGAATGATAGAATGCAACTGAATTTCCCCCAAATCACTGCTTGCAAACTTGCATTCCTTTGCCATTCACTAATCACCTTGCTGCAACTCATAACTTTTTATATTAAAATGCCATCAATTCACGCTGCCACAAAATGTTTCAAAATTAAAATGTTGATTTAAATTTTCGTAAATGTGCTTATGCGAGTCAACAGCTTAAAAGCTGGAAAAAAAATTCTTAAGTAAATTAAGACATTAATTAAAATACTTTTGAAGCAAAGTTAAATTTCTGTTACACGAACACGTACAATAAACACAACTAAGAGGCTAAAGCGAAAGGCAAACGAACATGTGAATAACTTCCGTTCGCCTCACAGAAAGTTCTGCATGTGTTTGGGGAGGGGGAGGGGGGGAATTCTTTGCGGTCGGTAAGAAATGCGCTGTCTAATAGAATATGAAATTTTCACAAGAGTTAGCAATTTTTTCTTTATGCTGCATACAATTTTTATTCAACTATGTTGGGCTATCAATGAAATTGATGAAATATTTTCTTAGTACACAAAATGAAGGAGAATAGTTATAGGAACTAACATGAAAGGTTTGGAAGGAGCAAAAGTACTGAAGCTATTTTTTTTATTGAGTTACGAAATTGTGGAATTTTTTAAATAATTCCAATATATGAGATTGTGATTTTTTTATCATATTTCCTTTGCGGCCTGATGATTGCATTTACACTACTATCCGTTATTGAGGCGGAACTATTTACCACCAATCGTTTTCGTAAAATATCAAATATATCAAATTCAAATCCTACTGGGCATTCAACTTTCATGTATGTATGTATGTATATTTTGTTTTTGCATATATATTTTGAATGTGAGTAAGTGAGCTGCGACGTCAAACTGACACCCGCAACTTGCGAAAAATGTACATAATTTTCGCGCGTCTTTTCATCCGACACTAACTTTTAGCTACGACTTTCCACCTCTTTTCTACTCCTACGCCAAAGCTGCTTTTTAAGTGGCGCCTTGTTGTTGTGCTTGTTTTTTGTGCTGGCCTCTTATGTTCGTTCTTGTTATTGTGCATTTTTCTTGGCGCTATTTTGTAAATTTTTGCTCGTGCCTCGATTGTTGTTGCAACGCTGAAAAACTTTCAACATTAAAAACATACGCTGGGGAAATTACAGAGCGCGCACATTCGGGATGTGCAGCTGTGTTGCAGGAAAAGTGCAAGGAAGCTGCTATCAAGGAACTGCTGACATTTAAGCGCAGCGTGGTGGGGCAGTCACTTTTGCGCACACACACAAACACACACGGAAGAGTGTGCCTGTATTTAAGTAGGCGAGTAAAAGAAAACTTGAGAAATATTACGAACAGACAGCGCAAGTTTGCAACCTAACATATGTATGTATGTACATGCATGTGCGTGTATGTGTATGTGTATGTATGACCGCCGGCCCGCCCGCTCGTCAAGTCGCATGCAAAGCGCTGAAGAAATTGCATTATGGCGCTTGATGCAAGCGGGTGGCGGTGGCAGGCAGCAAAATGAAAAGTGAAGATGAGATTTAATAATTATGCACATTGTTCTACAAAAGCTAGCGCATGTGTACGCTCGCGGGCAGTGTGTCATGTGTGTGTGTGTGTGCGAGTGTGCATCTGCTGTCATGACAGCCATGGCGTATGATGAACATTCGCTGCAATTTTGCTCTTTGCTTTCCGCCATCAGCTCGCTGGCAGCAGCGATGCGTCTTCATTTGCAAAGCATTTATGATGGAGTGTGTGTGTGTGTGTGTGTGCATGTGTGCCGCACACATGCATATGTAGATGTAATAGATGTGATGTGAGTGGAAAAACTGTAAGTAACTAAAGACAGTGTAGCAAATGATGAACGCAATGCCAACGCGAACGCCAACGCCAACGCCAACGCCAACAAATTAGGCCAAGGAAAATAACGTGTGTGTCTTAATAATCCCATTTCGATGCAGCAAAAATGGCAAGAAATGATGAATAGTGCCGCGGCAGGCAGCCGAGTCATGTAAAACTTTGTACGAAGAAAATTAAAAAAGAAACGTTGCGTTCAGTAGAAGCAACAAACCGGCAACAGCGGAAATTCACAACCGCTCATCCGCACTCTAATATGTGGCACATACAAGCAGATATTTGCGCTGTTGCAACACATCCGTGTGCAGACGACGCTCTAAATATTCGCTCTGAAGTCGTCGGTGTTCCTTGTAATGACTGTGTACGCGCATTTAATGTGGCAAGGACAATGATAATGACTGTGACGTGCTGGTCATGACAGCCACATTTTCGCACTCAACCGACAGTGTCCTAAAAGTGAGTGAATGAGTGAGTGAGTAAGCGCAGAGGCACACACAAATCCAACTAAACACGCATATCCACGAGCAGGCACGGGCACACACGCTTTTATTACCGCTCGCTTTAACTCTTCCTTAAAATCAAGAATAGCACACGCTGAGTTCAGTAGAGATTTTTTGAAGTAGAGTAAAAGAATTTCGCTCGGACATTTTGTGTTGAATAAATTTTTTTTTAACAATTTTTTAATGAGACTTTGACTGCTTAAGCGCCCCAGCGCGCTTGTCAATGATAACGTTTTCAAAGTGGACAGAATTTGCTTTTGAACACAAATTTTTGTAAAGTTCTTATAAAGATCTGCGGCTTAGGTTTTATTTAACTTCACCGAAATTATCATCTTAAAGGGGAATTTAAATTTATTTATGATTTTATAATCTTACTTCAGATATAAGAATTAAACTGCACTGAAAATACTTTAACGTATTTATTTGATTTGATAAAATGTGATTTCAACGGCTGCGCATATCTTTATTTCTATTTTTTACGAAATGTGTGGCGCTTCAAATATATAAAAGAGCTATCCTTTCATGACCGAATTGCACTTTGTGGCTAACTTTTACTTATTTCGAAGCGAATACTTAGAATAATGATAGTCAATTTGTTTAATGATTATCCTTCAGTCAATATCAAATCAGTTTCAATCGAACGACGCTTGCATAGCAATCAAATTTCAGTTGCTTTCGACCGCTTGCCGAGTCTCAAAATAAATATAATAAAATAAAAAATTAATGACCCATCAGTGGCCATATACGAATATGATATAAATGAAAAAAAAAACTTGCTGCTTTTTGTGTGTTTCTTAAGTATCTCCTTTGCATGAATAACTCAATAATTTTATGTCTCTGCGGCAGGCAGAAGCAGCACAGTTACATTCTACGCAAATCAAACGCCTGGGCATGTGCTTCCTATGTTTTCAAGTCCATACAACAAATACCAAAAAAAAAAAACGAAATGTGTGCAAATGTACTAAAGAGCTACTTATTGAAATCAATTTCAGCAAATGACAGTATCCTGCGCAAACATGTATGTGCACTCGCATCAAACATACAAACGCTAACTGTTTTCAACTCAATATCACGCTGAGCAAAATAAGAGCGACAGTGAAAGCAAAATCGATTTGTGGCCGCACTTTTCTGTGGTGATGGCGCGGCATATCGATGACCTACTAAACAGCCATACCAGGCCAGCGATGAGCCAGAAGGAAGGATCATTTTGAGCGGTTCGGAATTCTAGCGGTGCACAGAGGGGATAAAAATTAGCTATTGAAATCGGTTGGATTTTATTTCTGTTATTATTATTAAGTGAAAGCAGCGATTTGCCAGAGAAAAATGTAAACAAAATATGCAAATGCACACACATACGCAAATACACGGACAGTGGCATGAAGCGGCATGAATATGTATACATAAATAAGCCCGCTCAAGTGCTATTAACTCTCCGCAATCGCACTACAAGCCAACCACTGCCAACAATAACCGCAAATGCGGCATTCAAGGCACACGAGGCAGCTGGGTAGCAGCACAACACAGGCGTAGAGGCGCGATGAGGCTGCTTAGGCTAATGGGGCGGCAGCAGCCAGAAGTCAATTTGTTGGTCTGATTTACTGGCGCAATATCGAATGTTCACCGCATTGGAGTGCCTTTGCTGAACTCACTTCATTTTCTTCGGTCATGAAATTTTTGTTTTTATGCTGCCTCCGCTACTGCGGCGGGAAGCGTAGATGCAAGTAGATAGCGGAGCATAAAAAAATATGTAATTGGTATGGAAAGCATAATAAAAAATTGGTACAAACAAATAAGTTGATGTTGATCGCAGATTGAGAGCGCAGTAAGCTATAATTTAAGTAGAAGGTTAGAGGGCAAGGTGGAGTTTATCAAAATGTGAAGAGAAGCGAAGGCAGTCAATTGTGTTTTAGAGGGTTAGAGTGTGTGTGTGTTTATAAAATGTATCTACACACTCTTAGACCTACGCCTACATGTGCCCTACATGAGTTAAAGCGCCAATGGTTAAGGTTTTAAGCGAAACATAAAGAGGGAAAATCGAGTTTTAATAATTTTAAGTGAGATACTCTTTTTATATAAAATTCGGAGCAATAAGTTGAAGGCTACCAAATAGCTAAATATGAAATTGAATGTTTTGAAAGGAGTTGTTTCATCTAAACAAACAATGAAAATAAGATTTTAAAGTACTTTACAACACATGTGTATGACTAAGGCAATTTCTATTTTATTTTTCATTTTAGTTTGTCTCTTTTTTTTCTCTCTTTCAAATACATAAATAACTATTGGGCAATGAAGCGCACGCATTTAATGTGCTTGTGAAAACTGGAAAATTCACGCGCAATGATTGCGTTTACGCTTGTTTTCCCTAAACTGCTATTCTGTTTTATTGCAAAATGATTCGCCTCCCCTCTGTTCACGCAACTCACTACTTCAAATGTACTTGTATGTATTTGTGTACGTACACACGTATATGTGCGAGTGTCAGTCTCAGCTCTGGTTTATTGCCTATCAACCAGCCTATCAGTTTCGGGTCAGCCATGCCATTTACTTTTGCCAACGAAAAAAAAAAAAAAAAAAAAAAAAGACATTCGCTGGAAAATCGAAATTATGGTAAACACTGTCGTTATGTTGTTGTTTGCTGAATCTGACATTTTTATGGGCTTCGTGGAACGACACAACGATTTATGATGCAGCAGCGAAAATGTAATGGCGAATGCCAAATTTTATATGCTTTCGAATGATAAATATCGAATCAAGCGACTGTTTGTAGACGACTGGCATGCAAGGGTCACTTGAAGCACCCTTCCGGGCTTTTCTTTTATAATTTAAATAAAAATGGCTAAATAACTTTTACATATTTGTATGTGTGTATGTGTTTGTGTGTGTGTGTGTGTGTGTGTGTAGCATATGTGAGGTGCGGCACGTTGACGTTCTTCTTGCTGCGCACAATCTTATATTTCAAGGCTTTTAATTCCATTATTTTTTTTTGCTCTTTCTGATACGTAGATAGTTAATTATATATGTTTGTATATATGTTTGTATGTATGCATGTATGTATGAGGCTATATTTTTCATGCTCATTACCGTTCATTATGTATAGCATTTGCGAGCGTTTACTTCTTCCCTTCTGCCATGCCCTACAACCATTTTTATTTAAGTATTTGTTAAAGTCGCATACTGCTGCGAGCGGAAGTCGCAACATGATACCGTTAAAGCTAAATAATTAACATAGTCAGGTGGCGGCGCGCACAAACTCATTGCTCACACTTTCGAGTGAGTGTGTAACAAATGCCCATTCTACGCTGTATTATAGAAATAAAGTGCGATTCTAATAATCTAGCGTTAATAGATTTTTACCTTCACCGTTACGGCCACAAGACGCCGGAGGCTCAGCGACTCGTAACCATTTTTCTGCTTGCCACAATCTATTTCATGCGTCTTTCGCTTAGCCCACACACACACGAACAGTCTCATCACTCACTGTTCAACCGCTGCTTTGTCTACATTGCGCTCCTCGCGCTCCTCACTCTCCTCGTGTCCTTAGTACACTGCTCCTTGTCTATTTCGACGGCGATATCAATTTATATATTTTCGTATATGCCCGCACACACATACGAACGAACGAACGAACGAACGAAAATACTTACATATTTATGCCGGCGCTTAAGTCGCTGATAATCAAATTCATTTTGTTTATGTAAGGCTTTAGCCTCTGACACCGTTCGCTCTCGCTACGATTGTGTAGATATTGTCGGTATACATTGGCTTAATGTTGCGTATATGCCGTGTATTACATACTAAGTACTTAAGCACATACATACATACATACATACATACATACATATTGTTATCAAATGTACATAAATGTAAATGTAATGAATATATTTGTGGATTTCTTCGATGCTTACTCGCCTTTGTTGTTGCCGTGGTTGTTGGTGTAACTTCGCCTGCTATCTGACGAAAATAATAGTTTGTGTAAATATTTGATTATTTATTGGGGTTAATTACATTTTCGGTATATTAGCCGTTGGATTTTATGCGAAGCAACGTCCAGCCAACCACAAATTGCATATTTTGTACAATCATACACACACACAAACACACAAACACAGGCGTTAAGAAATTTAGATGATTACATCTATTTATTCAGGTGAGCTTAGCTAACAGTCCAGTGCACATTGTTACGTGCGAAATCTCCATTGGCAAGCATAAGTAGACAAATAGTTGATTATATAAATAAATTCAAAGAAAACCAATGTCAATAGGCGGCGAGTGTGTTAGTGTGTGTGTGTGTGTGTGTGTGTGTGTGTACGTGTGTTATTGTGTTAGTGTGAAGGTACAGCCTGCCACGCGTTGTCTTTGAGAGATGGGCGTGCGAATTTATATGACATCATGTTTTGGAAGTCAACGGTGGGACATTCTAATCTTGTGTGAAATTCAATAAAGTTGGTGATTATTCGCACGATTATTTAGCTTTCCTGGCAGGTATGCAAAGCGTAACTTAATATGAAGATTAAACTAATTGGTATTGAAATCAAAGCCGCAATGCTTCTGGAGTAATGGAGTTGTGCCATCAAATAGTATGTGGAACATGTTTAATAGCAAATTAAAGTACTTACTTAATTAGTTGGTTAAAAAACCGTCTAATCTCAGCATAGCACGCCTCTTATTTTTATGTTTCGCTAATTGATGCCAATTGGAAATGCCAAACGGACCCAAGTCCTCAATTCCGCTTTGCACAATTTGAACGACAAGACTTAGCGTGCGATTATGTTGGAGCTGCGATAAAAGCGAAGAGAGCTGAGAGTGCACCGACTAGAGCATAGCATAGCACAACGCTTCGATGTGGTGTTTATGTTGAAGCTACGATAAAAGAGTTGATATCAGTACGGTTTTAGTTTGAAGGTGAATAAAAGCAAAAAAATGTCCGATTGCGATGAAGAAATGTTGTTTTTGTCTTCAACTTCTTTATATAGCTTATTTAAAAGTACACAGAAAGCCCAAAGCAAATTTTCTGCAAACACAATTATTGAGAAATGACAGATTTTTGACGAGTTTTATAATTTGTCAAGTTTTCGGAGTAGATGCGAATGAATACTGAAACCTTTGATTTTGTTTTACTAAAAATTAAAGAAAAACTAAGAAAAAATGGTACAATTGTCATGGCAGACCTATTTTGCATGAGGAGCGATTTATTGTAACTTTTCACACTCGTACAACATGCTGGAGTATTACAAAAAACCAAGGATGCATTTTAACGTTAAATTTAACCGTTCCGAAATGTTTTCTCCTGTTTCGGTTGAAACATTTTTAAAATATTATTGTTAATGCAATTATCATAATAAATTTCATTACGTTTTTAACCGAAACGAAATGCTGGCGTTAACGTTAAAACGTTAAGAAAAACGTTAAGAAAAACGCTGGAGATTCACTCGTCGCAAACAGAAGCGCTGCATACTTTTAGGCACATTAAAATTAACGAAAATGGAAATTTTATAACGTTGCAACATTAACGATTTGATTTCGTTTTGATAACATGGCGCCGAAACGCAACAAACTCACTTCGTTAAGTTAATTTTGCTCGTTAACAAAACAAAATGGTATCGTTTCGTTTGTTGAGCAGCCCTGCAAAAAAAATTAACATTATAATTTTTTTTTTAACTTTATAAAGCAAACTAATATTTTTTAATTGTGGTGGTTTACATTTGTTTTGATTCCATATAGCAGGCCATGCAAAAATTTCACTTATCAGCTCCTATGTGTTCATATTGATCAAAGCGACTAGAGCGAAGAAAATGTGATCAACGATTTTCTATGCTCTTTTCGTTAGTCTTTGCTATCAGCTCTGCGCTCCAACATGAACACATATACGCGATGCTCATTTACAATTTTCTCTGCTACTATCGTAGCTCTCATCGTAGCTCCAACATAAAGACACATACGAGGTATCCACTTAGAATTTGCTTCGCTCTTATCGCAGCTCCAACAAAAACGCAAAGCCGCTTCACTTCAGTTCGCTGCACTATATCTTTGTCGCTTTAAAGCTCGTACAGCTCATCGTTCTGACGTTTGTGATGTTCGCCATCGCAAAGTCGTAAAGGCCCATAAATCTCTCGCAGAATCTTTCTCTCAAACATTCCAAGAGCCCTCTTATCTGATGGTGTCATCGTCCATGCTTCTGCGCGTTACTGAGTGTTACTTTTTCTTCGTCGAGACAGGACTTGACTGTGCAATCGCCTACTCAGTCCGAAGTACCACGTTTGATTTCGTGTTAGCCTCGACACTTAAAATTGATTTTTAATGCTGGTTCATTAGTAAACGAAGTGCTTTAACAAATATTAGTACTTATCTTCAAACTTTCGTGGCTTATGGAGTAGTATTTCTGAACTTTCTTCTTAGCTGACATTTATTCGTCAAAGTACCCTTCTTACAAAAACTGTTTTAGGTAAATATAGGTTGCTTACAAAAAGGTGAAGCGTAAGTAGGATCCGTAAAAATCATTTGTGCTCTTTTTTTTCTATTTTCAATCGTTGAAACGTTTGCTCACAATACTCCTACCACAAACTCCTCAACAATACACGAAATTATATTGTGATCTCACGTACTCATTAATATGTTTATTGCCAGTGCTTCAGTACTAATATGCCTCCACATAAATGTATTTATGTAAACATTAAATATAAGTAGAATTCGAAAAGCACCCAAGAGCCATTCCCAAATATTAACATGGACCGCAAAGTTGCGAGTACTCCATTAAAGGGCGCCTAGAGAAGCGCGCAGTCTACGCTTATGAGCAGTAAAATGTAATGCTTCCATGCGCGTCTGAGCATTTACGAAATCACGGCGTCAACATTTGCATTTTTGTTCATATTTTTTTGTGGATATTTTTTTTTGTTTTTTTTTGTTTATTAGAATCCGTTCATTTCACTGCTGCCGTAAGTGGTGTCTTTTGCTGCGTCGACGGTAATGACATTAAATTCTTTTCCAATTTCGACTACGATCCTCCCTCTTTTGCTGAACGGGTTTCACCAAACGAAATCTTTGTGCTAGATTTGCGCTGCTGCTGCTGCGTCTGCCATCGCATCGATATGTCAGCAAAGTACTCGTATGCCGTGATTATACCTTGAAGTCATTATTATTGCATGACAATGAGCAGAAACAAAAAAAATGAAAAAGAGAGCACGAATAGCAAGAAATTGTGCAAACGCAAGCGAACACGAAAGGAGGACGAAAGGCTGTGTGCAATAAAATCAATTTCGTTTTTTTGTTTTGTTCTCAAAAGTTGGCTTCACTTTAATCGAACCCCAAATTCCCATTGTGTGATTGTGTGTGTGTGTGTGTGTGTGTGTTGGTGAACGTATACACTTGATATTTGTTTGCATGATTGCATGTGTGTGTGTGTGTGTGTTTGTCTGCCCGTCCATACATTTGCCTGCCTGTGTTTGCATTTGCCCCTTTGTTTGTTTGTCTTACTGATTTTGTTGGCTCGTCTGCGTCGGTGCGTTGGTGCGCCAGCTCGTGCAGCAGACCAGTGAAATCGGTGCAAAAGTATCCACTTTCTGCTTCTGCAACATTACATTACGCAAACCCAATCAGCCATTATGGGCGGAAATGGCAGCGACCCAACAAAGGCTACAACAACAGAACGCATGCCATGCCAATGACAGCAAACCAAAGCGGCAGTGGTTGCGGTGTAGCAAAAATAACAATAACGATAAAGCGGCAAACGGGCAAACGGACAAACGGACAAACGGGCTGGCATCTGCATTAAGGTAGCAAAGGTGCGTCGTCTCGATTTCTGCACTACTTTGCTGCTGCTGCTTGGTTGGCAAGAGGAAGTCCTCTTATCTGCAAATGGCATCTTAATAGTATTTTGAATTGCTGACTCAGTCAGCCTTAAATGCGAATGTGGCTTAAATTTGCTTTGAGTGGCGCTTCACCTTTTTTTTGTGTTTTTTTTTTTTGAAACGCTAGCAACAGCCCTTCTTCGGTCATTACTTTTCTTTTTCATTTTCCTTTATTCTGCATCATCATTGCTTGCGTGTTCAATTGGCATTTTGCTAATGCTCCTTCAAAATTTTTACTCCGGATTATTTGAATAGGTAATTTGTTGTCGATTGTTATGGCAAGTTGACTTTATTCTCTGATTTAGTCTGACATTCCCTTTTGCCATCCTCCTTTGTTCAATGCCAATAAAATGCACAATAAATGAGTTACTAACTGTTGCATTTCCCTTTATGCTAAAATATAGTCTGAAAGGTACTTTCTAGCAAGAGTCTGCGAGCAATTTAAATTAATGGGAAAGTTGGAGGAAGCATACAAAGTTAAGCAAATGGTTTCATTTTCTGTATAAAAGCAGGACTTGAAAACGAACGTTTAAAAAAAAAACCAAGTTATATGCTCAGTAATATATGGGTTGCAATATTTTTTCTTAAGTATTTGCTTTTATAAATTTTAAGGTTATCAAATTGTCTTTTTTTTCTCGTGTCTCGTTGTAGATTTAAATATTCCTAAATAATGCCCCGTTTTAGAAAATATTTCTTGCATAAATTTAAGCGTCAATTATATGCTTTTATTCGTCGGCATATAAATATTTTATATATATTGAATAAATAAATTATGTTGGGCATGCAAAAAGCTAAACTTATTTCTCTCTCTCTCTCTCTTTCACCTTTCATCAGCTTTGATGAAAATTTCAATGGAAGTATTGATTGCGACAATTACTGTAAAAATATGAATCGCTAAGCAACATTTTAGATATTTTCTTTGTGTACATTTAATACTACTCCTACTCGCTATTTATTATCGTGCCGTATAATCAAAATGGCCAATCCGAAAAAAAATATATAAACAATAAAATTAAAATTAAAAGTGAAATGAAGGCACAAATTGAAATTGCAACTGCGATGTAATCAAATGTAAGCGACACATTTCCATGAAACACATTTACACACATACACGACGAACATATGTGTATGTGTGTGTGTGTGTGTAAGCGAGTGCTGCAGCAAAACAAAAAAAAAACAACAACAAATATATAAGTGTGAGCAACGATATGCAAAGAGCAGTCAAGTGTAAATTAAGCAATTTGGCAAACAATGAAATACAATAAAATTTTAAAGCGAAGTTGAGCTGCCTTCAGGCGGAGGAGGAGCAGGAGGAGGAGTAGGCTGTGGGCTATCTGTGCGAACAATAGTCAACTGTAATGGAGAGTGAATTGCTTTCAAATGGCGAATTGATTTCATTGCTTTTGTCTTTGAGGTGGTAAAAATAAAATACTAAAAATGTCCGAAGCAGCAGCGTTGACAGCCTAAATATGTTGACTGACAATTATTGTTAACATTTTTCCTACACGCAGCAACTAAGATATGTACATATTGTGATGCCATTAAGTGGCCTGTGTATTCGGCAATGCAATCAATTAACTAAATTAGTGGCCGGTGCTTTTGAGTAACAAATGTACAGAAATTTCAAAAAAAGCGAGAACTGCTTTGGTATGCGGGAATTTGCAGAATTTGCGTTTCAAAGTTTTTAAGTTCTCTTCGTCGGGGGGTGGGGGGTGGTCGGTTGCAAGAAAAAGTTTTGTTATTCACACCGGCTAACCACCCCGCCCCCCTTTACGCATTTCTTCTTAAGTAGTTAGAACATTTTTTTTTTATTTTCTCCATCTATTTCTTTTCTGAAATACTTATTTTTTACATTATTTCTCCATTAATACCTTTGCCAACAAGCGCTCTTCCAGCACTACCACCACAGCTACATTTCTAATGTAGTAAATTATTTAATTATTAGCAATTTTATAACACAGGTGTTAATTGCTTTCACTCAACGGTGTGCGAAAAATAAAAGAAGAAAAAATTTCCCTCGCTTGTTTCCACGCATCGGACAGGCCGTGCAGTCTGTGATACAGCCAGATCTAATTAAATGTTTTTGCTTTTAATTAAATTTTACTTACAATGCAATTGCCACACTTTCACTACTTCCTAGACGCTCGCATTTATATTAAAAAAAAAAAAATGTGGCCCCTGTAATGGATTCCCTTGGCCTTTTTCTTTACTTTGCGCTTTCACTTTCGCCAGCCGCCTGAAAGTTGCGCGATTTATTTTTAATAATAAACTGACACTCTTCAACGTCTGCCTTCGCAACGGTGCCGCCCAACTTTGCTTTGCTCATTCGTCCATTCAGGCATTCCTTGGCAACATTTTATGCGCAACGTTTAGCTTTTCGCCACTTAACAACTTATTAGACAAGCAAAGCACCACCTCGACTCCGCCACCACGCCGCCTGCAAGTATGCAACTATTTTAAGACAAAGTTTTTTTCCATTTATTTTCAAGCAATTTATCACATTTTAGCCACAATTTTGGCATAATTTTAATTTGCGTAAATTTTTTAGTGGCGCACATTCTTTTTAATTGCACAATTTTTATTTGTTTTTCGTTGCAAGCTTCTAAATTTCTTTTATTTCATTTTTCAACATTTTTTTTCGCATTCACGCCAACACTGAAATACTTTTATGTTTACATACTTACATACATACATACAGACGCACAAAGTTGTTGAGAAGGTCTTTCAATTAAAATTCACTACGCGAAAAAACTTACAATTTATTTTTCGGCTCCAAAAAAGCAAAGGAAATGAGTGCAAGCGTGAAAGAAAGCAGCAGAAAATATTAAAATCTTGATAGATGTGTGTGTGTGTGTGTGTGTATGCGTGTTGGTAAACGTGGCTGCTTTTGTGGTAGTGTGTTTGTATGGCTGTGCATTCAAGAAGTGCATAACTTTCATTTATATTAAAAATCAGTTGAATATCTTGTGGCTGTGCGGCGAAAACTTTCTGACACTTTTAGACTCACTTCCAGCCACGCTCGCCTAATAAGCAGCGGTTTGAGTAGCTAGCAGGCGAACGATCTGCTTGCTGCGCTATTTGCCGATTTGAAGCATTAAGTGAGTAGTTTAGTAAAAAATTGAGGAAAGCGCGTGCAAGAAACATTTTTTGTTTGCCTTTACAACGAATCCTTTTAGCATGCACTTTTTCACTTAAGAGTTTAATAACCAAATAAAATGCTTTCAGGAAATAAAAGCCGAGCATGAAGTGCAGCATTCAAATTAAAATGCAGTGAGCTACTATTATTTTTTCAAAAAATTTTTAAAAGCCTTCGAGTAACTGCGAAATAAAATTGCAATTGATTTCAGTATTGAAAATACTTTAACTGGCAGCTTTAAAGTAGTGCGCAATTTTGTAGTTCATTACATTTTATTAAAATAATGTGTGAGTTTCAAGTGGCTAAAGATTATTGTTGATTTTTGGTAATATTTTTAATATGCAGAATTGACTGAAAACACAAAAAACTTAAAATTTGTTTCGTAATTTGTACTCTTAATGATAGCACTGGTCAACACTAGTCTTGTTTCCTTAATTTTTTTTTCTGTTATTGGGTATTTCTATGGTCTTGATTATGAAAAAAAAAAATACTGGACGATTGCTAACAGCTTTATTTTTTGAAAGTTACAGTTAAATTATTTTATAAAAAAAAATACAGAAAATCCATACATTACGAGTATGTTGACAAAATTTCTATTGCATTTTATGAAATGATCTTTTACGAGATTTTCTTGAATGAACGTCTTTAGGTAGATTTCGTTCGAGAGTCTCACCGCCTCTGATATCGTTCTTCCATTGTCCGAAGATCCTGATGGATTATTACACCCTGCGAATGTGCATTAGATATACATAGATGCGTACTGTACTTAATTTGTTATGAAGCAAAACATACTTTAAACTTCTTTTGTTGCTATTTATCCATGAAAATACGCCAATCACTCGGTTGGAACTTTTTTAATTCCATCTTTAGCAAAATACCACCAACATCGTTACAAAAAACTAAACCCTGCTCTTGAGAAAAATACGGTAACAGTTTTTTTTTTACTCGGATACGATAAAATGTAGCGTTTGTTTCCAGAGTAAGCCAATTTTTTTTCTTTTAAACGAGATGCTAAAATTTCAGAAGCTTTTTTCAGTAAGTTCAGATCTATTACTAAGTCATTTAGTTCTTTCTGATTAAGTGGTTGATGTTCTTCGCTAAATTTGTATTCTGAATCAGCGACTTCACTTGACGTATTTCGTTCGGGTACACAGAGATTTGGATCATCAGAAGATTTAGATGTGATTGGTGGTAGCTCACCGAATTTTAATTGAGGTCGTTGAGCAGATGGTAAATTAGGATATGACCACTTATTTCGATTTCCAGGGTTAATTTCGTTTATTTTCATCGTCATGATGGTTTCAAGGTTCTCGTCAAATCATGCGTGTTACGAACATTACTGCATCTCATTTTTCATTGGACCATAACCACACATTTCTGGCATATAATATGTGTAGCCCATGGCTTGTCTTGATTACACAATTTTATTTTAAAGTATTGATGATACGCAGTTTTTACAAAGCCCGATGTAGGTTTTCGATGTTTTGCAAATACTTATTCACCGCAAAAACAATCGGAATTAAGCACACAATATCTTCTTGACGAAGCTATATCGAAATAAACAACAAAATACTGAAATAGTCCAATAAAAAACGCAAATTTAAGTAAAAAAAGTATATGTGGCTAGTTAGCTTTAACTCAAAAACAAAAGCTGTTAGAGCGAAATTGTTGCGATATTTGAAAAATATGTATAAATTTGATATAGAAACAAAAAAAAATCACAGGAAACAAAGAGTTTTTTAGTTTTTTGTTGGCCAGTGTAGTCAGCTGAATTTTTTAAATGAAAAATAAAAAAAAAATTAAAAAAAAAATCAAATTAAATGGGCAAGGCGTGGGCGTTGTACGAATGTCATAAGTTATAAATTAATATATATTTCATTATCTCACCTCGTGTTTTGCATATCACACAGCTATTTTGCAAATTGGTACATTCGCCTGGCGGCACTCACATTTCAGCTTGGAATGGTTTTCACGCTTAGAATCTGCGATAAGCGCAGGCAATCGATAATTTTGTACACACAATGTTTGCAAATTTATGGTTATTGAAACTAAACGCAGCATCAATTCATTAACTGTACACGACTCGAGGTTAGGAAATGACAGCTGGTTGATATTTCGTAAGTTATGTTAATTTTCTAAAACAAAAAAAAAAAAAAAAACAAAAAAAGGGCATCATTTCTATATAACTATACAAGGAGATATTTCCTGAAATTTGGAAATTTTGAAAGAAAGTAAACTAATTTAAAGCATTCGTGTTGAGTTTTTATTTTTTTTGTTCGGAGATTGCCAAAATCAAACCAACAACTTTTCTTACCAATAAATGTTGCACACAAAGAACCTCAACGAGTGTGTGGGAACTTCGTTGTTGGTGTGGAGGGGCAGGGTGACGCAGCATGTTTGATAGGAAATTAAATGTCAAATCATTCCCTTATTCCATTTCCTTTTTCAGTTGTGACCGAAATTTCTGTTGTTCTTATGTCACGGCATATCGCTTGTCTTTCTGCTTTTCGTTGTCTTGCGCTTATCCGTCGCCTAACGGTAGAGAGCACGTGTTTCGGCTGCTCAGTTGTTGGCATTCGCCCTGCTGTGGTCAGCTTTACTATTTGCGAAATTCGTTTATTTTTTTCATTTTCGTTTGCAAAGTCACGTTACTCTGCTTACATAGATATGTACATACTTATGTGGATGAGGGAATGAGTTGTTGCGTGCAAAGAGATCAAACTACGAATTGTGATTTAAGACAAGCGTTCGCCACGTTAGTAAGTTTATCTCTCTTGCAATTTGCTGCCTTGTCGCTGTGGCTCTGTGCTTCTCCTTTCAGTCTGACTTCTAACTGCAGTCTAGTAGTCTAATTGGGTGAGCGGTTGAGAGTCTTCCTAGAATAAAAATTTAAAATCAATGAAAAAATTATCGCGACATTCTTAGGCAAAGCTTGTGAATATTCTGACATGTTCCGAAAATCGATTATTTAAAACTGACTCGATTAAAAATTTTTTTTTTCAAAGATTTGTAATATAAAACTTAAAGTGTGGCACTAGCATTCTTAACAAAACAAGACTGATTCTTACTTAGAACTTAGCGTACAAATTATTCGGTCCTCTGCGGCAGAAATCATTTGTTGGGTAGCCCAGTCTCTTTCCATGGGTGCCTATGAGGCAGTGCCCGGTTAACACTCCAACCACTGGTCTAAGAGAGAGGTGGTCAAGCATAGCGAGCGCTTTAGAGCGCTTCATATCAATTACTGGCCAGATTTGTATGGTGATTATTATTAACAAAGAAAATGAATTCTTTCTCAATGCTATATTTTGTCTCAGGTAATTCAATAAAAGTTTGGTTTTCCTCTCTTCACATAATTCGGCAATAAAAATCGATTATAAAACGCAAAATAAATGTAAATATTTATTGTTTTACGAGTTTTTTTTTAAGTACTTTTCACTTGTAAAGACACTGCGCTTAAATCCAAATCAAATTACTACTTCAGAGAATACATTTTTTTTACGCTGAATATTTTAAATTTATTAAATTTTTATGAGAGCTCCCAGTTGCAGCTGCTTTCTTATCTCCAACTCAATTAACTTAACATATTTTACTTTTTCCATTGACAGCCACCATTCAACAGCTAAACCAGCGCAAATAAATTTTATTGTAAAAAAAAAAATTGGCAACAATTGAAAAGCACAAATTGCATTGCAAATTTGTTAGTAAATTATTGCAGAAAAATGTGTGGCAAAACAAATAACTCAGAAAGACTTTAGTGCAAAAAAAAATTAAAAAAAAATTATTTCACTCACTTGTACAAATAGATACTCGCATATTTGTATGCACAAAGTAGAAATAAATAAAAAAAAATTGACGCGAGTAACTGGCAAGTGGAAATTGCGTTTGGCCGCGTTCTTGTAGGAATTGTGTTGCCAACATTCGATACTCCCTGTAAACAACGGGCAAAAGTCAACAATTCAGTCGAACTGCGGCGAAATAAAATGTAATAAAACCGAACACGAACAGAAAGTGAAATAAAAACCGAGCGATTGCGTGGAATTGAATGAAATTGAATGGCAAGCAACAGCTATTGAGGAACTCTATCCGCGTGGCATTGAGCTTGCTGCGTGTGTGTGTGTGTGCGAGTGTGAGTGCGTGTGGTGGCTCTGTTGTGGCTGTTGAGCAAGCATGTATTTGGCTGGCCTTGATTTATGGTCCTCCACCACCATCCCCCTCCACCGCTCTGCAACAACACACGCACACTTGCAGCGCGGCGGAATTGTAGAGTTTTTCATGCCCTCAAAAGCGGAAAAATCACAATAAAAAAGGGCGAACAGCAAAGTCACAGAGGAGAGCAGCGTAGAAAACAAAAATATTGCCGCCCGCGGCAATCCAGGATGAATGAAATCAAATAACCCCCGAGTAGGGGGGAGCGGGGCTGTCGATTGTGCGCTGCTATTGGTACCAGGTACTCAGCCGCAAATTGCAAGGCACACACACACACACACACACACAAATGCACCTGTCCCAGTGGGCAGCGTTCAGTTTGCGATGGCTCAGCCAACCAGTCAGACAGTCAGCCATGTGGGGGCGAACACTAGAGCCCGAGTTCTTAACTTTTCAGTCACAATGCCGATTTGTTTAGCATAGAATAAGTTGGCGGCAGCAGCAGTTATTTTCTAATAACACCAACAACACCAACAACAACATCTGCCGAAGCAGCGGCATCAAATGTGGCATTTGTTGGAGGCGTCGAGCATATTCAAATTTAAATGGATTCGATTTGATTGAAATCTACGTCACTGTTGATCCCCAGCGTAGTCATTTCATTGTTTCTGCAGTCTCCCTCGAACCCCCTCCCCCCTCCCTGGCGCGCACCTTTCGCTCACAATTACATTGCCAGCGTTGTGCGATTTTATTCATTGAATACTTCATAGTTCATGGTTTTCTGAATCTGTTGCTGCTGCTGTTTCCACATTTGTTTGTTGTTGTTCCCAGGTGGGACAAGAGTTGTGGCAAATGCTTTATTGCGAAAACTTGACTTTGTTGTTTTTTTTTTTTTTTTGGTTTTGATTATTCAGAAGGCTTTTGCTATTCGCTGAGCTGGGTTGATGGGCTGGTGGGTTTGTTGGGCACGAAATCGGAGCCGGAATCACAATTGTTTGCAGTCAAATTTTGATTTTTGGAAACCCTTTTTTAATTATTGAGAAGACCAATTGGAAGCGAACGAAAGTAGGAAAAGCGAAATTGTTCTATGGTTTGAATCTCAATTCCAGATCGTTGAGTGAAAATGCAGCTAAAGACTCAATATTGGAATTAACGCGCATTAGTTCTGGAGTCCAAAAAGGAAAAAAAATATTTATTTAACATTTTATGTAATAGTTTTTGTTTTTGAGTTTTCGCTCCGAAGCTCATATTTGAAATGCAAATTGCAGCGGGAGTCTTTAGAAAATTCTCATTCATGGTCTAATTCGGCTGGATTTATTTCTTGTAGGGAAAGAAGTAAATCAACAAAAAATTTCTTTTCAATTCTTTTAAATTATGTTTAAAAAATTTTTTAACGTCTAATTTTAATACTTTGTGCAAAATTTACAATAATTCGACAAAATGTTGATATTATTTTTTGGAAAATTTTTTTGGAAATTTTTTTTTATATACTAGCTTTAGAGTTCGTCAGCCCGTAATGTAATTTAAAACTCGCGATTTTAAAAGTTCAATCATAATTTATTTATCTATTCAGAAACAGGCATTTCTAACGTAAATTTTTAAAATATTCCAAATTGGTAGTTGCTATTAAAAACAATTCTTCCAAAAGAGATTGTAAGTTTCGCCCTAAAAAAAAAATGCACCCGAAATTTATACTAAGCGCACAGTTCAAATTAAACTATTTCGGATGAAACCGAAACACACTATGTAAACCCCTGGGTGAGTTTTTTCAACAAATAATAGAATCCAGTATTGAATGTCGCAGATAACAAAAATTAATAATAACGATAAATTGAAATTGTATTTTTGATTGTACATAGAAGCTAAATATATAAAAAAAAAGAAAATTTTAAATAGCCATTGGAGTAAAAAGGAAAATAAAAAAGGAACTTTCCTCGAAAACTCTCACCTTTCTTATTTGTGAGATAAATGGACGTACAATTAATTAATCAACATATAAAAACAAAAAACGAAAACTCTTCTCAACTAAAATTAGAATTGTAGATGAGATTCGTAAGCTGTGTACATAAAGCAGTGGATGTCAAATGATGAACACTGCATTCCATTAAATATCAAAATGCTGTCTCCAGCAGCGTAGGTTTCTTTTTGTTTTTTCTTTTCTTATTCGTGCAGATCGTCTTTGCCGTCATTTTCTTAACTTATTCATGTTGGCATCACTGCGTACGACATTTATAGCAAGCATTTATCACGTTGCATGTCGCCATTGTCATCATTATCACATTTCACTATTGCATTTCTTCACGCGCCCAGCACAATCGTCCATTCGAAATTGCATTTTATTTGCGTTAAAGCATTTAAAAGTCCACTTAATGGCAACACTTCACAGCGGAATACGCCAATGCAAACGGCGCGCGATTCCAGCACATTCCAACGCGTTTGTCCTCCGCCGGCACCTGGAATCAATTCAATTTTTAAACCACAAAAAAAAAACAAAAACCTCCGAAAGACCGTCAAAATCACACCCACCAACAAACGATTGGACTGCAGAGCTCGAGGGGCGCCTGCCGAATGGCGTCAACGTGCCGCTGCTGACGGACAGAATTGTCGCTGCGTTTTTTTTTTGCGCGCTTGCCGCAGATGTAAGCTAGTCCACCACGCAAGTAGCGCGCAGCTCGGCGCGTTGCATTTCCATACTTGAACATAGTTTGCGCGCATATTTCTGCTCGCTCGTTTTTTTTTTTTCTGTTTGCGGTTTCTTAAAGTGAATTTTCGAAGTAAAGCAAGTAAATTTAACAGAACAAAAACTGCTGTGCTTCCACTGCCGCTACTTGCCATGCATTCGTAGCCGAGGCGAGCAGGAGAATAATAAGAAGTATAAGAAATAGAAGAAGAAGAAGAAGAAAAATAAGAAGAAGTTGGCTGTTGCAAGTGCCGCATTTACTCTTTTGATTATTCGTACTTGCAGCTCGTTAAGTTTTCTTTTATCTATCTTTTTGCTCTGCAGTTCGCGTTCTCATTCTCTGTGCAGTATTTACTAGGCTAGAGCTTAAATAAAATTTTACCTTTGCAATTTCATTTTCAGCAGAAAGCAAAATTTGAGAAAATACGTAAAGCTGAAGCCGCTAAATGGCATTTGAAACTGAAGTGTAGAATATGTTGTTGCTTTTGCACTTTTATTTGCAATGGTTGTTGTTGTTGTTGAATTAGATTTGCTGCTGTCGGTTTTTGCCACGCAATGAAAAGCAAGTTGCCACACACACCTTTGCTTTTTTGCTACCTTCATTATACGAGCGTGTTTGCTTCCGTTTATAAAAATTCAAATTGAGTTTGGTTGCTTTGCATCTTTTGCTTTTAAACAGATTTCTCGAACGCCAGCAAATTGTGTTTGGTTGCGTTTATGGAAGCTTCGAGAAATGTGTGTCTTTAGGTGCTGTTTGAAGAGTAATCTGTCGCAAAAAAATAAGTAAAGAAATGGAATCTTTACTTTTTTTTTGCGCCAGATTACTCTTCAAACTGAACTGATTTTTATTTACATTAAGCCATTAACACTTTTTTTCATCATTCTACGTTCATCGACTTCTTAAATAACCACATTGGAATTGGTCGCTTTGAGTGAGCTTCATTGCTAGCTAATGAATAAAAGTTGGCTGGGCTGTTGGTCTAGCAGAGGCGAGAATACTTTAATTTAATTTGTTTCTTAATTTAATTTTTTTTTAAATAACAATGCCTTTTGTACAGAGTTAACCAATGCTAACCAATACAAACGATTTTTAAACATTTTAGAAAAATTACATTCAACCTTTCACTGAAATTGGAAATTTAAAACCTGAAGTTCATATAAATTTATAAATGCATATGAAGTTTTTTTTGTCCTTCAAAGCGAGCATTATTAAAAAAAAAAATTTACTTCAGTGTATCGAGCCGATTTAGTTTTCACTTTAGTTTTCAGCTTTCAGCTCGCTGTTGGGAATACGCCCCAAAGTTGCTCAATTTAAACTAGCAAAATAGCAATCAAATCCCTATTCCCAGCTTAAAAGTAAACCGGTTAAATAACTTTTTTTTTTCAAAAATTTTATAAATATTTTCTTTTTTCGAAAATCAAAAATAGTGCGTGTCAAAGTGAAACAAAGTGCCTACACATTATTCAGTTCTCTTCTGATTATCGTCAATTATCAAAAAAAATTCAGTTCGGTCGCTTATAAAAAGCTATCTTTTGGCACTCTTCTTCAATGTCATCCCTTTAAAGCCTCTTTTAACCTTCAAGTGTAGCATTTAGGCACACGTTGCTTTAAATTTCATTTAAAAATCAACTTTATTAGCTAACTGTCCTGAACATTGAAAACTTTCTTTTTAAAAGCATTCGGAAATCGATTGAAAGAGAAAATAAAATCAATAAATAAGTGTAGAGAAAAATCTTGTATTCATTATAATGAAACTCTTTTTTTTGTTTTTTTTTGTAAACTTTACGACTTCACTAAGCGTCAACACTTAAGAAGTATTTATTATAAAACGAGAATTTTTCTTCGGACGTAATTTGGTCATTATAAGTTTAGTAGCCCAAATTTCATGCTCAAATATATGTATGGTCCAAAGACTCCAAATAAAATATGTAATTTTAAGTGTTAAATGAGCAAGATGAAACTGAACTCGTTTGTAGGCTTTTTCCTTTCATTTTTTATGTATGTACATGTAAACATATTTCTCGCTAGGGATATTTGAACTGTTTATGTACGAAGAAACAACACTGAAATATAGGAAATTCGAAATGTTATGACTAAAAAGAATTTATAATAAAAAAATAACTGATAAAATATTAATGGAACTAATCTGGAGCTACAAAACTGCTGAAGCAACTTATGCAGCTTCCGCTTCTTCATGAACTGCATTGTTTGGCTAGTAAAGAATTAAGGCAAAAAGATGCTTTTTAAAATATTCTTCTTGCTTGCTCTGCACCAACTTCGTAGTTGTTTCTCATTGCATGCAAAATTTTCATACTGACTTACCACTAGTTCAGGAACTCTGTGCGAAAGGACATTTTGTAGTGATGGACTTTGCATTCCTGCACAGTTTCGTACATCTTTCGTCACCCACACATTTCGGCAGCATCTCAGCGTAGCTGTTTTCTGCACCGCCTAACAGCGAGTCAGCTGAAGCTACCAACTCACTCTTCCTTCATGTTATTCTGTGTTTCCTGCTTTAGCCGCCTTAATTTCCTTTTTCTGCGAACTACATCGCGCCCACCGCCTTTCGATCCACCCGGCTTGATGCTCCGATTTTGTTTGCTGATGCGCTTGTAACAACAAAGCCGCAGGCGATTATTTTCATAACATTAGAAATTGAAAAGGCAAAGAATTTTCAATGTACAAAAACAATAATTGGAATTGCTGCTGCTGCTGGTAGGGCACTCACTGGTGGGGCAGTAGGGAAACGATGACCGTTGCTGTGCAATTTCAGTGCAGCGCTGGGTGTGGCATGAAGGAATTCGGAATATATTATAAACAAATAATGTTAATTTGCATTTCGCAGCGACAAAAATCAAACTAAGCGAAAGCGAAAGGAAGAGTGCAGAAAAACTATGGCAAACAAGAAGGAAAAATCAAAATAAGAAACAATCAGCAAGAAAGCGTTGTTGTAAAGCAGACTTATGGTGTTAGCGCCGACCAGGTAGTCTAGGTTTAGTGTAAGTCATAAACATTTATATTCAAAAAAAAAAGGTAATTCTTTCGCCATATTTAAAGTGCCGCACTCAGAGTATCGTTACAATTCATTTAAACTAATTTGCAAAAACTCTTCTTGAAAATATTTTTCATAACTTCGAACATACGCCACCTACCGCAAATGGAGTGAAATATCATAATTTGCTAATATTGAAATTCTGCCGAGAGCAGAGAGCAAACCCAAACACTCTTACTGTTTTCACTCAACAAACGTAAGTAAGGAAAACGAATAAAAAAAAAAATGTTTACTTACCGCTTTAATCGGAGCACATATTCGAAAAGTATTAAAAGTTTAAGTACGTTTCGCACGCCAGCGCATGTCGATACATTTTTCATTAATTGTCCTGTGAGTGAGTACATAGTGAGTACATTAATGCTCTGTGTTTTCTCCACCAGCACTTCCGCTACGAGCAAGTTCGGATCAAACTTTTGCCTTGACTTCACTTAATTATGCTGGCGTTTGTTTTTGTTTCTGTTTTCTGTTTTCCGTTTTGTTTTATTTTTATTTTCCTCCTTTTTTTTTATTTTTCGTATTTTACCTGTCAAAGCTTATTACGACAGCAATAATGTGCAACAAAAGGAAACAAACAAAAGCAATAGCAACAATAAAGCCAATGCGGTGGCATGAAATACGAGCAAAGTTTTGCTGCACACCTGGTGAGCTAACGGACACTGTGTAAATCACACAGCTAAATACGTGTACAAATTTATATAAAAATATATGTATAAATGTATGCGAATATAAAAAAGAAAAGATTCAACCTTAAATTTGTGTGTCAATTTGTGATTTCGGTTTGGCATTTAATTTGCTTATTCAATTTCTGTTTTTTTGTCGTGATACTTCTAAAAGTTTTTTGGTTGATATTTCAATGTGAATATTGAAGTTTCGAAAAGATGAAGGAACAATATTCAATAATAAATGGTTAGATCAATATTGACAAGGGAGTTTGGACACCCCCTTACAAAAGGTTGCATATACAAAGTACAGAAGTACGGAAAAAGGGTTAATAATGCGTTCTCTTATTGTGAAACTAGTAGAGTAGCATAGCAGGGAAAGTTTGCAAATACTAGTGGTAGAATACAATATGTTAATTTTAACATATTTGCAAGAAATTGTGTGCTCAAATGGCAATACAAAATATTCTTACCTCAATTAATTAATTTAACTGCTATTTAGTAAGAATATTAAAACTGCAAGCTAAAATTACGTTGAGCTCTAAAATTTTTTTTTTTTTCATTACAAAGTGGTTCTGAGTCTGAGTTTTAAAATAAAGAAGCTTTTTCACATCATTTTTGGTGCTTATGTGTTGGGAAAATGCAATAAAGGTTTCTATAGAAAATGGGCACGATTTTATATCTGCGTCATTCAAATTTCCAAAAACCAGCTCCAGGCTTTTGATTATAGCCAGAAACTCGTTGGATAGCTAGGTCAAGGTGTTCCCGGACACTTCGTTAACCCAAGTCAACGACGAAGTCTCATTTGCATTATTTTGCGACAAGTATAGCTTTCTTTCTACGAAGAAGTTATTTATTCGGTTTATTCCTTTTATTTATATACCATTGGTTTCAGGGTTATTCTTAGTATTGTAATGAACCCTTAGAAGTTGAGAGAACCAAACATTTTATTCCGATAAATAGTAAGTGACTTTATGGACTTAATGGAGTTGTAAGAAAACCACAATAATTCAAATTCGAAATTTTAGAAAGAAAGCTTTATATGTATATTAAAAGAAAAATAAATCAAACTTCATAACTCAAGAATTTTGTTCTTACAAATTCTTGTTTTTGGCATTTGGATGATTATTATGTCAAATTACTTTAAATTCGTTTAAACCAAGTCATATTAAACAGGTAGCAGCATTAAAGAAAATGCAACCCTGGGTAATATTTTTTGATTTGTTGTGGTCCATCACGCTTCAAAATAGATATATCAAATTTGACGAGTTTGATAATTCTAAACGTAAACAAAATGTATGTACGTGATTTTACATTTTGCTTGAAAACGAATCCTCAGGAAGCATTGCTCCTGGTCACCAAATTCTGGAAAAGACTCTCGTGGTATACCTTCAAACATGCAAAAAATGGTCGGAACGCACCCAACTGTTTGCAGAAAGCGGTTCCAGCTGAAGTTCGGTTCCAATTGGATATAAAAAGCAAGATCCGACCTCTTCCCGCCTTTTAGAACACAATATCTCCTTTCTGAGTAAGTTCATATAGCCTGTTTGAAAAATTTGTATAAATAAGAAATAATAAATATACAAATTGTAAACAAATATTGTGTTGTAAACAAAGTTGTTTTTTTTTTTTTTTTTTTAAGAAAAAAGTTTGTTTTGTAAACAAAGTTTGACTTGTTATGGTCCACTTATAAGAAAAAACTCCAATCAGCTGCAAAAATTAGATTACCTGTTTATTGTACCATGGTTGGTTTAAACCCATTCATTCTAGAAATTACAAAACTTTCCACTCTGTCACATCGAATTTATGTGCGCGCGAAAAGCGTTCAATGAAAAAGCGCGTAATTTATTACACATTTACATAAAATATTTACGAGGCGGGGTCAATCTTGTAATCAGAAAAAATGCTGTCATTAAAATCCGGATTTACATTTTTGGTATTAAAAACGTTTTGAGGTAACTACTATTAATATTTTTAAGAAGCAAGACGATGATATAGTTTCTTTAATTTCATTTGAAAGCATTAAAATGAATAATCATTATGGCGAATGCGACAGAAATTATGCGATGTAAACGTACATTAACCCACCTCGTTTTGTTATTTTATTCTAAATTAAGTTCAGCTAATCGTCACTTAGAAATTTGTTTCAATATTTTGGAACGATTAATATATATTTTTCCAATTAATGTTATATTTTTCCGCAGTCAAATATGGTAAACATTTTTTTTTTAAATATCACAGAAGATTTTTGGTATTCGGCTACATCTTATTTTTACTGAATTTTGTCAAGTTTGGTTTTAAGACAAACCGGTTTCGGCGTTGTGCCATCTTCCGTGTCAATTTTCATTCTGAATAGTAACGGAGATATGGTAAGAGTTGATAATTACACATACAGACGTGTTCGAAATAATAAGAACAACCAAAGTGAACATAGAAATCATTGAGTAAAATTTTCTCAGTAATATTTTATTGGACCTTTTTTTTCTCAAAAGATTTATACAAACTGTGGGTATTAAAAAGATTTAAAATCTGGTCATCAAATATGCATTAAATTTTTTTTTCTACTGCACATTTTGTTGCATTGGGTCTTAACACCCTGTTCGAAAAAATAAGAATAAGAGTAATTTTTTTTTGCTTTCCAAAATTTCTAAAACACCTTCAAGTGAAACGCAAATGAAAATTAATAACGAAAAAAGGTTGTTTCTCTTTTTATTGTGCATACGCCAATTAGTTAATGGCATATTTAATTATTTAAAAGCTTTAATGCGTAATAAAAAAAATATACTTACATAAATCCGCACAGTTGTCAAAATTAATCAAAATATATCAAAAAAGGAAAAAAAAAAAATGTTTATCTTACCCGCACACACACGCACGCATTTCATGTAGTCATGATTTTATTTAGATATGCAAATATATTTTCGCCTATAAGTAGGCTATAAATGTTGTTTCCATTACATTTGCTAAGTAATAAAATGGAAAGCGATGCAAAAAACAAAAAATAAACAAAAAACAAACAAACAAGTGAAAGCATATTTAAAAAAAAAAGCATTACAAAAGAAAAATAACCAAAGATCATTTTTCAGTCTTTCGAAGAAACTTTTTGAGCCACACTTTCCATGAAATTTTGTTTTAGCGGTGAAATGTCTACATATTTACATATACATACATATCGCAAATATCAAACATGTGCATACGTGTAAATATGGGTATGTATGTGCGTGTGTGTAACTGTATCTCAAGTCATTTGGCGCGTATCATTTTTATTTGCCAACACATTAAAAGCTTAGACCTAAGAGCAAACAAACTTTTTATTGCATTCTTTGCAATCTCCGCCTCGTAAATGTCTGTCTTCAGCTTCTCCTCAGCTTGGCTATTTTTCTTACGTTTTCAAATTTGTTTTTTTTAATGTTTTTTTCTAAACATTAAGAAGTTAATCCTTTTTTGTTAAATAACAGCACTTAAGCGAAAAAGTTCAATTCATTTTATTGCCTGAAAATCATACACCTCAGCATTTCTTCGAGTTTGCTTTTCGCTTCGAAACACTTTTTTGTGGTTGTTTTTATTGTTGTAGTTTCGCTTTCTGCTGACTGCGGCAAATCAAGTGCTTTTGGTCGATGTTGTTGATGTTGATGGCATTTAAGTAATATTTGTTGCTGCTGCAGCGATTTGTTTTCTAAGCAATAAAATACCGAAAACAACAACAACAGCAAAAAAAAAAGTTGTGCTACTAATAATAATAACAGCACAACAATAACAATTGCGATAAGCGGTAAACAGCAGGCAAACTCAAGGATATAACAATCATCGCTCGTCATTCAATTCAAACAAAAGCGAGCAAACGAAAATGGGAAAGCACACACACACAAACACACAAACACACACACGCTCGTAGATGAATTGCTTTTAGGCGGAGCGCGTGACTGGTTAAAACCAACAGGAATCTGGTTAAGCGCGCGTCTCACAAATAGCTACGCGCGCGTGTGTGCGTGTGTGCGTGTTTGCGTGTGAGTGGGCGAGTGGGTGAAGCTTGTCAATGGCATTGTGACTCGTCAAACAAGCGCAAGAATATAGCGAGTGGCGTCAAATGAAGATGAAGGCGCAACATGGAGTGGCACCAAGTGGCGCTGTCATGTGGCATTGAAGTGAAGAGTTTACCTACAAGCACGCGCAGATTTTTGTCTACTACACTTCACTTACATATGTATGTGTGTATGTGTGGAAAATATTCAAACACACACGCGCATTAGGGCGATCGCTTTGTTTCGAGAATAATCCACTTCCACTGAAGAGACTTTTACTTGAAACCTTTTTTTTTTGTCTCGTCAGATATTCCAAGTGAACTTGAATTCTTTCCGTTTCAGTTTAACGAATGAATTTAAACATGTCGGGATGTCTCATTATTTAAAAAAATGATTCAAAATGTTTTTTGCCTAATTGGAAGCTAAGTCATATTGTTGGTACTTTGGTAATTATTTATACATTTTGCTTTCCGCATATGAATCTTATGCGAAATAAGTGCTCGCATTTTAAAATATTTTCACATACACGCACACATTTTTTTTTCGCACATATGTTTGTGAGAAGCGCGTGTGTTCGCCGCCTAAGGCAAATATATTTACTACACATCATTATCCGCTTTTTATGTTGTTTACTCGAAGGATGAACGAACATAATTTCGTTTACGCTGCTTTGCGTGCACTTCAGAGCAAAACACGCCGCGCCGCGCTTCTTCAGTCAGCCAGAATCCGAACGAATTCACTCAGCATTGTTTGCAGCACTTTGCACAGATGCACATTGTTGTTGTGCCCTTAACGCGTCTCAGGCTTTGTACAAGTTATTGCATTATTGCGGCAATGTTTACTTCGTGCCCCAGCATATACACACACACACGCGCACAGGCACACGCACGCACACCCAGACAATGGGCTTCAATAAAAACAACTAAAATGTGCGCATTTTTTCCTTTTTTATGTATTAAGAATATTTACACAACTTCACGACCAAAACGTCTTTGTCTTCGGTGCGAGTATCAAATGTGTGTTCACAATATGGGCATGACAACACGAAAAGTGAAGAAGCACAAAGGAGAAAAATAACATAATTTTATATAAAACATATGAAATTGAAAATCAGAATCAGCGACGGATGTCGTGCAAATGTTACATCTGGGTTGTATTAAATTTAATGAATTCCGCAAGGAAATGTTATTTAAATGATCTGTTTTCGCCACATCAAAGTGAGTGCTCGTGCGCCACAACTTGTACGCAATGTTAATGAGAAAATTTCACGAGAATCGTGGCAGCATTGGCTTTTGCACTTTAAATACATAAAATATTTAAATGTGACATGACATCTTTAATTCGCATGCGATAAGTAATTCTTTTGCAAATATTAACACTAATAATACTGAATGTCAGAAGGTAATTGTTTTTTTTTTTTGTATTCCATAGTAAGCAATTTGATCTCGATATATTTAAATGTATACATTTAACTGGCGCTTTAACTGCCAAGACAGCAAGCCAGGCTATTCCTTCCCTTTGATAATTGGCGCCAATTGGAAAGACTTAGTGAACTCAAATCGCTCACCACTTCGTCTTTCCTCTTCGACATCAGCGCACGTCTATACTTTCAGCCCCCAAGCCCATTTAATCTTGCTTTGCTGCACCAACTACTTATGTGGATGTTCTTGAAAAAGGCGCAGACAAAACAGTCTTCAGTCCAAAATGTATGTAAAGTGACTGCTGACGGCGAAGAACACTGGAACGTTATATGTAAATTATTTCTAAAAAAGGCAATGAATAAAATGAAAAAAATAGCAGAACACAGGAGAAAGCAACGATTTTGTAAGGTTCTGTTTTCCGAAGCGAACCCATGCGGCGAATATCATCCAACAACAACATTCCATCCGACGAAATTCGCGATTTAATTTTCTTTTTACTGCAAGAGCTCAAAAAATAGTCAGAAAGCATTTTTCACCAGCAGGAAAGAAGAAAAAAGAAACCATGTTTTATTTTAACATTCATTCATTGCTGGTGGCAATGAAATTTTCAGAATCTTAGTAAAAATTAAGAAATGCTTTTTAGGACTCATTTCACGGACAACTAAGTTAAGTAAGCGACTAGCAAAAGAACGTCCAACTCGCTTATAATCAACACTCTTTTATAATTTGAATACACTTTACAACACTAGTCTGTCAAAATTAATGGTCGTTTGTTAAATTTGCTAGCAAAACAAAACAAAATGAGTAATTCTTATAGTAGGCGATTTTACTTACGGCTGCTCTATTTTGGGGTTTTACTTATTTTGATATTTAGCGAAAATTTTCCAATTTCCCTTGGTGCTTGCCAATGATTATTCACAATAGCACCACTTACTGACTTTCCAACACTTTCAATGAGGTCGGCTATATTTTAAGCGAGTTTATTTCAACGCGCTTTATTCAATTTAATTCGCTTATTTTTGTTGTTGCTTTCCACGCTATACGTTAAGCTACCTAGTGTTCTTTTGCAAGTCACTTACAAAAGATGTGCAGCTTTAGAAGAAAGTGCAAAAAAATGTGGGACATACTTCAAATAAAATTTGCATACATTTGCATGTGCTCTTAGTTTCTCATTTAATGGCAAGAGATTATTCTTTGCAAAATATGTTTTTGTTTATTAAAATTGTATATACAGATTTTTATTTTCTCTACTCTCCTACTGCGCACCTCACCTCCTAAGGGCTAATCACTAATTTGATAGAATTTTTGTGTTAATCACAATTTTATGCAAATGCCAACGACCAAAAAAAAAATATGAATAAGCAGCCACTAGTTAAATTACATTTGCTATCGCTTTCATCCAGCTTACTCAGTTGCCTTGCTGTGTATGTATGTACTTGTATGTACGAGTACTTGTATGTAATTAGTTATAGCAGCTGTGGCGACTTTCGCTGCATAATTATAAGTCGGAACTAGGTTGATATCAAGTGATGCGCCTACACATATAAAAAATAATCAAATTGAATCAAGTTATTTACATAATGAGAGTCAGTGCGTTCGCAAGTATGAATTAATCATGAATGAATCGCATAAAATAGTTTGCGCTGTCCGTAATCTCAAGGCAAACTTCAATGAGATTGTCATGTAATTATCGCTTGGCAATGCAGTTGTGCGCTTTAGCTAATTAGTAGCGCATATATATTGTTAATAATTTGAAATTATGTGCGTATAATAGTTGGTCATTAATTACTAATAAGTCGGTAGTTGGCCAAGGCATTCAAGATGTTTTGCTTGCAATTGACTACGCGTGTATTCGGCACAAGGAGGATAAAGAAAAATAGGAGCTTGAAAAAATTTACTTTTACACTTTTGGTTGAAAATATATGATTTGAATATAAATATGGTTTATTGAGTGGCAATTATTAAAAAATTAGCTATCGCAGTCTTTTTAAATATACTTCTACTTTTGTATAAGATGAAAAAGCTCAAAAATTTATTATTTTAGTTCGGGTTTTTCTTGTACCAAATACTCGTATTTTTCAAATACACTTGTAAAGTAAATAATCATTTCTTTTTATCAGTTTCATGTAATATATAATATTTCAAAATTTTCTCCCCCCGCCCCGCCTGAAATAAAATTTTGCTTGACAACTGCCGATCTCATTTAAACACCTTTTTTGCTCTTCACCCATTCAATTGGCTTTTGCAGCATTCATTTATGCTTCAAATTATTATGAATACCTACATACGTAAATATTTTTTATTGGCTCAATATAGACGAAGTCGAAAACATCATAACAACTAGCCAGATAGCGAAATGGCGTATTTAATGCCAACCAAAGAATGCCGGGAATTGACGTAGCAAATTAGTGAAATCAGCAGATATTTTTGTAGCCAAGACCACCAACAACAGCGATGTCAATCCATCTAAGTATATAATTATGTATATTCAAATTAATTGGCATTCCGACGTGCTTTGTTAAAATATCATTTAAATAAACACCCACTTGCATGCCAATAATAGAAGTTTTGCAGAGTGTCTAAACATATTTTCGCATTTCGAGCTGCAGTCCGTATTACGATTTTCACCATCAAAAATAAAAAAGCGAATCGATATCTGGGCGCTACCCAACAGTGTGCTTCAGCAATTATTGCAAACAATTTTCGAATAAATGCTGCCATGCAGGCGTTGTGCGGTTGTGCGGATAAGCTGGCAAAATTTCCATTGCCCATATTGCTGATTTCAACTTTCCCACAATTGATCGGTGGAATGATGAAAGCTAAACATTTCACCGCCAATATTTGCTATGGCAAATTTGGAATTGTTAATTATACAAATCTATGCTCGCTGGCTTGTCGTCAGTGGCTAATATGTTGTTATAACGTTGTTGAGCAGACACATTCGCAGACCATTCGCCATTTTATTTAGCAACCTTCAAAGGTACATACTCGTTAATTGGAATGGGCCGAACGGCGTGTTGAGCTGCTGCGCCATTTGTTCGTTCGATGCTTAAATGAAAGCATTAGCGCAGCATTTAATTATCGCAATTAGCTAATTACAGAGACAGCACTCGCATGTGCTACACTTAAATATCTACATACATACATACTTATATACTCGTAAATACATACAGATAATTTTATTTCAGTAGCCAGCGACTCTCAATGTGAACGCAGTAATAGTTGAGTGGATTTTTAATTGAAGGAAATGCGGTGAAATTTGTGGTTAACAACTGTACTTCACTGTTCAGTCACTTTTGTTACTCTTCTTTTTTTTGTGCTGCTGTTTTTGTTGTTGAAAATGTGTAAAACATAGCGGCAGAAGTCAGCAAAAATTACGCGGAAGTACTGATAGTGCGATATATTTATTTAATGCCTACACATGTAGTACACATACTCGTATACATATTTACCTATGTACGTAATTAGGAATATCTTTATGATGGAGCATCGGGCTGACGTGGCGTATGAGCAATTAAAAAATTATTCGCTGATGCAGCGTAAACGTACAAATACACAAGTTAAAGTTTGATCATCTAATAATTTAGTAAAATATTTTGATAAAATTGCGACTTTGCGCTAATGAAATTTTCAACATTTTAACTAGCAGGCATTTGAATTCTCTTAGTTTGTGAGCAGCTGCAGGTTACCAAATTGATTAATAAATATAGAAAAATTTTTTGAAAATATGAAATTAATTAGAATTATTAAAAAACAAATTCAGAAAGAGTGCATCAACTAAAAAGTACGATGGCCTTCCAGCTAAATTGCGGAGAATTTTCTATCAAATCGAAGTCAGCAGCATTTCACTTCCATTGAAAACGATATTTACGAGTACATAACACAGTACAACACATTATTTGCCAACTCAATTCTGAGAACTGTATGTGGAATTAGACTCAAAAAGAATAATTTCTGCATCATTCGTTTTGTCTTCTTACCTGCCAAAATATTTCTAATATCGATCTGAAGTCAGTACTATCGTATAGGGGAATTTATCACGTTTTAGGCCCTGTTGTTTGACATAGCTCGACAGCCACTAGCCCGATTTAGTTGAAATAAATTTTAAAAAATTTAGAATTACAATTTCCTTAATCAGTTCATATATTGTTTTCCTATACAAGCAACAGTTTCCAAGATAAAAATAAGCGCATGAAGAAAATTTTTTTTTGTAAATTCATAAAAAATACAAAACGGAAATAAGTTTCAAGTCTAGTTACTTACCTTTGTGCAAAATGAGACAAAGGTCATGAAAATCGATGCACGCGTTTCGCTTTTATTCGTAATTGAGTAAAGGTATGAATTTCAAAAATTTGCTCGTCAAACAACAGGGCCTAAAACGTGATAAATTCCCCTATACGATAGTACTAACTTCAAATAGATATTAAAAATATTTTGACAGATAAGAAGACAAAACAAATGATGCAGAAATTATTTTTTTTGGGTCTAATTTCACATACAGTTCTCAGAATTTAATTAGCAATCAATGAACTGAAAAATGCTGTACTGTGTAATTTATTGCTGATAAGAAATGAGTATTTATTTATTTTAATAAATTGGTAATTTCGTTCTTCACAACAACACCTTTCACAGCATAACACTTAAAATATTTTTTTGTAGAGAAATCTCAACATTGCGGTTGGTAGTAAAATTCATCAGAACGTCAGTTTCAAGAAAATGCTTCAATTCTCTGAAATGCAAAACTTTTTTTTTTACAAGAAACATGCAAAAGCACAAATACACAAATTCACGATTGACCAGAGTTATCATTCGTCGTGCTGCTTCTCAGTGTTAGTGCGACAAAGCATTTATAATTTATGAAATTCTCCACACAGGCAGACGAGTAACAAAATCAACACTGAACAAACCACAAAATTATGCCATGAAAGTTGCCACAAAACTCAACCAATGCAGGCAATATTTAATCGTTTGCTTATGACACACGAATACGTAGCAGGACACCACAAAATGAGCTAACATAAATGCTGAGCAAGTTAGAGTTCACTGTGGCAAGGAGTGTATGTTTGTGTGTGTGTGTGTGTGTGTGTGTGTGTGTGTGTCTGAGCGTAAATTAACAATTATGTGTGTTATTAGCAGGACTTAAAGTGGGATGTACATTCGGAGTGCGGGAATGAGTCAAAGACGTCTGAGGAGGGATAATGAAGTTGCACAATTGCACCCGGCAGTGAATTAGAGTAGACGGCACTGCGTCGTATGAAACGATGTGTGGGACAATGCACATTCTGCAATGATTCTCAGCAAAAACGCTTTAAATCAGAAAAAACCGGCGAAGAATTGGAAAAAGGTATGCGAGTGGTTTCGTAAAAAATATGCAGGATTTCTGAGAGTTACTTTGGTTCGAAACACACATTTTCAGCTGCGTTTCAAAATCAAAATCGCTGCGTTGTTTGCTAAAGTCTCATACGAGTAGTATACAAAACAAAACCCTTACTTGTCTACAATTTTCCACTTTCATTTGTTGACAGTTGGCATACGATTTGGCATGTCACCAGTCATTTTCCAAAAGGTTATTCAAACTTTTACTCCCATCCAGTGTGCGCATCTAACGAGTACTTCATCAGGACAACTTATCAACCAAAGTGATGAAGAAAGCAGTTATAATAATTGCTTGTTTGCTGTCAACTCATATCAGGTTGGCAGTATTCTGTTTTCTATTTTTGTATGTATGTGAACATAAATTGAACATAAAATACTGAATGGACATAATTAGAAGTGCACACACACACACACACACAAACATCGAGCGCTAAACACATTCGAGCGTTCATTAGTTAGTTAACTGCAAAATATGACGCTGGTGTGGAACGGTAGCTCGCACTCGCTTGTCGTTTTACGAAATTGTGCTTAAACAAACACAACAACAATAACAAATCACATATTTCTAATGTACAGCAGTAGTTACAACAAACAACTGAGGTGAAATGAGGCTGACAGCTACCTTTCTCGTTGTACTTGACAATGTAAGATTATTTCGCAAAACAAAAAGTAAAAAAAAAAATCCGAAAGACATTTACACAATTTAGTTTGCCAGGTAGGAAAGAAAGTATGGCTGTAGGAAAACAATTATTCGTTAAAAAGAAACACTGATCGACTTTGGAATTCTTGATGCGTGCAAATACAACTGTTGAAAGATTTTGATGGGAAAACTATTGCAACATATGAGAACAAAGAAATGTGAACTTTGTCAGCAAATAAGAGTTGAGTCCTTTACGTTGGCCAACACTACGAACGTAGCTAACAGCTAATGAAAGCAGAAACGATTTTGTTATCAAACATTGTCGACTGTCGCCAAACTATCGAACTAGTTCGACAACTGCAAGTAGCTGATGAAGAATCGTTGCTCTCGAAATCTATAAACAAATTTCTATACATCAAACTATCGAGAGAGCAATACACTGGGGTGAGAATTTTCATTAGAATGCTGAAAGCGTAGAAACACTAATTAATCAAAATTCCTTCAGAATCACACCTGCTATATTTACCTTCACTTTCCTGGCAGGGTTTACAAATAACACAACTATGTTACATATGTAGCTATGTATCTATGTGTTTGTGTGTGCGTGCATGCCTTCATAAAAGGATATCTTAAAGAAAGTGTTTATTAGAGCGTAAAGTGTGCCCATTCACTTGTGTTGTGTGTTTTGAAGAATGTGCAGGCTCGTGCAAGTATGCAACAGCCTTTATGGCATTGTATGCCAAGTCTTTGTCTCTCTCTGTGTGTGTGTGTGTGTGTGTGAATGTGTGAGTGTTCGTAAGTGGGTGGTTGGCTTAATGTTTGTTAGAATGGTGCTTACACTTTATGTAAGCGCACGACATGACTTAGCATGAATGTTTTAGCATCGTGATGCGTGCAGCGAAAGTAGGTGAATGTCATTACTTTGCACACTACTTAGCCACTCACTGCTGCTATAAAGATAAATAAATAAAAACAACACATAAATACAAATACGTTAGCATAAATGCGGCAGCTTTGTTGCCATTCACTGGCAAAGTGCTAAAAACGTGTGTGAATACCCGACATACATATTTGCACCTAAATTGGCATAAACCATATTTATAAGCCATTAATTTTACTGTGGTTGTTGATGTAGTGGCGGCCAGAAAATGTGGCATGAAAAAAACAACACAACAAAAAGCAAACCTTTACGCATTTATGGTTTATACTACGTAAATGAAAAAATAAAAAAAAAATATGCAGGCAACACTCCTCTCCTGGTAATCTGGTAATCTGGTAATATAAAAAGGTAGTAATAATATAAACCAAAAGGATATCGATAAAAATATATTTCGAAAGCGGTCGTATATCTGCGAAAAGGACATGAAAATCTTTCTTTGTTTTACACAAATATATTGAGCACTGAAAAATTATACCCAAAGTTATTTTGTAACAAAACATTCACATATTATGCGCCATGCTGCTAAGTCATATAAGTTAAGCTTATTAAGTAGCCATCAATTGATGTGTGCATCATTAAATAACCATCGATTCCAAAAAAAAAATTTTATAAACCGTATAAGAATCACAAATATATGTTAAATAGCTGAATGAAATTTTAATAAACTCAACCGAAAGGTGCTTAGCCATATGTTAATGCATACTTTTGGGAAAATTATAAAGCATGAAAAATAATCCGGTAATAAAGTGGCCTTAGGGGCTCACCGGCGGGTATTTTCAACTCCCTGAAGCCCACTGAAAAGTCTGTTGAAGTAACTAGGTCACTGATGCTGGCTTCACACTTCAATATATTTTCCATTATTAATTGTGAACGAAAATCTGTTATCTTTTGCACTTTCTTTCACTCCTTTACTAAACACTGGAATAAGTTAGTAACCAGTTCGTTTTGCTTGTTGTGGACTTGTTTAAGATTATCTTTGTCCTTATGAAGCTTTACATATTTTTATCTGATTAAATATTTAGTTGTGACACTGAAGGATATTTGTATTTGTCTTTGAAAAATTGTATGAAAAAAATAAGCTTAAATTGATTTAACTGAAAACAATACTAATGAACCATCGCATTGACGGTTTATGACAGAATTTGTTTTACCATCAATCTGTTCGCGTTGAAGCTCAGAATTAGCACTTGCGTAAACAAATCAATGCCAGACGTAAACAAAATTTAACTTTTTTTTTAACGTTTATGTCACTTTGTCGTGCTGCTAAACTTAATTTCGACAGCTCATCAACCGCATTCTAATTTAATTTAAAAATTTGTCATTTCCAGTAGAAAAACAAAAACGACAATGTCAATTACGTACCTTTGCTTGACTGCTGCGTAGTGGGAAGTGTAATGAGGAAGGGAGGCTGGCGAGAGACACACATAATGACATAAATAATATTGTGGCCAAGTTCTGTGATTAAATTACAAAACAAATTTTAACTTTTTAAATTTTGCGAGCGAGTCGTTTAAATTAAGATACAAAGGCGTTTGAGAAAATGGGCATAGATTAAAGGAAATGCACGTACAAATATATTCAAACATACATACATCCACAAATGCGACAAGATTACAAATGTTGGCTAATAAAATGAGTACTTAAAAATATTAAAAATTGTTTATTTTAATATTTATTAAAAAAAAAATAAAAATATTCTTACAGGAATCAAAAATATGCTCACATTTACGAGTATTTAAACCTTTCAATCGGAACTTAAAGTATAGCGACTTTGTAGCTCAAGTGCAGAGCAATTTAAGAAAAATTGTCAAAGCAAAAAAAAAAAAAATCAAATCAAAGCATTCTTTAAATCAAAAAGGCTTAGAAGCAATTTCACAAACGTCACGAAATAGTCCTTTAGTCCCTCAACGAACACAACGCTACAATGGCGCTGGCTGAAAATTGCAGAAGACAAGGCGACAAGGTAAGTACATAGATGGCAAGCAGCTGTAAGACACCGCTCCCCGCCAGCATTGTTTAATCCTCAAGGATGTCTGAGAGGCGCACATGCGCACACACTTGGACGCGCATTTGCACTCGAAATTTACATTCCGCGCTACGCGCCACTTGCTTTCATTTGGCTAGTAAATGCCAAAAGCCAGCCAACGTGAAGGGGTGAAATAAAAAAAAAAAAAAAAAAACCAAGTGTGCTTGTCCTTATTTTCATTCATCCCTTTATCTCTCATTCCTTAAATACATTCGTGTTTTTTTTTCAATGTTTTTTGCCTCTGACTTGTACTGCGTGCTGCCAACTGCCTGCCTTCAGGTAATTTGTAGCGCTAATTACTTGTTATTTGTTTCACGAATCCCCAGGATATTTGTCCTTTAAAATGCTTTGTAAATTATTCGAAATTTTTCTCGCTACATTTCTCTCGCTCCGCTCGCAGCGCACTAAGTTGCATTTCTTTGGTACATTTTTTCGTAATTAAGTTAGAATTTCATTGTTTTTTTTTTGACTTATCTCATTAATGTTTGTATTCCGTTTTTTTTTTTCTTTGCAGGACCTCCCGTACTTTCCGAATCCATTCAGGGCACAATGGGCCGATTGCCTTGTAATGTGACGCCGCCCATACTTGAGGATCGCGTTGCACTTGTAATTTGGTTTAAAGTGGGTCTGAAGACGCCCATTTACAGGTGAGTGAAGATATTTTCTAACCCGCTATAGAAAAAAAATTTAACAAATTAGAAAAAGATCAAAAGTGTAAAGTGTAAAGTGTAAAAGAGCGGATATGTATTGGTTTAAACGTTTTACGTGCGCTGGTGGGTTTTTGAATTTTTTTTTGTAAATATCCTAATTCGTCAAACAGTTCATGTAAATTCACTAGAGTTAAGGCAAGGATGTGGATCCTCGTGCGAGGGCATGCTTGTCTGTGATAACAATATCGATAAAAAATTATACAAATAAATACAAAGTCGTATATTTGGCAAAAAGTTTTAATTATCGATAATTTTAAATCTGCAATTTAGAGCAAACCCATAAATCAAATTCGTGGCAAATAAAGGTTCTATTTGAAATGTATACCTCATTTGCGCCTTCCTTAATTGCTACAAACTCTACTACTGCAGTCCATCGTTACACTTTAAAATGGTTTCTATCAAAATGTTACACTTCAACAGTTTCGAAAACTTTCAAAAATCAATCGAAAACTGCTGTGTGCCATCCAACAATTGAAAACTTTCGCTGGCGCCACAAATTGTCGAAGGTGTTGTTTGACCAAAATATTTATTATTTGAAATAATAGAAAAAGAAAACAATTTGTGGTGCATAGTAAGGCAGGAGAGCGGGAGAGACGTTTGAGATGATGAAGTAAAAACAACAACAAAGAAATCTTTATACTCGCACAAATTGTATGATTATTTTGCAACTATTGCCGCAGAAGATTGTCCAAAGAAGAATTTCCTACAACAACTCGACGCAAGTTGTGTTACACAGACTCGCATTGCATAGAACGTTGCATGGCTGGCAATTGGCTGTTGGTTGTAAGAGGAAGAACTTTAATTAAAATTTCGAGCAACATCTGCGCTTACATCAAAACGAACAACAACAACAACACCAGCAATAACCAAAAACTATGAGTACAACCAAAAATAGCAAAAAGTATAACTCAATAACCACCACAACAAGACGACTAACTGGAAGATACTTTTGGACAAAGTAACATATAAAGAACGCAGGCGGATTTTGTTTTCTGTTTTATAAACAACACCAGTTCGCAGCTGTTGCTTTTATTGATGTTGCCATATTGTTATTGTTGTTATTCTAAAATAATGCTGAAATGATAACCGCCACTTAGTCAAGTTCTACGCTGGCCAAAAAATGAGCAAACGTTAGCCCCACACTCCAAGCAAAGATTCGAGCGAGCAGACATGAAAGCGAAATTAAATTTGTGCTTGCTGAAATGTGAAGTCGACTGGTAGAAACTTTGAAGCTACTATAACGGAACTTAAACTGGCAAACTGTAATGAGTAAATTGATTGCAAGCTCAATAAATTTGTGTGCCAGGGACGCACTTTTATTTCCAGATTCATCATCATTCGGAACGTAGAAGCCTAACATGAAAATTATCTAAGGCATTTAGGCATTATTACCGCTTTATCAATATAATCAGATGTATTTCAAAGCCTCATTTTTACGAGACTCCGATCATCTAACAATTTTTGAAAAAAAAAGTTTTTAAAAGACGCTCGCTTGCTAGACCCAAGTTCATTTATCCTAAGCAGCTTTTGTCTTACTTTGGGGCTTATAATGAGGCTGAATTTGTATTTGACAGAAGTCTATTCGTTTCCCCGAAATTATATTTCATTTAAATGACGTCATATCTGATATTACTTTTCAGTTTTATAAATCTTTTTAGACTTTAATATGCTTCAATAATTTCAAATGTTACTTGCATGTGAACTTTCTTTGATATCCGCTAAAAATCACTGTCGCTTACTTACTTACTTACTTCCATTTCACTAAATCTTAATTACTTCTACAAAGTTCTAAAGCCTGCAAAGGAGTGTCACTTTATTTCTATAACATTTTCGCTCCTAACCCCCCCCCCCCCCACTCGCTGGTTGCATCAATTTACAATGTCTCTCAGCTCATTATTATTCGTCGTTTATTTCGTGCGTTTGCATGTCCGTAAGTCAGTTAGGAATTCAACATTTCGTCATCGCATCACAAACTTAACCACCACTGTCACTTAGCATACCAAAACACCCCCTGGGCCCGGTGCTCATAGCTGCGAGCGCTGCCGAGAACAACAATAAAATGTCCCATTTTGCTACTTTTCACAAGTTGACACTTTGTCAGAAGTTTGGCGCATAGTCGTCTGTGTCCCTTTTTATTTGTACTTTTTTTTTTTTTTGTTCGCTTGTCCGACTGGTGCCTTTGCATCTTTGCTGCGCGCTGTAAAGTCGCTCCCTTCGTGGCGCTCCACTTTTGGTCTTTTATTACAGCCATCAAGCGCGAACGTCACCCTCTAATGAGCTGCAAAACTATTCTCTACGCGCTCTCGCATTTCTCGATGAATTCTAATTAAGCTTCTTGGCATTTTAATTGATTTAAAGTAAAAGTTCTTCAACTGCTACGGTGTTGCTGCGGTGTGTGCGACAGCAGCCGGCGAGTCGCTCAGTTTGGTAGCGCAGAGGAACGACGGACAACGCTAATCAGCTGCTCGCCAAGCCAAATAGTAAGTCAGTGAAGAAGTGAGTTTCTCAGGGCATTATACTTTCGTTTTTTTTTTTTTTGTTTTTGGTTTGTCATTCCTTCATTTAATTTGCTTTGTTTGGCTAGCAAAGCGCGGTCATCAATCGATTTTGCTTTCCACTGCTCGATAGCATTTCAAAATATTTGGCTTATTGTCTGCTCATAGTATTTTTTGCAGCTTTATTTTTCCAAAACTTGCAATGCCAAGTCGAAGGGAACTCGAGATGGTAAACTCGGCACTTTTTACCAACAAAGTATTTCACTTTTGTATATATTTTGCTAGAGTAGGGACTATTAACATATATTTACTTGAACTTTTTATAATTCGTAGTTTTATAATTCATTTTGTGATTCATTTTTCATCTTCTCTTTCTTCTTCTTTTCTTTTACAATAACAGCGTCGATACGCGCGATTCGAGCTTCTCGGAGGGCACTCACTGGTCCGATGAATTGTACCGCGATCGCTTGTCCTTCAGTGTGGAGGGACGTTCGGGGACATTGGCAATTAAGAAGACGCGCCCGGAGGACACTGGCGAGTACCGTTGTCGAGTCGACTTTCAAAAGAGTCCGACGCGCAACTCAAAAGTGAATTTAACTGTCATAAGTAAGTGTTGCTGTAGTTCTAAGAGCTTTTATATTGTACTCGTAGCTTGTAAGAGGTGCAGACATAGAAGTGACTGTATTTGGAAATGAAATCAAATTTTGGGCAACGACCAACCAAACGTTGCTGCTTTCTAGTCATTCTAGTCATTCTAGTAGTTTAATTTTAATATTCTTTTTTATGTTTCTGCTGCATAAATGGTCGAAGGCAATAACTCTGACTCGCGAGGTCTGTAAATTTGTGTGTGTGCGAAAATTTGTGTTCATTTACATAAATTAGCATTCAAAATAGTCTGTGCATGGAAATCGAGTAGTTTAAAGTTCATAAAATTCAAGTAAGCGCAAAGTGTAGAGCTTTAAGTTGAAGAGCAGCTGAACAGCAAATTTGGTTTGTCTGCAATATTTGTGTTGTAATTAAAACAGGAAAATGAAATGATTAAGTGAGCTCTCAAAAATATAGAAAGTCGACGAGTTTTAAATATTTAACAAATCTGTGATTTCAAAAGTTCTTCCTGCAAAATTTTGACACAAAGTGCCAGTTGTGAGTCAGTAAGTAGTTCTCATTCTTGCAAACGCATATTATTAAAAAAAAAAAAAAACTTAAAATTCTTGCGAAATAAAAATAAAGGATCAGAACATAACAATGAGAATTAGGGTAAACATATTCTATATTATTATCGGACCCGAATAACTTACACATTTTTCCAACAGCTCCCGCCGCTCAATGAATACTAGATCAAAAAGTTTAATATTTCACTAAATTGCACACACAAATTGAGCATAAAACTCATTTCAGTGCAATTCTCTTTTTGATTTAAATTCCTTTCAAGTTGGCAGTTATCTTTCTTAAACGAAAAAATATTGCAATCATTTTACTTGTGCGCTCAAAGTAGTTCTCCGCAGACAAAGCAACTAAATTTAAATAAATACACGTTTCAAAGCAACTAACAAGTGCCTTTTTGTGGTCACAAAGGTAGTGAAATAAACTTTTATGGGTCAAAATATAAGATGCAGAACTCACACACACGCGCGCGTACACAGATATAACCGAGTAATACAAACAAGCCAATTTACAGTTGCTTGCTGTTACACACACACACATACATACACACACACATACTTGAACGTTTTTAGCGTAGACAAATAGTACGAAGGACCAACATTTTCGCACTTTTCATTTCACTTAAATAACATCCAACTTTTGTGTTCGCTTTCAAGGATACGCGCATACATTTCCGGGCATGTGCGTGCATGTGTGAGTGAGTGGGCTACTGCGGCTGCTTCCTAGGCGACTGGCACTTCCTTATAAATTTAGCGTGGTAGAAAGTTTATAGTGAAATTTGTTATGTTTAGTTGCAAGTGGTAAATGCGCGAATTGTGGGCAAGATGGAAAAAGTGAAGAGGTGGCGACTAATTGGATGTCCGTTGTATGCGAGCATAAATAGAAATTTGCATTCAACTTCGTAGAGTTTAGTGTAAAGCGCGAGCGTGTCGAGGCTTCTTAACAAGACAGCCTATCTTTCGTATAGACGTGTGCAATTTAGAAGCATAGTGCGCTCTATTTTATTGCTTATTAAAAATTTCTTAAAAACAGATGATAACAATTTAGAAAACCTTTTTCATTTAGTTATCGATAGCAAATGAAAAAAAATGTTCTACTAATAAAAAAAATGTTATTAATCACTCGTAAAGCATCACTGCTCCTATTTAGCTCACCACTGTACACCAGCAAGTTAATTCTAAATTCCCATTTCTATGCAGGCACCACATGCAACTCGCATACAAATCTTCAAATATTTTTTTTTTTTTTTAAATTTTACATGAGTACTTATTGTCGATAATAGGTCCACTAAAGAAATAAGCGCTGGCTACTAGGGTCTTCGGCTTATGTTACTAACAATTTGAAATATAACTTATTATTTAAATTATAAGCAACTAACTCAAATCTGGTTTTATTTATAAGGTAGATTTACGTAATTATATATCCAAGATATTACAAAATTTTAAGAATTTGTTGATTGCACTGATGTTATTTTTGTTCGGTGTCCTCAATAGGTTGGATGGTTTTGTGTTTCCAAATGTCTTTTCCCTGTTTAGGCGTAATGCGGGGCAAGACAAACATTTTGATGATGAAACAGCGCCGAAGAATGCCTGAAAGAGTCCTCACAACGCAACAAAAAAAAGAAACTTAGAAGCCTACATATTTGAAAAAAATATTTTTTTATTACGCTGTAAACTATAAATTCGAGCTATCAACATGCTTCAGGATAATCTCCAATGGCAACGTCTTATTGAAGTCAGTGCCACTATAAAAACTCAATATTCTACACTCCACATTAAAGCGTTGCTGCGCAATTATCGCAGTTGACAAAATGAGTAGCGAAAGGCGAAACGTTAAAAATGCGAAAAAAAAAATCACAGCATCTAAGTAGAAAATATTTCATTATTGCCACACAACTCAAGACGACGATTGCCACACTCGCCGCACGCGCTCCGCTTTTCAGCTCGAGGGCGGCAGTTAAGTTCTTGTTGCCTTGCATTTTCCATGGCAGCGGGCGATTGACTGGAGCAAATCAAAGCAGCGCAACACACAAATGTGTAATATGTACAAGAAAAGTTGCCAACGCACACACACACACACACACACACACTTAACTGAGAGTAACTGCAAGTGCCCATACACAAAATCAGTATGTATTGTAATCGTATGTGTATACATAAATATCAATGTCCATATGTGTGTGTATGTTTTTTTTTTTTTTTTTTTTTTTTTTTTTTTTTTTTTACGGACGTTGGGATAGCGCGCTATCCATCAAGAGGCCCGTATGAATCTCTGGTGAAGCCACCTCCCCGGGACTACTCACGCATTTCATCAGGGAGGGGCTATGGCATAAATATGCCTGACTTCCATGACGCCGTTTCCATAGTCCCCCATCCACGTAAGGTGATTAGGGGTTCAGGAGCGTTCTACTACGACTTCACCTGTGAAAGATACAAGCAAATAAAAGATTAAACATATTCAGGACTAACTTAATCGCGTTGCTAAACGACGGCGTTGTTCGCGTATTCTGAGCTCAGTCATTATCTCTTTACAGATGTTTTTAACTGTATTCCAAACTGCTTTATCATTAATCATATAGGATATCAGATTTTCTGGCCTTGGATCTACCTTCATAATGATTCTTAATTTCTCCCGCTCAAATGTGTGTGTATGTGTGAGTGCGTGTGTGGTAATTCCTTAAAGTATGGCATGCGTTGATGGCATGCCAAGCCATGCGGGACGTATGAGTATTTTTTAATAAAATTCCCCCACTTGATTTTGCCACACACACACATACATACATACATACATACATAACGCTTGTAAGTGTGTGTCTGAGTGCGGGCTGCTGGTTGCCCTAACAAACTGACTGGTTGACTGACGTGCAGCTTACTTATGTAGCTACCAACTGTTGAAAGACATCCTGTCGGCGTTGACGTCCACATGCAATGCGTTTAATGAATGCGGCAAGGAAGCATGAAATATACTACACTGAATAAATAAATACACACACACACACACACACACACACATACAAACGTATGCATGTAGAATGCGTATAATGAAACAAATCTGTCGGAAAGTTTAGAATGTGTACAATGAAATGTAGTAAAAATTATTTTCCTTCGCTTTCAATTTGTTGCTGAGACACTGACTTAGAAAGAAAAATACAAAGTTAATATATTTGATTGTGCGGATGTGCGTTAGTTGGTAGCTCAATTCTATAAATAAGTTAAAATTTCAGAGGAAATATTTTTTGCGTGCAAAAGTAGAAGGAGTAGGCAACAATCTGCAATACTCGCACATCACTTTGGTTGAACGCTTAGAATTTACGAGTAACCAAGCCAATGTTTAAGAATAGAACTAAGCAGGCTATGCTCAAAACAAAGAGCCAAGCAATTCTTGAAAACCACTTGATTTCTTACACTTTTTTTCTGTAAAGCTTTTTACAAAAAAAAAAAAAAATAATAATATGCTCATTAGTAAAATTAAACAAAACCATTCTTTAATTAACACTAACGAACTCAATTTAAATTTTTTTTCAGCGCCACCTGAATCATTAATCATACTGGATAGTAAAGGTGCGACGATAAAAGACTACAAATTGGGCCCATACAATGAAGGTTCAGTCATGAATATAACCTGTGTGGCGGTTGGCGGTGAGTTATTTGTGTACATTAATAGATTACATTTTGATTTCGATGTGAAAAGTGTGAACTAATGTGAGAAGATTTGCCAGCGTTCGCATTATTGATTTATGGCATGAAAGATATTTGAAAATTTTGCTTTTATATTCCAAGGGTAGGTAAAAGTAGACTCCTGCAACGAATCACAAATATTGAGTTTCAAACCACACCGTTGAAACGTTTGAACTGAACAGCAAGGGATAGACATGCAAGCCAATGCATTCCGTTGGCAGCTGATATGATAAGCAATAGATTTGAATTTGCCTTAAAGTGTTCAGCTTATAAATTTTTTTTTATTAAATTAAAAGCATTAAAAAAGTATTTTTTTTTTCAATTAAAGAAAAAAGCCTTTCAGTAACTTGACCAAAAATATTATGCCTAACATTTGTCTGCGACTAGCAAGCCTAGGAAGATTAAATCTTTACCTAATCCGCCTACATACAACAAAATTTTTGAATATTTCACAACAGAAGAAATATAGTTTACAAAAAGTAAAAACAGAATCGGGCCATGGTGACTTCCTTGTGTAACCCCTGATGATAGATGAATAACGCTCGAAGAAGTATTTTTAAAATTCCAATTTTTTGTAGGAGTATAATGAACGATTCTTTCCAAGCCAATGGTAAAACTCCAAATTTAAGAGGTAAGTTAAATAAATTCGTTAAGGTTTCAAATAGATATTCAGCACATTTTTTAAGGAAACAAGTCGGGGACAAATCGGGGCCGGACTTATAAGATTCCTTTAGGGTACTTAAGTAATGAAACATTTCTTCGGGAGATAAAGCAGGAATGATAGCGGTGGTCATCGGATAATCTTTATTTGTAGGGCAAACATGTTCGAGATGGATTGACTGTAACTTGACACGAAGTTTTAAGGTTTCATGGCGCACGGAAAACCATTTTTGTCTTTGATTTTATAGCAACTATTTATTTCTAACTAGTATAAGTAAAATATAATGAAGATTTGTTATTATGTTTTTTCCATCAACATTATGTGAATAAAATCATGAGATTTATTGGGCGTTACAGGAAATATTAGTATAAGTAGAGTTAAGACACTTATTCTTATTGCCTTCTTGCCATCGTGATCATTGAAAACTGTTTGCGAATATCCTTAAGTTGATGCCGTTTTTGCTGAACAAATTTGTTTAGGTTAAAGTACCAGGTAGTAAGTTTTTTTATACGAAATGCTTATTAAGGATTCTGCAGTATGCAGTTTTTCAGTCAACTTCAAATGGGGTTTAAGCTAAGTTTAAACGGCCAATGTGCCAGCTTCTCAGCTGATTGCTACTTTGTTTTAGTTGCCACAAATTTGATTCAGCGTTTAAATTTAAACTGAGTTTAACTTAACTGTTTTTTTTACTGGGTTTTAACTAGCTCTGAAAAACTCGCGCTAAGCTTTGGCTAGCATATGCCATGCTAACTTCTTTCAGATGTTTACAAAAACATATACAAACATAAATTATTAATATGCGCCAATATATAACCAAAAACTAAGGTCTATAATTATTTGAAGTGATCTGTAGTTATATGTATGTATGCGCCTACAACATTATTTTCCAATTCAATGCTTAAATTAATAAATTTTATGAAGAAAATAAACGCACATCTCTTTCCTTTGCGCCGTTTTATTTATTTGCTTGCACATCAAAGGATGAACAAAACGCAAAGAAAGGCAATGGAAAAGCATGTGATTCGTTGTCATAACAACAATTTTTATTGCTGATAGTTGTGCCGCTCTCATGATATGAGAACAATAAAAATATATACAAGACAGAGAGCGCATGCCAAAAAAGAGAAGAGCACATTGCATTGCTGTCCAACCCATAACAGCCCAACCTAATAAATTTACTGTGAAAAATTTCTCACGCCCATAAGACTTATATGGGAGCAACCAATATTGAACGGCGTCTGCAAAAAGTTAACTCAATTTCCAATTTACTTTTTGCGTGACATTTCGATTTGACGTTTATCCCACCGTTGAGGGTGGGGAGCGCATTTTCTTCAGCATAACGAATGCTGAATTTTTTGTTTGGATTAGCAAAAAAAATTATCAAAATACTTTGAATGAAAACTGTTTGAAACTTGAGATTATAATTTATAAGATTATATTGGTTTTTATGATATAAAACAGGCAACAAATCAATTGCCAATATTGTTAAAAAGTCCCTGTGCTGGTGTGTTGCATTAACATTAAGATTATATTTATTGTTTAAATTAAAACTAATAAATTAATTATGTTTTAATTAATATGTAACGTAATGCTTTAGCAAATCTTTAAACTTAATAAATAAATTGAACCAACGCGGAATTTTCCTCCTTGTATTGTTTTCACTTGACAGCTGTGCAACTCTGAGCTACACACCATACGCACGCAAAAAAATTTCGGTTGAGATGCCTTCACCAACAAAAACTAACGGTACAGAAAAGTAACAAGAAAATCAATGTTACTAAACATTAAATCTGCATTCAGAGTTCGTAATCGCAAGAGCTCTAAAGACTTCAAAAATCGAATGTGAGAAAGCAGATCTACTATCAAACTTAGATTAATATCATCAAATCAGATCACGTCGGTTTATGGTTTCCGTAGCGAGATTATAAAATTACTCCTGTACAAGAAAGATAGCTCAATAGCGAAATTACACGAGAGAGGCTTGCCACTCGGCTGTTTACCAGAAAAACGATGAGATCAGTAGCTATAGCGAGATCAGTTTCTATGGTTAAGGTAGCCTCATTCGTTCGTTGCGCTTTTGAGCCAACTCAGTGGCACACTCGGCTGCATTCATTCAGTTGTTAGGAATGTTGAATGCAATGAAAGAGAGAGAGAGGGATGAACAATCTTCAATTTGGGTTGTTGCTTCTTGACTAGGTAATCAGAACAGAAGAAAGAAGAGCCTTGAAATACCAAAATATCAACACAGTGTTGCCATTTAAGGCGACCAAAGGTACCCAGAAAGGCGATCAAACCCAAAATGCTTGGCATCTGAAAAGCTAATAAATTGGCTGAAGGTAGTATATTGCCGCTCCAATAACAAAATTATACTGCCTGTGTGTGAAGATTGTCTCGCTATTTCGCTTTACTTATTCCCAACGACTATTTAGTAATTAGACTAAAAGCTAAACGAAACTCAATTCCTGACGCCATCCATTTGCTGTTTTCCTCATTTCGCCAGTGGAATATCAAAAGCAATTTTCGTATATCAAAAAAAAAGCAAAGTTCTTAGAAATACTTAGCAGAAAATTAGAAAATTAAGAAAGCAGCTTCGAGCAAAGCCAACGAGAAATGTATGTCGAACAACAATATGAGGCAAATAATTTATGCAGGCATTCGCTCATCATTATACTGATTGCCGCCAGCTGTCATTATAATCCCGCATTCATGCCAGCATGCACGCACTCACACTCACACACACACACACACACGCACACGAGCGCGCGGGCACGCATGTTGATATAGAGCAGACAGCACGAATTCATTGCAAGGATATAAGCAATGAGGATGCGACGAAGAGGAATAAGCGGCACAGTTAAAAGGAGTATAGCTTTGATGGCGGCGGCGCGGAAGCGGTGCGGCAAACTGGCATGGAAATGAAATATTCAGAAAAAGCTAATGTCAAGATGCCACCACAGAGCGACGCACTTGAATTAAAAGGAGTGGCAGCAACAACAACTCACCTCGAAGCACTCGAAACACTCGAAACACGAAGCGGTGGCGCGCAACAAACGAACCTTTTGGAAAGAATGGCGGGTGGGCGCCAACAAAAAAGAAACCAAAAAATATAAAAACATTGACAGACAAAGCAAAGCAAAAGTGAAGTGGCAACGAGACGCAATCAGTTGTTGGTTTGTTTAGTGAGAGTTGGTGGCAGGGGGAGCATTAGGGGTATCCACAGGAGCCAGAGTGGAGCACTGCGTTTGGAAGAGTGAATAATTAGAAGAATTGAGGCAACGACTGGACTCAGGGGGGGCTGGGTAACTGCGGTTGGGGGCTGAGTAGCCACTAGGGGTGGGGCGGACAAAGGGAACGCCATCAAATGCCGGTAAGACGGGAAGGCAGTAAGGCAAGAAGGCAAAATGATACAAAAGCAGCCAGTGAAGTGTGCACAGTGATAGCAACCGATGATGACGATGATGATGATGATGGCCATGCCAAACCAAACGTAGCAGCAAAAACAATCGAATCAGCAGCTGCGTGGATTGCTGTTTATTGTGCCACAAAGAACACCAAAAAAATATACGCAAACTATGACAAACACAAGCATGTTTGAGTGGCTTTAAACTGTGTGTGTGTGTGTGTGTGTGTGTGTGTAGGTGTACCAAGACTTGCGGTTGTTTAGCTATCGTTGCGTTGAATGTCTGTGTGAGTGGCTGCGTGGCGGAGCGTATAAATAAACATGTTTTATGCTTTTGCTTCCTCTATTTGCTTAACTACATATTGGCGTGCAAATAGTTATGCAATTGGGCGACGTTATGCCTGCGGGAAATCCTTGATTTGTAAAGCATCTTTTTAATTGAGGAATGCTGTTAATATAGTACGAGTGGAAAATGGAACGCAATTGAGTTGCTGAAAACGGTATAGGAATTCAATTGTTTTTTCAAATGTTTCCAGAAACTTCGTAAGTGATTGTGTATAAATTAAAAATATTTCACGCTAACCTTGTAAATGCTTCGCAGCTGAAAACAGCAATAACAACATTGGTCAGTGTATACAGTGGCCATTTTATATCTGCTATTGAGTAAATGGCACAAAATCGTACTCTCCGTACGCCCACGAAGTCGGCCAATTCGCACAAATTCACATTCATTGCATGGCTTAGTGGGACTCATTCATGTGAATTTGTATCAAAAGCTAATTTCTTTTACATATTTACGATATTTTACAAATGTATTCACGATACTCGATTGTTAGGAGTGGGAGAGTTATTTATTTCGTTGTTATTAATTGCATTTGCTGGTCCATCAAAATCATGCCACATTTATCGCTTATAAAAACAGATTGACGCACTTAACTCAAATGTATTACTTTAGTGTCAAATGGGTATTTTAATTAAAATTTGTTATATTCTTAGCACAGGAATTTAATTTCTTAAATATGCGTGCCACGTGAAATGCAAAATAATTATTCATAAAATTGTTTAATAGATGCTTTTATAACACCGTAAAATTTTATGGGTTTTCTTTAAGGTGAGAAAATTTCTAAAAATATTCGGCTGAATAAGAATTTCAAGGCAATAAATTGAACTTAAGGCTACACAAATTTTGAAAGATTAACAAGTAGTAGCTATTCCAAAAATAAATTACTTTTATTAAACAAAAAAAAAAAAAAAAAAACGCAAAGAGCATAACAGATAAAGACAATCATGGTTGGAATATTTGAATTGTTAGTAAAATACTAAACAGAAATTTTACAACGCCTCATCCTTTCAAGCTGGCAATAATAACTAAGAAAACACTTGAGAACTGATATGAAGCACAGAGGAAAAAGTATGTAAACATAATATCTTATAAATCGAGCTCAGTAATGGCGGGCGATAAGTGAATAATTAGTTAATAGACTCACGACGAAGTCGAGGCAATGCAACACGCTGTAGCGAAAATCGCCGCCATGCCTACAAAGCGAATTTAACTTAGAATTAATTTGCAGAGAAAATAATTGATTTAAAGCTGATTTCATCAATAGTAAAGTTGAGACTGAGCTTAAGATCACTTTTCACAAATGATGCACTATATCTTGAGTAGCACTGGAATGGCGAGGCATACCTTGATACCTTGCACCTTTGCCAAAGCTCTGCAACAGTCAATCTCTGGGAAAGAACGGAGGCCCTGCAAATAAATCGAAACAGCAATCAAAATTCGTTGGGAAGACGGCAGCATATGCAAAGTCTCAAAAGAAAATTAATTTCTCTTCATGTGAACTAATCTATGCAGGCGTTTCTGTTCTACATAGACTCTTTGGATATCCCCACTAAAGAAACATCGCTCTTAGCACCTAAAGCGCTCAAGTTTGATTAAGTTACCTTTGAGAGAGTTGAGAGTGCTTTAACCGGAGGTAATAAAACCCAAAGACCGATAACACAATGCAATCATAAATTGTCGTAAATGACCAGTCAATGTAATTTGCTAAAAATAAATTAAACATTTACATTAATGGAACTTTTTATGAGCATTTTTATGAGACTTTAATTAAATCCATGTGTTCTAGATTCTACGTGACACGCATTTACGTTACTCATTTTATTGCTTAGCATTTTGCGCATTCCTCATTGCCATATTTTTGCGACACAAATACACACACAATTCCCAAATGATGTTGGTGCTAACAAACATTTTTATTTATTTCAATAACAAATATCCAAAGATGTGCGCAATAGTCGTATTACAAGCGCGTCCCTTGAGCGCGTCTACAATTTAAAAATTAATTATACGCACTAGTTATTTATACAAAGATATATATATGTATGTCTTGCCCGACTTCCCCTTCACCTCGTCTTGTATGTAGGTGCAAGTAGTTTTTCAAAGTCATGCCCAGCTGTGCTGAGTGTGGGGAGGAGAGGCGGGGAACGCAGCGTATGCACAACTTTAATATCATTTTAATATGCGACAGTAGCAACGCGCCAACCGAGGGAATTATTTATTAGCTGTAAGTACATTTCGTTAATTTGGCGACAACCGCCAGCGTCTACCTGGTGCGGGAAAGAGGGCTTCAGAAAGGAGCCAACACGCACACACATGCAGCAAGATTCTCATTCCTTGGTGAGTCAGTGAATGGGCGAGCGAATGAATGTTCGTTCATGTCTGAGGTGAAGTTTGCGTGCGTAGCTGTGTAAATAATTACTGAACTCAGCTATGCTTGTGTGCGATTGCTGGAGGAACGGCGACAAGCCTAACATATTGCAGTTGAACATTAATATTCGAATAAATTTGCTTGCCACTGTCACAAATGAGCGCTCGCATGCAAATAACTGTGCAAACACGATGATGACATACCTACAGTGTTTATTTTTTTTTTGTTTTTTACGAAAGCCTAACCGTCACCGATTTGTCAGTGTGGGACTTTAATCCAAACTAAACCTCCTACTGTCTGAGTATCATTCCCCCGGTACTACCCTTTTCGCTTTGAAGCAATTTTTTTTTCTTTTTTTTTATTATTGGTTGTACTGGGTTTCGGAACGGATCGACTTATGTGGACTAATTTCTAGTTTCGTTTTCCTTCCTGCCTTTTATCTTGCAAATTTGACGCCGTTCCTCCAGCAATCGTATAAACCTTATGCCCTTCAATCATACATGTCGGTCGGAACGGACGAAGTTCCGAGCCGCTCGGTTATTCTGTTGATTTCATCTCTTCTGGTATTTCATAGTTTTTGCTTGTTGTTAAACAAGCTTGGCCGCGGTCGGAACGGACTGGGTTCCGAGACGCCTACTCACTTGGTTCGCTTTTTCGTGCTTTGCATGAACCTTACTTTCTTAGTAGCCGGGAAGGACGAGATTCCGGGTTACCCGGCCGATTCAAGACGCCTTGGGCTGTACGTTGAGATCCGTATTTAGAGCTACACTGCTTAGATGCCACTGTCACCGAACTTTTTGATGCAAGCAGTCGGAACGGACTAGATTCCGAGCCGATATTATAATATTTGCCATGTTGCAGACGGCGGACCAGTTTTTGGTCGATTCGAGCATTATATCAATCAAGTTTTCTACTTTAGCCAGTCTCCCACCTGTGAGTTTAGGTAATTTCATTGTTCTTCAAAATATGTGCAGGCAAACAAGCAATGTTCATCATCTTGGATATCGTCATCTTCGCAGAGAGTGCAGTAAGGGTCATCATCGATCTTGAATCTATAAAAGTAGGATTTAAAACAGCCATGCCCCGTAAGCATTTGGATTAACTGGAAGTTCACTTCTCCATGTTTACTGGCTAGCCATTTTTCTACTGAACGTCTGAGACGGTGTGTCCAGCGACCTTTATCTGTCTGGTCCCAATGGCATTGCCACTGTTGCCAGCAGATCTTGATTTCTTCTTCCCAGCAACAACCAACGCAGCCTCTTCGGATGTAGTGCGAAACGCGCCGCATTCATACAGTGTGAGTAAATGTGTGACTACCAAAAAGACAAAAGAATGTTAAATATTGCGCAATAATCGCAGGAATTTCGAGTAAAATATTTTGAATTTACGAGTACACAGTTATTCAAAGCGCTGCTAAAGGATGTCAGCATTCATAACAAAGCAACAGTAAACTAACAGCGACCTTACCGCTTTTTTTAAGTCTGACCATCCATTGATTTTGCCATAGTAGGAAATTCGTAGCACCGAGACAAATCTATTAAGGGTTGACGCTAAAGAAACTCGGAAAGCTGTGCGTAAATATTCCGATAATGATACGAAGAGAAAATCAGTTCAATGTGATATTTAGTGTAAGAATGTGAAAATTCCTTCTCAACCGGCCCAACTAAAACAAACTTCTCCGCTAACTCCAGCGTCTAAAGTTTTTCTCAAGTAACTCGCTTATCACCTAACCAACTAAAATTGCTGCTCGCTAAGAAATAAATGTGGAAAATGATCACAATTTGTATTCATATTTTTGCTCTCAATAAATTAAAAATAAGGTATTCATGTAAATTAAGGTTATCGCAGGCAAGCCGCACGAGAAGAAGCTACAAACTTTCACTGCAAACTGTCAAATACCGAGTTTTCCGCTCGACTATTTAAGGTGATGCAAATTGGAACTATTTCTAATTTAACTATAAACTCTTTGGGAGGAGACTGTAAAATTGCTGAGAAGCATTAAAAAAGTTCTTTAACGTAATTTATTTCCTTCCTTCTTTTTTAAATTATTTCTAAAACGATAGTTTTGTCCAAAAAAAAAAAAATAAATAAATGGTGAAATGTACGCACGTTTGGAAAGTCTACAAATATTTTGCATAATGGTTTGCTCACATTTTAAGTTCTGTTTGCGCAAACTTTTCAACAAATAGCCAGAGCAAAGTGTGCTTAAACGTATATGACTTACACCTGCTCTCTTCAAGAAATTTATTTACCAGAACAAATGTATTCTCGTTCCTCGCCACTGTATTCACTTTTCCACTCCAATCACTTCGCTTTAGTCTGCGTCCGCATTGTGTGAACAAGCTCAAACAGAAAGAAACAAAGAAACAAAAAAAACACTTAAGCTTTCAAGCTTTCAAGCGATAGCTATTCACGTCTGCCATGGCATTCATTGTCTTTGCAATCTAGAATGCTTTATGGATATCCATTGGCAACTAATTTTCCTTCGCACTTTCATTTGCAATTTCTGCCAACTCCCACCAACTTTTTCTTGCTCCAACCACATTCCCACCTAAGCCTTTGACTTTCTTATCTCGCCATTATACCAAAAGATTTCCTTTGTTTCATTCACTTGTTTTTTTTTTTTCTTTTTCTTTTCTTTTATATTGTTTGATTACTACACTGCTGCATGTTTGTCCGTATGCGTTTGCGTATGTACGAGTATGTATGTATGTATGCGTGCTTTTTACTCACTCTAACCCACTCACTTATCGGCTTTTCTTCTTCTTCTTCTTCTTCTTTTGCATAAATATATATTTACAGGACGACCACAACCGAAGGTGACCTGGTGGCATGGGAACAAAGAGATCGACCAATCGTCCCACCCGCTGTCGGATCGGCGTGTCGGCAATATTCTGATGATGGGCAAACTGAATCGTGAGAATCTTCATATGCAGCTAACCTGTCAGGCGTCCAACAACAACCTGACGACGCCAATTACCAGCACCGTCACACTCGACTTGAATTGTAAGTGATGATACGGCTACACCGAGCCAGCCGAACAAACACACACACACACACACACACACACACACACACAGAAAACGCTGAGTGCTGGCCTTTTTTTGGTTTGTAGACAAACAACCCAAGGACAGCAAAGTTCTAGTGTCAGTCGCCGGCAGAGATAGACAGGCATTCAGAGATGTCATGTGGACGACGACTGCTCGTACGAGTATAAAGTTGCATTAGAACATTTGTGCTGAGCTAAGGCATGCCACAGTGAGACTGCCGGAAGATGTGCAAGCATTTCGTGAAGTGTATGGAAGATGTCTAGTGACCATGATTTATTTGATTTATTCTTTTCCTCCCTCGCATAGCAAACACACACACACCCAAGCATGCACACTTCACCACTCACCTGAGTTCGTGCCAATTCTTCGCTCTTATGTCTATTATATACTCAGCTATCTAATAAATGTACGAGTATGTACTCGCGCGTTGAAGAGTTGAGTGCTTGGGTGTGGCGCTGCAGCTGTGCGCATTCATTTGCGGATTGTGGCAGTCAACTTCGCTTCAAAATTAAACACATTTCTCACCTTTTATTTGTCTTAAGCGCAAGTGAAATGCTTAGTGGAATATTTGCCAGAAACTGAAATTGAGTAATAAGTATGAATTATAGCGACTGTCATCTATGTGAAGGAAAGTGTAATTTCGTATGTTTTATACGTTTTAGAAAAATTTGAGTAACGATTTGAGTAAATGCTCTGTACTTGGATGCTTGCTATGCTTCCTAAAGATGAAATGCACAAGACGACAATGTTCGTATTTAATTGAAAACTGAAATTAAAAAAAAAAATGTGACTCGAAATGAGCGTCAAATTGAGTCCAACTTTATTTTCATTTAAAATTCGTCTTTATTTCATTTATTCGACATATTTAAAAGAAAATATCCTACAAATGGCTAGACTGAGATAAAAGGCTCGTCTACTGAAAATACGTAGAAGCTTTGCGCAACTTTTTGAAATACAATATTAACATTTAAAAAAAACCGTACAAATATTTTACCAGAATTTAAATGTCGACACTCAAAGCTTACTTGTAAAATAACAGCAATTTTAAACGTCGAAAATGAATTCTGCGTTTGTTCTGTATTTCATCACGCTTTTTCACTTTTCAAGAACCAAATTTGTTTATTCGAAAACCACAGCAGCAAATAAATATTCCAGCCACAAATGTGGCTGCAGTGAGAAACACCAACAAAACAGTGGCACTCGAACAGAGGCAACTCAATTAACTGTCACATTTTAATTACGAAATAGGAGTTCAATAACCAGATAAAAAACAACAAAAACATAGAGTTGCGCTCGCTGCTAACAAAATAGGAAGGCTGCGATGCATTTGTAAATAGATTTTCGTTCGTACAGTAATGTGCAAAATTTTGAAAAATATGCGCCGATTTTGCTTTTATTTTAGTAATTTCTTTTTATAAAAATTTTTATTGGCGGCAACGGTAAATTGAAAATTTTAGCCACAAATCTTACTTTCTAATTTTTTGAAATATTTGATTGCCATTTCCATTTCAGCTCTCAACTTTTCAGTGAAAAATTTTGTGGAAAAATTGAAAAAAAATTAAGATGAAAATAAGGCACTTGAATAAATATAAAATCATTTATGATAAATAAAATAGCTTCAATATTTGCATATTTTCCAAATATTTCGTATTGTGCGAGGGAAATGTGATTTTATTAAAAATATATTTCAAGCCCCTTTTCGTTGTCTCTGGCAGTTATTGAGACTATTTTCTTTTTTAGTTACAAATACGTATATTCCATATTTAATATAAAAAATCACTAAAAATTAGAGACAACTAAATTTTGTTTAAGTTTAAATGCGTCACTTTAATTGTTCAGACAAATTTGTGCGCAATTCATTTGAAAATATAAATCAAAGACTAAACTTCGTCAGGAGCAACAGGAGTGCGACAAATCGATACAGCACTGTGTTTGCGCACACCCACACATTTATATATACAAACATTTTTATGTATTTTCATTTACATACATACATACATTACGAGTATTTACTATATATACCCAATAAATTCAAAGTGTTTAACACACAGCGCGTTATTAAGTCCAACACTTCAGAGCGAAGCGACGTACGACACGAGAGATGGCACTTTTGGTGGCACTTACTGCCCCTGCACCGCGCCAATACTTGTATGTACATACAATGCAGACCTGTTTGCATATGTATTTACACTTTTCGAACACAAAAATGTACATTTGCATGTGTGTGTGTGCACTGAAAACACTCGACATGCCCGGAGTTGTCAATGAGCAGAACCAAAGTGACTGCCACAAAATCATTGTGCGGCAAGGGTGCAAGATGAGTGGTGAATGTGTTTTTATTTTTTTTTAGTGAAAAATATTCTACATACATAAATGTATGTATGTGTATGTATGTACATTCGAAAGCATACAAACATAAGCACTTATGAAAATTTTATCGGTAGCCAGTTTGTTTCAAAAGTATTGGCGCAGGACGTTTGTATATCCTCGGCAAAGGATGCATTCAACTAGTTGTCAGCGTTCGTGTAACCCAACTCTTGGCTACTCTTCCACGTACTTGAACATGTCTCCAGTTTTACCTTACAGACTTTGAAATACTCCTCGAAAGCACCCAATTAAAAAAAAATATAAAATAAAATAAAAAAATAAAACTTGAAATGAAAATAATTAATTGAATAAAAAAACATAATAATGATGCAATTAAGGTTAATTGTACGTGCCGAATTAAGTGTGACTGTAGCAACAACAACACCCAAAACACAACAAACACCGACAACACCCACACCAACACTTGTGCATACATACATACATACATATTTACTCGTTTACGAGTTTGTATTTATTTACTCCATAAAAAGCGCACAGCGCACTCCTGGCGAGGCAAGCAAATGAAAGCAATTGTCACACCGTTGCAGCGTCGCGGCTGTTTGGCGTCCATTTCAGCGTGATTTTTATTTCTCTGCTTTCGCTTATTTCTACTTTATTTTTTATTGTTTCAAATAAATAAGCATTGTTTGCAGTTTTTCCGTCACTCAAATTGAGTGCTCCAAGCTTTTAGCGTTTTTGTTGCTAGCAAAATCGTTTCAAGCTTGCAGTTGTATAGACAGCATGCCACAATAGCAATAACAACAACAACAATGGTAGCAAGTTAAAGTGAGAATAATGAAAACAATGGTGGCGGCCAATGATTGCGCCATTCCCAGAGCATCAGCCGACTGACCGAAGCAGTCGACAGCATTTAATTGCGTCACAACGCCAGACAGCATCGCAACAATCAGCACTTTTGCTATGTTGAAAGAGCTGACTGTTTTTGTTGAAATGACAGTGTGTCAAATTTGCTAAAATAAGTTTGTCTAAGCAGTTTGAGGCTCAAAATTGTCCACAAATTACTAAAAGATACCAAATTTGGAAGAGATTTGAAAGGTGTGATCGCATTAAAGAGGTCAATTCGTGTTTTTAGAATATGAAAAAAAAAACTCCAACGCGAATGGCTTAAAATTCAGTTTTGGAGTATACTTTTAGGCGCAGCGATTTTTATCAAAGTCGTGTTACTACGCCTATAAATATATTAAACTATTTAGAGTTAACGTTAAAATCATTACAACATTTTACATTCGGCTTCACAGTTTATTCTCAGAATTGTTGCAAATTAAGATCAACAGACCAAACAAATAAATAAATAATATAAACTTAAAGTGAAAGAAGATCAAAAAGCAACAGCAACCAGCAACTGGTCGGCTCAAAAAATCTCGCCGAGTTAATGGCAATGCGCATGGAAAGCATTTTACTTTAAAGCAATAGAACAGCCATCTGCCATCATTCCCTACAACGCCTACAAACAACAACAAATGGGCGCGTGTAGTCTATTCGCCTATAGAAACGTGTTTGTTTGATTTTTAGTGTAGCGTGAAATGATTTTGTTGCGACGCGTTGGCGCGTAATTCTTTTTTATTAGCGCAATTATTTGCGTTTGCCGCCACCCCTAGTTGGCACTTCCGCTTTAGCATCAATTCTGTCAATTCTGTCATTCTCTGTTCGCAGCTTACACTCAATACACAAACACGCGTAGATAAATTCATACACATTTACACACACACACATACATACAAGTTCTATAAAAACGAACTTTTTAAAGCTACTACCTTTTGAAAGTCCATACACAATTTTTTTTTACACGCAATATAATCAATAATTTTTGAATTTTTCTTTCCGCCGCAGTGCGACCGTTGATTGTGAAATTGCAAGGCGAAAATCGGCCTCTATCGGCCGAAAATCCATATCCGCTGAAGTGCATGGTAATCGGTTCGCGTCCTGCGCCGACCATTACCTGGTGGAAGGGCAGCACAATGATGAAGGACACACGCGAAGAGGTGAGTATAGCAACTAGGTTAATTAGCCAAATTACTATACACATAGACACCTGACAATGATAGGCGTACATGACAACCCCATATGCCCATCCTGTTCTGAAGTGGAAGAGACGGCGGAACACTTTATGTGCTTCTGTCTCGCCTTTGCAAGAACTAGGTATGAGGCATTTGGTCGCGACGTGTTGAGAGACGAACACCTGAGCTCTTTGACACCCCAAAATCTACTAAGATTTATTCGTAAATCCTGCAGATTTAAAACAGATTAAAAGGAACATGAAAACAGTGCAATGGACGGCATGTAGTTTGAAAAATACACATATTTTTATATTTTATATTTTATTTTATATGGAATATTCATTCCAAATAGTCCAAGTCACTACAGCAGTGGTTTCTCGAGATCTTTTTCCCAATTGCTGCATAAATTCCATTTATTCTCTGCTTTTTTATATGAAGAAAATATTCAAACTGCATTCTTAAGATGTTTGAAAATTGTAATCGAAAAAAATCAAAGATTGTTCTATCATCCCTCAATTGGAGATTTAAGCGCCACTAGCAACTTTAATTTTGTTCTAAGCACAAACATACGAACCTAGTCTTATGCGAAAAGTTTAAATTATAAATTCCAATGAGTAAAATAACTGGCAATTTCCTCTCACTAATTTCTAATCAACTTTGTGGATTTAACTTTTCTAACAAAAGATTAGTGTGGTTTAGTGATGATGAGAAAAGCGCCAAGAATACAAATCTACCACCGATCAATCCACTTCACGATTTTTGACAGGTCGCTACTTAATTACTTTGAGGCTGTGTGTGTGTAGCGCTGTTCAGTGGCGGATATGGCAAACCAAATAATCAACAATTTAATAAATAATCTTGCCTAAATAGGAGTCAGCAGATGCTCAAAGTCATCTTAGCATAACTAAAGAAAAAATAAAAACATTCCGCCATAAATTAGGTTCATTTACTCTTCTCTGAATAGTGAAAAAAGCTTAAAGTTGCAGCAGAGCATTGCAAATTTTTTTTCATACAAAAATCATTTATACCGCTAAGAAAGCATACATAAATATATGTATGTAAGAGTACATGTGTGTAGTAGTGTGTGTAGGTGCACGAAAGAGTTATGCTAAAATATATGCAAGAAAAGAAGTAAGATGAGACTCCATGCTATCATCCACTTTATTATTATAAACGAGTATTTCTATGCATTACTGATGCTATCAGAACATTTTTATGCGCTTCTTACAATTTTATTATTCCGTAGCTATAAAAAAAAAAAAAAAACACAAAGAGTGCTTCAAATCTCACTTCTGCAGCTATTTGTGTTGCATATCAAAATTTTCATTTGCAATAATCTTTCCTTTATATGACAATCTTTTTTTTTTTATTGCTGTTTTCATATTGAAATTCCGTTTCGTTTCTTTTTGACTTCATTGAAATGCTAACCACAAAAGCATATTCGATAACTAGACGCATATAACACACACACACACATCAGCATGACAATAGTAGATGTTTTAAAATCGAAGACATGCACGATTTCAAGTCTCTCATTTTCTGTTTTTTTTTTTTTTGCAGTCAGAAATATTTTCAGTTATTTTTCACATGAATAAAACTCAAACGCAGGCACACATTTGACATTTTCCTACATTCAGATACACTAATACATGCACAGTAAAAAAAGGAGTACTTTAACTCCCAGCCAAAGCATATTTGCCTTCGGAGTAAAATATTTATGAATTCCCCCGTTACTGCCACGCTGTACGAAAGCGAGCAAATAAAGAGCGTAAATAGTAAAAATCATGAAAACAGCCAGAAAAGATTCGAATCAAAAGTGTCATATTTTACTTTGCATCGATAGCAGCAACATTTTGGCTCGCTACCCTTCACACTGAGAGCGTAGCTGGCAGGGGCGGCAGTGTCATTTGCATATTTTAATATGTTTTTCCAATTTGACTGCACTGCCGTTTCTGTGTAGCGTTCCCGGCCACCGGCGGAGTGCTGGTGTACTTCCGAGGCGAATATGTTTGAATGTCTGTCCATTTGTCTGTTAACTGCTTCTGTCTGGCGGTTGTTCGGCTGGCAGCGCTGCGCTGCGTTGTGTACGCGACACCGAACACCCTTCGCCGCGAGCGTGACGCTGCAACTGCTTGTGAGAGTTTTGTTGCTTTTGTCAACAAAATTTGCGTTGCATATTTGAGCTGCCAGTTTAGGTGAAATTTCGCAGTGCTGACGGCGGCGCGGCAAGCAAGCAAGCAAGGCATTGTTCTATATTCTTGCATACATACAAACGAGTATGTGTGTGTGTGTGGGTGTGTACAATTGTACATTTTTGCAAGCTGCACAGTTCGACTGCAACTCCAATAATCAGTATGCGCAGACCAAACCTCGCCCCTTCTTTGCGCTTTCACTGTCGACTTGTAACTTGCAACAATGCGTTACTTATACGCTTTCACTTGCCATGGCGTTGCTTCCCCAAACTGTCGTCTCGTTTGGTTTCGGCGAAATTTGCCTCGTCGCCGCACACTGCACCGCGCTGCATCGACATTAAGTTTGCGCTTTCGTGTCGCAGTGCGCACATATTTTTCGTTGTCGTTGCGTTTTATGTACTTCGATGACATTTGCCGCCAACTATTGCCACCTAACCCAACCTACCTCTCACACTCGCTCTGTGCGCATTGTGCACCAGTTTTCAGCAATTTGCTTTTACAGCGAGTTCACACACACATTGTTGTCATTCGAACATGTATCCGTTTATCCTTTAGCATTTCCATTTTCCATTCGATGCAAACGCCAAGCTATTCGCTTTTATTTGAATTTTATTTTATTGTAATTTTTCGCTATCAACATCAAAGCCATCATCAGCATAAAGTTGCACACTAAATGCGGTTCGTTTCATTTGTTCATTCCCTTATTGTAATTGTTGTTCTTATTTTTGTTTTTGTGTTTTCCTTTCTTTTATTGCAGTCAAGTCCTGATGGTAATATGACAACGTCAACATTGACTTTTACACCGACCATCGATGATCGCGGCAAATTCCTGTCGTGTCGCGCCGAGCAGAGCATGATACCGGAGTCGGGCATGGAGGACGGCTGGAAATTGGATATTTACCGTAAGTTTATTATTGATTGGCCAGCTGCGAAACAGCAACTGCAGCAGCGAGTGTGACAAGCGGCGCGCCAAATTGTAGTTGCTCGCAACTCGAAATAGTTTCACTCAAATTTGCAATTGACGCAAAACACGAATGTGTCTGTGTGTTAGCGCATATTTGCTGTCGCTGCAAATGCAGTGAACTTTTTTATTTCAACAGCATACACACACACACATACATACATTTGCAGTAAAAGTTTTGCGTGCATTGTTATAGTTGTAGTTGCAATTGATTTGATTGCGGTTCTGTGGGAAAATAGCTGCCACTCCCCCTCCTAACGAAGAGTTGTTGCAATGCAAGTCGAGTTCGCAGTGAGTACAATGTTTTACCATACAAAAACAAATATTGTTGCATTGCAGTAAGTCTGAATGTATGTTGAGGAAGTGATGCACTCTGCAATAACTAACGCTTTGTGGTCGTCAAATAACGCAGCGACAAAAGTAGGAACATCGTCAGTTTGTAGCGCAAACTGCCACATCTGAATACTGTAAATGAAACCTGCACTATTTGCGAGATTTACCGCCTTTTGTGTTAAAAGCTTTAGAAGTTAGTGTAAAATGAATTTTCATGTTTTAAGTGCGCGCAGCAAGTTTTCTTGCACTTGCAACGATTTTTTGAAAAGAAAATTTAAACTGAATCCAAATTATTAATTTAACTTTATTTTTTTTTTAACAGCAACTTAACTATCATTCATACCTATACAAACGGATTAACAAAAAACAATTTTGCGGTATTCTAAACAAACTTGAAAATGAGGAAATCTCTTATTTGCTTTTACCAAGACTTCCTTTGGCAACTGGCCCTTTCCATTTCAAAATGACTTTTCTTTAAAATGCAAGCGTCAGAAATTACATGAAAATTAAAAAAAAAATATATCACAAAATTGCAAAAAATTTTTAAAATTTATTTTTTTAAAATGCGTTTTTTTTATTTTATTCAAAAATTTTCCAAAGTAGACAGTTGATACTTTAATCTGGCCAACTGCCAACTAGCCGAAATTTTTTATTTTTAAGTTATGATTTTTTATACACGAACCATTTTTTATTTTGTGAATGTCCGATTGCCATCTCTGAAATTCTTTTGAACAAACTAATCTAGAAATTATTCCGACTAAAAAAATACTAAAATTGTAGCGTTTCTGGTTTATATAATATCAAAAAATACGCCAATTCGTGCAACTAAAAAAAATTGTATAAAATATCATAACTTCAAAAAAACAAATTTTGGCTACTTGGCAGTTGGCCACATAAAACATTCCACTGTCTATTTGCTTTGAAAATTTATTGAACAAAATAAAAAAAAAGCATTTTGAAAAAAAAATTTAAATTTTTTTGCAATATTTTGATAAAAATTTTTTTTTAATTTTCATGTAATTTCTGACGCTTGTATTTAAAATAATAGATAAGTACAAAGATTTGAAAAAAATTACCTAAATCGCTTGATATTTGTCGAAGTTATGCTTGTTTCAAAAATAAAGTTCGTGAAACGAACGTAATTACTTGATTTTTACGAAAAAATGGAATTGCGAAAAATTCACAAAAAAAAATTATTTTGCAAAAAAACAAACATATTTAAGTTTCGTTAAATTTTAAAATCATGACTCGAAACGACCGAACATTTTGAAATGGAAAGGGCCAACTGCAAAATAAATTAGACTTGTGGAACAAATGGCAGCTGAGCTGAGTTCAAAAGTAAATCACTAAAAAATATTAAAAATTTGACAGAGAATCACAAGTTTTATGATATGAATTTACTCTTAAAAAAATTATTAAGAATTTCGTTTAAACATTTCCATTAGTTATAGAAAGTTTCTGCAATAAAAAAAGGGCAATTCAATTTTGCAAACTTATAACGAAAAATTACACTCGAATCTATAATGGAAATTTCTTCAACTATCCACCCTCTTTTCCTATAAGATAGAGCATCGTAGTACTTCAAAATGCCTTAAACTTAGCTTTTCATCTGAGTTTTTTTGTTTTTAAATACAACTTCTTAATTTCTCTCCTTTAATCCGCTTTATTCGCTTGACGTGGCACTTTCAACGTCTTAACTTATCTTGCTTGGTCTCGCTGCTTTCTGTTTATCATTTTACTAGCTTTTAGCTCCATTAACAAATATAATTTGACAACCTTTGACCTCTAATGTTGGCAAAGGCGCTCAATTTTCGCGTTGCCAAATGAAATGTGCGAAGACGGCACTGCAAACAACTTTACGCCTACGTTCATTTAGCCACACCAAAGAACCCGAAAATCTACTTTCATATCTTCTTACATTCACAGTGAGTGTGTCCGTAGCCTTACTGCTGGCTTGAACATCGCATTTGAAATCTACACAAGCAGTTACATTTGTGTACATTTATGTACAGCGTTTAGATATTACTTCTGCCAAACTTCGAAAATACATTTGCCGCTTGTTTCCCTTGTTGTGTTTTTTTGTTGTTGTTTTAATTCGCAATTATTTCAGCGCGAAATGTTGTGCGAACTATCTAACAACAACAATAATAACAACAACAGCAACAATAAATAGCTGTAAGAGCATTTGGCACACGGCTGTGTTGTGTATTGAATTAAATGTTACGTATACGCCACCTGTTCCTCCCGAAAGTGGCTGCCAAATGGCCAAGTGCGCTGTGCTGGCTACATTGCCTGACTAGTTGGCTTCGGCTGCCAGGTCGCTTGTTTTTTGTTGCCATTGCTTACCTAGCTATTTGAATTACTCCAAAGTGTACTTTGAAGACACACACAGCACAACAACAACAACAGCAGCAGCAGAGTTAGAGAACGCTGCGGCAGAGCAGCCCCAAATGTGTTAATAAAATGTGGGAATGTAACAGTATTTTATGTTAGGCCAACAAAAGGGTGCAAAGTGCTGCTGGCAACACAGATCGGTAAGGGAGTGCAGACAACGCAAAGCAGCTCAGTGTAGCTGTGTGCGTTCGAGAGTAAAATAAAAAAAGAAATGTAGACTTCCTTCAGAGCAGTCGAAGACTGAGACGATGATGCTACCCATTATGGTGGTTCTCAAATCTAACAAACAACTTTTTGAATTCACACCTTTCGAAGACGGTAAGGCGTGTCGGCTAAGCGTCAAAGTTCAAACTAAGCCAAGAATAGCCAAAAAATAAAAACGAAATCAAAACATACAAAATTCCATTTTTCCAAACTTTATAATTTATACCTTCGCTCATTACGATCAGAAATCTGAGTATAAATAAAAAAAATGTTGTTTCATTAGTCTCTATAGGGTTGTAAGAATTGTGAATGCTGTTCGAAACATCTCCTATCGGCACCCAAACTAATTTGTGTTATTTTCGACTAAAGTGGCATCGACGTAAGTTGATGTTTAGGAAGTCTGTCTCGCTACATTTTGTACAACTGCTTCTCTACGTGCATCGAATATAAAAAGGTGTTCACTCCTTCCGAAGCAGGTTTATGCAGCAAAGCTTTTAGCATGTTGTTGTTAATTTGTTGTCTCGAACAGTTCATATCGAATTGATGCTATGTAGTTGTTGTTGTTTGTAATAAGTTCATAATTAACGGTGTCGCTTTGCAACGCAAAGAGCTGCGAATGAACAATTTTTTAAAATGAATAAGGCAACTAAATTTTCGAGGAGGGTTCATGCGCTCATATACATTCTGATATACTCAGGTATGTTTATTCACTACCTACGGGCGTGTTTGGAGAACATATCCATTAAAATGAATGTATTTTTAGACGAACAGGAAATTGCTAGGAATCAGCGAGCATTTTTTTTGAAATTTTTTAATTAGCGCACACATGAGCGCATTTTATTTCATTCGTGGTGTAACCAAAAATTATATTAATTTGTGTGTTTTAAAGTTGCTTAAACGAAAGAAAACACAAAAAAACTGCTACCGCAAATTTGAAATATTTTATTTAATTTGTATTATTAAAACAAAATTAAAAGAAGTATGCAATAAATGCATTAACGGAAATTTTGGTCATTTAAAAAATGAGTGGGAAAATTGGATAATAATTGTTAATCCTACCCGCTTTCATGATTCAATACATAATTGTTTACATTAATTTTAAATATTTACTACGAAAATGTGCGCCGTTAAGAGATTAAAAAAAAATTTTATTTCTTTTTCACAACTGTTTAATCGTCTAAATTTTTTTTTGCACTAACTTTTATTTTTATTAATTTCCGGCGCATCCGGTTACAATGTCCAACGCTTCTATGTTGGCTGGGTTTTAATGCGTGCGGCATTCAAAAAATATACATTAATATGAAAGTACCAAAAGATACACGACTTAATTAGATGTCGCAACGCTTTAATGTTATTGGCATTGTTGTTTAGATTCGCTTTCAGGTGTCGTTAGCGCAATGAAATCTCACAAGCGCCGCTTTGGGATTTACGCTCGGCATTTTATGATTGCTTGGTGGCTTATGAACCACATTTTTTTAATTTCGTTTTTTTTTTTGCTTGCACCATTTCTCCAGAAACGATTAAAATGCCAAAGCTTCACTGCACTCCTGGCGGCAACACCGAGCAACAGCGACGTTGCGTACTTGAGTTGCGCAATGAAAACGCACAGAATTACTGAAATTAATAGCCTAATTTGTTGGTTTTAAGACAATTGCACCTAAACAGCGAAATGCTCTAATATACTACCCGGAAAGGGCGTGCGCTCGAAGCGTCGGTGAGCGTGTGTTGGGGTGAGCGCAGCTGCACGCTTGCCGCCAAGAGGCATTCGTTGCGTTGAGGTAGGGGTGGGGGGAAATACTTTGTAGTAAAACAGCAAATTAAGGCGACTTAAGTTATTTCAACAAAGTACTTAAGTCATTACGCAGCGGCTTTTTCAAGCAGTTCCGCTTTGAAGTGACAGAGCACTCGCGCCAACTTAACTTTCTCCTAGCAATTCAGCGTCGCCAAGCGTTAAATACTATGTACATGTTGGCGAGTAATTTCGTAGTGAAGGCAACAGCTGGCTTTCATTCTAAAGCATGCGAAATTAAGCGCTTTCAGTTACATTGTAGCTGAGAAACCTACGTTTGGTAGTCGAAGCTGTCATTATTTTTGATGCCGCTTAATTTTTTTTTTTTCACGCTTTCGTGAAGGTGTTGCTTGTGTTGTTATTGCTGTTGTGTAATGCCAACAAATGCTCTTGTCTTCCGTTTCCGCCATAACTCAGTTGGCACTTAATAAATATGTAATAAATTAACAATGACAGTCATGCCGACAGCCACGTTACGCGCGAAATATTTTAGCTGTATTCCACGAAAGGATTCGGCTTTGGCTCGGTTTCACTCCTAAACGACAGAGTGGTAGTATTTTTTTTTTTTAATTTCTTGAGTCACTTTGCAATTTGTTGACAAAAGAGAATGTCAAACTGGTAAGCTTTTCTATTGTAAATATGTGTACATAATTATTTTATATGTAGGCGAAGTTAATTTCAAAGTTCTAAATATAAATTATTACTTTTCTTAATCAACTTTGAAATTAACTCTTTGACAATAAAGGCACACAGGTGTTCCAATTAGTTGCATTTATATGAAGAAAATTTGATTGCCTTTGTAATAGTTGTTTTAAATTTAAAAACTTTGAAATTTTAAAATATTAGCATTTTCTATTTGTATTTCAAAACTGCATGTGCACACTCAAAATTTGATATACATAAGAAAATTTATGAAATATGCTCGACCTATTATTGCCATTATATTTGATATTTGAAAAGAAAATGTTGCATACTTTTGAATGCTCTTATGAGCAAGTGAAGCACCACCAGCTGTATGGCTGCTGATGGCCTAAAACTATGCAGCAAAATATTGATTACAACTCTTAAAAAATACCAACACAATCAAGGCCGCTAGATGGCGCTAGGGGTATGATATTTGATTAATATTAAATCTATGTTAGATTGTTTACACGATAGTGTAACGTGACAGAGGGGCCGAAGTTATAATTACATTGCAGACGCCGCGTTACATGATATGTGCAAGTATATGAAATAATCTATCCGCTACAGTAAAATTGTTATCTTCGAAGAAATACCAAATTGTTTTTATTTAAGAAATATTTAAGATTGCCTAATCTTGTTAATGATTATTTTGGTTGGCCAACTAATTAATTCGTTATTCAGATGTAAGTATGTGAATTTAGTGGTCGAGCAGCAGCTGATTTTTTGGTGGGCAATAACAACATTTGCCACATGTGGAAAAAGAATAAATGAAGAACAACGACCCTTAAACATGACTTCATATCCGTTTTTTTTTTTTTTTGTTTTTTTGTTTTTGGTGCAACATTTCTTTAATGAGCAGGCGTGCAAGGTTACCCAAAGCAAAGATACTCGTAACAGGCACAGCTTGTCCTAACTATGGAAATAAATATTTGTACATATGAATATGTATGTATGTATTTATTACCACATATGCCTTAAAACACTTAAGCATATGCTTATAATTTCCCTACATTCATATTATGTTTATTTATATGAGCAATTAATAAGCCACATGACTCAGTAGGAAATTTTGACAACTTTCTGCGGCATCAGAAAAAAAGTTTGTATACTTTTGAAGGCCTAACTCTTCTCACCTTTAGACTCACTAGTTCGAAATATATCTAGTTTTCTATGAAAAAAAAAAAAAACATTTTAAGTAGATTTTAATTTTGAATTTTCAGAAACTTGCATATTTACACAAAAATCAAAACGGAAAACAGACACGACATTTAAACTTCATATCACGGGAATTTAGCATAATAGCATTTAATCGCAACTTCTCAACAGACACGTAAGGCAACCTGTGTAGTTCCTACTGGGTATTTCAGAGAGAGCCTGCTCGGGCCAAACATGTATGGCAACAGCTGTTAGTTTTCTTAACGGCGAATGTGCAAAGTGAATGCAGAGAAAATATGAAACACATTTATTCAGTTTAGTGTAGCCGAGCATCAAAGGAAGTTGAAATTACGAAGAAAATCCAGTTGCCACATGCCACTTAGATGCTCGAGAGTAAATAAGGCCAATAAATTTGGCGTGTAGGCAGGCAGGAAAAGGTTAAAATGCAATCAGATACCAAATTAATTAATTACAAGCAAACAGAGAGGCAATCACGCAAAGTATTAAGCCAAGGCAAATGCGTTCAAGGCAGGTGCAGGTGCACAGCAAATAAGGCACGACGAATGGAGGGGAGCGGCGCGCAGGCAGGCGCAAGCAGGAGTGAAACCAAGAAATATTGTTTAATTAAACGAGCGCCAAGGGAAGCGAGCTTAATAAACAAAAAAAGGAAAAAAAAATCAGAGTGTGTGGAAAATAATTGTTTGCCATTTATATTATTAACTAAAGACTCGTATATATATTAATACATATTTATTATGTTTACATACATTCTTTATTTGCGCTTTACAGACATACCCGTCGTCAGCCTGGAGCTCGGCACCAACTCCATGAATTCGACCTTTCGCGAGGGCATCGATGTTTTCTTCGAGTGCAACATCAAATCGAACCCCTGGGTGTATAAAGTCAGTTGGAGGCACAATGTAAGTACGAACCCCCATTTATGTATTTTGCTGTGTACGCTAATATGAAAGCTTTAAATTTCATACTTAAGGGTTTTATTTTTCATAAATATTGTGCGAGTACTCGTGCAAATATGTAAATTAGCATTTTGAAAAAAAAAAAAATTTAAAATTGAAAAAAATCCAATGTGGATGTTGATGCTGATGGATTTCTCATTTGCCATGCCATCACTGTTGACAATTTAATTTAGATGTCTCATATGTAATGCATAATAATCGCATAAGACATGCCTTCATGCCCGCAGCCAAGGGAGTTGCTTAATTCAAAATTGCAAAATCGGAAGCGCGGCCAAGTGGTGAGGCAAAAAGTTTGCTCCAAAAGATATGGAAAAATGCAAATTCGTGCAAAGTGTGTAAATCCCATGAACATATTCGTATTATCAAAACGCTTTTTGCGATTTCCTTTGCTTTCCTTCCCTTGCCAGCTACACTCCTCACTGCCGCGCAGCTAGCAAATATTTAACTCCAAGCACTTGTTGAGAAGAAAACGCGCATTTTTTGGTCTTCAAACCTAATTGAAAATTATTATTTACATAACAATCAGCCTCGGGCATTAACAAGTTGCTGGATGCTCACGTGCTCGTTGTTGCAATCGCGCTTGTCTGAGCGGAGGCTGGAAGCTCCTTGCACAGACACAGACACAGACACAGACACAGACGCAGCATTTAATGGGTCGACTGCGTACTCAATAAATCTACAATGCGAGTATAGATGAACTTTTTCACGAGTCTACACTTGCTTAGCTGCGGGCGTAAATTTTTCATTATTTTGTGTAACAATTTTTGCTTGGTGCCTTTTATTTATTTCGTCCTTTTTTTTGGGACTTATGACTGCTAACTTTCTTTGCTCATTTCGTAATCTTCTTAATATGGAGCTTCACTTCTCTTGAAACTAACTCCTTTTATTGGAACTTCATTTTTTCTCATAAATACTTTTTTAAATCTAAATAAATGCCAATGTTTAACTTTTCTACTCGTTCTGTGGCTTGAGTTTAGAAACGAAAGATTTTCCGTAGAATTTGTTACGCGAGTAAGTTTATATTGATGAAAGGCACTTTTTCTGAACAGAAAAAAATTTAGTAATTTTTGGCAGTTTTATGGCAAAAATTTTACTCAAAAGATACAAGACTCGGCAAGATGTCTTTCCTCATAGACATTGAACTCAAGACTTCCATTGGGCTCATGCATTTCTATGTGAAGCCGTTTCATCAATTAAGCCAGATACTTCCAACTGTGTATGAGGAAATTTCGATTAAATCCATGAATTTGAATCTCTGTGGACTCAAGTATTGACAAAAAGTGCAAAAAATAATTAATATCTTTCCAGCACTGTAGTAGAAACCGAATCTAAATCTTCACGGGCTCCGGAGTAATCATCCGGAAATGGCGGCGAGTTAGAATGGCAAAACTCTTTAAGTGTTGTAGCTCTTTTCATTTTAATTCACTTTGAAAGATTTTCATTCCTTAAGTTAATCTCTATTCAACAAAAAAGCCTTTTCCCTATTTTAACCGGCCTGTTAACTGCTTTAAGACAGTTTATAAGGCGAGGTATCGAACGAATCGAGCTAAACTAAAACGGTACGCAATGCTCACATCATGGGTTAATGATATCCATGTCTTCTAAAGTTTTTTTTTTAAAGAGGAAAGAAACACATTAATTTTTTTTATTTATTATATTTAATTAGTACTGAATATACATAAATACTCCTTACGTTTTCTTATAACCTTAAATGTTTTCATACTCTAATGCCACAATATTTATTTCATTTCTTATCTTCAATCCTCGCAGGGCAACATTTTAGAGAATAATCCAACCGAGGGCATCATTGTCGCTAATCAGAGTCTGGTATTGCAGAATGTCAGTCGCGCCCGTGCCGGCATCTACACTTGCGTTGGCAGCAATCGAGAGGGCGATGGTGAGAGCAATCCAGTGCATTTGGATATACGATGTGAGTATCGAATGAAAAATTAATTCAAGCAGCACCGAAGTGCATTGCTACACAAATACTTTGCGAGTGCAACTGGCATGAATGAGTAATTTTTACGACACCAAGCCGACCGGGAAAACATACAAAAACCGGCGCTGATATTTCATATTTTTGTCTCACACAGTCTCGTTTTAAGCCAAGCGCACACGGCTCGCATCGTCAGTGCAGCGTATTGAATGCGACTGGCAATCGTATGATCGTCGTGCGCGTCGCAGCTTGTCGTCATGTATGGCACTGGAAACACTTTAAATTAAAGTTTTTTTTTTTTTATTGGAAATTTGAAAGAAATATTTAAATTCGCACAATACATGAAAAATTCAATCAGAGTATTTTTCGTCCAATTCTTTCGAAGCAATAAATAGTATTTTACTCGAATAAATTTTAATGTGCAGCGATATAATTTTTCTTTTATTCTTCACTTCTCTTTCGGCGAAGGAAATACATAATTTAATCAAATATAATATTCTCCCTCGATCGTTGTTTTACGAAGTAAACGAGACGCGGCGACGTCGTTACGTGCCATGTGCAGTGGGCCTTAGTGCTTCCAACAAAAATGTACTATTTGTTTTTCTACTCTCAAAAGCCTTACTGCAAGCTCAGCTCTATGAAAGGCTTGCAATTCATTTACAACATTTGCAAACACACAAATTTTGTTGAGCCATTTGACAAGTGTACAAAAAGCATACATCCACACTACACACGAAATCCTTGCAATTGCTGCCTACGGTGTACTTACTTCCTGGATGCTCCTATATTTGCTTGCCGTAACCTTTTGTCGCATTTTTTTTCTTAGCTATTTATTTATCTGTTTGTTTGCCTCTCAGGTTCGGTAGGCTTTACTTTGGATATGAAACAAACAAATTGCCTCTCATTTCTTATGCCAGGCGAAGAGAAATTACAAAGGAATTTAAAATGCAGCCAACACAACAAATCGGCACGCCGACCGACAATCCCTCGCCTCCACTTATCAACACATCTGTTTGTATAGAAGAGAGTCTATGTATGTACATTCGGCTTACAGGTTGCAATGGGCCGTACGCATCCTGCAGCAGCCACTTTGCATCCTGTACCATCTGTCAGGGCAACTGTCACAGCATTCATCTTACTTTTGCCCAGATTTTCTTGTGACTTATGCGCCGCCATGCATAAACACTTCCACACAGTCAGAGGGACGGAGTGGCACAAAGTATGAAGTTTCTACAAGTTTTTCACACACACACACACACACACAAATGTCATATGCTATTGGTCGTATGTGTATGCGCTTCCGCAGTGCTACGGCATTTAAATTGTGGCTATGCCATGGTTGACAGCATCGATTGTCGCCTCCGTCTGCCGCTGCTGCCGCTGCTGCCGCTGCTGCTGCTGCTGCTGCTTCTTCTTCTGCTGTTTTTGCAATTACGATTTTCGGAAATTAAAATTACGAGCAAGCCGGCATTTCCAGTAGGCTCGACCACATTTCCCTTTTTTTAATCGTAAATTTAATATGTCAATGGACAATGTGGTTCGTATATTCATTTGTGCATCCTGCATCTCCTGTAGAGCGAGATTAGTGCAAACGAGTAGTGATAAATTGCAGATGATTTCAATTTGTTGAAATATACGAAATCGCAATTAAAGCGGGTTGAAAAATTGCAAAAACTCAGTTACATGCAAAAAAGCAAAAAAAAACAAAAAACCAACAGCAGCAGCAATTTGGAAGTTTAGATTTCCAATTAAGAATCCATTGCTGGCAGATTGCAGGGTGAAAAATGAATAAACCAAAAAAGTAATGTTTGAAAACAGAAAAATATTTTACACGTTTGCGCATCTTTCACCTATTTATATTTCTCTCACATTCTTTGCTTTAGTTTGAAGTTAGAGTGAGCAAAGTGTTCGAAGAAAAATGCTTCAATGTTGTTGGATATCAACGATCAGCTTAGTAAAGTTCTTTCGTTTACGCCCTAAATAGTCGTGTCTGGCTGCTCATTATTGCTTGTTTGTTTCTTCTTCGTGTGATTTGTGCAATGCTTTTACATATTTATTTTACTTTTCTTTGGAGACTTAATTTAACATTTTGTTTTTTTCGCAATTACAAAGCAAACACTCCTCTTGCGGCTAATAGTAGGATCACTCATTTGAAAAATAACTAAATAAATTTGCTGAAATCGAATACGTTTGCAAATTGCGCATTTATTTAATACGAAAAATTAGTTGTGCCCCTCATTGTAAATTTAAAATATCTAAACATTCGCAAATAAACTCATTCAAATAAACTAGTAGTTAATTGAGATGTCGTTGGTAGGCAATTAAACTTACAACTAAGCGCAACGCATTTAACAAATGATATGTTTGAACTGTTATGCAAATGCAAATGGCTTAAGATTTATATTATATTTACTACACTCGCATACATACATACATACATACTGTATGTACATTTTGTTGTTAGTGTGAATAAATATTTCGTATTAGAATATTTTCGTTTACAGACAATATCACTTAACCATTTCAAAGCCATTGTTATGCATTCGTTTAGACATTTCCGGCACAAAACACAAACTCGTTACAAATACATTTTCTTAATTAAGTGAGCGTGGCCAATTAGTTGTAGAATTTTCCATTTGTAAAATTTGTAGTCATCCAGCAGCAGCAGCAGCAGCAGCAGCAGCAGTGAAAAGCGTTGTTGCATCTCAATTTACTTAAATGAAAATTTCAATTTCTCATTGTTCGAGGCGCATAAAAATTAATTGTGCATTGTAATGTGTATAAAATAACAAAATAATTCGAAGATATGCATTTACATATACATATGTATGTATGTATGTATGTATGTATGTTGTATAAACAATCATTTATAGATTGTATGTACATATTTAATTCAATGCAGGCAAATTGCCTACGATGACTATAGAAAACAAATGTTGGAACATTGACACTGCAGTGTAACTAAAATATTCGTTTTATAACCGATATACATGCATGCATGTATATATATGTATATGCCTGTGTCAAATTTCGCAAATTTTGACAAGATATTTTAATTATATTTAGTTTCGATTATTTTTTTTTCTTCATTACACAGCAAAAGCGAAATAAACAAAAACTTCAAATTTAAATGAAATTATTGCTCTCAGAAGCACTTGCCACATTTACTTTCATATAAGGTAAGGAACAATCTTTCTTATATGTACATATGTATCTGAAAAAAAAATCAGCACTCCAGTTAAAATTCGACGATAAATGGTATGTCACATATTTAAAAAGTGGAACCATCTATTCAAACATCCTCTACTTTATATTAGGCTTATCATTACCCGACAAAGATTTTACTTAAAACAAATTCGACTCCTAACCTTAAAAAAGCAAAACAAAAGTTTTGTCAAAAACTTTAGACGCTTTTATTTATACAATTAATAGCGGCCTGAAAGAAACTGGCATCAGAAGTCGAAGCGCACTTCCAAATTCTCATCTTACTGCAGCGCATATTGCTTACCAATAATTAATTAAAGGCTAAGTAAAATTTTGACTCCGATTGAAGAAAATTTCATATACATACACAGATGAGATATTTTTCATTGTTTGGAATTATTTGAGGTAAGCTTGGCTTTTTGAAGGCATTCAATTTGCTCAGTGGTGTGTTAAATAGCTTTTCTGATGATTCGGCACATTGACTGTCTTAAATCAACATCCTTTGATGAAACAGTATGCTAAACAAAATTTTTGTTAAACTCAAAGGAAAATTTCATGAACTGAAAACTAGGTAGTGGATCCTTTAAGAAGAGAGCGATCAAAAACACATCTTTAAAAACAGAAAAATATATATGAAAGAGCTTGATTGGCCTTCGCAAAGTGCCAATGCAAATCCAATTGAAATTGTTAGGGTTCTTCTGAAAAAAGAAGATAAAAAAAAAGTATGTCACCAATGCACCAACTCGGCAAACAGTTAAACTAACTCGAATGGATCGGCACAAGATTTTGGTAGAACACTAAGCAAAGGCTGTTCAGTTTCGGTATTCTTTACCCCATAAATTAAAATTTGGAAACAAATGTAAGGCAGTTCAAATGGCACTCATTATTCTTTCTTTACACACTCTCACCGCTCTATGTTCATCAGTTTTGCTATTGTCTATTATTGATAGTATTCAGAAGTAATTTTTGAAACTATTTCACCTTAACATAGTAGGCTCATCTTAATTATTTCTATAATATTAAATAATAAAAATAAATATGATTTCGAGAACGAAAAATTGACACTGAAGACGGCACAACGCCGTAACCGGTTTGTATTAAAACCAAACTAGACAAGGTATGACGAAAATTCGTTCCAAAACCAATCCTTTCACACCCTGTCGGAAGCAACAACAAGAAAAGATCAGAATAAAATAAATATGTTTCATGGAAAACACTGATTTACAAGTTTTGGACAAAGTTTGTAACTTTTGATTTTATGATTTTGTTATACACAAAATAAAATTTTAAATAATGAAAATTGAATAGAAGTAAAATAATTTGCAAAATACTTTGAAGAACGCGCCACTGCTACTAAATTGAACACAGATGTGTGTGTGTCTATGCTCATATATACAATAAGATAAACATATACATATTTATATATCTAAGTTATAATATGCAATTCATCCAGTCGCAGCGGTTGCTATCGTTATTTCATTGCACTTTGACATGCATGACTCTTGAAATTAAACTAAATTATTCAGCATTTATGTAGCAGATAGTTGTAGGCAACGAAAGGTCTCCGCTCGCCAGCCAGTCTAAATTGCTTGCTACATTTGGCTTACAAGCATGATCCGGCAAAGCAACGAGTTATGTCGACAAAATTTGTGTGGCTGCACAACACACAAACACACAAACTTGCATTCTATACCCGCTACCAAAGGCTTGTGCACTTATTAATTAAGTAGTGTGCGACTCAACCGAGCAGCTTACAACTGCAACAATTTAGTTGAGTGCATACAAACGAGTACGTACAGGAAGATATTTAGTGGTGTTGCTATTTAAATAGTAATGTCGAATGTCGCTGAATACTCGAGTACGAGTACGAGTACGAGTACGAGTTGTCTTTTGAAGTGTCCAAAGTTGTTTAGTCTAGCGACTTGCCGGCCCCCTTTTGACTGACACTCGCCCAAATGGTGACCTGCTGGTCAGTTGTCTGCTAACATTTGATTTCGGCTTGTCTATGGTTTTGGCAACCACTTATGTAATTGCAAATATGTATTGCATTTCGAATTGAAACTAGAGTTATCCTGCTGCATGCTATGGCAAATTGTCTGTGGTGGTGTCCACGATTTGGCATTTGCTCACATCGTAGACAATTTAGTTTTGCATATTTTAAATTGTTTCACTATTTCGCAATCTTCGAGCATATTTCTCACATACAGATTTGGTTGGTGTAGTCCAAAGCTTACTCGAATTGTTACACTTGTTAAAGAGATTTGCAGCAAACAATTTAAATGCTTGACAGCTGCAAATTGCCATAACCATTTGACATGTGTATGTATGTGTGTGTGTGTGTGTTTGTGTGAGTTATAAATATTAAACGAAAGCCAGTATGAAATTCGTCGCAAAACAATTTACTGATATGCATTTTGTTATTTATTTCTAAATGCTTTTACAATCCGAATTTGAGAGAACGAATTGTGATTAGGTTTTTTTATTTTTGCTAACTCCACGCAGGCGTCGAAATTGAGTTCTTAGAAATTGCACTCGATCAGTATGAGAAGCCCATGCCGGAAGGCAAGTACAGGCTTTCACTTTTCTAAATAATATTAGCATCAATTGCTTCCTTCGGTAAACAACCATTCTCTCTACAGCGAACCACTTTTATCGTTCTATTTGAAATTTTGTGTATGACTCACGAAAAAAGAGTTTGCATATTTGCTTTTTTTTTGATAGAACACAAAGGCAGGTAGACCTTTTTAAAAGCAATTTTCTCTAGATGTTAAACCGAAGATGTGCTTTTCCAAACTTTGGCATAACATCTATTTATGTAGCTCTGACTTAAGTTTGACAATAGAGCACTCAAAGAATATTCAAGGAAGATAAGCTAATTTGCTTAACAGGAAAACCAATCAAATGCGATATTTATTTTGCAGCTGACTCTTCTCTAGTTTTTAAAAGGCACGTCTTGAAATACCAACATAACTCAAAGAACTGGCTAAATATTGTCATCACAATGACTTTCTGTTCATCCGGTTTATTAGTCACAACTGTTTCCGACTGTCCTCTTCCTGGGTTTTTGTCGCTCGAACTAAAAAAGACTGCACAATCACTTTTGAACCATTTTTGTGAGTGTTGTCTTTTAACAGAGCCTTTTTTCGTACTATTCGCTGTCCGAGTTACTTTCCTAGGCATATCCGATAAATCATAGAATCTCTCATTGCATCGATTGCCTCTGCCGTGGCACTCATTCAGCAAATTTACAATTGATGAGTAAGAAATGGTTTGAGCTTTAATTCGCCACACCTTGAAACTGCTTTTTGTTTGTATGTATTTACGCAGAAAATCATTTAAATTAAAACGAAGCAAACTTAAAACACTTTATTAAAATCTGATCAGCGCCAGTCGACGCCGCCTGGAATCTCAAAGATTTACGAGTATTCGCCTCGTCATTTTTTACACTTAATCCGCGCACTTCAGCCGAACCGCATTAAGTTAAACTGTAGCATAAATATGAGTCGTAAAATATGAGTATCGCGTAACCAACTTGGTATATGTGTGTGTGGATGTGTGTGTGTGTAATCGATTGGTTGTGTTGGCAAGAACAAATTAAAAATGCCACTCCAATGGATAATCATTTTTTAAAAGTCAATCCATCATTCAATGACAGACTTGACATTAAAATAATGGCAAACTGAAGAATGGCCAAGGCAAGCGCACTGATGCCGCAAAGCGAAAGGCGAACAGTGAAAGCAATAAAGGCAAAACAAAAAAGCCAATTGATTTCTGCATTTAAGGCGAAATTAAACTTAAGTCAATGTTTTCATTTAATTATGCAAATGTTGGGCGGCAAGTGGGCCGATTGCTACCACTTAGTTACATGCAAACTCGACGCACTCGACTATCGCCTACGACTTATGGACTTGACGCAGTCCCTGACGAACATGCCAAACACTCACATTCGCACGCAAGCACTTTGCAACTGCTGCCATGTCACTTAAAATGTCTGCGTTTTAACGTTTCCCCTCTTATTCTCTTTTCTCTTGCAGTTGCGCCCGTCTGCCGGCCGGGACAACGCTTCGCCTATAGTTCCGGCCGCCATGAGATGGTTAAAATCGCCTGCGAAATCGAAGCGAATCCAATGGAGGCGACCTACATCTGGAAATTCAATGCAACACTCGGCGAGACCATCGACATCCCAGCGTCACTCATCGCCGTGGACCGCGGAAGGAGCATAGCGCACTACACGCCGATGACGGAGAACGTAAGTGCGAAGCAAGCAAATGCTGACAGGCGTTGTTAAACTGAAGAGTTGAGCGTAGAAGAGCAGCTGCTGTGTGCTGTCAAGTTGGCTGTTGCCTGTGTAGCTGTTGGTTGGTGGCTTGCGCGTGTGCATGTGCGTCTGGCTTTCCGGTCCAGTTCAGTTGATCGAATGTCAGGCGAATGAATGATGATGCGGCAGTCGAAATGCCACTACTGCAGCAGTCCAAATGCGATGTAGTCGTCACGTGACATTTGCACCTTCAATCAAGCGCACAAACACAAGACGGCGCACACGCCCAGCCTCCGGAGGCTCATGCATTTATGCAGCTTCGCTCATGTGTACGACGATAAATCATAAATTTTCCAATAGATTCGCATAATTTTCCGACTGAATTGCGGTTTTGCATGCTCAATGAAGGCAACCTCAACAACAGCGGCAACAGCAACAATCGACAAAGGCGCAGGAGGTCAACGTTAGCCAGCCGGCAGTAGTCGCCTTGTCGGCTTGTCGACTCTGCAATTCGTTAGGCGCCTCTGCCAAGCCTATTTGTTCGCTCTGACATGCAAATGTCCTCATATGCCTGCTTGCATTATACGGCCCTAGATACTAATAGATTTTGCTCTACTTTTCCCAATTTTCTTTCGCCACCTTTTATTTTCACTCACTTTCTGTTTATTTATTTTCTTTTTCCACAGGATTATGGCACGCTGCTGTGCTGGGCTAGCAACGAAATTGGCGATCAGAGTGAGCCGTGTGTTTACACCATCACACCAGCAGGTGAGCAATACTAACAATGCGGCTTAAAGGCAACAATGGATGCCACAGGGTGTAGAAAAACCGAGCAGAGTGCGTGTGAAAAAAAAAAACGGGTCACATACGAATGTGTGAAGGTGCAGGGCAGCAAAACCGAAATATGATTGCCAAAAAACTGTTACGCTCCTCTGTGCTAATATTGGCACGCTGTGTGTGTGTGTGTGTGTGAGTGTTATGTGCTATGTGTTGGTGTGCGTGGCCAGCGTCAAAGTGACACCTGCTACTTGCAACATGTCTATTCGACCCAAGGCAATGGGTCTTTGCGTTATAAAGGATTTTCCTTTCGGTTTTTTTATAAAGATTTTTTTTTAGAAAGAAACCCTAAATGACAGAGAAAACGATGCAAACAAAATGTTTGCCAAAGCTATTGTTTTACTCGGTGGCTTTGGAAGTGAGTGGCTCACTTAAGAGCGTGGAATATTTTATTTTTTACTATTAATTTATTTTATATTTTTATTACAATGAAAAGCACTAAATATTTAAAATAAAGGTGATTAATGTTTGTGTTTTTTTTTTTATAAACTCATCCATCTCGGAGTGTCATTGCAATATTTCGAGAAATAGATTAGTCAAGTATAGAAGCTTCTGGTCGACTTAGAGCAAGACCTTGGCGTTTACAGTTCAATAATAATTTTAAGTAAATATTCGCTCCACTTTCTGCATTTTTTATACCGAGTGGCTTTAGCCCTCGCAGAAGATTTGCCCATTTTGTCGATAGCATTCCCTGAATTAGCCCAAAAAGTATAAAAAAACCTCAGATAAAGAATTATTAGGGAAACTTCAGATTTTTCACCTCTTTAATCTTTCTCGATGCTGTTGCTGCGACTAAAATTTTTCGCCAGCTTTTTATATTCTTCTTAAATTCATCTAAGCGACCGAAATTGTTTTAATTTTTTCCATTTTCTGTTTTTTTTTTTAACGCTTGAGGCAGAGTTTTTGATTGCGAAAAGCATAACCGAGCTTAGATTCTCGTGGCGTTTCACAAAATCTGAATGAGTATTCTGCCTTCAAGCAAGAATGCCCGTCAATTACGTTGTTTTTTTTTTTCAAATGCCAATCACAGGCATCCCAGCAATATACGACCGCATATCTGTAGATACATGTGAATCAGCCGATTTTTCTTTTTTTGTTACCGAATTTTTTACCCTCTTTCCAGATGTTTGTTGTATAATGCGAACAACATTCAACGCATTCAAATTTAAACCAAATTCTAAATTTTTGCTGTTTTAGTTCGTTTTTTTTTTTTGGTTTGTTTTTGCCCAATAACTAGCTAAAGCAATGTAGCAAAGTAGCAAACGGAATTTCAAACTAAAATTCGAACAAAAAATGCGATTTCCCACTAAAACTTTTTTCTTCACTCTCCACAGGCGAACCGGATTCATTGGTTAACTGCACGCTACTCAATCAAACGTCGACTGGCTTTCAAATTGAATGCATCGAAGGCTTCGATGGTGGTCTGCAGCAGGATTTCATAATGGAAGTGTATGTGAATGGAACGACACGCCATCCGAAAATTTACAAATCAAAGTGAGTAGAGCGCATCCACGCAAGCACATGCAATCAGTTTGGCCCAAATGTAAGCGCCCCACCTGGCGACCTCAACGCACAATGCCCTTGCCTTGTCCCCCACCCAGCTAATCCTCTTCCTACACACCCGCACACACTCCCCCTCCGATGTACATTGGTGTGCACAATTCGCTGGCCCTCGCTAAAGTCCCTCCATTCATGACCAAATTGTGTTGAATGACCGCTGGCAGCTGCCAGTTCCGACTACACTCGCTCGTTCGTTTGACGTGGATGACATAAAACTGCAGCGCTTTTGGGCGGTCGAGGTGCGCTGTAAAGCAAGCCAAAACAAAAACCAAAAAAAATAAGAACAAGCACAAACAACAACAACACGTGCGTCATGTGACGCAAAATTTCACTTCGATTGCGGCATTCGTGACGCTCTCGAGCATTTGGGTCCGATTTTTTTTCATTAATTTCTCAAATCCGCTTCTATTGCTTCACTTTGTCTCTTTGTCTCGTTTGTTTTTTCCATTTTGCGCTACGCCGCGCTCGGTTGATTGTTGAACGATTCGTTTTTATGGTGCTGCTGCTGCTTGGCTTCCTGCTCACCACTGCGCTGCGTCACTTACTTCTCAATTCGTGTGACTTTTGTAAATGCCTAAAATCCGAATTCGAATTCTGTGTGCTGACGACGGGCAATAAACAACACAACTGTCGCATGAATACAACAACAACAACAACAACAACAACAACAACAACAATGCACACTCTTACAACGCCAAAGAACGCCGTACTTTGAGGTGCGCGGTCTGGTGCCGGGTGTCGGCTACAATGTCTTCTTGGTGGCGCACAACACAAAAGGACGCAGCAATGCCACCATCCTGCAAGTCTACACACTCAAGGATCCCGAAAAGCAAACGGGTGAGTAGCCAGAAGATTTAAAGAAAGAAACAAAAATGCAAATATTGAAGTATTTTACAATCAGTCAATTTGGCTTTAAGAGTAATGCGGCGGTCAGACAGCGCTTAATTGAGTCGATAACTTAATTGTGTCCACTCAAAATACACGAAGACAATTTGCGAATTGCCTCAATTAAGGATCTGTCTGTATGCTGCTCATTTACAATATTGATATAGAAGAGATTGCGCCGACAGCTTACAAAAATAGTTTACGATCTGCCCATGTACGTCACACCATCAATAACGTATTCTCATTTTAATTGGATAATCGCTTTATAAGTTCGAATAATATAATAATATCGCGCTGAACTTCACAAAAAACTTGAACTAAACCTTTAAAATAATAGAACACCAAATATTCACTTCAATCGTGTTGAAATTTTAAAGAAACTTTGATGATGTGACGTCATCACGAACAGCTGATTGCCAATATCAATCTTGGCTCCTTTATGGGTAAGAAAACACTGCGCTCAACAACTATAGTAGCGCCACTTGTTAACTAATTTGCACATTTTAATTTACACGCAATTGATTTCAATTATTTTTCAATTTAACTCAAGTTAATTTTTTAACAAAAACGAACAAATACATTTTTGGAACTTTATAAAAATGTACAATATTTTAGTAAAATTTTAATCTTAAAAAAATATTTTTCAGTAAACTGTTTTATAGCACATTCAATGTTAGTATAATAAATTTCAAGTAGCTGCGAATTTTTTTACCGATGCTCTTCCGCGATTTCTTTCATATAAAAAAACTAGAAGGCTGGCGTCATATTTTGATTTATTTAAATATACCATTCATACAGCCACTCTATCAAACACAATGTTTTATTCCAAGACCTAAACAAATTTTACTCCATTATTAGTTTGTTATAGCGTATTTAAAAAATATAACAAAAGTGCTTTCAAATCACATCACTCTTAGAATATTTAATTAACATAAAATAAAGATGTATTCTTTATTTCTTATATAAAAAATGAATAAATAAAATAACAAAAAGTGTTTAAGAATAGCTAAGTAGAACTAGTTATACCACACGTAACAAAAAAAAATTATAAAAATACTGAATTTTGGAACGATTTCCCCGACATCCCTTGTTTCACAATTCAGTAGATTCCTATCCTGTTGGAAACTTCATCAACAACAAAAATGAAAATTGTAGAAATACCTTTAGATGTTTTTTTTTTTAAATAGACATACTTCAATTAAAAATATTCTACTGGACTCACATTTGAAAAAGTGAAAATACCTGCAAGTATGTAATGCTTTTATACGATATCCATTGAGTGTCCAATTTCGAATTTTATATTTTTTGCCAGATCGAAAAACTCAAAACGACAGACCACTTTTCTTATAAGTGCTAGGTGGATATTTTTTTCTGCTATGACCTCGTCAAAACATGCACTCAAATATGATAACAAATATACATATATAGTAGTTTATAAGCCCAAGTTCCGTACTTTGTAGGAAACTAAAAAAAAAAAATATGCCATGCATCAGAAGTGAAATCTTTTTTCTTAGAATTGATGACCTATTTTTAAGTATGCATTTTTATAGACCATTCAATTTTATTGTAATATTGTGCAAGTTTCAAATAGGTAGAAATTACCCTTGATTTTTGGAAATTTTTTTTACTAATGGCGTTGCTCTGTTCATTCCACATGGAAGATAATTGCGTAAGAACGTCAGTAAAAAAATTGTTAAAAATCAACTGTGCTTTGCAGTCATTTAAAACTAGTACTTCTCTACACTAAAATTTAATAGGCTACAAAACTGCATACTCAAAAAATTAAAAAAAAAAAATTTACGTGAAATTTTCATGCATTTTTTCATAAGCTTTAGTAAAATAAATTGATAGTTTTTGTAATGAGGCGATAAAAGCTATGTCCTACTAAATGCAAAAAAATTAGAGGTTAACACACTTAAGCTCAAACGCTCAAAAAATATTTTTATTTTCGATCAAAACAATAAAACTCATAAAATAATCTTTTTTTGTTTTTGATGAAAAAAATAATAATCATAAAATAATGGTTATTTCCGATCAAAAAACTACAACTCATAAAATAATGATTATATCTGAACAATAAACAGCAACTCACAAAATAACCATTATTTCAGAGCGAAAAATTAACACTCGTAGAATGAGTTTTATTTTTGATGAAAAAAAAATTATTATTACGACTTCGTAGAGTCTAGTGTCACAATTTTTAATGTATTCTGGCAATTCATTGAAGCATTTTAAACCCTTATAAAAGAGACTGTTTTTTTCAGATTCTGTTTTATAATTAGGCATTTTGAAATCATTTTTCCGTCTGGTATTTTTGTCATGAACCTCGTAGTTAAATTTAATACTTGTTCTCAAATAATCGGGCAAATTTCCGTTCTTTATATTGTATATAAATTGCATTGTGTAAAAAAATATTTGTTGTTTTACGCTAAACCAATTCAAACTGAGTAGCATTTTCCTTATATATAAATAATAAAACCCGAAATATAATAATTAATAATAATTTTTTGATCAAACATTTTTAAATCGTAACAAATTCGTATAGAGCTTGAGAAAACATATATTTATTCAAAAATGTTCTGCGATATTTGGAACCTTGCGATTTTTGACATTAAAAATTTTAAAATAATCATTATTTTCGGTCCCTGGTTTTGAACATCATGCCACTAAATTGAGTACATCCGAAATGACCACAAAACAAAAATCTTTCCTTCTAAAGATAAACTTAACTACTTAATTACCTGTATTTGAATATTCTCAATAATGGTACAAGTTTGTTAAACTGCAGATATTTTAATTAAATTTTTTATTTTTTTTGGTGATGACCATACAGATTTATTGGGGAGCAAATAACTCACCTGAGTGATAAATTAGTCCAACGTTTTCTGCTTTCTACCCACTGTTAAGAAATGCATCAAGTCATTTTATTGCCTTTCTTCATAATTTTCATTTGCTTCTTTTCATCGGCGATTACAGCGAAAAAAGTTTATTTTTTAAATTAAATTTTAATTTTTGAATTTTTAGTCGTTATTACTTACAAAAAGGGTGACTTTCAAACACTGCCACGTTTTTATGAACCAGCAACTGCAACTAGTATTGTTTCAACACATACCAACAATGGTACAATCACTAAAACCAACAACAACAACAAAAGTAAGAAAATATCGCTTAATCAAAGTTCCCCCAGCTGCGCTTCACAAACATACACGCGCCTCAATACAAACATACTAACGAGCACATGTACGAGTGTGTGTACGAGTGTGTGTTTGTGTAGAGTTGATCAATCAGACACTTTGCATACAAAGTCATTTCTAAACTGAGCATGTCCCCGAACTAACTAACTAACTAACTAACTAACTAACTGCGATTATGGCTATGCCTTCTATGTGATGCTATTTACATATGTTTGTATGCATGTATGTGTGTATAATTTCAGATCTCTCGCTCGCATATGCGCCCGTAATCGAGGATATCCGGCCATTTCTGGGCATTCTGGTTGGCATTGTGGGCAGCATTTTCCTGGTGGCGCTCATCATTGTCATCATTGTTCGAATGCGTGGCTCGTCGGGACGCGATCGCAATAATTACTCGCATCCATCGGCGGGTAGTGGGCGTGGCAATAACAATGGCAGCGTCAGCATCGGCACACTGCACAATGGGCAATCAATACAGGATATACGCATCGGTCGGGACACCTGCCATGTGACGAGCAGCCTGGACAGCATAGACAAGAACCCGGACATAATACCACAAGGTGGGTTGGTAGCATAACAAAAGCAGCAAGAATTGCAATTGCTCTGCCGTAGCTGGTGGTGGTGGTTGTGGTGTGCGTGTGCGTGTGCGTGTGAGTGCGGGGTGGATGTTTGGAAATCGACAGTTTGTGGCGATATCAGCAATTGTGCAATTCAATGCAGGAACATTTACGGCTAACACCAGCCAGACACACACACACACACCCAAACACATACAAACATATATTCGTAATTAATGCGCTCCTTTGTTTCGTTTTTCTCTCCTTCGCTTTCTTTTGTGCGCGTGTTTGCCTGTCTTGCTTGCATTTAGATGGACGCGACGATGATGAGGAGTGGACGACCAAGGGCCATAATCGCGCCTATGCAACGGCAGCGCTAGCGGAACAGAACGCCGTCATCACCTCGTCATCGTATGACCACATAATGCCAACTTATGCGGTGGTCGATAAGAAGACAGCGGCGAATCATTTGCAACAATTGCAACAGCAACAGCAACAGCAACAGCAACAGCAGCATCAACAGCAACAACATCAACCGCCGCCACCCTCGCATGGGCAATACATTCACTACAATGCGCTGATACCTGTGAGCAAAATGGGCGGCTATGCCCAGCAACAACAACAGCAGCAGCTACAACAGTCGCAGCAGCAGCAGCAACTAAACAAGGTACGATCAAACAAACAAACAAACAAACAAACAAACGAATATACATCCAAGTAAGTATCTACTTTTGTTGGTGCGCAGTAACGGAGCACTGAAGCTCAAAGCAAATTCACATCAAAAGCCAAATCGAACCAATTGAACCCAACTAGGTCGAGCCCCATTATCGAAGCGCTAATCCAGCGCCAAACAAAGGGTCCCACTGTCAGCGGCGCTGCCAACTCGGCCGCCCATATGCGCTCAGACCAAGTTTATTTATGGCCGCGTGCAGTTGGTGCGACTGCCATTGGCAATTTATCGCCTCTGCGCATAAATGTCGCACATTACGAGCGTTTGCGTGGCCGGTGGCCGGTGGTGGCAGGCAACAAAACGTTACCACCACGAATGTGTCGACGAGTATTTGCACGGATTCGCTGTCATTTCACTTCGTTATTCGATGGCATTCTATGGCCTCGTTGCCATTTGGAAAATTGATAATCCCTAAATTTTGCTTATTGTTGTAATGTAACGTAATGTTTCATTATGTAATCAGAATGTTCAAATGCGGTTTAGTTGTAAGTGGCTTTGTACATTGTCCACACAATAAATTTTCCAATATGGCAGCGGACGCTTTGTGTCCGACATTAAAAGCTCGTTTAGTTGAGTGCACCAATCGACATTTAAATTATAATCGAATCAGTTTCTTTTTAAATTATTGCCATAAATATGTACATACGTGTATGTATGTATTTGTGCGTGCTCGGAGGCTGACCACAGCAGCACACAAATTAAATGGCTTATTAGATTTCGCTGCAACTTTAGCGTCCGCTAAACATTTTTCAAATTTGGGAACTCTAAAAGAAAAATGCTTGCAATGAGCAATTTAGTGCCTGAACAATAGCGATGTGGCTCTGTGGTTTTCAACTCTCGTCTCGGCTGTGCATTTTCATTTGAAAATATATTGAATTTAGTATTCAGTGAAGCCGTTAAATTGAGAAGAGCTAAACTTTTGAAGGCCTTATTTTTGCATGTTGCCTCCAGGCGCCATCCACTAGAGCTCTTAGGCAGCTAAAATACGAAAGAAGAGCCACTACTAATAAAAAGCAGCCAGCAGATGAGTCTTTCAAGAAGACCAGCGAAACTCAGGCATGGCATTTGGTAATATGTGCATCCAGATGCAGAGGGGACACTGAGTTACAGCGACTTTATTTCATAACTCCAAGTTAGGCCGATGCGCTAATGATTTGTACAAGAAAGGTATATCTCGTCTTTAGGAAGCTGACTCTTGAAGTATTGTGGAAACGTTACTCAACAAGTTTTAGGGCACACTTTTGTTGCTACTAACGGGAACCAAGCTCTATCTTATTATTAGGTAGATAGGTATGAGTGGCTGTCACTGCTAATCCAACGACTCACTTAGGCCATTCGGAGAGGCCCGCTGTGATACCACAAGCTTAACGCTCACTACCTCTTGCTGAACCATTGAGAATTCTTGACGAAACTCGTCAAGCATCTTGGTTCTATTTCACGTAATTCGTCAAGGTCCCTAAAAACAGGTGCCCATAGAAACCGTAGCCTGCTTCTGGCTAGAGCTGGACAGATGCAGAGAAGATGCTGGACCGTTTTCTCCTCTTCATAGTTTTTGCAGCTTTTACAGCATCTATGGAAGGGTACTCCAAGATGACCGGCAAGGTTGCCTATGAGGCGGTGCCCTGTTAAAGCGCCAATTACTTGGGATATATCGTCCTGTTTTAAGGTATAAAGACAACGGCTAGAGATCCTACAGGTCGTGGTATGTGGTATGTGTCCATCTGTCGTTCGCACGAGCATGAGTAGATTCTTTTAAAAGCAGCTTGCAAGTGTCAAAGGGCATACCAATGCGTTCTTTACTGGGAAGAATCTGCTTCGTTGTTCCTTTCCTCGCAAGTTCATCCGCAATGCAGTTACCCTCGATGTCCCTGTGGCCAGGAACTCAAATGAGGTTGAACCTGTTCTGCAGAGATCGGCTACAATCCGGTACACTCTTCGTACCTGAGCTCACAGCTCTGATTGCCGCTTGGCTATCACTAAATATAAAGATATCCTTGCCTTTTAAAGCGGTCTGTAACAAGTCTCTATCCTCCTTAATGGCTAGAACCTTAGCCTGGAAAACACTACAGTGATCCGGCAGCCGCACAAAACAGTTCAGAGATAGGTTCTGCGAGAAGACCCGTCCTCCCACTCTGTCATTCAATATTATTTGTCAATAAACAGGCAGGGCCACGCCAAGAATTCTTTGCCAGCATACCGCATCTTTTCAATTCCCCTACATTCTGAACTAATACCGTCAAGTTGTCGCTTCGCGCCTCTCCGAGAGAAATGCCCTCGCAATTATGTTCGCCTAAATCTAACTGCGAGCCAAACAATAAAGATGAAGCTAAGCAGCATTAGCGCTGCTTGGCACGATTTAATGTGATTTATTAAAAATTCCCGAAAAGCATTGCCAATTCATTGGGGCAAGTGTGTTCCAGCCCCCAGCAAATTGTACGACTCTACAACTACACACACGCGGCCACAACTCTACATACAAGCACAAGCAAATGGGCGCTCGTAAGTAAGTGTTTGTCAGGAAATGAGAAAACCATTGGCAGTCATTGCTAGCTGTGCGCGATATGTTTTGTGTTGTGAAGGTCCGTCGCGAAATGCAGTTAAACCATCCGCTTGCCGCACTGGCTGTGCATGCAGCATGTGGCCATTCGGTGTAGTGCAGCTAAATGCATTTTCAATCACTTTGCAGTGCAACAGCGCAACAGCGCAGCAAACAGCGAACAGTAATGTGGTCGAAAGAACATTACCGTCATCATTGCGGCCAGAGTTCGATTGCAGTGCGCGGATTGGATAGCGCGGAGTCGACGCGTGGGCAAAGCATTGTTGGTTAGCTCCCTAAGCGCGGCTGAGTCAAGGCTGAGTTGTATGCGCTTGTTTATCGTCCTCATACTTTCCATGCTTAATATCGCATTGTTCGCGTTGCACAGATATTTCGCGCCCAGCTCCGCGCCATTTGCTTGCTGTGCTCTTTTGTTAGCCACAGCCAAAGTGACCTTTTAGCGGCACTTCATTGTGAAATTGTGAAAAATTTCGCCGTGCCGCATTTGTGTTGCAATTTTGTTACTTTCATGCGAGAGCGTTCATGAATGTTAACGAAGTGCTAAATTTAGTTTCACACTTGGCGCTGCTGATAAGAGCCTTAATTACGCTGTAAACAGGAATCGTACAGGGAGCTGCACTCACATTAGCGTGGATGGATTTGGCTGTGCGGCAAGTGGCAGAACAAAACAATTCACATAAGCATTAGTATTTCGAACAGAGTTGGCAGCACTTCCATCTGACTCTTTTGTGAAACTACAAGCAGCAGCGATTCCGTTTCACAGTTCCTCTTTTTTTGGTTTCTTATATGCCAAATCGATTTATTTTCACATTCGCATGTTAAAAATGTTCACTAACGCAAGAAGCGTCTCTTCAATATCCATTCACTCTATGTACACAAACCAACTACCAACAAACATTCCATTTAAATGTGTATTTTCTTCTCTCTCTTTCTTTTTATTTCCATTCGCTCTTCAATTTGCGCAGACTGATTTAACCTATGCCGAATTGGCGGGCTCGGCTAGCGCTGCACGCATGGCGCCCTATTGCAGCGCCACCTTGGGTCGTCCGCGGCAAACGGAAATGAAGCGCGCCGAACCGAACATCTACTCACAGGTAATAAAAATGATGGACGATGATAGTCCGACGGCCGAAGAAATTGCCATACAATGGCCATTAACAAGAACAAGAACAACACCAAAATTAGCAGCAGCGCATCCATTAGTACAAGCAGCGGCAGCAACAACAACGGCAGTGGCTTATGTGGCTGGACGTTCGACTCGGGTGTGAATGATAAATAAATTCGATCAGTTTGGTATAACACAAACAAACAAAAGCAACAGCATGAGTAATAACAACATACAAACACACACAATTATTTATATACGAGTACATATACCAATACATAGAAGGAAATGTTTGTATGTTTAGTGAAATATATCAAAGTAATAGCTAGACAAATGGGGCACAGCAGCAAAACTAACAAATACTTAGGTCAAATGAAAATGATTTTAATTGTTTTGAAAGCAATAAATGATGTGTTCACGAATGAACCGAGCGTGGACTGATTTTTGAGGTTATGTTACGAGGCGAACGACTGGTTAAATTGTAGACGAAGGTTTCTTATAATGCAGCGCTCGGCAATTCGTTTTTCCATTTAATTCTTCTTGGCCAGTTCTACACACTTATCGGTTAGAATTTTTAACGAATGTTTCTTAGGCTTCGACTTCATCATCTTATTCGCTGGTTGTTTTAGTCATTGCCAGTTGAGGACCTTTTCTATTTATTTAGTGTGGACGACAACGTTTTGAGCTACTTTGAAGAAACAAAGTTCTGCTTAAACATCGCTTTCATCAAACAATGTCGGTCTTGTTAAACGACTTGGGGTAGCAAAATCTATAGTATAGAAAATCGTTTGTTAAGCTTAGACATCCAAAAGCAGTTACCAGACGCTGCAAGCTGAATACTCGCAGAAAGTTGCGATTTTCTACAGTTGTGATGCTAGCAAAAATTAAAAAAAAATCCCTTGCTTTAAGCCACTATAAGTACACTATATATCCAAAATTGAAAGGCGCTTATTTTTTACTAAAAACTCTTCCACTCCGCTCACTCATTGTTCACTTCATATGCTTGTATCGCATATCTATAAATATAATTTCAATGCTTTACCATCACAGCATTCAATTGATACTTACTTACTTCGTGTCATCATCACAAAATCATCACCTCTCCGTAGAAATATAATCAGAACTACCAAGTCTACTTTAATAAAGTTTGATTTTGCAATCGATCTAAATTACAATATAATTTCTGATCAAATAAAAAATAGTCCCAGCGACAAACCACAACATTTTTTTTTTTCTTTTTTTTTTTTTTTTTTGCAATTTATGCGTCGATATCCTCGACATCCTCGCGCTCTGTGTAGTTGATGACGATGATATCCTGATCAATTGCAGCAAAAATAAAATTGATTGCATATAAATTTCATACGACATTGTGATTGTGTGTATGATAAGAGCGACTAATATAAAATCGCAAAAACACAGCTATTCGCTTTGCACACTTACAAAAGGGCGCAATAGTTATCGGGTAAATATGTTTGTGTGGTTTGTGTGGCGTGTATGTGTGTATTGATGGTAGAATGTTGCAACTAACCACGCACATACATACTCATATAATTTATCTTCATTTCCGTATAAACTCGTTCGTGTATTCCATTCAACTTTAGCGCAAATTTATTACATTTTCAATAACGAATAGTGAAATAGGAGGCGCATGCCCTGTAGGAAAAAATTGGCATTGTTTTGAGCTTTAGTACATACATATATCAAGTATATCAAGTTGGTGGCCAAAGCAGTCGGATCGTTAGTTTGACGTATAGTTTTTTTTATTTATTTATAACCCAACGGAAACTCACTTTCCCGCCAAACCGAAACGAGGGGCTCACTCCGCAGAACGTACGGATGTTTTTTATATATACAAATCTTTGGTGCCGAGTCGTGACAGAAGAGAGTTTGTTAAGCGTCGTGATCCCAAGCTGCTCTGCTACAGAATAAGAATTCATCAGTCGAATACAAAGTTAGAGAAATGCAAAGTAAGAAAATTGGATCGTTAGCTGTTATTAAGAGAGGATAGAACAGTTCTTTTAATTATAAAAAGTGAGTCCTATACATCCAAGGTGTTGGAATGTTTGTTAAAGTCTCGGCATAAACCTCGAAACGGTTCATTCAACTCAGAGTTAGTTCTGTATAGTTTCAAGAAAAGTGGTTTAAAGTTTCTCGTTGCACGGGAGGGTACATTAAAATTAATTTGCTCTAGAAGAAATGGACTTGAGATCCATCCATTGACTAATTTTACAAGAAATATTGTACCTAACATTTCTCTGCGACTCGAAGGAGTAGGAAGATTAATAAGTTTTAAACGACAAGTGTAAAGGGGCAGATTGTATGGCGAATCCCATTGAAAATGTCTCAAAGCAAAAAGTAAGAATTGTTTTTGTATTGACTCTAGTTGGTCTGAGTGGACCTGTTACTTACCAGTTTTGAAGGTAAGAAGAAATTGTAAGCCAGTGCTCATTGACTTTTTCATCTTTCTTAATGATCAATGCCAAAATATGGAATAGCTAGAAGAGATTTACGTAAAAAAGCTTCCACTAAAAGTGAGAGTGTGAGGATGACTTAATATTTTAAGAATTTTTACATAACACAGAACTGGCATAAAGAGGACATTGGTAAAAAAAAAAAAAATTCCGATGTAGGTTTCGCTGTGAGTAGCTTTTGTTGCGACCGCCTAATCGAAGGGAAATCGAAGAATACTCAACGAGTAATGTTGGAGTTAATTAAAATAATTTTTCTTCTTTTTCCAACTATCAAAAGCGCTGCGACGACGATCATTGGTGCCAATTCACTAGCGCGTCACCAGTGCCGCACCTGTGTAGTTTTACCCAACATCCACACTCTTCGATTTCCTCTCTCCTCCACAGACGAAGATGTCGCTTCAAGTAAATAGTTAAAGTAAAATAAAAATAAAATGTGCTGCCTATGGCGCTTTTAACCTTTGTGTTGTCAGTGTTGTTGAGTGGCTCTGTGGTGGCCAATCGACTTGATCAACCAACAACCATCGACACTTTGGTGGAATGCAGCCGAGTTGTAAGAGTCAAGTTTATTTATTTGCTAAACATGGCATTTGAAACTTTAAGCCCTTAAGCTGAGAATTTATTATTATCTATTGCATTGCAAATACAGCACGCACACACACCCACACACACACGCCGCCTGCCGAGTGCAATAAACAAACGCTTAAAGAAGTGCAATCAAAAGAAGAAGAAGAAGAGTAAGAAGAGGGCCAACGCAGTTTGGTCCAGAATTGGGGGCGGCTGTGTTTTATTTTGCGGCTCGCACTGCCAAGTGCAAATAGGTAAATAAACAAACAGAAAAAAAAAAGTGTGGATTGAAAGTCATCACAGCAACAACGAAAGTAGTTGCAACAGCAACAACAAACAAAAAATCTTAGTAAAAACGGCAGTGCGTTGTTCGAGTTTACACTTGTGACTTTTTTTCCCCCTACAATCGCTTGGTCTCCTTGTTCCAGTCATTTTTGTTTGCCCCATTCGCATCGAATTGCAACGCTGCCGCAGTCTCCGTCGTGTCCGAGTAGAGCTTTGTTAGCCTGCAGCGGCAAATGGCAAACTCTACACTCTGTGCTCGCACTGTTTGCCTGGTTGACTGTTTGACTGTTTGCCCGGTTGCCTGTTGTTGTGGTCTGGTTGTGGGCAATATGAAGCGATCTGGTGTCGAAGAAGAAGAAGAGGAAAAAAGTTGTTGGACGTTTGTTGAACACACCGAAGCATCCTCGGCATCCCCAGCAACACCAGCTCGGCGTGGCTCTTTGCTTGCTTTTCATTTGTTTCGACTCGCAGCATTGTGTACACTGCCGCACCCTTTTTGTACAAGTTGTTGTTGTTCGCATTGTTGTTGCTTTTGCCATAGTATGTGCGCTGGGCGCAATGTTAGATTGGAATTGTAGTTGTCCTGCCACTCAGTGTTTCCGCCTGCGACCCAGACACACACACACACACACGAGTATGTACATTTAAAACAAAGCTGTGTGCCACACTTGCCACAATTTGTTGCACGTACACATGCAGGGTGCACTCGCCTGTGTCCTGTTATGATTTCATTTTTGTAGTCGTTTCGTTTCGTTTTTTTTTTGTTTTTCAATTTTTGCTTCTCCAAACGTTTGTGCACCATTTTTATCACACCAGCAGAAGTGCAATACAATTCCGAAATCCGAGTTTTATTGTTCAACAAGCATTTTATATCTCGAACACTCACCCACATCGACACACACACACACACACACACACATGCACACAAATACAAATAAGCCAAAAGAATTGCGCCAGCAGTCTCACCTACACAAATACAAATACAAATACAAATACAAAAGCCACTTTGCCACTTCCCAACTGAATTCCGCACGCTCGCTCGCTGTCTCACCTATCCAATGCCGCTTGCTCTTCTCGCCTCGTCCGCCAGTTATTACTTGTGAATTTTTGTTTTAAGTAGTTCTATTTAGTGACTGAATTTGTGCAGTTGTCCTCCGCTTGGCATCGCAATAATGCACTGTACTTCGCACACAACATCCTTTTGGTTGGCTTTGCTATTGTGTTATTGTTATTGTTGCAGGTAGAGAGTAGATTTTCATACCTCATAATGTGGTTGCTTTTCACAAGGATTTGTAAATAATTTCCCATCACCTCGAAATTGTGGGAAAATCACATGTCGCACAAACAAACGATTAGCGGTATATTTTAAGCCACTTGAGCTTTTATTGTTGGTATTTTTGTGTTTTTTATTTTTTTTTTTTTCGATTACTTCCGCTTGGTTGCTTAGAAATTGCAGATTATGTATATGCGAGTATGTAGGTAAGTTAAGCTGTGTAAAGTTTACAATTGCGTATCGGATTAAAAAATGTGATTTAGTAGAGCTGTGGACTTAAAGTAAAATCATCAAAGAACAATACTCCAACCATGCACTCTCAGGGAGAAGATTGCGACGGAAAATTGCAACGTTCCCATCTTCTTTCACTAAAGTCACTTTCTCAGCCATCTGGCGCCGAGTACCTGAGTATCGCTCTGGTAGCCAAAATCAAACTGAAAGCTGAATAAAGATATCCGTGTTAGGAGTGCTTCTGATTTTTTAGTGTATAACTTAGTGGTTAATCCAACTGTTTCCTGCAGTTCATTAATGTTATCAACTACATATTCTATTTTGAATAAGAAAAGTCGCGGAAAATCATCATCAATTTGTTTTGCAAACGGCTGGGCGGGCATATCTTGACCGACAAAGGCTTTAAGTAAATATTAAAAATGTGATATAGCACCGAGAGATATTCTCATTAATGAATATGTCTCTCAGATTGGTTTTAGACTGAAGGATAAAAGGCTTTGGAACATTCTTTACACCGTCAACTGCTCTCCGTTACGAAGCCAAGTATGGTAGACACTACTTACTCATACCCAATAGCCGTCGACTATCAGAACTTCGATGTGACATATCCCACAAAACAGGAGCCGACAACAGAGTCACTCTGTGGTTGGTTCCGGGTCATGAGGCTGTGGATGGCAATGAAAGGGCGGACTATCTCGCAAAAAAAGGGGCCCAACAGAGCTTTTGCCGTCCTCAGCCGTTCTGCGGTCCTTCTAAGGGATACACAGCAGAACTTCTAAAAAGGTGGGAGGACTCAAGAATCGCAGCCCAATGGCGATCGTCAAAGGGTAATAGACAATCTAAGAGGTGCATAAGTCCATCCCGTTAAGCCTCGAGAAAACTTCTTAATCTCAACAGAGAGGGTCATAGAACTCTCACCGGGTACTTAACAGGTCACTGTAGGTTCACAAAATAGGACTTTCGGAGGTTTCAGACTGTAGGTTTTGTGGCTTAGATGCGGAGACCTCCGAGCACATAATGTGTGAATGCCCGAGTATGAGGAGACTCAGGCTAATACACCTTGGAGAGCGACTGTTATCTCCATCCACAATATGAACAATCACACCCTCCAAAGTGCTTAGTTTCATAAATAGCCTTAAGATGGAGTGACAACTTAAAGGGTTAGCACAATAGATCTTTATTTTAGGTCGCAGCGCTACTATGCCCTGATAATAATAATAAATCCTAGAAAACAGGAATCGAAAGATGTTCCAACTTGTTCTGATATTTCATATCGACTTTGTTATGATTATTTTTTTTCAAAGCTCAAGCATCGGTTATCATCGTTAAATTACAAAACTTCGATATTTGGAGTATTGCAGATTACTCTTTCTGAACTATTCGAAATATGTACTTTTAACGAACTGTAAAGGAAGGCGCAGAAACTTATTCAACGAACATTCCAATAAAATGATCTCTGTGGACATCTGAAGCACCGAGTTATTTTCGGTATGAAGTTTGGTCTAACAAGAAGACCTGTGAAAGAGGAATATGCGCATTAATACTTTTCACTTGCATTTTTTCTGCAATTAGGCGTCAAAAAGAGCCTCGGTATCCAAGTTTTTGGTCCAAAGCACAGCGTTTACTTCGTTTGACTGCTGCGTCACAGCTAGGCTAAGTAGTAGGCAACATTTAATTTGATCGCTTTCCCTTTTGCTTACCATAGATCCGGGACCAAAGCATGTTAAGCTATGTTCCTACGACTAAGCGGTGCGTTAGTTTTTTCGACTTTAAATGCAAGAGACCTAAACCAAACTGATTACACAATTAATTATTACAGAGGACATAAGTGTGTATTGCATAAATTGTGCAGCTTAACTTATTTAATTAAAAATTCATGAATGTTTATGCGTAAAACAAGCGTGCTTGAGAGCATGCAACTTACAGATGTACATATGAAAGCGTGTTTTGTAATAATGTGAAATTATTTTGAATGCAATTATGAAATATGTAAAATGTTGCACGATTAGTTGTCCGAATTTGGCGCGAACATTTCATGTTCATAAATTAACATAAATTTAAATTACTTTCCATAACGCATTGTCAAGATAATAATTCTAACAACCAACAAGCAGCGACATAAATGAGACATATTTAATAAAAATATATTCATGCACGTACACAAATTCTTACTCACTCCTTAAAAATCTATTCAAATTAGTTTTTACTCAGTTTCCTCTTAACAAGTGAATGTAGCCTCGCGATCTACACATCAGCTCATTCGCACAGACGCCAAACTCGGCTACATTTGTTGCTGCCGCACCAACGCATCGATGCATTTATGTAATATTTACCATATAGAGAAGAACTAACATCCAACAAAATTAACTAACTAATCACACATTTGTACAAAACTCATTCACGCGCACTCTCATAATTTCTTCTACTTTTGTGCTGCTCTCTTTTTTTCATTTCGCATAGATCGATTTGGCCCACCATCCGATGTATTCGACAAGTCCCATGTTTGGCGGCCAAACCACCATCACTGGCGTCACCATGTCACATCCCTCGCAGCTGGCCACGTTCACCCCGCCACCGCCGCTTTTCGCGCACAAAGTCATCAGCGCCGCGCAGTCACAGTCGCTGCCACCCAATGTCGCGGTGCCGGCGAACAGCAATGGCCTGCTGCAGACAGTCAGCGCTGGTGGGGGATTGCTGTGCATGAGTATGCCGCCACATTCCGCAGCAGCGGCAGCATCAATGCTATGTGCGGCGCAACAACAGCAACAGCAACAGCAACATCAGCTCCAGCAGCCACATTCGCCACCGACGGGCGGTAATGGAGTTGTGTCCGTCGGCGGTTATGGAGATGTGGTGAGTACATACAAACATACATACATACATACTTCCAATGAAGGCGGTCGGACTGTCGTCACTAATCGCCACAAAGGGCATCTAATAATAAGCAGGAATAGCTAGATTTTCTTCTGATTTCAAGACCCTTTTGATATAATTAAAAAAAAAACTAATAAAAATCGACAATAAGTTGTATCTCGGTGTAACCCTAGCAGTTGCTGAAAAATTAGTATCTACAATAAATGAGCTTTTATCAACCAATAATTTCACAACACAAGCAAATGCAACAAAAACTCCTTTGAAGCCAACAAAAGCATATAAAAAGTGTAAAAAAACATTAAAAAAAAAATATTCTAAAATCTCATTCGCAAAGTGCAGCACAATTTCATTTAGCAATGTCAACAAGCTACGCCCCGAAAATGGCAGCAACTGAAATAACAACTAAATATCTATTAGAAAAACCACAAAAGTAAAAACGTTACAATGCTCTAAGAATAACAATCAAATTGGAACAAATGCCAGCACGCAAGTGGAAGCAGAAATGACTTAAAGCGAAAAAACGAAAGTGGAAAATTCACGCTGGCCACTGGGCAGCACTCGCACCGAAAAGTTATACACACAGCCGCAACAACTGCTCAGAACACACCAAAAAAAAAATGCTCTAAGATAAAGCGAACGAGAAATTGCAATTTGAAAAAATCAACAATAACGCGCGCGCGCACAATGAAATACTCGTACTTAAGTAGCATAAGAACTTTTGATTCATTTTTGGTTGCTCCTATATGAAAACAGTCGACAAATAGCAACATGAAATGTTTTGAAAAGAGAGAAAAATGGACTATTGTTACTTTGGAAAATAAATGAGGCGCACGCATTTTGCGAGTGGGCGAGCACTTTTTGCGCTCACTGTAAAGTTTGACTCGCTCGAAGACAAAGCGTGAAACAGTGGCTATTTAGTTGTGGTGAGTGTGCAAAGTGGTTGCGGGGGCGAGGTAGGGCGCTTAGTAGTTTGCGCGCGGGTGCACTCTCATGATTGTCATGTCCTTTTTCATATTTCGTCCGGAAGGATATTAAGAACTTTCGAATGCAGTCGCTGGTGAAATTGTGTGTTCAGTGAAATGGTCGCATTAAGTTGTGCCAGTTTTTCGCTTTCGCAAAAGTGAAAGAAAAGTAAACACAAACTAATAATAATGGCTGACCTCTTCAGCGCTGTCGAGGTGGCGGCAGCGGCAGCGGGAGGGTTGTGTACTTTTAAAATTACAACCATTACTAGTACTTACTGTGTAAATACTATTGCTACTGCCTTTTTTGTGCTTTGGTAGCAATCAAATTGCCAACATGGCTGGGAGACAAAAAGGTGCGCTAGCGAGAGAGTGAGAGTGAGAGTGTGAGTGAGTGAGAGAAGGCGAAAGCGAAGGAGAGAGTGAGTGAGCACGTAAGCAAAGTCGAACAAAAGACGCAGATTTGTTTTTCATAACTTTTTAAGCGATATTTACCACTGCAAAATGGCATTTACAGAGCGAACAGAACAACAGATGCGCCTCCCATATTTGCTGATCCACATTTCTTGCAATGCAACAGCGGATATTGCGTTTTTCCTGTGATTATTGGACTGGAATGGAAAACTATAAATTGTTTGTTTTATAATATTTGCATTAGAAAGCAGTAAGGCCTTCAATCCTTTTAACAAAAAAAACAAAATGAGAGCCATTTGAAATATGATTTTGTGCAGAAATCCACAAAGTTATTGATACAGTTTTTTGTTAGGAATTGTTTTGTTGCAAAACATCTCGGCTTTTGTTAGAAAAATATTTATTTTACTTTGCCTTTATCACTGAAATGTTCCTGAAGCGTTAATTAGCTGAAAATTTATTCAAAACCGAAGCAGAAAAGATCACTTTCCTTTCAGGAATCAGTGAATATGGAATGAAAGAGGAAAAGTCAATACAAAGACTTATGGAGAATTTAAGGAATATAAATAAGAGAAATACGAATATGAATAAAGTCGCTTGTGATTTCGAAAAACGATAAATTTATAGATCCAATTACTTTGTTTTTTTTTATTATTTGTCTTCTCTGTCGAAACTCATATTAACAACGCTTCAAGCTCCAATTCACTTTTTTCTCCTTCAAATAATAAACAAAAGAATGCAATTTTAACTAAAAAAAAAAAACAAATTGTTTTTCTTTTTCTTCATAGAACTCAAGCACGCACATGTTGAAAACCGTACCAGAGGAAGTGCATCATCAAATCAATGGCGAGGATGTGCTCATCTCAAAGGATCGAAATCACGCCACTCGTTTCTGACGGTAAATTACAATCATTGAGACGCTTGAGTTGGCGCAGTAGGAAATAAAAAACGAACGAGAGAACTAACATGTTAACAAGCAAGAGGCGAAGAGCCCAAGCCCACACTGAAACTATAAAATTAAAGTGAAAAAAATTAATAATCTGACTATAATGGAATGTGATGAAAATCTAAATCTAAAAAAAAGCAAACCAAATGAATTGGATTGACTTGAAAACGTAACAGATAAAGCAAATATAAATTCAGAAAACAAAACTTTTAGAAACACACTCGCCCACACACACACACACACACACACAAGCGCGCACATCAGCACAGCGGCTTTCACATTTACATAGGCAACAAGGCACATTTCAGCTAGCAATATTTTCGACAATATAAATAAATCTTCATTGATGAGAAACAAAATGGTTTTTTAACGCTTTTTTTTTAAGTTTTATTGCCGCGATTCTTCAGATCGGGTCTAATTCGAAACTCTTCACATATTAAAACTCGCTTTTACGAATAAAAATCCACCAAAGCTCATAACTACACGTACACACCAACAAATACAAACGAATATACAGAAACTGCCAAATGAAGCATTTGGAAGATGGCCTTTGAGACGAAAATGAGCCGAAGGCAAGCAAAAATGTTCGACCCACGCAACTCTTTGCAATTGAACAAAAAAAAAAAAAAACAATTATGTATTTAGGTTGAGAAAATATGAAATATTTTAAAATATTATTTACATCAGTTATAAGTCAAGCTCTTTGTGTAAATAAAGGTTTAATATACTGATACTAGAAATTAATGAAATTTAATTAAAACTCTAAAATTCAAGTGAAAAAATGAATAAACTTGCCGTTTCTTAAGAAATAACGCATAGGCATAACACAACGTGAAACTCAACGAGTAAATTTACATATAAATTAAATACAAAAAAATAATAATTCTAATGAAAATTAAAAGAAAAAGGAAAAAATCACAGCTCCAACAACAATTAAAGTGTAACCACAGTAATTAAATATCTGACAAAAACAAAAGTATAAATTTATAAATCCTCCGTAAAAAGAGATACAAATAATTTAGACGAAGCAGCATGTGAAATAGGCAAGCAAAAAATAATACGTAACATCATGAATGTAAAATATATCTAAAAAAAAAACAGCAAAAAAAAAAGGAAAAACAGAATGCAACTGAATTACTGAATTGTTAATAATTGACTATTAATTAGCTTTAAGCTTGAAAAAAATATATATAAAAATACAAATATATGTTAAATATTAATTTTGTGTAAATGGAAATTTAAATTTATTTATTGTTGTTATCGTATATTATTGTAATTAATGCTAGAACAATAAACAAATTGCTAGACATCAGAGGGTGGAAGGCGCGCCGAAAAAGCGAGCAGCAAAGAGGCGGAAAATTGCATTTAAATTGGTTTTATGTAATCCGATATTTTTTGTAAAATATTAATAAAAATAACTATTGTAAAAATGATATATGCCTATTTAGTAAAACAAAAGAATAGTAAAAAAAAAAAAAATCAAATAAATATTTAATTAAAGAATTTTAACAAACGAACTTAAATCAAACCCTAGCAAGTAGACATTAAATGTAATAACGCGGAATATAAAGCTGACTACCGCGTCACAAGACACTCAAACTCGACCTCAAAACAAACAATTGGCGTTCATAAGTATTGAAGCCAACTAGTCTAAATACGAACACTTTGCGACCAGATGAAATGGAGAAAATGGCGAACACAGGAAATTTGTATTTTATATTCCAAGAATTTAAGGGACTCAAATGAACAACAACAACAACAACAACAAACATAAGCAGACAAAGGCATACAAAGGCAGATACCAAAACAAACAAACAAACGGACAGACAGTCAAATGGAAACAATGACAAACAATGTTAGCCGACAATGATCGTTCAGAAAATGTAACAGCAACAACAAACAATGCGACTGCTTAGTATTAATTATATAAATAATTAAAGGTAATTAACATTTAATATAACTAATGGATAATTGCATTTTATACGTAACACTTTCGCAACGAACAATTAAAACTGTAGACGAATTAGGCGGCTGAGGTCAAAGGCCAAGGGGCGGCGAGAGAAACCGAAGAAGAAGTGTGCGAAATTGTATGAAATGGACAGTCAGCATTTAGGTAAATTTGCCAAACTAAAACTGTGTGTAAATTATTAAACCGATAAGCAAATTGACCAACATGAAACGACGAAATTAAAGTAATTAACTAATGAACTAATAAACTAAATTTAAAAGTATGTAAACAAACAAAATTTAACAAGTAAATAAGCAAAATAATTGTAAGATGTGAAACTGTGGCGACAAAAAAGAATAGTTAAAGAATTAATTCAATAAAGTGTAATATAGAAAATAAAAATTTGTGCAATATTTTTTTAAGGATTATTTATTAATTGTGAGTATATGTAAATTTCCAAAACAAAATGTTGCTATTTTAAATTTTGAACAGTTTAAAAAATTGTTTGGTGAAATCGGGTTTATATGAATAAAATCACCAAATGTCTGCCAGTAAGTAAGGTTAAACCTATTTCCTTTGGTGCCTTAAACTCAAATCAGCCCCACCACGACTCTATCACCCAACAGTGGATGGTCCTTCAAGTGTTTTCAAGGATAGTAAAAGTACAAATCAGCGAAGCAACGGTAAGCCTCACAGTTTTCAAATTGCAGAAAATAATTATGCCGTCTGATGGAGATATAAAATGAAAGAAAAATATCTACCAGCATTCATTCTTAGGTCGAGAGAGAAGCAAATAAAGCCTACTTCCCAGGAACGGGTGCATACATTTCATAAGAGGCGAAAGAAAAGAGAGAAATCCAAAAATCTGGCAACCGTATTATTAAAAAATGTTGCTGAATGAAAAAAAAAGAAACTTTAAAATAGCGTAGCGTTTCTAATTCCGCATCTTCCCTCAGTTTTTCTTTAACTCTTCTATCTTAGCGTTTTGTTCACTCAGCTAAAGTTCAACTACGAAGACTTCGATTAGTAAGCAATAGTGGTCAGCTTGTAAAATTTGTAGCAATTTTAGCCATTATTTTTAGCTGGCAAACATCCAACTTACTAGGCAAATAGGTGTCAAAGCCTCGCAACTAAGTCTCAGTACATCGCCAATGGTCGCACTGCTTAGAAATTATTGATGAGGAGTATCTTTTTATGTTTCCCTCTTGAAATAAACAATTCTGTAAGTACATCAAAGTTTAAGATCTAATATAATCTGCTTAACTACCTAAAAAATATTCAATTCTGATTATGGTCATCTTAAAAGTACTCACTGACTTGCTTCATTCAAGCTTTTTCTCTACTCTTTTTCTACACAGAAATAACAATAACAAAACCGCACCAACGAAGGCTCACATGGGCTAATTTCAGGCAAAACCAAATTTCATATACCCTCGTGTTGTATTTTTGTATGGGCGCTGCTATAAAAACCCCGTTTCTTTGTTTCGAATCGCTGCATTATAATCGGATTTCAAAAGTTTTTGACGATGATAACAACGATATCGAGGAAAATGTGTTCACCGAATAAGTGACGATACCTAATACCGTTATTGAGATACGGTAATTTTTTCATAAGTGAGCGTGGTAACGACCATTTTTCAAAATGTCATGAATAACTAATTTCTTAGTTCAAAATCGCTCCAAATACCAAATTTTACTCAATTTGCTGTAATAGATACCGAAAAAACGAAGTTTTGGCATTTTTCAAAACTTCCGTTATATGGGAGGTGGGCGTGGTTATTGACCGATCTTGACCATTTTCAATACCAACCTACCCAAAGAGTCAAAGAGCAATCTACGTACCGAATTTTTTTGAGATATTTCAATTTTTAACCACGGACAGACGGACGGACGGACGGACAGACAGGGCTAAATCGTTTCCTCTTTTCATTCTGATCATTTTGGTATATAAGTATATAAGTCTATATCTATCTCGATTAGTTTAGGTTGTTGCAAACAACCGTTATGTACGCTCCGGTATAAAAAAGCAGCTGGGAGCCTTGGGATTAAAACGATGTTAGGATAGTAAATTCTATCTAAAATATCCAGCGATAAGACTTGAAGAGGTAACAAATTTTAAGATTTTGCCTTATCAATTTAAATTATGAAGGTATTCACATAAGCACGAATAGTCTAATACTTTTATGTTAGACTCACTTAAAACAGCTAAATTTCAGTAAATAAAACATGTTTTCAAACTTTTCTCAATTAATTTGAACCCAAAAATGGGTTACCATGCATTTCCCCACTCATTTTTTTTTTTTTCAATGCAAACATTTGTACTCATTCAAACTGAAAGTTTCGACAAACGTAAATAAAACATAGAGCGCACGTACAAATGCAATATTTCGTATTTAAACCTGCACCCTGCAATACATCAAAAACTTTAATAAACAATAAGCACCAAAAAATCTAAACCAACTTTCATAATATCAAGTCACATAAAACAAAGGATGACGTCGTTTATGCGCATACAGTGCCGGTAAGACAATTAGCACTTTTTATATTCAAAACTAAATTATTTGAAATTTATGCTTATTTATTTTTTTTTATTAATTTTCATTTAATATTTGGTTCATAATTGGTTCGGAAATCATATAAAAAATTTGCGCATTTTTCTTCCACATAAAAATATGTTTTTCTTCCTTAAGTTATATGGCAAAAATGCGCATCAGCCTGAGCAGAGAAAAAAAAATCAAAAATAAACAGAAACATTTATTTAATTAAAGTTTTTATTATACTCAAAATGAATGAGCTATGAAGTTGCTTAGACAAAATAATTAAAAAAATTGAAAAAAAATTTTTTTGTGATTTTGATAAAAAAAAATCTGAAACATTATTTTACGGCACTGTAGACAAACACGGAGCACATACGTGTATGTTCACATGAACATGTAAACATAAGCAATTGGGTGTATTTTCGTTGCCTTTACCCAAAATTACTCTGCAGTCAAAGACAAGCAACATCGACTAGTTGCTGAACTGGTATTCAATGCGCGGTTGGCTGTACAAATTCGAGAGTGACAAAAACCAAAATAGAAAAGGTTTGAAATTGTAAAACTTCTAGAAGAAATAATTTTTTCTGTGCTCGAAGAAATTCGATGACTATTTCTTTCCAGTTCGTCCACCAAGTTGGTTGCCAGTCTGTTTAGCTTTTTAACTTATAAATATATTACTGTTGCATTAGCCGACAATTGCTTTCATATAAAGATTATCAGTTGCTGCTACTGGCTGTTTTGAGAAACGAACTGGTTGTGAGCTAGTTTAGAACTACTAAGTTTTACTGCTGGGTAGTTGCAGCTTTGCTCAAAGCCAACGTTAAATATTATATCTGAATTCCGTTTTTGCTCATAGCCAACACAAGTTGACTTCAAATTAACTGCTTCCACATTTGTCGAGCAACAGCACTAAAAGCGAAACATTAAATAAATACAAATGTAAGTTCTGGAAGTTAATTTCATTTTCTTGATACATACATACATACTTACATACATATGTGAATGCTTAATCAAAAGCGGAGCAGAGTATTTATTTCAGCACATATGAGTCAGACGATGCGTCTTTAAAAACCACAATAATAAAGCAATAGTTGAGCTTTTAACCTTAGCTCACGTCCCAGCTGAGTTCGCTAGTTGAAATCTGAAAACTCAATTCTCAGCTTCTGATACGCTCGCGCTCTGAAGATTGCTGCGTCGAAGGATATAATGATAATTTTTTATCTGTGTTGCTTCATTTTTATTTTTATTAAATATAAATTACGACCATCTCATAGACACATCCTACGCGACGCCTCACACTTTTCTCCAACCACAAAGTGACGAGTTGACATATTGATTTGTGAAACTCATAATAATGCTGCATTAAGGCCTGAACAATCAAGGGGGAAAAAAATACATAAAGAAATAAGGACCGCGCGAGGAGGTAGAAAATGAGCTGCTATAAAAAAAAATAAAAATAAATGGAAGTTCATTATTAGGCAATACACAATGCAGCAGTGTGAAATCGAGAATTGCGCGGTGGAAAGAGAAGGTAAAGCCAATGAAAGCTGGCGGCGAACACGTTTGAAAAATGTAAAGAATGAAGGGTTTAAGCGACGAGACACAAAGGTTAAGCAAAATAAAAGAAAAAGCACTCAAGATAACTTGACGTCGCTTCATGCAATTAAGCAATTGAAAAATGGTAAACGGATACAAAAGTGTATGAGTTTGTGGATTTTAAGGGTACAAAAGGAATTGATACTCATTATATATGTATATGTATATATATCTTTCAGGTTAGCATTGATATCAGCAAAAAAATGTAAAATATTGCTTTTTTCAGCACTGTTGCAAATTACACACAAAGTCATAATTTTATGTATACAATTTTTTTATTTTTTATATCTTTGAATTTTTTTTGTTTTTTGCTCAACTTGCGTTTTATATATGTTTCCAATATTTATCGCCTGTATTTGTTATAACTAATCAGTGCTCAACCCTTTCACGCGCTGCTTTGAATAATTTAATATTTTTTATCATAACAAAGATTTTGAATTTTAATATATATTTACATATATTTATTTGTAGGAATCAAAAAAAAAATGATTTTCTTTTTGCCTCAAGTTTTAAAACATCACTGCTCCACTTAATACAATAAATTGCCAATTTAACAATCAATAAAATTCAAATGCCGCTTAATAAATTTCACTATCCTCCGCCTCCGCCCAACTCACCCAATCCCCTGCACTTTCCACACCGCGCACTGGTGTCCTGCTAAACGAATGCAAATGTTGTTTCGCTTATGGAATTTATGGCGAGCAATTGAAAATTGTAAATTGAAAAATAATCAATAAAATTTAGTCATTTATCATATTTGCCAATGGCCAAGCATTGGATCGATCGTACGGCGTGGGCGCCTGAGGCAGTTTACATAGTTGCCAGCCCATACTGTTTTCCTCAGCGCCCCACCGCCACCAGCCCACTGCGGACACCACCCGCCGGTCAGCCATTTCCTTTAGGCTGCGAATTAATACCAAAACATATGAACGACACAAACACACCGAGTTGCAATACCAGTCAACCCATTGGCGACAATTTTGTTTATGTGACAGCAGCAATACAACAAACACTAAAAAAGGAGTGGAGAAAATAACGCAAAATATATGTGGCAGATGAAAAGGAAAAGTATTAGAAAACATGGAATAGCAGCGGCGGCCAGTGCAGCGCGTTCGAAATTAAATTAACTGCAACGAATGCGATTGCTGTACCAGATACCAGACATAGGAGGCTCACTAAAGTGAAATAAATAAATGTGGAAACAAACGCAGAATTTGAAAGGGGTATGAAAGAGTACATACATATGTACATATGTACGTTGGACGCAGTTGGACAAAATACAAAACTCGCTAGTTAAAGTGGCATAAAACGCTTTTGAAAAGGACAAGGCAAGGACAACAATTTGTGCAACGCTTTCGTATATCTAAATGGCAAATAGTAGTACGATATTTAGTTTAAAATATCAAATATTTAATTTCAAATTTCGAAAATTTGTTGGACATTGCTTTGCCGAACCGTTGACCTGCCTGCTATTAATACTGAGTACATATAAATTTATTAGCTAACTTTTATTTCCAAAATATTTTTCTTTTTCATTACAAATAGGTCTTCAAAATATATAAGTATAAAGATTAAAAAGCAACCAAAAGTGACAAACAAATTATTAAGAATTATGTGCAGCACTTGCAAGATGTTACTAGAAATGCGTTCAATTCGAGAGAGCTTCAAGTTATTCCAAGTAAGAATTTTACTGGCAGAAATTTGCAGCTGTGAAAAACATGGGAATTATTTTAGCGAATATCTTCAAACATGGAAATCTAGCTTGAAAAATATATACATACATATACAGCTTGAAATGTCAAATCCACGTGTCAGCCTTTTACTATTTCTGCGTTGAATAATTTTTACTTATAGATTTTTTTTTACTCTTAATTTTGCGCTCTATTCTCGTTCTCGTTCTTTTTATGTTATTTAAATTCTTTGGTTTACCTTTCCTTCCTTACCCTTAGCCATTTCGAAATTCGACTCAACAATTGTAAATCAAGATTACTTTTTTAGTATTTTTAATTTTTTACAACAGCAATATTTTACAGAGAGATAATAATTTTCTGATGTAAAATAAAAATAAAAATGTTTTTTTTTTATATTTGGAACTTGGAATCACGCGGTTAAGGGCGATTTGAATTATTTAATGAAGAAAAACATTAATTTGTAAACGACGAAATATTTAATCAACGGGTTTTAAAGATTAAAATTACACATAATATAATAATAAACGAAGTAAAATTCAGTAATAAGTGATAACTGAAATTCACATTAAATTTAGAGTGATAATTAACTTTGTTCGAAAAAAACTGGGCAAAAAAATATTAACGCTTTCGCTTTATTGCTTTAATGAAAACATGGATATTTCACATTATTCATAATTGGAGGAAAAATGTTGCACAAATTAAATAAAAATGTATGTGGAATCTGCTGACAATCAACTTATGGAAGAAAATACAAAAAAAATATAAAAATAAAAATATCTAGCGAAGCGAAAAAATTTATGGCAATTCAAATTTCTGCTCAAAACTGAAGCACACAAAATCAAAGCAATAAAATTAAAGTTTTAACAAAAGAATGCATTTTCATGTGTGCATTAGGTTGATTGACTCGGTTTTTTCAAAACGGCTCTCTTCGGTTTTTTCATAAATTATTGCACTTTTTTTTTTTAAATCTTAATTCGAATATCGAATAAACAGTTTTTTTTTAATCTCCAAAACCTGTTTTTTAACAGTTTTAAATTTACAGCCTTTGTTAAATAATAGAAAAAAGGCAGCAAATCTATTGATTTTACTTTCATTATATTTTTATTGAAACGGAAACCACAAAGTGCTTATCAATTAGATAAGACCATGAGATTTATTCGAACTTCAAATAGTTTGCAGGAAGAAAAACGCAGTAAATGCATTTAAGAAGATTTTATATTTTTAGACAAATGTCATAGAAGGACGGGAAAACTTTGATCAAATTTTACAACTTCTTACTGACAATGATGACCGAATTCAGTTACTCGATATAATCTCAAGACTCAAAATTTGAGAGTATGAGCTAGAGACTAATGCCTTTCCTCGCTTTCACGTTCTTCTCTTTAGTTTTTAATTGAGTTTTTGTGTCCTGGTCATTACCAGGTCACAATTTATAATCTTTATTTTAAGACTTGAGGCTTTATTTTGAGCCTTAAAAATGCCAACTGGTCTAAAATTGTGACTTTTGTCTCTATTATAGCCTGACACTGCTTACTGAATTCAGCCATAAGTCCTTCCAGCTCGGTCACTTTGCTCAATGTGGAATTCAGTAATTTGATATAATCTTAAGTTTTAAAATTTGAGACTATGTATGAGTTGAAGAGTATTACCTTTCCTCGCTTTTACGTTTATATTTTTTGTGTTTGTCTTAATTTTTGTGACCTGCTTATCACCTAATGACAATTGAGAGACTTTGTTTTGAGAGTAGCGGACTTGAGACCAATTAAGGCCAACTCGTCTAAATGTGACCTTTTTCTCTGCTAGAGACTTATACTGCTTACTGAATTCGGACATTAAAATACATTTTATTTTCAAAAGATTTATTTCATAGAAATAATTACATTTATTAACATGTATGTACATTAAAGTAGTTTTTTCTTACATAGAACAAGAACAGGTTTACCTGGTATTTTCTTAATTTTAAAATTAGGAACCAGTTTTTTTTTTTCAAATTGCCAATTTTTTTAATAATTCGAAAACCGGGTTTTCAAAAAAGTCGAATAATCGAACAGCCTAGTGTGTATGCACATAAGCTCGCGTGTATAGCAAGCGGAATGCAAACTAAAACTCGCTTGCCAGCGATCAGTCAAATAAACGAAGAGGCAAATGCCAAACAATTAAAAACTAACAAGCAAAAGCTGAATGAGGGGAAGGAAGTTGACTTTTATTACAATTTTAAAATATTTTTTTGTTAGCATTCGCTTTGTTGCCATTCGCAATTTCATAGCTTTTGAATTACTATTTTTCGAAAAAATAAAAATAAAAATGTAAAACACAAGCAATAAAATAAATTAAAAATAGAAAATTTACGCGAGCGTAATGAAAGCTATTCCAGCGCTCCAGCATTGGCAGTCATGCGTGTGTGTGTGTGTGCCTGCGTAAATGTTTGTATGAATGTTGTTAAATCCACTTGTAAATTTGTTTGTTGGCTCGCATGAGCTGCGCCATTGATTAATGCACGCGAATGTGTGTGCGTGTGTGTGTGTGTGTGTGTGCGACAAGATACCGTTGACCGCTGAAATTTCCCAGTGATTTATTTCCGTTCAGCATTTTTCATTTATTTATTCCACAAACGAAAAAAAAAAAACTCACTCGTTTATCAGCTGGTCGCGCCAGTGGCCGCTCTGACATTGGTCAACACGCTACGACAAATCCGCGCGTCCAGTTCACTTTATGGCCGCCAAGCGCATGAAACGGAAATTGGCAGTACTCTATGCACCAACAACCATGATGCTTAAAGGCGGTCCAACGCTGACACGCACTCACACACACACACACACACACCCAAGCAATTGTCTGTCCGCCGCACAGAAAAGGCTGCTTGGTAAATATTTTTTTAAACGGCGATTTTTTATTTCCTATACAATTGAAATGTATCAGCATTTAGGCGGAAATGTGGTCATTGGCCTGCGACAAACTCACAAACACACATACATACACATGTTTAATACTCACACGCACACACATACACAAACACGCTAATTCTTCGTAACGATTGCAAAAACTCATTGTCGGTACAAAGTCGTATAATCCTTAATTCATGGTCCTTTTCTGTGTTCGCTACGTCAGAAGGTTTCAAATATTTGTTTCGTTATCCCGCAAAAAAGGGGGGCGGGGGTGTTTGGGGCACGAGAGATGGGAAAGTATGGCGCTGATTTGGCAATGGCGGCTTAAGTGCAGAACAAAATAACCTCAATTTCGAGTGTGAAATCGGACACTGATTACTGTTCGTCCGGCTGGTTGGACATGAACTGCACGAAACTTTGCTCCCCTCCTCCTCCTCCTCCTCCTCCACCTCCTCGTGCTCCTCTTCGTTCTTGCAGCGGACCCCTCATTTTTAATTTATATGCATGTGTGAGTGAACCTGAAGAGTTCACAACTAAAATCACTTCCTTACCCTTCTCACATTGCATGTCCGTCAGCACACATACACACACAAACACGCACACACACACTTGTTTTTGTATGTATTTGTTTTCCGAAATGTGCTTCTGGCTGCGTCAAGCGGCGGTGGCGGCGGCGACGGCGGCGGCATTGAGGACATGCTGGGTTAGAAGTTTCATCTGACCGCTGTGGTAAATGAACAAAGAGATGAGGGTCAGAGTTGCGTGTTTAATTTTTTTTTTCGGCATTTGTATGTTTTCTTTTTCCATATCTCCACCTCCCATTTTGGTGTCAAGGTTAACATGGAGCTATGGGACAGATTTGCTAGGGCATGAAAATCTTGCGTTGAATGTGTTTCAGGATTTGAGTGCAGAAAATACTTCGATTTAACTCTTCATTTCCTGCATTAAGAAGCTGCTCTCTGCCCTCATCCTCCCTAAAGTCCACCGTAAAAATTGAGATAGTTAGAGGTAATGCGGCTTTCTCAATGGGTTCGTCTAAATCACTGCATTGCTATTATTTATGGCTTGCCGGCATTGAAAGGGTATCTGGTTGGGTTTTATGGAACAACTCGATTGTGGTTCAATTTAATCGTACATTTAAAGATATCCTAAATCTGCGGCAAAGACCCATTAAAGTGATTTTTTTCCCAGCATTGCGTGGACAAATTTCTGCAATAAGTTGCATTTAAAACACACTCCAGCTCCTTAAATTATTTCAGCACGACTGCGTCAAGGTAAATCACCGATGAAGTATGCTGAAAAAAGAAAAATCGAAAAAAAATTTAATTGAAATGTTGGCACTTTAGGTAACCCATAAATTATATATTTGCATTGCTTAAATACATTCATGACGTTTTAGTTTTATAATTTTTGGATTCCCCTTTTAAATTAATTCAAAAACAAAAGGCACAAAATTTACTTAAACACCAAACATATCAACGACAGTTTTGTGGCTTTCAGAGATTCGATACGTCTTCCAATTTATGTTATAATCATTATTCAATTGTAAAATGTTAGGTAAATAATGACATTTTTTAATTAAAAATGTCAAAGGCATTTTATTAAAATTAAGAAATACAATAGCTACGCTTACAAAATTTAAATAACTATTTACTTCTTGGTAAATGTTTTTTTTTTTTTAATTTTTAACTAGCGAATAAATTTTCAATATATTTGTGCCATGAACTAAACGATTTTATGGTATAAAGCAAATATAAATTATTTATTGGATTTTTTCCTTTTATTTATTTACCATCGGTTTCAGGGTTATTCTTAATGTTTTGATAAACCCGCGGACGTTGAAAGGACCAAACATTTCATTCCGATAAATAGTAAGTGACTTTATCGAGTTAATGGAGTTGTAAGAAAACCACAATAATTCAAGATTTTAGAAAGAATGCTTTATATATTAAAAGAAAAATAAATCAAAATTCATAACTCAAGAATTTTATTCTTACAAATTCTTATTCTTGGCCATATACATATGTATATAATACTCATATATTGGCAGTATGAGCAAGTGCAGCCAGCAAACATTACAGTACAGATATATAAAATTAGAAAAGGAAAACCGAGTAAACGTAAGTCAAAAAAATCCAGTGGTGTAGCCAAAAATTAGTTTTCAAAATCTAAATTGTTTTTATCGTTTCAAAATTTTTCGTTTATTTAATTTTTATTTTAAATTATAGTTCATTTGACAAAAATCATATGCTTTTAAATCATATCGAGCCTTTACCGCCATTTTAGCGTAAGCGACAAAAAGCAAATTTTACAGGAGAAGGTTTTTTTAAATATATTTTTTTTTTTTTTTAAGAGTGAATGTCGCTTACGATAAAATGTAAAGTCGTACATCTCCATAACTATAACGATTAGCAAAACAATATTTAGCCAGATGACGTATTATCAGTTTTAGAACAGTTCTGCATCAAAAAGTTAATTTTGGAAAAAATGTCGCTTACGTTATTTTCGCGGTTAGGGCTCGATATACTATGTGCAAAAATTAGAAATCTTCATCAAAAAAAAAAGGAACAAACAAATTCCAAATGAACGACATTGCGAATATTGTAAAAATATTACTTCCGTTTTTAATTGAGCCAACATAATGTTTTTTCTCTTTAGTTGAATAGTCAATGATTCAATTTTTGACCCACTGAAAATGGAAATTTATGAATATGCATATGAATTAAACATTCACATATAAAAAATTGCTTATCAATGCAAATCAAATCGTTTTTGTTTGATTTCCAAGGAGTTACAAAATAAAACTTTAATAATTCATCAGCACACTTTATTTTTTTATGAGTAAACTTCGTCAAAAAAGGGTGTATATGTCCCACACAGTGAAGCAACCCTCTTCAAATTAATTTTTTGGCGCAACTGCAGATATGTCAAACATGTAAAACCTGCGCATGCGCACAACGTACATTTGAACTAAAACTATCTCCCTTTGATTGCTGCATTTTTACACATTGCGCAGATAAGTTACTACCAATATATGAGTATTATATATATATTTTTGGCATTTGTATGATTATAATGTCACATTTCTTTTAAATTACTTAAACCCATTCCTTCTATAAATTGCAAAACTTTCCACTCTGTCACATCGAATTTATATGCGCGTGAAAAGCGTTCAATGAAAAAGCGCGTCATTAATACACATTTACATGAAATATTAAATTAATTTCAATCGTGTAATCAAAAAAAAATGCTGTCATTAAAATCCGGCTTCAAACTTACTAATTTGGCGCACATAAGAAACAAAAAGTGTTGCCTGTTAGTTTTTGGTATAAAAAAGTTGTGAGGTAACAAGTATTATTATTTTTTTGAGGAAAAAAGCCCTTTGGGATGCTAAGGGAGCCGTTTGACAAAAAGTGATTGAGCTAGCTGCTTAGTTACCAAACCTTTAATAATTCAATCATGTGTTATAATGAAGCATGCCTGAGAGAGATGCCACAGATTAAAAATGTAAACTATATTTTGATTGAAAAATAATGGTAATTAAAAATAAAATATTGATAAAGTGTAAGCATTTTAGAATTAATGTTTTGCGTTTAAAATTTGGATATGATGTGTACGAATTTGGAATGCATGTACCCATCACAAAATATTACATTAATCTCTGTCATAGAGTCTTTCTCCAATTACAATATGTACATACCAATTGTGAGTAAATATTGCCTTTTAAAACTAAATTACAAACATGTAAGATTTTATTTTAAATTATCGATTTAATATAAATTTAGCCGCCGTCGTCCAAGTCTGTTCACCTCAAACGCTGCGGAAAGCTTTCAGGCGAGCAGAAAAACACACATAAATCCGATACTTGCTGCAATAACGAGAGCAATTTCCTTTATTCACCTAGTACACGCATACATAGCGCGTAGCGCCAAAATGCGACCGTAGCCATGAAAATATATATATGTATGTACATATGTATGTACATTCAGAATACATTTGTGTGCATGTTAGTGCGCATAAATAAAGGTCTGTATCCGTTATTTACCCATTATTTGTTCTTGTTGTATGCACTTTAACAAATTTAAATAACACGCCAACACCACCATATGTCAACCTCTGCCCGCCACCACCAAAACATACAAAAGCACAACTTCCGTGTGTGTGTGTGTGTTAGTGTGTGTTAGTGAGCAAACAACAGGAGCTATATATTGCGGCAGCGCCTAAACATATGCTACAGTAACCATAAATTCTTACTCACGCATAACAAGTTCGCAGCAAGAGCGGCTCCTGCTAGGTCGGCACGGCGTCGCAAAACTCCTTTTTCGTGCGCCATGGCTTCTGTTGTGGCATGCGGAATGTTTACATTTGCAATGTAATTGTAACAAACTGACAGGCAGTTGTTCAAATTGACTGTTCGTTTGGTAGGTGAACGACATATTAAATTCAATCAAATCGCATTACACAGACTTTACTTTTTTTTTTTTACTTTACAAGTACTCCGCCAGGCCATATACTGGAGCATCGAAATGAAGGTCGGCTTTTAGGCGATTTGCGCTGAATACGCATTTGAAATTTGTTAACCCACCCGCATGTGTATATGGTATATATAGTATATATGTATGTGTGTATGGTGATTTCAAGAACATGAAACGTAAATTTGGGGAAGCATTTAAATAAACACTTTGACGTATTTGTTTGGATATCAGCGGTAGCTGTGGCGGCGCATCGAAATAACAAACCAGAAGCGGAAGCAAATAATTATTAACCAGACTGTGAGCTCATGTAGCGCTTGTAAGTACACATGTACTTACATTTGTTTGTGTATATTTTTAAAGCCAGTTGATCTTTGATCGGAAAGTACTTCGGAATGAAATCAAGAAACTTTCTGCAGTACGAACGAAATCATTTTATTTTACGCTTGGTACTACTTTATCGAGAAGACATTAAAGAGTAGGCAGCACCCACGTTAAGGGCGGCAAGCCATATCAGCTCTTTGTTGGTTAAGCAGAGATCTCGTCTCTCTCTTTCGTTTGGAGTGAGCACTGACTCGGACACTGCAGAAGTCTGTAACAAGTCTCACTGTGGCGATAATAAAACATCAGATTTTTTATGCCAACAAATTAGCCTAAAAATTAATATATACAATCTGCTCGACCCTTTATATTTGCTTTGATTTTAACATTAAAATTTGATGTTTGTGCTGAGTTGTTGCAATGATAGATTCCAAACTCAGTTGCGCTAAATAAATATGCCAAAACATTGCCGAAGCCTAAAAGTATGCCATATTTGCAGGCGAAAATTAATGCGATTGCTGCTATCGAATTTCATAAATTTTGTATTGCGCCACACAGCTTCCCGCTTTACATAATTTTAGGACTAGCAATTATTCACGGAAAATTTGTTGTCGATAAAACTTACTGCAAGAAATTTTAATATTCTACTTCTGATGAATTTCAAATTTACCTATGCCTTTACTGCGCAGCTTTAATAAAAATAAAAAATGTAAGATTTCTCACTTTTAGTGTAAGAATTTCAAGACTTCAGTGGCAAGCTAACCAATAAACAAAGCAAAAAATAGAACTCAAAACGTAGACGACGAACCACATTAGACGCTGACAATTGAAGAAATATAGAACGGAAGCGAGGATAGCCGAACATAAGGCTTTTGAATTGTGCCTCCGTTTATTTATAATATTGTATATGTATGTATGTATGTATGTATGCGCTCATATACGAGTATGTGTGCGTTTGTTTGGCCTGCGGACCCAAGCTGCCGCATAAATTTGTTTGAATTTGTCTGTCTATTTGAAGAACATAAATGCCGAGCAAACGATGAATTACGGTGAGCTGTGTTCCGTCATTGATGCCGGAAATGCAAATTTGCATATCTTGATGAATTTCAATTTTTCGGAATAAATTTAGTAACATTGTAGTGGCATCCGTGCAAGCCGAGCGCTGAGAGCTTTCAACTCTTGGGCGGATGGGTGAGCGGTTGGTGTTAGAGCGCGGAAAGCGGAAAATGTGCTGTTATGTTTTCATTGGCTTCTTTTTGTTTTCTCAGTTACTTGTTTTTTGTGTTTTTTTTTTTTTTTGTTTTTCTTGCTTTTGTTTTGCTTTCAAATGGAACATCGACTTGAGACGAGTTCAGAAGTTGACTGCCAGTTGAAGTCTGACACGCTGAAACTAATCCGTGGCATTTGAATAAAAACAATAGACTTGAACACACAGCCCGCCCTCCGCTGCGCTACTGCTTTCCCTTGGCTCATCGAACGGCGTTCGTCTTTTGTGTTGCTTTTCACATTTTTTTTTTGCTTCTACTTATTCGCTGTTATCTTTGTTTTTTTTTTGTTTGCTTTGCTTGCCTTTTACATAATTTGACGCGACAAGCGTCGCATTAAATGCTCTCCTTTTGTTCTTTTAACTGCCGCAGCAGCCAGCGAGCGAGCGAGCGGGCGTTCTTGGCAGCAGAGGGCATTTAAGACTTTGCATCTGCTCTGCAAGTAAAGTGTTTTCTTTTGTACAAGAATACTTAGTATTAAAAATTCGCAAAAAAAAAAACAAAACGACAAAAAGGGAAAAGCAAATGTCTGAACAAAAAGCGCGTTGTTGATCTTAAGCATTTCTCTTAAATGCAGTCCCCGAAAGGATTAAATGCGAACGCGAAACTCGAGTTTGCTGTTTGGTATGATGTTTGCAATAGAATTTGAAAACGAATCTGGCGGAAGGCAGGAAATACTACTACTCGGTAGTTAGAATTGGTAGCAAGAATTTATATTTACTGAAAAAAAATATATAAAAAAAACTTACTTAAACGTGAAACGCTGCTTTGCAGTACTCCAGCATCTTTCGATCATTGCGAGCTTCCACAAGTTGTTAAATCCAAGTGCAGGTAGAGTCAGTTTCTGTTCAAAATTCAATTAATTGCTCTTGCGTAAATTTTAAGCTGATGATCGCTGTCGGTACTCTCCTTTTTATATTAAATTGTATAACTAGCTTTATGATTGAATAAGAGTAATTTATTCATATGCAGCTTAGCAAAAGCGCAAACAACAAAAAATTGATTTAAACGAATGCCAATTTGCGTTCAAAACATGAAACAAACAACTCAAAGCGCGAAAGTAACTCAGAGAAAATTATAAATAAAAAAAAACCAAATGTTTAAAAGCACCATTGCACAAATTCTTACGTAAAAATAAATAAAAAATGACTTTTCTCTATATACAAAGTATCAAGATGTACACAAATAAAACTGACAACAATGACACCGGCAACAGCGACGAAGAAGTGTGGCAGCGGCACAACTATTTGCAACAGCAGCAATGCCAAAAAAGTAGTGTTGATGACAGCCAAAGAAGCTCTAGCTGCCATAGTCAAAACACACACACACTCCACCAGCACACACACACACACGCACACTCACACAAAACAATGCCTTTTGTGACTACTTTTCGCCGGAAATTGTCATTTTTCACGCGCATGCAAAATTATGAATTTCCACACACGCGCCCGCCCAGCGCCTGCAACGTTATTTACACTTATGCAAGTGAGATGTGTTCACACAAACAAACATATGTACATATGTGTGCATATTTGTCAATTTTGTAACACTTGGAGGTGCTTGGTGCGGCGCGGCGTGGCTTGGTGCGGCGCGTTGCTCGGCGGCGGCTGGGGGCGCGTGAAAGAAAATGGGCACTAGCCGGATGCACGCTTCACAGTTAACATTTCAATGCGCACATTAGCGTGTGTAAGTGTGGCATTGTGTAAGCGCAGTGAAGCGTCAAGCGTCGCCTGGTTGCATCGCGTACAACAGCGTAGCGCCTCAACGCCGACGGCCGCTGCCAGCCATGACCGACGCGTAACTGACTTTAAATAAGCGCAAACATATGTTGTGTTACGTACGAGTATGTGTGTTTGTGTGTATGTTTGCGTGTACAGCGATGAGACGAATAAACTAGGAATGCGGAAAATCCTCGAATTTATTTCAAATTTATTCGGAGTGATCAAAGTAAACGATACATTTGGGAGGAAGTTTGAAGGAAGACAGCTTTGTCGGCGCCTATTTAAATGAACTCGGTTTATGTTGTGCACAATCGAAAGTCTCTGAAAGTGGCAATTTATGCAATGATGTAGTAAAGTTAGTCGCATGACAAAATATATTTTTCATTTATAATTTTCGAAATACCTAAAAGTTCCGGACTATGCTACGTATCGACCTTTCAGAGCATTGAAAAAAAAAATTGGTTTCAAATCGAATGCTAGCCAGATCTAATTAACATGGTTTTTAAAGGACGAGCGTCCAATTTAAAATTTTTGCTATATTTTCATTTCAAGCTAAATGTGTAGATATCGAAATTGCAGGGTAAGAAGCTTAAGCTTAGGATTTTTTATTGCACACTCAATCGCTGGTCTACATACTTACATGTCGTCTGAAGAAAAGTGCAAGCGCTCAAGTACGGCGAATTCTTCACTCGCCACTGTACACTTACACTAACACGCAAACTTTTGTATCCAAAATATGAACGCACATTCTTATTTACTATATGTATGAGGATATGTAACTATATATCTGCTTTGATACATTTGTAAATATGCTTATAAGTTCATTGTTTGTGAACCATAGCAGCCAGCGTGTGAGGCGTGTTGCCGTCATCAGAAATGTTGTATACTCATGTATATAATTGTACATACACACATACATACATGTATAAAAGTATATTTGAATTGTACTGCGGATGTATCTGAGACTAAGGACGAAATTGTCGCCAAGAAGTCCGGATGAATATGCGTTTCGTACAACGCGCAAATATGCAAAGTACATATGTATGAACTTCAAAAAGTAAAAATATATTCATTCACATATGCATAGCAGAATGTCAACAGAGTAAAATGAAATAATAAATTAAGACAATCCGGAAGAATTGTTAAAAAAAAGGAGAAGCGAAAAAAGCATGATGGTCACGGCTTTGGTACTGCTGGAGTTAAAGCTCGTTTCACTTGGTAAAGAAGTCAAAATGCAGCAAAAGATTTTTAGATGCCGAGAGATTAAAATACTGCAATATGATCAATTGCAAGATTTAATTAAAAATATAAGAAAAATAAAAAATACTTGGCTCAATAATCCAACGTATTTAAACCTAATTAAGGTGCAAATTGCCTTCCTGAAACTTGTCAATGCACCTGCAGCCCCAATTCAATTTAATATTAAATCACTTATTGAAACTGTTATCGCAGATATTCAGATAAACAAAGCATCCGGTTATGACAGAATAACAGAAGAAAAGATAAAAGAGCTTCGGTCCGTTGCAAGCAAGTACTTACTTTATATTTTCAACAGCATATTACGATTGCAATACTTTCCTAACTCCTGGAAACTCTCCGAGATCATTCTGATTCCCTAAACCTGGTAAAGATCCTATCATGGTTAGCTCGTAGCTCGACCTATTATGTAGTTTAATTTCACTATTTTCCAAAATATTCGAAAAACTCTTACTACAGCAAATAAAACTCATTTTAGAAACGAGGCAAATAAAACCATACCACCAATTTGGCTTTATGGAAAAGCACAGTACAATTGAGCAAGTACACAGAATAGTTTCGCCGGTCGGCACTGCAGTATTCTTAGATGTTGCGCAGCAGCAGCATTCGATAAGGTTTTTCTAGAAGGACTATTACATAACACAGTACAACACATGATTTGCCAACTCAATTCTGAGAACTGTATGTGAAATTAGACCCAAAAAGAATAATTTCTGCATCATTCGTTTTGTCTTCTTACCTACCAAAATATTTTTAATATCGATTTGAAGTTAGTACTATCGTATAGAGGAATTTATCACGTTTGAAATTCATACCTTTACTCAATTGCGAATAAAAGCGAAACGCGTGCATCGATTTTCATGATCTTTGTCTCATTTTCCTCATAGGTTATGTGACTTTGCGAAAAAGTAACTAGACTTGAAACTTATTTCCGTTTTGTATTTTTTATGAATTTAAAAAAACTGTTGCTTGTATAGGAAAACAATATATGAACAGATTAAGGGAATTGTAATTCTAAATTTTTTAAAATTTATTTCAACTAAATCGGGCTAGTGGCTGTCGAGCTATGTCAAACAACAGGGCCTTAAAGGGCAATGAACTGAAAAATGTTGTACTGTGTAAGTTAAGCGATTCGCTTCCCGAAAATATTTGTGCTGTTTTGAAAAGCTTCCTTGATGGCAGAAAATTTCGTGTTAAACAAAAAAGTTACACAACTGAAAGTTACACCATTGCTGTTGGTGTCCCCCAAGGTAGCGTTTTAAGGCCAGTCGTATATTTATATTTTTACAAATGAACTGCCCATAAACTTAAATCTAATAGATTGCAACAACATTTAAAAGCAGTAGAAGAATGGCTAAAAATTTGGAGAATTAAAGTCAATGAGTCTTAGAGGATACTGGTAACGTTTACACTTAAAAAAGAGACTTGTCCTTTGGTTTCAATCAACGACAGAATTATTCTGCAGAAAGTTGAATAGAAGGTTCACTTGGAAAAATCACAAAGACAAAAGGATAACACAAGCTAAATTAACAATCGCCAATTTACATTGGATCGTAGGTCATAAATCCAAATTTAGCTTAGACAACAAAGCACTACTTTTTAATACGGTGATACAATCTTGATCTTGGACATATGAGATCCAACTGTGGGGTTCAGCGTCTAAATCTAACTTAGATATAATTCAAAGGCTGCCGTCTAAAACCTTGAGGGCGATATGCGGGCACCCCTGGTATGTGAAAAATTCCACTATTCACAGCGACTTTATGATTTATACGTTGATGGATGAAATAGAGATAATGCAAACAAATTATTCGCTAAGCTTATTTAATCAACCGAACAAGCTAGCTACACATTTTTTCAAACAGAACTATCTACCATAGGCGATTAAAGAGAAAGGAAATTAGGTTAAATTGTGCTTAAAGGCTTTATTCCACTTATTTAAATAAAATGGAAGTTATTTTTCAATATTTTGTAACATATGTATTTCATGCTAATATCCTTCAAGATATTAACTATAATTTATATAATCGCATACCTTATAATGTCCATTACGGAAGTACTTTTGTGTGATATCCCTTATGATATCATTATAAATAAATTCACTACTTAATAAAGTGCATTTACAATCAACTACGCTCAATTTGCTATTTTGATGCAGTGCCTGTAAAGAGTTTATATACTTTTTTTTAGCTTTAAGAATTTCAAAATTGGTGTTTGTTTCTCATAAGAAAGATACAATAAACAACTTTGGAAAAAAAATAATCAATTTGCCTTGATTTCGGTAACTTATTTTAGTATATCAAGTCGAGCTATTTTTTGTTTGTTTTTGTTATTCCATTGATATACCACACACCTAGAATCAAGAATCGCTTGGCAAAAAATTTAGTTTTGGCTTAAAAATTGCAAAGCCTCTTCATAGAGTTAAAATTATAAATCAAAACTGTGCTATAAGATATGTCCGTTTAAAATAGCGAACAAAATATATCAAGCAGCGAAATTTCGCTAACGATATTTAACATTTTTTTTAACTTCCTTTTTTATTAATAAAACTCGTTTTTCCTGATTTTATTTCATTGAAAATAAACTGATACTGGAAACACAGAAGTGTTTCTAATGATTTCAATTTCTACCTGTAATTGTTTCAATGTTTTTTATGAATAGTAATAAATGTACACCAAATCCATGTAGTTTTTCGAATTTTTTAAACTATTTTTTTTCTTTTTCAAGTTTTAGTTTATTGTCAGTGTGCGGGTTAAGCAATTCGCACGTTTTAAGAATTTATTGTCTACAGCATAGTTGTTTTCTCACTTTCTGCTTTTAAAGCAACTCTGCTTTTATTCTCAATTTTTTGCTTTTGATTATCATAGTTTTATTTAACTTACAGATGTCACATTGTTTCTAGAATATCATTTCTTTATTCACAAAAACTTTAAGATACAATTTTTCTTGTTTCTAATTTAGTTTAAAAAAAGTGTGTTATATCTCTTACTCTTTTCTCAAAGGATGCTACAATTTCTTTCCATTTTTCCTTTCTTGTTTTCTCCATTGTCTGCTATTAATATCACTAGTTGTATTTTCTTTGTTTTCCACTTTTTCATTTCCTTTTATTCGTATTTTAATGTCGCGTTTTTAATTTAACATCAACACAAAGTTGCAGCATAATTTTCCTCTCATTCTTTCCACTTACTTTCGTTTACTGCGTTCCATCACAGCTTTGCATGGCAGTTGCTTGGCTTCATTGTTTCAAACTCCTTCCAGCTAAATAAGTTTAATTCTCTTTGGTATTTTAATTGACTACATAAATTGGAGCTATGCACCTTATTTTTTTTACTAAAATGTAAAGTTTTTCCGATAAGCAAGCTGCAATCGATTTCAAAATGCGCGACTATGAAATTTGTTGCGCAAAGATTCTTTTAGAAGCGACTCGATGGCAGTTAAAAAAGTCTTGCTTAACTAAAAAATTGAGTCCATTTCTTTGTATTATTCGAAGATATTTATTTATGTACCAAGTAATCGAAATATAAAAATTTAAAGTATCTTCGAGTGCAGCAGACTAAAATCGATGTTTACACCTTTTCAATATTTATGAGCGCTACCATGACCACTTATGTCCTTCTTAAATCAAAGCAATATTTGATACAATTTCATTAACACATCATTTTTATTGAATTCCTTACATTTCCTCTTACATTTTCCCAATAAGCTTCAGCTATTTACTTACTAGCGGCAAACGCTTTGCATTTACCAAAATTTTATTTCGCATTCGTTCACTTTTTTTCTCTTAACTAATTGTATTGCGGCGGAAAATTGAATTAAATTTTGCGCTTTTTCACTTATCACTGACTTTGAGTGCACATTAACTGGCGAATAATTAGAAAATCACGCAAGAAGCAAGTGTCAACACAATGAAAAGCGCTAAAGGAAAAGTGAGGATGGCAAAACTGAGCTTTTAGCTGCGAAAATTGTTGCCTGCTTTTCGGCGTTAAATCGCCTACCATCGACGCGCTGAGTGCTGAGTGATGAAACATTCCGAGGCAATCGAAGGTCGTTCGCATGTGTGTGCCATTGCCTTAACATACGTACGCGTGTGTGTGTGTGTGTTAGTGTGTTAGTGCGAAAATATGCAAAATCGAAAAGAGTACACCTTGAACCTAAATTATAAATTAAATTTTCGACAGCATAATAAATTGCAAGAAGGAAAACAAAACACATGCGTATGTGTATTTCTTTTAGAGCTCTGTGTAAAGTTCCTTTTGCAATTTAGCTTAAAAAATGTGAAATTTGTAAATATGCAAGTCGAAGCCAAAGAGGCATACAAACGCACTGGCTTGGGAATAATTATTGCAGAATTACACCAAAAGCGATCAGTTTAACGGAAGCATTTTCGCCAATAGAGCAAAAAAGAAAATCCATCCTTCTTAGCGGTGCTTTTGAAAAAAAATGCCTCTTATATCTTGCAGCACTAAAATTTAAAGTGATTCAAAATAAATTAATTAGTTACGATTTAACAAAAAGATTTTTTCTGCGATGCTTCAAGTGGCCTGTGTTCACTAGTCTGTTCATCAGTTCATCACTCTCGAATCACTCTACAGGGTGGAGTTGTGTGCTACACGACATGTTGTTGCCCATCAATATTGGCCCTTTCTGCAAATATCGGCAGTTAATCAATAAATATGCATCAACCGGAGCAAAAATATTTTCCATCTTTCGTGACTAGCGCACGTGTGGTACGTACCAGTAAATGCGCATACACACACAAATCAGTGTGTACGATGTAAATCTGTACTGCGGCATGTTTTTGCTCTCACTTTTTTTCCTCGTTCTTTTGTTGAGTTTATAATTTTTCAATTCTGATTTATAATACTTCACATACTTCAGTGCGTACGCTTAATGATGCCGAGAGGTAACAAACTCAAGCATATCTACGCACGCAAATTTAAAATGAAATCTTTGTCAAACACACAAACATGTCGAAAAATGGTAAGATTGTTATTTTTTTTCACAATATGACTAAGCTAATTTACTTCAACATAATCATGCATACAAAAAAAATTTGAAATTCGCGAAATTTGATTTTCATACATTCAAAGTGCGAAGTTGTTAGCTTAAGGACGCTGAAAGTGACCACCACTCAATTAGTGCTACGAAATATTCTCGAAATCTGAAAAATAGGAAAGCCGGTGAAGTATTTTCCTAAAAGTGGTCGTCTCTTGCTAGTCTAAGAAAGCCTGGACTTGTACTTCTCCAGAAAAAAAATATTAATCAAAAAAAGACCTACATATTGCACGTATTTAGTGATTTATTTCGTAAAAATGTTATTAAAACAAATTGTACTTATTATACGTGACGTGCGCGAAATTTAACCTTATTTCAACTAAAAGTTTACTTAGGAAACAAAATTAAAGACTCGTTCATTTGTAAATTTCATGCATTTTATGACAACTAACGACTATCTAACTTTTTATAGTCAGTGGCATTTTATACCAAATACAAGTATTTCTGTGGCAAGACTTTTTCACTTGTTTCCATTCAGTTCTTTGCTGCAAAATAGAATTGCTTTGTTTTTCGAAGTTCCTGCAATTGATAATGCACTTTGTAGGGTTTGTTAAAAGCGTAAACAAATGTATGTTATGTGTGCGCGATTATAAATAAAATCGCATTCATTTTCATAAAAAAAATATATTTTCAAATAAATATATGAATAAGTTTTCAGTGAGCTCGTGAATATCATAAGTTCAACCTCTACCTTAATGGCAGCATTTTTTTCTTTGAAGCTCCATTTTTTTTTGTTCTGAAGTTCGTTTTAATTCATACAACTATAATTTATAGAAACTAAAAAAAATGATAAACATATTAATTTGTAAAGAATGCTGCTCGCTCGTTTAAGGCTAATTTTTTTTTTGTATATATTTTTAAGTACAACAACTGTTCTCATTTGCAGCTTAAATTTATTCACAACGTTATTGTTTATGTGACGTTAAAAATATGCTGGACATTTTTGTTTTTGTATTATAGTTATGTTTGCATAATTTTTGCTAATTTATTCATTTTGCTTATATTAACAATTATAAATATTCTTGTGTATTTGCATGTCTATATGAAAGTGGGAATGTACAGCCGATTCGGTTAAGCGTGTTTCATTACCGCATAGTTTTTCTTTTTTGCTTATACCTGTATATTGAGCCGATAACTAAAAGTACAATAAGTAAGCGAAAATCACAGTTTATTCAATAGTTATATTTCAGTCACATTTTTCATCTACTGTTTTTTTATTCTAGTTGAATTTCAATAAAAAAAAATGCTTTAAAAACTACAATGCACAGGTATGTAGGTACGCATGTGTGTGTGTGTGTATCAAAAAGTACTTACTTATAAAATATACATTGAATAAATATTATGTAAACACAATACACTTCATTTCATTGTAAGTCGAATATGATTCTTATTTTTTATTTATTTTTCTGCGGAATCTTCACTGGCAAAACAGAAAGTGCGATTACACAATAAAGCAATGCATAAAAAGTCGTTTAAATTTTCACATCTTTCATTAAATGTCGATATGGAAAGCACCAAACACCGCCAGGGCGTATACGTAACCAAGAATTGGACATGTGCACATCATCGTCGTAACTACTCCGAAGCGACACAATAAAATGCAAAGCCACACTCGAAAACAGCAGCAGCAGCAGCAGCTATAAACCAGCGAGCAGCGCTACCATTCACACTCCCTTAATTTCCTCATGCAGCCGCATGTCCATCTTGTCAACGATATTGCTGATTTCAAAACTGTCAGCAACAAAACGACAACGAAATTTATGTACAAACGCAAATGAAGTTAAGATTTGACTTAGGGAAATGAAGTTTGCTGTTGGCGTAGCAAATTTACAGCGTTCGAATGTAGCACGGCGTTGGATTTAAAAGACTTTATGCGTAGTTTAAGTGTTAGTAAAATAAAATACGCAAACAAAATGGTGACAAATACAATAAATTAAATTAAATAATTTGAAAATGAATGGCATTTTTTTTTTCATTTGCGTCCAGCGCATCATTCAACGATTTCGTTAGAATTATTTTACTCCATTACTTTACTCTGTGTTGCTGAAAAACGTTTTTTTTTTTTTTTGTTGTGCACTGTCGTGTTTGAATTTCCACTAAATTAAAAGAGAGAATGAATCAAGCGGCTTTTAGTTTACTACAAAAAGAGAAATAAATATATATTGCTTTAATCTACGAAACACATGTAATCCCTCAACTGAGGCATTAAACAACTAAATTACTAAGTCAAATTAAAAAATAAGCGCCGCTAGTAAAATTTAGAAATGCTGAAAAAAAAGAAAACACAGCATACGTTTTAAAAAACAATGCGCCCTTTTTAGGTACTAAGTGTAAAGATTAGGTACATCAAATTTATGTTGGTTAATCCACTCCACACGCTGACATTTTCATTTAAGCACCTTCATAAACCCACTCTAATGCATCTCAACTAAATTTGGGCTACTTTCATTGCATACAACCGTGTATGTGTATATGTGTGTGTGAGGTGTGTCTATGTATGTATGTATGTATGTATGTATGATTGCACGTGCAGATATTAGTTGAAGTGACTATTTAAAATGACACTTTGTGCTGTGTTATTTTTCACTTTACACTTGTTCACCAGCCGTTTCTCGGCGGGGCGAATTGTTCACTGGCCACAGCACGTTGGAACTATGCCCATTTTCCCGGATTTTCCAATTTCCCCATTTTCCCATTTCCCCTTCCCCACTTGCACTACGAACCCTTTTTTTTATTAATTTGCTGCCTTCTTTATTGCGGCCTTTCTATGTGGTTAGGCGTAGTTTAGTGCCTGTCTAAATTATGCGCGCTTCCCAGGGAGCCTCACAAAGGATTTATACATTTCAGTTTGCCCTTTTCATTGGCAGCACTCGGTGTGCAGAGAACTTAATGATCTGAGCTAAGCTGTACTCTGGCGACCTTTATTATTCGTATACTTTTCCGGCATTTGTAGGATTTTTTTTTAGTAGTTTTTCATTGTATTGCTTAAGTCGGCGCGCACGGTAGGAGGAGGATAAGGGGGGTACTGATGCTTAGAGCCGCAATTAAATGAAGCGTTAAATGAGCGTTACTCATGTGTCATGTCGCACGCAAGGTGAGCGCTTAAGTGCACTTTCCGTGAGCGAGGTGAGTGGCGACAAAAAAAAAAAAAAAAAAACTGGATGTGAAAAAAGCAATTCATCAACATCAGGCTTGACTAGAGCGGTTAAATGAATGGCAGAAGTGTCAAAATTTAGCAGCAATTTCGCATTCGAGTAAATGTGTATACAAAAGTTCTTGTTAATAAAAAATGTTGCGTACCATCTACAAAAAAATATAAAACTTCAATAAATTGACGAAAGCAAACATTGCATTCTTTTTTTGCGGTGACATAAAACTAAGTATAAAAATGTATACCAGATGTATACTAATTTAAGCAATTTTTATTAAAAAATTAAATTTTTCTTCTAAACAATTTTTTAAGTAAGCATTTTGTAGCTTATTTCATCCAAATTAATAGCAAGAATTTTAGAATTTTTTTGGTTGAAAAGTTCATTTTAATGGGAGTAAAAACGCAACAGCCTCCAAAAAAAGGCGTATTTGCCACAATTGACTGGGTAACAAAACTGCGTTCTCAAAACATTTTCTAAAATCAACAAAAATTTTCTAAAATCATTAAAAATTTGCTTTTGCTTGAGAACTTGCTGCATTTTTGTTAAAACAAAAAAAAAGGTGTTGAGGTGCGTGAGGTTCGCCACATTTTTGTCGTGCCTAAAACCCTTTACTTTCTTGATATCAACAAAAATAAGTGCATCTCAATGAATAGATTTGATAAGAAAAAGTGTCGATTTATTTAACAACCGCGGTCGCTTGCTGCATTATTTTGTGTGTACATAGTTTGAGTCTTCTCGGCACATACATACATATTTGTAGTCTTCCCCATTATTTACGCACACTTGCACAGCTGAGACGCGTGCTCTTGTCCCATTCCACTTGAATTCGTGCGCACGCTAGCAGAACGGCATCTACATACCTATGGAAACTATGGATGTGAGTTCAAAGTGCTCTTCAGCAGCTTTTCATTTCATTTTGTTGGCACTATTCACAAACACTTTGATGCAAGCGCACACCTATAAAAAACAACAAATTTATCGTACACATATTTGGAATTTAGCGAGACTAGTTTATTCCATTCTGTGTTTTCATATTTGTTTGCTGTCGCCGTTTTTACCAAAATATACGCATTTATTTTTAATAAACGTGCAGCGATTAAGAAAACATCAACCACGCATTATTAAAAAAATATTTTGAGCAGATATTTTTGCCGCTATTTTGAATAATCACAAATCCAACATGCTTTTGTAAGCCGCGCTTATGAAAAACCAAAGGCGTATTAAACGCTTTAAATCGCGCTTCTCTCTCTTGCGCCCCATTTGACGATAGACGCGGCTTTCATATGCATTGCCATTTTCGGAGAGTTTATTGCATAAGCAATCGCTTAAGCTTTTACTAAATATATGTATGTACAACATGTTGTCATAAAGCGAAGTTAGCTTCTCTTACGCTTTTGTTTTCATTCACATACATTTGTATGTATGTCTGTACATTTGCACTGGTGCATCGGTTCAAATGAAAAGCATCGCGCAAAAATGCTCTCAAAAGCAAACAAATTTTCTAAATACCAATTTCATTTCGTTTTTCCATAACTAAATGCCAACAGCAGCGAGTTGGTTGGCTTTCGGGCAAATTGCTGCCGGCCAAAATAAATCACAATAAATGTGTAGTTGTGGTCGGCGGTGGCGCACAGTAAATGGTTATAAGGTATGTGCATAAATCAGCGAATCGAAAATAGAAAACAAAAGAGCAGAAACAGAAATCAGCGAATATCACAAAATAAATAAACCAAGCAATACCAGCGAACAAAGAAACATTCAAATAAAAATGGTCAAAAACTACTAAACTTCTAAATGCAAATTTGTCGCATGTTAAGGTGAAAAAAATAAAAAGTGCGCCAAATAATTTCAATACATGTTTGTACATACATATATGTATGTATACATAAATATTTACATAAACAAATGTGTGTAGAAATCTAGTCGCAGTAAGTGTTGCGGCTGTTTTACGATTGGGCCACCAGCAGCACTTTCACGGCGTGTGTTTCTATTTGCGTATCGCATAACGAGCACGTGGAAGTTAGCTGCTTTCAGGCAAATTGAGTGAGCAAATACATGCAAACAAATCGGAAAATATATTTGGCTAGTTAAAGTTACTTCGGTAAAACGACAAATGGCTTATAGAGATGCAAGCGTAGTTACAATGCGCCTACCGATTTGATCTGCACTTCACATATTAGGAAGCTTCAAAATTTAAAATAAAAATTTACAACTTATTAGGCTCGCGACAAATTTCGTTGGAAACACTTCTGGTCTAAGTAAGATAAGTCAACTTTGGTAGGAAAAATCGCCAGAAACTGTTCTCTGAAACGTTCCTTTCGTAAAGATGAAATCTTGACTTCAATTAATTATAAAAATATAAAATAAAAATTCTTTTGGTTTTAAATTTCTTTGTCTGACTGTGACAGCTCCAATATCGCCCAATATATCTCTTCTGCTTAGAGAGTGCCTCTTTTCAATTCCAATTAAAACTATTTTTGTCTGGTATATCGATGTTAATAGTCTTGAAAGTACTCGTAGCACACACTCATACGAATCAAATTGAATATATCAGAATTCCTTAGATGTCCAAATTTCCAAACTTAAAATCACCTACACTCATTTTTTTCCGTGAATTTTAATATTTTTACTTTGGACTTAAATCATTTTTATTAAAAACATACACACACAAGTACAGTCGGGCCTCGATTATACGTGATCCGGTTAACCGGTAACCCCCATTAACCGTGATGGCCAAAGATCAGTTATTGTTTTTGTTTGCAATGTTTTCAAGTTGTTTGCTTCGATTAACCGTGATTACCTCTATTATCCGTGATGGCAGAATTAAAAAAAAATTTTTTTTTTTTTATTAAGTACAGAAGCAACTAGGAAGCAAACGCTCTCACAAGTCTGTATATGTATATGAAAATGAGAGAGTAAATAAATCAGGCAGAGAGCGCAAAACCACGAAAATTGTGTTAGTTGGATTGAAAAGCAAATTTTATAAAATATTTTCATTCCAAAATGCATTGATTTTTATTATAGGTATGGAAATATCGCATACGCTCGTGAATCTTGCACAAATAATCAATATTACGGATGACTTTACCACAGAGGATATAGGGACATGGCTCAAATGTGATGAAAATGCCTCCCATTTTGCAGTTTTGTCAGATGAAGAAATTATAAGCATGGCAAACAGTAACTCAGATAAATCTGAGCGAGACAATGGATTGGAAGACACTGATGAAGACGATGTAATTGTTTCAGAAACCTATTAGACAAACAACATTACACGACTTTTTTTAAGAAATTGTATTATTTTTTTGCTTAATGTCCTTTTTCTGTCTCATATTTTCAGTAGACAATTTAATGTATACATACTTATTTAATTTAAAAATGTTCAAAAACTTTTTGAATTAATTTTTTTTAATGTAAATATGTATGTACACCAATGTTCAGTTGTTAAATAATAAAAATATTAAAAAAAAAAAAACTACAATCAAAATTGTTATTCGATTAACCGTGAAAATCGATTATCCGTAATGCTTCTGGTCCCGACCATCACGGATAATCGAGGCCCGACTGTACATAGTTTTTAATTTTCCGCACACACGATTTATTTCATATGGATTTCGACTCAATTTTCTTTTTCACACATTCTTCTACTCTACCCCCCTCAAACAAAAAAAAGCACACTTGAGCTTTATTGCGCGCTCATATCGTATTTCATGTTAGCATTTTAACGGTGCAATAGAGAGGAAATATGATTAAATGCTCGACAATTTTATTTGATTACACTCAATTGCTTAGCAAACTCGTAATTTTTCATAGAATTTCATTTTATTGTTGTACTGAGTTGTGTTGGAATTGATTTTTAATTGCAATTTTGTTTCTGTGTTTTGTAAGTAAAGTAAATTGTTTAGTAAATTGTGCTCAAGTAACGCAAGCGCTCGCCAAGGGGATAAAGAAGTGAAGAATGGCACTTCTAAGCAAAAATGTGAAGTTGAAAATTTAAGCGCTAAATTGCTTAAGAGCTCTAGCAAGTGTGTAGATAAGTTGAGACGCTGCATTTGAAAGTGTTTATAAACAAAAAAAAATTATATAAATTAAGAACTCAAATTGCAGGCCAAAAACACTTTGCGACACAACGGCAAAATTAAATATGTCTGCATTTTTAAAACTGTAAAAGCATTTATTTGTATGCCAATTCACATTTTTTGTCATTCAATAATTTCATTAACAGGTGTTATTTTTTTATTTTTCATAATCAACAACCAATAACAAAAATCAATGTGCACTTTTAATCGGACTTGCAACGAAAAAAATAAAAAATAAAGCACACAAAAAACAAAAATCTACTTTGAGCAACACAAGGCAAATTTGAACGGCACTTGAGTCATAAATATAATTTCCACATCGACGCGCACAGACAACATTCAGACGCAAGAGAGTGGAAAAAAAAGAAAAATAATTTCACACCAGAATAAATTTTATGAGTAGAATTGGTTGCATAAACAAATATACTTTTTTTTTTCTTGTTGGGCATACGATTTTGTTATGGATTTTCGCAAACATATTCACTTGATAATCAATATTAGTGCAATAAAATGTATTAAACGTACAACTTTTACCAAATAAAAGAGAAATTGAAATGAAAAGCAAAAATGATAAATTTCATGAAAATTTCGGAAACGCTTTAAAGGCAAAAAGTGAAAAGCTTATTTTAGTGCGTTTTATTTGCAAAGTGTCTGTGAAATTTTTAAAACTAAATTATTCTGCATTTTATTAAATATCACAAATTGTTTTGGCTCTTCTAGCTAAACTATAAATGAGCGTTGACGTTTAGTTTATTAAGTGAATTTCAAATACTTACACTAAAAAAATCGTTTACTTTTTGCGAATCCATTTTTAGTTTTAATTTCTCCTTTGGGTCGCATAGGCTTAAATTTCTGACATTGTCAAAATTTCTTCGGTATTTTATTTAAGTAATGAAAATGTATGCTTTGCCAGTTGCGCTGCCTTCTTTAACATTTTTATTCTTACTTGCTAAAATAGACTAATTGACGCCGACTTTTTTGAAAATGTGAATGATAAAATAGAAATATATTCGAGTGCAATTCATTTAGAATTTCACGCCTACACTCGCACTTTCAGCAGCTGTCAATTAACACACATTCTACAGTGAAAAAATGCAAACTTGTGACTGAATATTTTGAAGATGACAGAAAGGCGCAGATACGATTTAAAGTCTATTGGTTTTAACCCTTAAAATAAGCTGGCACTCGTTTGAAGTTTAATGGAGCTTTGCGATGCCCAGAGTTGTTTTTTTTTTCTTCTTTCTTTTCTCTTCTATAACACAATTTCATTATATCCCATAAACTCATGACCTCTGACATTATCGTAAATTTTACTGCGCTAAAATTATACCTACATATGTATATGTATACGTGCGAGTGTGTGTATGTATGTGTGTGTTTACATGTAATCTGTGCTCTTGCCGAGCAAATTGGCCTGGTTTGGTCTGTTTTGGCCTTTGATAGGCATCGGTAGTGATTGATTACTTAATCAGTTTAATTGATGCGAAGCTGCTGCAAGTGAGATGCTTATTTATTTAATGTAAAATAACTGGAAATCTATATACATACATACACACAAGCGATAATACAAAAATACATAATTTACCTGTCACAACGACTCTGCACTTGCACATATACATACACATTTGTATGTAAATACAAATATATTTAAATTAATGTTACACACGATTGCATGTGCACACTCGTCGTGGGAATACAATGGCCTGTAATGTATGTAAATTTGTTGTAGGAAGCCATTTAAAGTATTACAAAATTAATTGAATTTTTATATTATGCAATACTTTACGGATTTTTAGGCGAAAATTTATTCGCATTAAGGTTCAATTTACTTGTATTAATCAGTTTATTTTTTAATTGGTCGCATTTAAAATACCAGCGGAAAATTATACGAGTATGCGGATAGCTGGCCGGGAATGCACTGGCCAATAATGGCCTCAAAGAGAGCTATTTAAAATGGCTAATGTGCGGAGAACACTGTCAGAGACTAAAAACTACAAAGGCACAATTAAATACCTCCCGCTTGGATGACTATCGAAAGTAGACTGCCGCAGCCGCAGCCACTTTCGAACACCTAGAAAAAACAAGGTACCTTGCCCAATGATAATCGATATAATAATAATAATAATAATAATAATAATAATAATAATAATAATAATAATAATAATAATAATAATAATAATAAATACTAATTTGGCGCTTACACTATTTAGCTTAGTGTTTGGTCGAACTTCTCCTACCATTTGTGGTGTGCGCCTCTTATGTTCTAGCACCAATGTATTTCATGAGAAGCTTTTGCATGGCAAAAATACCCTCGGAGGTTTGCCATTGCCTGCCGAGGTGTGGCCGCTTTTTCTATGATTTAGATTTTTTTTATTTTTTATTTATTTTATTTCAGTCAATTGAACAAAAAATTCTTACTAATTGAAATAAGTTTATAGTAAGCTATGTACTACTCCACAAGATAAGGACGTTTCGTAGTTTTGAACATCATTTAGTTCCGAAAGAGTCCTCATTAAGGGAGCATACTTTGCATAGTTAGATTTTGAAAAGCCGAGGTCGAAGACTGAAACACTGCGTAGACTACGCAAAGGAACATTAAAAGTTATTCTTTCTAAAAGGTTACGCACATCTGTTATTAAGAGTTTTTAAGTTTAAAAGTTGGCAGCGTGATTCATATGAGGGACTGGGTTCATTAAAATTTAAAGAACGAAGAGCGAATTTGAAAAATTTTTTCTGTATTCGCTCTAGGCGAATTAGGTGTGAGTTGTGATATGTTCTCCAAATAAAAGAGGCATATTCTAATCTAGATCTTACTAGGGTAATGTAAAGCATCTTTATGGCGTACTGTTCAGAAAACGAAGCACTTTTACGACGAACCAATGCGAACATTGCGTATGACTTGCTGACTTTATAGTCTATATGCGTGGAAAAGCTTAATTTTGTGTCGAAATAAACACCAAGTTCCTTAACTTTAGTTACACAATTAAGTAACGACCCAGAAATATAAGAAATATCATAACGAGAATCGGTCCCAGAACACTACCCTGAGGAACGCCTGACGTAGCGCTAAAAGGCAGTGCAACCACGCAGTTTCTGTCAGACAAATAAGATTTTATCCATTCAAGAAATTGAGAGTGGAAACCCATGATAGATAATTTTGACACTTGTACATTATGGGAAACTCTGTTGAATGCTTTTGAAAAGTCAGTGTAAATTGTGTCAACTTGGTAGCTTTCTTGAAAAGCAGTTATACAGTTCTCGGTAAAAATTGCAAGATTGCAAATTGTTGACCTGCCCTCTTACAAAACCATGCTGATTTGGACAAATTAAGCCACTTACAGAGAAAAATAATTTCTCCTTAACAACACATTCGAAGATTTTTGCAACTGTAGTTAGTTTTGATATCGGTCTATAATTAGCAACATCATTCTAGTTAAAACTTTTATAGATTAATGCTATATAGATCTTCTTCCAATCATCAATGAATTTCCCAGACGCTAAGTACATGTTAAAAATCAATGTGAATGGTTGAACTAGCGACCGGCATTTTTTAAAAAGTATGGCCGCGAGGCCATCAGAAGCCATAAGTTGGCGGATTTAATTGAATCGATACCTCTACTGACATCAACTACCGACAATACCAGCGATCCAAACAAAAGAGCGCATTCAGGAATGAAGACATTGGCGTTGTGATGATCCGATTCAGATACAAAGTTTGAGGGAAGAAAACTTAGCAAACATGTTAACTGAAACTCAATGGTACATAGATTGCTCTTTGGACAGGGTAGGTTTGTATTGCAAATGGTCAAGATCGGTTAACAACCACGCCCACCTCCCATATAACGAAAGTTTTTGAAAAATGCAATATATCCGTTTTTCGGTATATATTACAGCAAATTGGGCGAAATTTGGTATTTGGAGCGATTTTGAACTAAGAAATTAGGTATTCATGAAATTTTGAAAAATGGGCGTTGCCACGCCCACTTATAAAAAAATGTCTGTATCTCAATAACGGTGTAAGGTATCGGCCCAAAATTTCAAAATCGCTGTTATCATCGTTAAAATTTTTTTTAAATCGGACCATAACCTCGCCCACCTCCCATGTAACGGAAATTTTTTAAAAATTTAAAATTTTCGTTTTTTCTTTATTCTATTATATTGGAACATATTAATTTAAATTTGATATTTAGAGACATATTTAATTAAAAATTTTGATTTTTATGAAATTTAAAAAAATGGGCGTTACCACGCCCACTTATAAAAAAACGTCTGTAGGTATCTCAATACCAATGTAAGGTATCGTCACAAAATTTGGTAAACATATTGTCCTTGATATCACTAACATCACTGTCAATAATTTTTGAAATCGCCCAATTTCCTTATAACGGAAATTTTGAAAAATTCAAAAAACTTCGTTTTTCAGTATATACATTTTGGTTTCGCCCGAATTTAGCTTTTCTTCTTTGTTTTATATTAACTTCATAGTTATTAATATATTTTAAGTAGAGTAACTTATCTACATTTATTCAGATAAAGTTGTTATTGCTCATAATAAAATGGTAATTGAGTTACTTTAAACTTTTTATGGTATTAATTTTTTCGATTTGTTAGGTAGGTAGGTAGGTGTACATATGTAGCTGTCATTGATTCATCAGCGACCCACTTAGGCTAAAATTGGAGGCCCGTTGTGATACCAACAGATTTGTTAGATGTGCGATTTTTTAGATGTTTTAGATTTTTTGTGTACCACTGTCTCTTATAAGTTTTTCTTGGAAAAGTCGGAACAATATCCACACCTAGACAAAAGATGAATGACTTGAAAAGATTAAAAGCCAACTCAGTATCTAATTTCGAAAATAATTCAGACCACTTTTAATTCTTAATAATATAATTCAGATCAGTAAAAACTAAATTTAAAACTTGAACCGACTTGTAGAGCAGTAAAAAATTTATAAAACTATGAACTAATCACTAACGGATTTTACTTGTTTGGGCTGAGATTCGAACTTCGAACTCCGCGGCATATCGTGTCGTAGCAAGCACCGCTACCCACTCGACCACAGCGACCACTTATCACCACATCGATATACTTGTCGTTAAACAACGATACGATTTTTGCTAGCGTCGCATTCACATTCATTTTCCAAGTTACTCACAAAAAACTAACTTAGCTTCAACTAACATTGCTCTGTGATTTTTGACTGTCTACTTACCGCTGTTCAAAAATGTACAGGCGTTGCAATCTTGGTTTAGGAGAAAATGTTATTCTAACGAAGGCAAAGAAATTTCTTTACAAAAACTAGTCTTACGCAAAGACTACGTGTTCACTTCTTTTTTTTTTGTAAGACTTTAAGTTTCTTATACTCTTCAGATTTTCCAAAATTCCCTGCCCCCGTTGTTCTTCTGCCCCCCATGCAGGGTCTCGCAACATTGCGCCAATATTTGTCTAACTAAGTAAATGTGAAACACATTTGTGCGAATTTCTTTGCAATTCTAATGTGACACCGCCTTCTTAGCAAATTAACAGCTATTGTGAATGCCAACTACAACAAGTCTGAAGTATTCGTATTCGAAATGTTTACCAACACCAACACAAACAAACACTGTGTGCACATGCATTCCGACGGCGCTCCGCTTCGCCTTCACCTTCTCTTCTGCCTACACAAATTTACTCTTTCTTCCTCTTCCAACTCCAACGAGTGCCGTCGAGTATAAAAGGCGAATGAATGCAATCACAGCCACCACTGCAACAAACACGTACTCACACATACACACCACATAAATGAAAATGTAATAGTTTTATTTGATGCTTTGGAATGCCATTTGTCGTATTTCTTGACATGATTGCTTTTGTTGCAGTTTTTGTTGGGCCATTGTTGCAGTTGAAAGCTGAAAGCTATCGAGTGACAACAGTCTGATTTTGTGTTGTGTCTTTAATAATAGAATTGTGTTTCGCTCACACACACTCTAACACATACACACACACACACACTAGCACTCCTTCCCACATGCAAGTGTGTATTTGAATGTATGCAATGAAATTCTTGTTGTCCGTTTTGTTTGCCAATCACATGCCATTTGCAAGCTATACTTTTGCACTCGCACACACACACACATACACACATCAACGCATATTGCAAGCTAAAATGATAACAGCACAGCTTCTCCAAAGGACAATAGTTGCTCAAAGAGAACTGCTGCGAGAACAGCAACTCAGACAGGTGAGACGATCGTCATCGACTTGCCAAAGGATTGAGCTATCCACACACACACACACACACACACACACATTCGCTGTGGTCGGAAGGGTGCGTATCGAAATTTTTGTCGTTGTTGTTGATAAATTTGGCTTGTGAAACTGAAATAAATCATGCTGGCATGCAATGCCCTCACAACTTATGCTGTTGTTGTTTCATTGTTGACCAGCTCTATACGGCCTTTCAAGTTATTTGTGTTTGCTGTTGTATTGTCATTGCCGCTGGGCGCTCCTGTCGCATCGCTGTCGTCAAATGGACGTCATTTTGTTGTCATTATTGTCAATTCAGTGCCCATAAGCTTTTATCCTTCCACCTCTTATTTCTACTCTATTCGCATGCTGGAATGTTTTTTGATTTGAGATTTATTTAATTATTTGACTAGTTCGGTCTATTATTTTGCTTTTCTTTTTGGTTGTCTGCAAGAAGATTGCGTCAAAACCATAACGCTGACTGTGAACTTAAATATTGACAATGTAGATATGTATGTTGCGAGCTGTTTGGCGAGAGTGTAGAATGAATTCAAAGAAATGTGAAAGTAGACATAGCGATGGTAATTGCAGCACAATAGAGCGAAAGAAGCCTCTTACAGTTGAGCGAAAGTGTACTTAACGACATTGAAACCTTTACAATAAATTCTAAAAGAAATAAATGCTAAAGAGCGAAGAGTGGGTCAGCATGCATGAAAGGCGAACTTTAGTTCAAAATCAAATTTTCGCGCAACTAATTGAGTTTAAGTTTTGATGATCAAATGAAATATGTAGTTTGAGCGTAAGTTCAAATTTTAATGAATTGCTACGATTGCGAAACTTCAACTAAAACTCTGATTATATCAACAGAATTGTTTCTTACACTACCGTTAAGTGCAGACCAGACTCGATCACTATGACGTTTTAGAATCACGCAAAATTCCATTATATTACGTTGATCTAAGAAATTAGAAGACCGCCTTCATTCTATTAGTACTTATTAAATTAAAGTGATTCAATTAAAATTATTGAAAATTAATTTAAATATAGTTTTAAACAAACTGAATGTTCTCCCTTTCATAGCTGCGCAACCAGACCGTGTCTTTTGTCATTCATTTTGTCATTCATTTAATTACTTAAAAAGCTGCACTCGAACGGACAAGTCCTAATTGCGCCAAGTCAGCTTAACACAGAAAGTACAGCATTGTAATATTCAGCTACTACGACATCCTTAACTCAACCAGCAGTCACAGTTTGATTACAGCAAAGTGTCAAACCGACACAAACACACATATGAATATTAGACAACGTAAGTACTACCAATTCAAATTGCTATGAAGCCAACCATTTGGGAAAATCGTTTGAGCCAAATCGATGATCTTACGTTTTCTATTCGAACTAGTTATGAAATATCAATTTTTTAATATTCCATTAGAAATGGTTTTTTTCTAAAGCTTCTTGCTTGCTTCTCGATTGACAGCCAAGTGAATTGAAAATGCTGAGGTCATCTCTGGAAGCTAGGTTAGGTTAGGTTACGTTAAAGTGGTTGCTAGCGATCGCGCCAGCACACCTAGGCCTTTGTTAGGCCCATTGTGGTACCACGCTGATTTGAAAAATCCCCCAACAGATCGCTAAGGTCTCCGAAGAACTCTTATTCCAAGCATTTTATTTTTCTCACCCTTAGTGCAGGACATTCAATTAGAAGATGCCTCATGGTTTCAGGCTCTTCTTCATTTCTGAAGCTTCTACAGAAGTCATTGCAGGGAACAACTCTCTGCATGTCTATCGATCAGTATATGACTTGTTATAATTCCTAAAACTAAGGACATATCTTCCCTGCTTAGCATGAGAAGACCTTGTGTTCGCTTGGCGTCCCACTCCGGTCACATGAGCTTGGACTTGATACCGGTGCTACCGTTTTTCCAACAGTCTCCTGCTTCCTAAATTTTTCCAGCAGGGTCACCTTGTATTTGGTCACACAACTACATCAATGGTCGGCCGAATATGTCGCCATAGATAATCCCGACTAATAACGAGTCAAGTTGGCTGACTAGCGAGCAAATGCTGTAATTATGAACCAAAACCGACTAAATGCAAATGCGCCGTTCCATTGGAACTAAATATACATACATATATTCGTATGTACATATATGAGCTTCTTTACCATATATGTAAGTATGTATGGATATGTGGTAGACATGAACATATTATACACACATACATACATACATAACTAAATATGTTGATACTTACATATGTATGTACTAGGACGACACTGGCGCATATGGATCCATTATTGTTTATGTTGATGTTCATGTGTATGTATGTATTTACGTATGTGTGTGTGCATATAAATAAGTATGTACGTATGCCTTGACTTTCTGATATTAAAATGGATTTGTCATTTGCCCTTTCCATACACAGCTCAGTCCATGGATTTACACGCAGAGAAAAAATTCGTTCTTAAACTAAGTTCGACTAAAATTAAATTATTTATTTGTTTTATTTTTTATTTTACAAAAGATTACATAAATAATAATAAAATTATTATATAAATTTACAAACTATCGCAGCGCTAGCATAGGAGGCTTTCGGCTGGCTTGTGGCTTAGAGCGAGGTTATATACGTCGAAGAAGGTCGGAGTTTATGAGATATTCGTATATCTTTGTTATGTTATCGATTGTGGGGTCTTTCAACAGATACATAGGATTTGTGTTGTTAAAGGTTTGTTGTCTCAGTGTTTGGAGTGCGGAGCAGGATGACAACAGATGATCTACGCTAAGAGAAAGATTGCAAAACGGGCATGTACTACGTTCAGTGCCTTGAAGTAGATGAGAATGTGTGATGGTATGGCCTAGGCGAAGGCGAAGGCGAGTGAATGGCGTAATATAGTTCGTCGGTATAGAGAATGCAAAGGAAGGTTTGATACGACCGTGATTTATTGAGGAGTATAACGACTCCATTCAGATAATAGTTTGGTCTGTCTTTTAGTTTTATAGCCCGATAGATGTAATTCTTTAAGATAACATTGGATGTTGTCGTAGGTGTGGTGGCCATTTCCTTAGCAGTTTTGTCGGCAAACATGTTACCTTGTATTCTTGAGTGACCAGGCGTCCATATTAATTTAATTTTTTTAAGGGTACCCAGTAAGAATGTCTCGGATGCTGGCGATTATATAGTTTGCGTAGTTATAGCGGTGATACTGTCTGAGCAAATAACAAATTTCACGTTTGTATGAAACGAGTGAAGCATAGCATTGTGTATTGCGATTGCTTCTGCTGTGAATATTGAGCAGACAGAAAATAGAAGACCTTGAGAGATTACTTCACCCTGTTCAGTTACAACGGCATAGGACGTCTGAGTTGACTTAGAACCGTCGGTAAATATTAGTTGCCAGCCATTGCATTTGTACGTTTCAGACACTGCTAGGTAGGTAGTTTGACAAGTAGACTTCACTAGAAGTATTCCCTTTCCGCAGGTGAGCCAGTTGATTGATAATTGATGTCTCATTAAGTAGCCATGGCGGGTGCAGTACTTTACGTCCATGACATTTTTGCATTGGCAAACAATTATTCTTTGCCTTGACTTTCTGATATTAAAATGGATTTGTCATTTGCCCTTTCCATACACAGCTCAGTCCATGTATTAACACGCAGTGAAAAACTTCGCTCTTAAACTAAGTTTGACTAGAATTAAATTAATTTTATTTTGTTCCTTAATTTTTCAAATTTATTCTGCTTTAAATATAAATTTTTTTTTTAAATGCTTAAGCGAAAATTGTCGTCTTTTTGTAACCAAAATTCTTGATTTAAGAACAAAAATTTTAAAATTTTACTGCGTGCGCTATTTTACGTAATAAACGTAATTGTACTACTGAATGTCTTCTCGTAGATATTTGCCCACGGATATTACATAAAATTTTTGCATTTGTATGTGTGTCGGTGTGTATGTACATATGTGTTAGTGTTAGTGCGCGAAGGCCATGTTAAGTACACATAATTTTCTGTCTTTCTTTGTACTCTTCTTACCTCATTAAAACATACTTTTTTTTTTCGCTCGTAACCAAAACTGTCAGCAGATGGCTGTGCTTTATTGTTTAAATAGGCCAAGTATGTAAGTTCGAGTACACATTTCTACGTACATACATACATATGTATATTAAACGCTTTGATATTGAACATCTTTAAGTGGTCGTTAGCGCTTGTTTCGCTGTTCTCAAATATGTAAATTTTTTGCTTTCGACATCGCACACACGCACACATACACACTCACACGCCAAAACGGCGCTACAGGGCCACCACCCTTGCAAAGGTAGACCCTGTTTTTTTTTTACTAAGGCAAAAACTGGCATTATGACAGTTAGTTTGACAAGTCGAACAGTTGAGTGCATTCAGTTTCATTTGGCATTTTCACAATGCAAAGGCTAACAATCGCAGTTTATGGAAATTTGCGACAAAGTGCACGAAATTAAATTAGTGTGAGAATTGATGATAGGAAAATGCTCATCTCTTTTGAATGTCAAAGCATCAAATTGTGTTCAGTTGTCGAATGGCATGCGGTTGAGTGATTTTTTGAAGAGGAACTTGTCTTAGTTTGAGTGACGCTTTTTCACGTGATGTCTCAAAAACAGGCGCCATTTTTTAAAAATATTTTATATATTTTGTGGATGTAGCTCTGCTTAAAATAAATATATAAAAACCATCTTGAAAATGTTTTATTTCAACAGAAAGAAGATTTGTATATCTCGACAAACTGTTGCTTTATTTTAAAAACAGATTTCCAAATCAAACAAAAGAAGATGATAACATAATATTTTCAATAGCTAGTTACTGTTACTATTTAATGCTGCTCCCATATCGGCGATATCACCAAAATTAATAAAATATTTCACTGAAATCACTTCCCTTCATATACTCGTATGCAGCTGGAATTCGAGAGCAGTCATTCACACATCGATTTCGTAAAATTTGTCAGGCTGGTACTTCGTCAATACAGAACAGACAAATTAAGAATACAAAAAAAAAAAACTTAATTGTGAATCCTTCTGCGAATAGAATTCTGTACTGGTCTTCCTCTTGCAAACGTTCTATCGGCATTGTTCAATCCATTACAACGAGTATTGAGTTAACTCATTCACTTTCTCAATATTTTACGGAATCATGCAAAAATGACCAATTACTTTAGACTGCTTGGTTGCACTGCATTCACAGCGTGTAACAAAAGTTAAAAAGTCCATCGCATATTTTTTCATTTATTATTTTCCGAATTACCAGCTGCAGCGCATTTTTATGGTAATTCAATTGAACTTTTCATATTTATCATGCTGACAGTCTACGTCGAGGGAGCAGTGAACGAGTGAACGAGCGAGCGAGCGAGCGAGCATGGAACTTTTTGTAATTACTACCATTACATATTTACATTAGGGTGTTACAATAATATGCGTTTATTTAATATCAAACTTCATGCGGACTGGAAATTATAAAAATGCAAAGCAAAAAAAAAATTAAATTCTCTGTTGGGCAGATCACTAGAAAAGTGATTGTAAAAGTGTATCGATTCGAACTACTCGACCCGAGACGTAAGCAAAGACTTCAAATATGTCGGTAAATTTCTTGTTTTCCAAAATGCCGCACTCTAATACACACACATGTGTATAAGTGATTGTAGATATGTTTGCATACAAATGACAGACAATCATGCGAATTCCTGCTTTCCCTACTCTTCCTCTCCCTTTCTATCTGTTAACTATTTGCTGCTACTGCTCTGTGTGCGTGTTTGTGTGTGTGTGTGTGTGTGTGTGTGCATGCGAAAATAAAGTAGATGATGTCAGATCACTTCACATAAAATATTTTATTATCTCAGTAACTGTGGAAGAACTCGCGACACCAAGCAGCTGCGTTGAGGCGGGATAAGCTGGCAAAAGTCGATAGCGACGGTGAGCGACGACGACGACGACGACGAGCGAAACCTGGGCAATAATCAGGCGATCATACTTGCATACATTCAGATATATTCACACAAACACACACACACATGCATAGCACGAAATACATTCAAAGTCTGCATAAATTATATGGCAATTGTGGAAAGCCGTCGAAGAATGCGTTGCACTGCGCTGACTGTACTCGATACACTTTGCTCACAAGTAAAATCGAAAATATTTGCAGAAATGTACTACAAAAGAAAAAAAAAAACAGTTCATAATCGATATGTATGTGTGTGCGGGTGGGTGTGTGTGTGCGGGTGTGTGTGTGTGTGGTATATGTGGGTCAAACCTTTTTTGCTGTGCTTCATATATGGCTGCGTTTGCATTTATGTTGTTAAATATTTGCATTGGCAGTGGCAGTGGCAATGGTGAAAGCAATGTCACAACAACAATGCAAACAATACTTAAGTACGCATGCATCAATTGCAAGTCAAGTGGCATGCAACATGTCGAGGTGCATGCACATATTCACATCTATGCTGGCATGAATTTTGTATGCGAGACAAAAACCGCACTGCGTTTGCAATAAATTTAAAAAAAAAAAAAAAAAATAAGAATTGCGCAAATTTAATTTATGAAAAGCACAAAAGCCTTCACCTGAGTAAAGTAAAACTTAGGCATTTCGTGAAACCAGTGACATCGATCAAAGTTCCACAAAAATTACTGGGACTAAAACTTGCCTACTTAGGTTAAAAACAAAAAATTAAAAAAAAAGAACCAAAAACCCAATACTTTGACAACCTAAAGAACATATATTTGCTAGTGCAGAAAAGCTAAAATTTAAATTTGACTTCGTCCAAAAATATTCTTTTAAACTGTCAAAAACTATTACTCGTCAAAATATAACGCAAGAAAAATTTCAAATTTTCCGATTAAGTTATTTTGACTGCTAAGTCATTTTAGCGAATGAAATCACGAAAAAACACATTCGATATTTCCCCAAATTAACATAGAAACTGGAAAATATTTGTGAGTAGGTACGTGTCAAGGAGCTATTCGCATTCAGCAAAGCTTTTTTTCGATTCTTACCACCGAAATTAAAAGAAATTTTAGGAGTGAAATTTTTTTTAAAGATATCTCCTGCCATCAATGGCTTACAATTAAAAGTTGCACGTACCACTGCAGACTGATCTTTCGCTCAAAAACAAAAAAAAACCTAAAAATAATGCATTCTAAAGCCGCCCACATTGCGCAAGACTGCGCTTAGTATTATATTTTTATGAACTTTTTTTTTTATATGTACTTCGACTAGTAACTATTTCCTATTTAAAATTCATAGACTGCTTGCCGTACTGCCGTTACTGGTGCGAACTTTTTACATCTCACCCAAGCGATGTATGTTTGCTAAAAAGCACTTCCTTAAAGTGCATATTTCCTAAATTAATATGGCAGCATTCGCGCTCATCTACGAAAACTAGATAAAGTGCATTTGCATAACACTGAAACGTCTACACAGTTAATTTTAATGCCATTCTGCTTTAACTCTGCACCTTATTTCACACCGCAGCAGCAGCACTTCTGCATTCTGCCTTCTAAGTATTTAAGTTTTGCTTGCTTGCTTGCTTGCTTGCCACTTACCAAGTGGCCATATTAAGCGCACAATCATAACCTTAACCGTTTGCCTAGCTGCTTGCTATTTACTTGCATTTGTGTGTTTGTGTGTGTGTGGTTGCGGTTGTGACGAGTGAATGAAGTCAATAACGGCACTCAGTTATGTGCCGAAGTATAGCGAAAGTGCACTGAAAGAGAAACTTAGGAAACATAATTCCCTTATGAGGCACTCAAATCGAGTTTAAGTTTGGCACAGTTTTCCGCTTGTGAGAATAGTCCCTGAACTTCCTGTTGGCGCAATAATAACGATACAATTTTATGACGTCAAGTCACTACAAAATGTGAGTATTAAAGCAAATAGTTGAAAGCTCTGGAATTACAGCTTACGCGTCAGCTATGTGTTTTGTTATTTGGCTGGCATAAAAAATTAAAAAAAAAAAGTGTTATCACTGGAAGTAATTAATGCGCTGGTGTATTCATCGACGCTATTGGGAGCTAAACTATTTTCAAGCCTTTAATGAGCTGAGCGAAAAGAGGGCTACTTCAAGTTTTAGAAATAAATAAATTATACAAAAGTAAAAACTTTTTATTGCTGCTGCAGTTATCGGTACGAAATCTTAAGGGGAAAATGTCTTCTATGAAAAGATTCTCAGTGGTGCCAGTTAAACAAGCGACAAGACGCCTGATGTCGTTGCATCGCTGAGTGGTAGTTGAACAGAAAATAAAAAGTCCATTCGAATGTGCCAAAAATTTTCAAAACTCTTGTAATTTGTTCTCCTTTTTAAGCTAAAGAAACTTACTCAACTTGCGATTCCCCTAGTGGTTGTTAAGTCAGTAGCACCACTTCCATGGACTATATAGTCACTCCCACTATCCAGAAAAATAGTACAACAAAAAGTGACAAACCCATTGAACAATCATCAAATTAGTTCCCAGTCAAAATAAGCCTTATCATCAAATATTTGTAAGCAATTGAAAATAAAGGCAGCAATAATCCGGCTTCACAGCACTTCATTTCAATTCACGAATGGATCGGACGCCAACGAAAACAGCAATAATCCGGCTTCACAGTCACAAACAATCAGAGCTGGAATTTTTATCGGGTCCAATTGGAATCCCAACCGAGGAACTAATGACAGTTTCAGTTCTTTCTGCAGTTGGATTTTTTTTTTTTTTAAGATATTGAAATCTCTTTTTCACGCCTTTTGTCTCATTATTTTTAAGTCAAATGATCTTGCAGTGGCCGTCTAATCTGAATAGATTTAACGCGAGATATGTTTCAGTCGATAAAAGTCCAGTTATTTGCCTATCAGTAATCATTTAAAGTACTTTTATTGCTGCGAAAGATAATATTTTTTCCTAATCAATTTTCATTCTTTGGCAGCCGTCACATAGGACCACTAAATTATGAAAAAGTAATAAGCTGCATTTAGGTTTATCATTGCCAACCGGCGCCGAGGATGTCGCCAACAACGGCGCTCTTTGCGATACGGAAGGCTTGCGCTTTCCCAACTGCCGCTGCCGATTTTCTACCGATTTTGATTGCCACCAGCCGCGGCTTAACTTTCACCACAGCGAATATAGTTAATCCCAATATATTGAAGTCATACCAACTGCCGGTGTTGTTATTACGTTATGTTATGTTGGCAGTTATGCGCAGCGTGCCACGTGGCATGTGGCATGTGGCATGACAAGGGAGTGCCAAATCCAACGCCAGCCAGTTGACTGATGAACCATTTTGACATCGGTGAAATGTTGATGAAGAGCTGCCCGCGAGTCAACGCGTGTGCGAAAGTGTCGGCAATACAATTTGAATTCTGGTTATTTGTGGCCGTTGGATGGTGCGTTTCAAAATAGGCGCTTGTCTACTATTTATAGTTGCTGTGTGTGGTTAAGCGCACATTAGACGCCCGCTGGGGCTTATTTCTGCGCTGCGTTGAGTTGCGCGGCGGCAATTTTAATGCCTCGACACACATATGCTGCTGATTGCCTTTTTAAGAGCGCAGTGCATAATATTTTCAAGTAAATTGCTCAGTCGCATACTTTAAAGAATTGCGTTTGCCCAAGGATTGTCATACTCTTCGACATACAAAAGGTGAGTTGTAATTTTGGGTAAATGATAAAACTGAAAGTGGTTTTAAGACTTTTTTGTGCAATTTTAATTTACTTACGAAAATTTTCTAAAGTACAAAAATCACTTAAACTTTTTTGTATCGAGACCACTTTCATCTATTTACAAATTAAATTTATAAAAACGTGTACGCATAAAAAAATTTATAATTTTATTATACATTCTTCGCCATTAACTTGTAATATTCTCTAAGGTAATTAACACTGATGCCCCCTGTTCAAAACACATTACCTACATCGTTTGGCATTCCTTCACCGCAACATTTCTCCCTCCACTTCCTCAGGGTGCAACCAGCTTTTCTGCATCGAACTTCGCCCAACCAGTGTGCGCAGCAAGATTATCAGTTCCGATATTGATTAAAAAGCTTACAAGGAATCGGCTACTCACACCCAAAGTACCGGCACAGCATCCACCGAAATGCCAACAAAAACAAAAAATTCACAAAATCAGCTTTTATAGGATTATGACCTTTTTGTTTGTGGTACCAAGTAGGAGTGCGTGTGTGTGTGTGTGTGTGTGTGTGTTTGTGGTCCCTTGAGTTATTAGCTTCAGAGGCGCTTTCTAATGTGGCCTGCCTAACCGGCACCCCAAAACAGTCTAAATAAACACAGAGCTTTCGACAGCACCGACAGTTTATAAATTTTGTATCGAAGCGAATTCTCCATAAGTCCTTTACGAACTTGAACATATGTTTGTGTATACATACGAGTATAACGTATAATCAAGTATTTATGTACTAAATGTGTTGGTAAGTCCTTTAAGCTTATTAAGACGTTATCGATGGTTTTGACTATTCAACTGTCGCTCACTCCTGTCATTGCCAGCAGCCGTAAAGGTGAATGCGTGAATGTAGAATTATTAATTTCGAAATTATTTTCTGTGCTAACGGCGTAAGTAAATTTGTGTGAGAAAGTGCTTGACAACAGGAAAGCTTTGCATCAACAGCACATTTTGGATGGGTCTCTTAAATTTTTCCATAAAGACCTAATAACATCCATTTTGCTTGAATTCTTAAAACGTTCATTGAACAATTAAAGCCTGCCCGATAACAAACAGAAAAAAAAACGTAAGAGTAAATGGAAAATTTAAATATAAACCGGATACTTCAAGTTTACTAGAGCAAAAAATTGCATTTGCTGAATTTTAAAGGACACACTCTTCTGTATGTCGAGTTATAAGAACCGGCCGTTCGAGTTGATTTAGTAAGCATCGCAGCGATGAGAAAAATGCAGTGACTCTTTAAGTTCTGTAAGCATAAACTAAGAAGACCAAACTCATAAATGAAGCACGTAGAAGTGTATGTAGCTGCAGAATTGAGGATTTTTTTCATGTTAGCTCGCGGTCTGAACTGCCCATCCACAAACGAGCAGTAGCTTGAATGGAGTTCCACTTCAAACGTAGCCGGCGACTGCCTTAGATAGGGACGCTAGCGGTTTCAACAAATTCGCGTTCAGAATTCGCGGCAACTCTTTAAACTCAATTATGTTTCGCTTCATTTTGTACATATTTAAACACGAAATATTGCTTCACAAGGCTGTATTCATAGATGACCGAAATAAGACCGTAAGTTTGATAACTCTCCTCTACATAAAACGTAGAATGTAAACTTGCCTTTCTTAACAAGAAATGTTTCGTTTGCGGCACACACACTTCGCGAATATAAATTTGCCAGTTGCGATTTTTCTAAGGTTACCAAATTTCAAACATTTGTACGCACACACACACACATTGCACAGCCAACGCAATTTCAATTGCTTTGATGAATATAAGAAATGAAAAGGTATCGATTGCGTTTCAATTTCTCCTACTTTTCAAGTGCTTTCGTAGTTGAGTCACGTCTGAACGAATTTGAAACCTTTGGATAATAACAGCAGAAAATTCATGTTCGACACAACAATTCAATTCACCGAAGCTAATATTTTTGCTTTTGCGCGATTGTATGGCACTGAAAAAATCTGCAGCACACAAAAGTCGAAAGCATGGCAGCGAAGGAACTGGTGGCGAAAGTCAGCTACATTCATACTCGCATCCAAGTAAGTATGAGTGTATACGAACGTACAGTTACAATGGCAACAACAGTGCAATGAATTTGCTCTCTGCAGTGCAATCGTCGGCGTCGAATTCGATTGCTGCAACTGTCAGTGCTTCGTTTTTTTGCAACTTGCTTTTTGCTTGTTGCTTATTGCTTGTTGCTTCTTGCTCGCTTGAATGCACCTGGCCGGCCGCGTGCGCTTAGCCAACGGTCCTTCTTCTCAATTGCGACGCAGTGTTGCAACTGGCTCCCCAGCATGTGTGTGTGTGTGTGTTTTATTACAATTTAAATTTTTCTTTTAGCATAATTTTAGGTGCACATCTCTGTCGTCGTGGTTTTTTTACTGCGCTTCTCTAATAAAAAGGCATTTCGTTTGCGTATTCTTTATGTTATTAAGGAAGCCACAAATGTTAATGCCGTCATTGTTGTCAGCTGGTTTGAAAAGAAATTATGGCTTTGATTACGTGTAAGCGGCTGTTAACAGTCAGGAAAATATGAAAATCAAATAACACAAAACGATAGACTCTGCAAGCAGGACAAGGCGTACAGAGATTTTTTTTAAGAGACACAATAAAAGTATGAATGAAAACATGAAGACGTCACATTTATGACATTATTTCTTGTATGTAAAAATCAATATGTGGCTTTAATAAAATGAGCATACGCATTTTTTATCAACCAAAGGGGCTATTCGATATTGAAAGAAAATCAAGCAAGAAACTGCCATTTCATAACCACGCATGCTTTGAAGTAAAATGAAAATTATTAAAGGTTTTCTGTATTAAAATTTAATATCATTATTAGCGCTTTAATAAAGTAAACATCAATACAAAATTAAATATATTAATTGTGCTAAGCTTTCAAGAAATCACTTCAACTAAGGTTGTTGTTTATGAAATAAAACGCGTCATATTACAGGTTGTTTAAGTCTAAAGCCACTGACACGCGTACATATGTGCAAAAACGTTTAGTGCTCTGAGGTTTCCTCTTTTGGCTCGCAAAACCTACGTGGCATCTCCTCAGAGTGCTCCAAGTTGTGTAGCTAAGTAGTACCTCAGCTTGCGGTGATGCGGTTGTTATACAAAGAGAGTTCTACAATCCACTCTGCTTGGATTACTAAAACACTCGAAGGCTCACCTGGAAGCAGTTTTAAATATTTTAGATTACCCTTTGCCCTTAGACGAGTTCCTTGGCGTGATTCCTTCCCACCTTCTTAAATTGGCTTATATCCTCCGGCCGACGCAAAGACAGATAGCCATACAGATTCCGCAAGGCGTCGAATTTTGTCAAGAAGGTCAGAGTTTTCGCTGCCATTAAAAACCTTTTAATACAATAAAGAGTCATTATCTTGTACGTAATCGATAATTTTATCATTTCCCAATCGTTATCATTTTATTATCGATAACTAACAATAAAACTGTCATTATCCATTTGAGTTTATATTCCACACTGATACTGCACTTCGACAAGTTCGCATATTTGTTTGCATTAATAAAACTCTTTAACTCAATAGTTTTATCACATTCGATAACTCTATCATTTTCGATATTCAATAATTATTAACGTCAATAATTATTAAAAGTCATCATCAAAAGAGATACTTTTATTTCAGTTTAAGTATAGTATATCAGGATCTTATAAATTTCGTAACAAAAAAAAAATTTTACACGATTGCTTGGAAATAATTCTTGCTCACCGCCGTTAACAGAATCGTCTAAAATTTCTAGGGGAACCTCAGTTTCATCGATTATTTAATTAATTGCAATAATTAACTTTTATTTGTATTGCCGCAATTATCATAATAAATGATGATTGCCCACTCTGGTTCGCTGTCGTTTTGCGCTGCTCAGAACTTAACCAAATGACAAATAAGTTAAATATTATTGTGCGTATATTCCAATATCCGCGTGTACGAGTTGGTACGAGTAGATATGTGTGTTGTTGTTGTTTTTTTTTCAATTTCGCGCAAAAGTGGAATCGAGTGCAGAGAACTGGCTTTTTTTGGCCTTGTTGACTGACTGCTCTGTTCGCTGACAAATGTCGCTCTCCCGAACCTGTTGCTGAAGTATATCAGTGAATAATCAGCGAAAAATGAAGTCGACACCAAGTCACATATGGATTTAATGCGAGAAACAAATAAGGGCACGTTCGGGTAAAATGAGACTTAGTAAAGTGAAATTGAAAACCATTCTTTGCTTTGCGCGATTTGCTCATTTCACTTCACTTTTTATTCGGTTCTTAATCTTTCCGCTTTTTTCATGCAAATTTGTTTATTTTGCTGTTTTTTTTCTTGTTTGCATTTTCAAGCCTACTGCGAACGCTGGTGTGTGTGTGTGTGTGTGAGTGGGTGTGAGCGTGTGAGGCAAGTTGAACACAAGAGTGTGAGTGAGTGTTCCGTTGTGTTGTGTTGTGTTGGGGTGGCGTGGCTGGCGAGATAATCAGCGGGGTTAACTGTAAATCGCAACGGTCTTAAATTACGTGCGTGCAAATGGGAAACGCGTTAACTTGAATTGACTGCGAATTGCAAGTGCTTGTTAGCTTGAAATTAAGAGCTTACATACACATACAAGCATAAATTACAAATACACAATCGGAATGGCATTACAAATACTCGTCCAAATATTAAGATGAAGTTGGCGTGATAACAGCAAGGCGTATGACATATCTATGCCACAGTTTGTGTTTTAAAAAGAAAAACGCCAATTAAAATTAAATTACATAAGAAATTTGAAGTTAAAGTTTTGTAATTAAATATTTTTTTTAATAAATTTTCACCAAAAATGTTTACCAAACAAATGTTCGAATATCATTCATTTGCCAAAGAGGCAGACATGATTTAGTTAAAAATTTGAGGTTTAACTAAAAGAAGAGTTCAAATAATTGCTGGCTTTGTTTCAAAAACAACGAAGCTTCCTTCACATTCCTTCAAATGAGAAAACTTTGTGTAGTAAATGCGTTGTAATTTTGCGTCGGTGAGCGAAGAAATACAGTGAGATCACCGGCAGGTATTTCCACGTTCTTCTTCATTGAATTAAACGCCAATAAAGCGATGCAGTTCCACTTACAACAGCGCCTAATTCGCTTATCCCTAACCGGTTTGTCAGTTAGAGTTTTATTAAATGGAGCATACACAATTTTAATCTTTTCACTGCTTTAACTTAATATACGAATATATTTATAACATTTCCATCCGACTCGTTTGCCGTTCAATACACTTAACTTTAAAATTAACAAAGCCCTTGACAATGCCAAAGGACTTAGCTACTTTAGCTACTTAGAAACGTCTTTTATTTTCTAGTATTCAAATGTTTCCACTAACTCGAGTATTAAATAAAAGTTGTGTGGAAAGTAAAGCAAAAACAAAAAAAAAAAAAATAAAACACAAACAAGCTGAACAAACAAAGACTGCCAAAGTACACAGATTGTTTACATGCGACAACTGGACAAAAGGGCTTTTGCCAAAGTTAAACGTCTTCCCACGGCCAGTCTGTTCGCATTGCATGTTACAAAGTTGCGTGTTGCTACAACAACACAACAAGAAGAAGAAAACGTAACAACGACAACAACAAAGACGACGTGTATGTTTGCTCTAATGCAAAACAATCCATTTGTGCCTCAACACTGACACCCAGTAACGCTCTCACCATTCCCATTCTACGTTTGCTGCCGCTACGCTTTTGTTGAGGTCCGACGTCGACGTCTTTGGTCTAATCGGCCTAACATTGTTGCATCCGCTTCTTCTTCTTCTTGGAAGTAATCCTTTTCTGTTTTGTTCTTTATGATGTTGCTTGTTGTTGTGGTTGTTGTTGTTGTTGTTGCTTCAATATGCTTGTTTTCTAGGACTTTTGCACCAACTATGTCGCATCTCTTAACTCGCTGTTGTTATTAACTGCGGCAACAACAACAACAACAACAACAACAACAACAACAACTCGATATTATTAACTATGTATTGTTGTGGTTGATCGCTTTATTTTTGTGGCGACGGGTTACGTCTGATGTTGTTGCAATATTTGACTTTTGGCTCTCAGCTGTAGTTACAACATATGGCCGCCAGCCATTTATTTTTTGTATGGTCGATATGGACAAGCAATGGCATTAAATGCCAAAAGGATATAGAAAAGCTAAATGAAAAAGTATTTCAATAGTAACAAAGAAAGGGTATTTTATGTGAAAACCAATTTCAATTTGATATATTTTGATGAGAATTTAATATTTTCGTTTCCACGACAAGCCTTTCCTTGCTATCCACCTGCGGTAGAGCAGGAATCAGAGCAAAATTAGTATATTAAATGATTACTATTTTAATAACATGTTTTTGTAATTATTCAATTACCATCAGTTCCATCTCTCTAAAAATAATTAGATGGCATACAATATAATTGAATTAATTTACGATTTTTTAATTAACTAATTACATTAAAAAAAAAACTCAAAACCAATTGAAAAGAATTTTTTTTGGTGCAGATTATTTTCGATGAAAGCTTTAATTTCAAATAATATGTACGGCTAATTTAGGGAAAAACGTATTTTAATAAAAAAAAATTATAAAATATTAAAAAAAATTTAGGAAAAAAATATTTTAATAAAAAAAAATTTTGGAAAAAAATATTTTAAACAAAAAAATTCCGTTTGTCTTAGATGAACTGTTTTTCTCGTCCTTTTGGAATACAACAAGCTTAATGAAAAAAAAAATACATTTTCATATTTTTAATTTTAATGAAAAATAAGGAAGAAATATAAAATTACTCATAGTCGGGTTTGCCAATCAATTTATAATTTTTTTAAATTTTTAAATTAAAAAAGTCCCGGATTTTTTTTATAAATGTTTAATTGAAAATAACACATATTAGAAAATTTTGCTATTTTTAATTAAAAATTAACAATTTAAACAAAAAAGAACACTAAAGTTTAATTATTTTTTAATGCGCGTAATCGAGATTTCAGAGATTCTGCTACAAGTCATATGGGTTTCTATATATTTGTTTTATTTTAGTTCGTTCTAAAACTCATAAAATCAAGTGCACAATAGAGATTCCATGCAGTGCGTCGGTTCCACTGTTGTGGAGCGCCAGGGCTTCGCTGGGGCTCGCTGCTGTTGTTGCTGCTGCTGCTGCTGCGGCTGCTGCTACGGCTACTGCCGCCATGTGGAGCGCCAGGGCTTCGCTGGGGCTCGCTGCTGTTGTTGCTGCTGACGCAAGTCGACGCTTTTTATATATTAAAAATGTACTGTTGGTACCTCGGCCAGTTGCCGGTATCTCGGAAATGAGCTGAACCAATAAAAATTTAAAGAACTTGACTATTCGGTTTAAGTGCGCGCAAAAGAGTGTCGCGTTCTTTATTTTTTCACTTAGATCCTAAACTTAGCTTTAGTTACAAACTAGTACTAAATGTAATAGATCTTAGATGTAGGGTTGTATTTTATAAGGTTAGTACTAAATTAATTATCTTATTAGGTAGGGTTGGAACTTGTAATTTGTTTCCATTGCACTGTATACAACTTCACAGTTACTCATACGTCCTGTACACCCATTAAGACAACGAGTTTGCGGCCAATAAATTCTCTGAAATTATGCACATTTCACTAATGCATTAAACCAAAATGCGCGAACACATTCACAACAAAAAAAAATTATGCACACAAAATCCGCTTTCGCACTTTATTTGCACACTTTGCTTGGGGCGATCGACTTGCTGCCGCTGAAGAGTGAATTTTTCTTTTGAAATCAAAATGACTTACAAAGTGTTCTGTTACCTGTCGCAAAGAGACAACCAACTAAACTTTCCCTTATTTATAATTTAACAAATGACACGCACATGTGCCGTATTTGATTCGAAATTTAATACATACGCACACTTACCACTTACGCACATAGAACAACATACGCATGTACTTATGTGTGTGTGTGTGTTGTGCGTGGCGTGGCGTGGCGTGGCGTGTTTTGGTGCGAGAAAGGGCCCACCAAAAGACTCATTAAATTCCACTTTAAGACAGTTGACTTGAGCTCTCTCTGTTGTATCGTTTGCATTTTCGCTCAAAGACACAGCCAATTAAAGAAACACAAATGCGTGTTTGTGTGCGTGTGTGTGTGGCGCGGGCGACAGACAGCGACACAGTCGTGCGGAAAACATACAATTGCCAAATACGAATGGCAGATACATTTGCTGTGACGGTAGAGCAACAATAAAACAACAACAACAATCACAACTCCAATATAATGAATGTACTAATAAACAACAGCCATTGTAGCTGCGGTGTAGTAAAATAATAAAACGATAGCAACAAAAACAGTCGCTACATAGTTGAGTCTAACACACGCGCCCCCAGGCACAAAGCGTCTATTAAACTTTAACACACGTGCAAAATTGCCAGCAGAAAGCACTGGCGCGGTGCAGCGGAGGACGATGCGTAACCCCAGTTGGCGCTGAAGCGATGCAGTTGAAGGGGTTAAATGTATAGGCAAATTTTTTTTAAAGAACACACTATATAACTTGGAGATCTTGAAATATGTAGCTTCCTAGTCGTCCATTTTCAAGGGTATACTCAATTTATCGTTAATAACGACTAGGCCTTCGTCAATTTCCTCCACCGGGTCGATATGGTCAGCTGTAATAGTCTGGCAGGATGCTGGTCGTTGGCTTAACAAGTTTAAAACACAAGAGCTATTTACATTTGATAATTGACAAAATATAGTTGATACTGAGTTTTTACAATTTTCAAGCTGTTGATATTTGTTGTTACATTTTGACACTATACTAGTCTCTATTATAATTGATTTGGAATCTTTTACAACCGGCTTAATTTTAAATTTCTTACAATTCTGTTTTACAATTGGGTATTTAATTACGAAATAAATGTTTTCATGGTCTTGTAAAATTTTCAATTTTGACACTGTTAGTAAATCGCTTATTGTTATATCTGTAGAGTGCTCGGTGGTTAGTAAGTTCTTAACCGCATCACTATTTAACAACATTGGATTAATTAATTGTATCTTACTTGTCGTCTATTACTGCTCTGTTTGTTGCTGATATCAAATCAAAAAGGTATCCAGTATCGAGTTCATGTTTTTTCGTTATACTAATTATTTTGTTTACGGTGTCAGTTAGCTGGTTATAAGGTTGCTTTTAATTTCTTGCAGATATTTTGATGACGCGAAATGAATTATGTCGATGGGCCGTTGTCCTGTCACGGAGTGTATTGTCCTGTTGTATTTGTAAGTCGCGAGTAGGATAAGATCGTTCGTGTCATTTAGTCCCTGGCTTAGTTTGATACACCGACTGATTTCTGAAAGAGTTCCGTGAAATCGTTCTATCTGTCCATTCGTTGTACTATGGTGCGGGGGTGTCGTAAATATTGAACTATTAAAATGGTCTTTTAGCAGTGACTTTCTTGTGTTAGAATTTAGTGATTTTTCATTATCACATACAATATTCTGAGTGTTTTTAAAAAAATTCATAATGCGGATCAAGGGTTCCTTTATATCGACTATTGACCTAGAGGGAATTGACTGAACTATGGCAAATTTCGAAAATTTGTCGATACAAGTTAAATAGTGTTTCTCATCGGTGGAAAAAATTTCTACATGCAGGATTTCTCCGGGTTTGCTAGGGATTGGCGTCCGCCCCATTTCAGGGCTTGGCGGGTGGCGCTGATATTTCGCTTCTGCGTCAGCCTAGCCGTCAATGCGTCCACTGTCGATTGGAATTCTCGTCTCGTTTGTTCTGTTGCGGCACCCATTAAAGCGCGAATGCTATTTTCGTCCATGTCGAGTCACTTTGTTATAATGTTATAATATAACTTTTCTAAGAGGTCTTTCTTTTATATCTTTCCTAACTTAATTTTATGGAGCACTCTACTTACAGGTTCATGCTACTCTAGACTCTAATTAATATTCCCGTCTTCCAGTTCCTTTGGTCAGCCAGGTGGAGAGGGAGTTGATTGTTGTTTTAATTTTATGATTTGATGATTCTTTCCTTGTTTTTAGCCTTCAGCTAAATGTCCTTGATTTAACACTGTTAGTGGTCAAACTACGGCTATACGGCCTTTTTTTATTCAAACACTTTAATTTAGTTTTTGTTCGTGTTCACTTTTGGCTATACGGCCTTTTTTATTCAAACACTTTAATTTAGTTTTTGTTCGTGTTCACTTTTGGCTATACGGCCTTTTTTTATTTGAACACTGCCCTGGGTCCGGGCACACGGCCACGATACTTTAATATTAAATACGCGTGGCCCCACGTTGGGCGCCAGTAAATCAAACACGGTAAGTCTGTGGTTTAATTATTTATTTCCCTTGCTATGCAAGGGCAGCCGATAAGGCCGAGCGAGTTAATACAACTGAATTGCGGTGTCTGCACCTGAATGCCTAGTTCCCTAACTACCAACACCTCACGTAGACTGCCGCGTGACTCTTTTTAGCTGAGTCGGCGATTCCCACGATTTCGGACTGCTGGCATGCGCTTCCGTTGTTGTGTCTGCGTTACCTGAGCTGCGCATTTTATTTGTTTCAGTTGTTGTTGGTTCATTTGAAGTCGCCTACTATGGTATGTTAACTTATACCTTTATTTTGCTTTAAATTAAGAAAATATAGACTTTTTTTTGACCATTAATCGCTGCTCGCAATCACTCATTAGACGGCATACTGCAATCTTAGCTTCTCTCAACTACTGCAAATATATGTACGTTTTTAGGCATTCAAATGCAGTGTCACTGTAAATTTCTCCCTTCATTTACTCACTCCCAAAGCTATGAGCAAAAGAGATTTGTGTGTCACAAAGACCCGCCGAAATACCAAAGCTCTGACACAGCACCGCCATCAACCAGCCGTTGCGACCCAAAGTAGTGACGCTGAGACTGCAGCCGGCGAGCGAGACTGCGAGCCGACGTCTTACCGCGATTGGCACATTCAGCGTCGCAGCGTGTTGCAACGCAGCCATCAACCGTTGCAAGTCAAACGCCAACCATCAGACGACAGTCACATGAAATGACAGCAACAGCTGCGCCTACAGTCAACGAGGCCAACACATCACATCAATTGCACAAATGTGAATAGTTAGAAGTACTCGCGCTTTGGAGGCGTGGCAGGGAGATGAGAACTGTGCAATCGGAATGAGATTGCACACGCCGCCGCGAATCCACAATTGTGCAATGCTATGCAAAAGGAATCGATTAGAAGGATATGCCTGTGGGTTTTGAGGCGGGGCAAAGAGTTGTGCTTGTAAGCTTGTGTTCACATCCATTGCATGTTGCATGCCACACATCTTCACGCTTCACGCACATCGCACAAAGCCCGAATAGTTAATGCTGAGCCAGCTTTGTATTTCGATTCATGGCAAATGAGTGAATGAAATTGCAAACGTGGTCACAAATTGCAGCAACTTACTGTGGCAGCGCGTGGGTGTCACGCATCTTTGCGAACTCATCAGCCGTTGCAGCGTGGACTGCAATATGTCGTCGTGGAATTCCGTGTCACGCAACGTAAAATGATGTAAGATTTCTTTGCTTTTGTTTTCTACTCCGACTGAAGTTACGGCATGCAATTGCCTGTCAGCTCATAAATGAAAAGTAATGTCGCCGATAAAGAGAGAAAGCTGTGCCATTCGGCCCGAGAAGATGAGTAGGAAAATGATCCAGTGGTTCTCAACCCAATGAACAGCTAGTTAGTTGAAGGAAGAAATCCCCACAACATAAACAATTCATAAAAGTCGACATCCGCGCCATTTGTCTGATATTTGGAACATTCATTTCAAAACAAAACCTTCAAAACTTTCTCCAATAGACCGACAGCCAGCTGAGTTCGGCGTATTAAAAATGTAGTGCTGCAGTAGCAAACACATTGCTTTCATTCAAATCGCCAGAATTAACCAAAGCAAAAATAGCACAATCGAAAAAAGAGAAAAAAACACAGCAAATGGCAAACGCTGCAACGCTATTGCCGCTGATCGAATTGGCGCGCATCAGGCCAAGTGTTGATAGTTAAATTGCGTAAATGTGCTTCATTGCAGTGCCAACAACGCTTCACTTTTGTTCGTTCTACTTGTCCACCGATGCCTTTTGTTTCGTTAAAAAATATTTGCGTTCATGTCGTGCAGTTACCAAATGGGTCACCAGCACACAAACGAAAATATAAAAAATAAAAAATAAAACAAAGAATTCGCAAAAATTGGCGAATACAAATTTAAATGCTCAGATGCGAAAGGCCAACGACAAATACTTACTTAGCTCAGCTGCAAATCTTTTACTTCAATATATTTTATGCTTGTTGTTGTTGTTATTGTTGGCACAAAAATGCACACGAAAAGCGCAAAATGAAAATAAATATGTGCAAAGAGTTAAGAGTGGAAAGCGCAAAGAGTTGCGAAGAAAATTACCCGCTTTCATGAATTCACTTGTGGCACGAATGGTCTTTGCTTTTAATTTATTATCACACGACAATACGCAATACTCCTTCATCCGCCCCCCCCCCCCCCCAAAAACCATTCAACCACTCCGGCCCCCTGATGCGACACCAGCCAGCTCTGTAAGGATTTGTGGCATTATCAGTTTCATGCGAAGCTGTTTCTGTTGTATTTACGCATGAACAATGCAACATCGATCACCGGAACGACAGCCGGACACAGGCATTAACATATAGACGCTTGTTAAGCACACGCACACACACACACACGCACCTGTTATTGCTCTCATTGCGATAAGTGGCACGTTGTCTCTTTCATTTTAACACATTCTTCAAGCTCTGCTCGTCGTCGCTCGTGTCCTGCTGACCGCTACAGGCAACAGACGATTATTTATTTTGCTTTTCATGCCAACAACAATAGACGCTCAACATGGTCGTATGTAAATGCGATGCGCATACCAATGCAGTTGTGGCAAAGTATTTAAGCAAATTTTAAAATTAAGCGTGGAGAAGTTAACACGAGAAGAGAGAGATGCTTCGATATCGATAATCTTACTCGAAAGCAACAAGAAAATGTTTATTAAGAAAGCTGCTGTTGAAAATCAAATCGGTTATTAGAGCTGATAGCAATCAGAATTTCGGAAGCATGGTGAATCTAGCGATAACATTTCGATAACATTATCGATAAAAGTTTCGATAACAGTATCGGAAAAGGCACAAAAATTTATAAAAACAACGCCAATTTTAAAATTGAGCGTGGAGGTCATTGTTGGAGAAGTTAAACCGAGTAGAGTGATGCTTCGATTTCGATAATCTTACTCGAAAGCAACAAAAATATGTTTATTAAGAAAGCTGCCAAATCGGTAATTAAAGCTGAATTTCGGAAGCATGGTGAATCTAGCGATAACAATGTAGATAATAGTTCCGATAACATTTCGATAACATTATCGATAAAAGTTTCGATGACAGTATCGGAAAAAGCACAAAAATGTATAAAACCAACGCCAAAAAAATCGAAAATGATATTAAAATTGATTATAATAACGATAAAACTATCGAATAGCATATCAATGACAGCCATGAAATAAAAACACGATTTTTCTATGACTTTTCGAATAAAATATATATATTTTTTTCAAATAATAGTCGGATAACGTCTTCATTTGACCTTAACCCCTTACCACCCACCCCGCAATTTATTCAGGTCAAGAAAACGAAATAGTCGCATGGGGCTTAACATGGAGAGAATATGCTGAACGGGTAAGCAGTTCGTAGCCCAATGCCATAGTTTTGAAGTGGTCACACGCTTGCGCTTATAATCGAGTGTGAGCAACGCGCGATAGGTGGCGCTAGCTTTTCCGTCTCCAAATATTCGGTTGAGATGCCTACAGATGCCTCAGCTAACTCACGCAATTTTATTTTCCGGTCATCCAATATCATTTCATGAATTTCATCGACGATTTCTTGTGCGACGACCTCTTTTGGACGACCTCAACGTTCGACGTCACTTGGCAGCAGTGATAAATTTAAAGATTCTGCGTGGAAATTTGAAAAAGTCACTGACTTTTCACATCGCTCTTGTAGAAATAATGCAAATAAATGAAATCTTCTTGCACAAACTCACTGCCTTTCAATCAAGTCAATCGTTAAGGCCATCATTCATTATTACACAATTGCAAAAGTACTTCCTCGACCGGAGGCATTCGAAAAGTTAAACTCAACTAAGTAAGTACTATTCGCCTTAGCAGAGCACAATTTGCCTTAGTATCGTTACAATACTGGCAAGGAAAGCAAAACAGCTCGTCTACATCATAATTATAAACGCCTTTTTTGGTTGAAAAAAGATTTAAAAAATGTCTCCCATTTACTTTGGCAAAATTTTTGCAAAGATAATTCGAGAAAGTAAAGTCATTGCTGAAATGCGATTTGTTCTAAACAAATTTTTAGTATTAATTTGTAAGCGAATTTTGCAAATGAGAACAGTGAAAGAATGTACACAGAAGGCAGTAGATATTTCATTTTAAGCAGCCACAGCTGCCATCGGCAACTTTTGACCCAAGTCACGCTATGATTTACACTACACAAATCAAAATCAAACTTAACTTTGCATCGAAGCTCAAAATTCAACTCAGTTCATGCGGTTTTCGGTGAGTCCAATAAATTTGAACCCATTTACAGACAACGCTTCACTCAATCACTTTCACATAAATACACACACACGCACACATGTCGTACCTTCTCATATCACCTGTCGTTTCCTGCCGTAGCTGTTAGTAAATTATACACAAATTTAGTTTCGCACACACACACACACACAAACATATCATACGAGTGAATTACTTGGGCACGTCGACAGCAATGGACCCAGTGTGGCTGTGGCTATAGAATTTCAAATAAAAAATTGAGATCACTTTAACATGAGCATAAGCAAATTTTCAGCAACTTTGTTGATATTCGATATACATAAATTTACATGGAGCACGTTAACCTTGGCCGCAGAGGTATGCGAGCGAGCGCTATCTACTTTCTACACAAACGCACACACACACACACACACACGCGCGTGCGCGCACAAGGACATGCAATGAACGAGAAGTCGGTTAGTTTGTGAGTTTGCAATGCCGCACACTTACCAACTCAAAGCCGCTTTACAACAGCCTTCACCTCAACAAGCGTCCTGCCGTGTCCTGTTCGCAACACGATTTGCCGATGCAGGCAAAGCAAGCGAGCAAGCGAGCAAGCGGGCAAGCGGTGAGGAAAGTCTAAGGGTTTAAACTAGCAAAGAGTAACAAAATAAAAATGTACTCACATATTAGAATGTTAAAATCAACCATTTTGCACATTTATCCCAGTTGGCACATTTTTCCAACACTCTCCCCCACCTCCACGCTGACATTTTCTTTATTTATTCTAATGCCTGGCATCGCAGTTGCTGCAGGTGAGGGTGACGTGTAATGTGTGGCAAAGTGCTATTAACTAGCAAAGGGGCAGAGTGGAGCACATGCTGCCGCTGCTGTCTACTGCCTGCTGCCTGCTGCCTGCTAGATGGGCCGCTTGGCCTCGCGTGGCTCTTTAACAAGTTTGCTTGTCTGGCGAGTTAGCATCAAGGCATTGGAAAATGGGAAATGGACAGGAAAAATAAAAATGGCTAAGCAAAGCAGCGCTCGCAGCGAAGGCCAAGGAAAAAAGGGTGATTTATGGATTTTTCGGTTATGGAGCTGCACACCACAGGTGTTGTATGTACTCATTGCGGAGCAGCCAACTGCCGGCGACCGTCGGTGTCGAGGGAGTCTTTCCGGTCGCAGCAAAACACCCACCGGGGCGAGTATTGCGACCGCAGCTGCCAGTTGGACTACATAGAAGGTGATATAGAAAACTTCATTGTGTCCACATTTCGGGCCTCGCACACTCAGCCACAAAGAAACAACGACAACCAGGCCCAGTTGTGTGGCTTTTTTTTTTCGTTTTTTTGTTTTTTTTGGCTTGCCTTCCCCTTTGCTTGCGAAACTAGTTGCTACAAATGGCAGTAAGTGGCAAGTAGCCTGTGGTCCTCGACCCGGAGCGCAGCACGTGAGCGCGAATTATGTGTTTGTGTGCGTGTGCGCGCCAGTCCGGCGGTGTGTTCTGTGTGACTGTTTTTGCGGGATTTAAATAATTTATAACAAATTATGTCTGCAGGTTGTTTGTACGCTGGTGGCGAGCTTGACGCAGTTACATATGTAGCTGCACATTTATTCTTCTATGGAACTGTGGAGAGGGAAAGTAAGATTTTGTTCTGAGTTGTTTCTTTAAAAGTCAGAAACCTGGAAACTTTTGTGTATTAAAAATTATTGCATGAAATCATTAAATAATTAGTTGAAGTATTTGCAAGCAGATAAACAATAGCGCCAGAGGTGGAGGAAATGTGAATTTACTTTAGATTTTGCATTTGTTTAAGAGTTAAGAGATTCTCAAATAAAATATCTGGGACTCGTTTTAAAACTTATTGCAGGCGATTAAGGTAGCCACGAAAAATACGCCAAGCTTGCATAGTTTTTTAAATATATTTATTGCTGTTGTTGTTGTTGTTGTTGCAAATTAATAGCACTCCATGTGCGTACTTTTATCTTCAGCCATTATCGCACACCGGCATCTCCACTAATTACTTGAATTTAATGGAAATAAAAAATTAAAAGCTATAAAACAGCTGCTTGAGTCACACCTTAAAATTGCCTTTGGCTGTCACGATGCGTGCAAATGCGTTATTATATAATTGCCACGCTATGCGACGAGCGACAGCCGGAAAACATTAAGCAGCCATAGCGTGTTGCAAGCCGAGCAAGCAGCGGAAGCTGCGGAACCAGTGGAAGCCGGGTGTGGAAAAAAGTAATATAACATTGCCGGTCAATTGACATTAATTGAAATATGAAGCGACAGCTTTGTTCTGTTCGAGCCATAGACAAAAACAATGTTGCTCATGCAACAGCAACAACAACAACTACCAAAAGAAGCATAAAAGTAGCATAAAAGGCGAACCAAGGCGAAAATATTGCTAACTATAAATGCGAGAGAGGAAAAAAAGAAGCAAATTATGGCGGAATTTTAAATAAACACATTTATGTGTATGCGTGTGTGTATGTACGCGCAAGTATGCAGGCATAGCGAATGCGGTCAGATGTGCGCGGAATGACGGAAGAAAGGAAGGAAGGAAGCGACACTTAATTGAGGTGTGCATACTCGTTTGTAGGTAAAAAATAATGAAGCAGGCAGCTAGCATTTCGTAAAGCTCAAAATTTAGAACCAATTTTGTAATAATAATTTTTTTTATTTTTTTAACAATTCATAAAACATTATGAGGACTAAATGAGGTAATGATTTAATAAAAGAAAATTTATGTGAAAACTCATTTTTGTGAATTATTTCATAAATGGCACTTTTCGAAATTTAGGAATGAATTAAACTCAAGCTACTTTGAATAAAACACCAAAACCGCAAGCAATCTAAAATATTTAATTACTCAGTGCATCAATAATTGGAGACACAAATTTTTCGAAGAAGTAGAAATTCGCACAGTTGTGAATAGCATTTCAATAATTTAATGCAGTGTGCTTTGTTAAACATTAATTTATTTAATTTACATGCGAGATCCCCAAGAGATTATTAGTAGGTACGTTCGATTAAAATCTCCAGCAGAAAATATCCAACAGCAAAATTTAGGGGAAATGTCTTCGGTTCTCTCACAAAAGAGAAATTTCCACAATAGTACGCTTAAAGCTGAAGGTTTTTGAAAACTTTCAATATTTATCAGCTACGCGAACGTATCTAGTGACTGTCATCGGGGCGAATGATGAACCTCGCCATTGCTCGCAACAGACAATCGCTTGCGGCTTACAAAATGTATCCCTTAATTCTAAATAGTGGATTTCCTTCAACGAAAGGTGAAAGTTGGTTGCAAATTTTTCGAAAAAAAAGTACTCTCTAATACAAATTGCTTGCTTAACTTACGAAAGTTTTAGTCTATTGAATTTTGTTCATATTTCCTTAGTATTTTATAATAATAATAATAGTAATTGGTAATTGGTACTTGTCCAAGCTTTGTATACTCGTAACATAAGGAGCGATAAGTATGTTTGCCATTGCCCACCGAGTGGCGATGCAATTTAACTGGCTGTGAGAAACTTAAGAAATGAAGAACAGAGGACCGCGAAATACTCTTACATCTTGAAAAGTATTATTTCATTGTTATGCTGTTTAGCAAAAGAGTCTTCCCATAATCTATAGATATCAGTCTTATGAATGTTGCCTTTATGCTAAGCTTACTACAGCAAGGACAGATTTATTAAATTTAAAATTGGAAAAAAAAAACCAAATACAAATTAAAAAATACAAAACTGCATTCTACATATTAACAGAGCACAGTGAAAAACAAAATGTATTGATTTTGCTTAACGCTTCTAATATCCTCTCGCTCTACTTCCCCTGCCGCCCCCCCAAAAGCTTGCACTTTTTGGGATTTCGCAATAGTGTTGGTTGTGTAGTGAGATTAAAAGTGAAAGTTTCAGTTACCGTCATTTCTGCATTCCCTTTCGAGCAGCATTCCATTCTTCCCACCTCATCTCATCCCACACATTCACACATTACGCGCTTCTTACTCCGTCAAGTCTAATTTACTCGCACACACCCATACATTCCATACATACCCTGTCGGAAAAAAGCAGACAGTCTGAAAAATTAACTAATTTTAAAGTAGTTGGAAATCAACTGCTTTGAAACAAATGCAGCGTGCGAGTCTTTAATTCTTCGTACTTGTATATTTATATGAGCGTAATAAAAAATAATTTAAAAACTTTTGTAATGAAGTTATTTAATTTAATCCACATAGTATACAAATGTGTACTGTACTCATAAAAACTCTCATCCGACAGCAGTTGGCTGTTGTGTCATTCACTTACAATTTCCAATAAATCAGATGACGAATTGACAGCCGTTGTCGAAAATATTTACGAAGAAAACAAAACAATTTAAGTGAGAAGCTAATATATTCATAAAATTCGAAATATCTATCTAACGCTTTTCCCATATATTCCATAGCTTGATGGAATGAGGTCCCTAATGAAAGGAAAACCTACAAAGATGCTTTTGGCTCTTTTGTCCAAGGACGTTGTAATGAATTTCTTCCTCTAAGGAACTCACGGAAAAAAATAGATTAAAAGCTTTTGCTAATTTCTATCCGCTTTTGAAAGGTAAGACAGTGGGCGAGCCCATAAAATGCGTGATTCTTAGAATATTTCAATTTTTTCTTTATCATTATTCACATAGATGCCTTTTGTATCGAAAATCGTCACCCAGAGGAAGTTACTCGCAAGGCCAACAATGTTTTTACGAAGTGTGTATGAAAGAAGAAACTAAATTAAATTTTATTTAAAACGTGTAAACTTACGTTAAAAATTAACTGAATTCCTTACTAAGTTTAAACAAAAATACATACTTACATATGTAAATATATTCTATAAAAACTAAACTAAAATGCGTTTTTAAAAAGTTAGAAAAGAGTAGGTATAAAATAAAGAAGTTTAAAAACAAATCGAATTTAAAATAGTTGTAAAAAAAGCAGTTTTAAAGTAGCTGGAAATAAATACATTTCATTGCAGTTGCAAAGAACGTAATTTTAATGTAAAATTTCTTTCAAATATATTTCAATGTGGTTGAAATCAAATGCAGAGTCGGATAATTGACTTGCTCCTAGGACATCGCCATGTTAAAAAAGTTAGTTGATGACAAGAAAATTGAATGAATTTAAACCACTTGTGGTTAGAAAAAAAGTAATTTTTATATTGCTTTTCAAGTACTTTGATTTCCGACAGGGTATCAACATACATATCTACATATCTACATACATACATATATTTACTTATATACTCGTACACATGAACGGGGGCAAAGAGTTCGCGCGTTTAGTTTGCCCCTTGCAATTCCGCATGAAATGTGCGCTATGCCAAGAAGCTTTTCAAATAATACTCAAAATTGCAAGCAGCACGTGCAGGTAATGTGGAGCGTGTAACGCATTTCGCTGCTTTTGGTGTAATTTGTATTGCATTTAGTTGCCCGCTGCAAGTTCATTTGCCCGCAATTTTTGTGGGTAAACAAATTATTTTAATTGGTGAAGTGCCGGTTAATGTGAGGAAATGCTCTAAATAACGAAATTTATTTCGCAAGTGTATTCCTAATTCAGGTGGCACTCAAATATACACTTTCTATGCTGATGGCTGCATACACTTGCGGCAATTACTTTTGGATTTTAAGAGCTGACAGACACGGCTTGGCAGATTTACGTTTTGATGATAGCTTTTTTATGTACATATTTTAATGCAATTTTAAGGCCACATCTTCCGCTTATTCACTATTGAAAGTTGTCAACTAGCTTGTACATACATACATATATTTTGATAGCTGAAATTAAATCTTTTGCGCTGGATATATTTAAAGCTTGACATGCGAATTTTTTGTTTTTTTTTTCCTACATATTTTATGCAATGCGGGTAGTAGGTCAAGCTAACCTTGCATAATGACTGAGATTTGTAAGCATTTATTTAATTGAGTTTTTAGTTTTTGTAATATTTTTTTCTCAGTTTGTAGAGTAAAATAACTGTTGAGCAACTTTTAGCAATTTAATACAACAAAAATCTTCTTTTGGTGTCGCATTTATTTCTGGCCTATTTTTGTCCTCTTTTTTTTTTGCATGCTTTAAGGATCAACAAAAACCTACGAGCCCTTAGTGAGCACTCACAAGAACTGACTGTTAACTTTTCACATTAGGAAACCAACTTTTTTTTCTCAAAGGCGGGCTCAAAACGCGTTTCAAAATATTTGCGAAAAAATTTAATATTTAATAATATTGAAGTTTTGATGAAGTTTTTCTTACGTCTGCTGACTAACTGGCACTTTTTCGCTAAATATTCAAGTGAAACGTATTTGTGTGTTGGAAGTTGATAGAAAACTTGCATGAAAATTTGTCTGTCAATCATTTATATAAAAATTTCAAAAGGTATTTAAATACTTCGCCTCTGTTGTGACGTAACAATCGCCTTCCTAAGACAATACACACACTCGTTAAACGACCTTCATTAACAAATCACTTGAGGAAGTTGCACACAACCCAACTGCTAACTCATAATAAGCATTGTTGCTATCATTTGGCTCCGCATTTATGCAAATAATAAAGGATGTGGAAAACGAGTGGAGTTAATGTCACAAATGACTCCATCGCCTCTCACTTACTTCACATTTTTCCACTTTGCAGCGTAAATATGCGCTTGGCCGGCTACTCGTGTAGCAATCAAGCTATTCCAAAACAACCATGCAACAAGATTCTGCACACAACTCAACATTTTGCCACACTGAGCGACCGCCATTGTCAGCTTGCCTACATTAAGGCGCAGTAGCGAATGAGAGCGAGTGTGTGTGTGTGTGTGTGTGTGTGTGTGTTTGCTTTCGAGTTGTCATGAGACCCCATTTGCACTAATGACACTTGCACTTCACATGTAATTCAATGTTGTGTCAGGCAGTTCTAGCGGAGGTAACCGAGCCGGTGATTATTAGCGACTTCATTGCTCATCTTCCACTCGCAGCGACGCACTCACACTCGAGCACGTCTCATTTGCCAAGTAAACCTCTAATTTGTATACATTTAATCACAGAGGCCATACAAATTTCTGTACATTTGAGTATCAAAGACTGTGCGTGAAAAGACTGTGAAAAGTGTCAATAGACAGGCCGGCCGGCAGGCAGGCAGGTGGCTCGCAGCAGCAAGTTGGAAGGTGTCAACAGCCCTCTCAGCAGCTCTCCCCACACGTGCTGGCTGCTGGCGTCAGTGGAGTGAATACACTCGCCCAGTGAGTTGGACACATGGCAGGTGACTTCGTAAACCACCCCCAAGCACACTCTTTCCCATTTCCATGAAGCAGCAGTTGTTGAGGCAGGAGCTGCTAGTTGAGCGCCCATTGGTGCAACATTTGCGCAAAGGCTCAAACTGACTGACTGCCTGACTGACTGCCTGACAGACTATCTAGTTGACGCTGCTCTCCCCTTCAGCTTGCCTTTTTGTTGCTGCAGTTGCTCTCATCCAAATGCATGTAAAATTCATGTCAATTGACAAATGCGGACCGCAGCAACAAACCGACTGGCACAACAAGGCGACAGCTCCAGCTGTGGGGCAAGTGGCAGCAAGTGTGGCAGCAGCAGGCCTAACTTTGCCTTAAAGGCACACGAGTGTGTGACTTGCAACGTAGCGTTGCTATTAAAATCGCCCAGCTGAGTTAGTTCGCACACATTTTAGTTTCATATTTAATTTAGTCTTTTTCCGCTGTTTTTAATTTGAAGTGCAGTGGCATTAAAATGACACTTCGGAATTCTAAATAGACAACGGCACTCGGTGTTATGTGTTGGCACTGATTGCGCATTGCCTAAGCGGAGGGGAAAAAAACAAGCAGAGATTTTAGCCAATTCTGCAGTTCTTGGAAGGATTATGAAAATGTATGTACTTGCGACCAATTAAAAAAAAGTCCTTTTCTTACAATTAATTAACAATCAATAAAAAAAAAACCCTTGAGAGATTGTTGATTTTGGCACTTTTTTTGTTAATCATTGCATCTGTTAAGTACAGAATATCGATAACGATAACAACTCAAAAAGTAATGACGAGAGGAATCTTTGAAACAGAAAATTCTTCTTTTAAAGGTAAATCGCTACAAAAAACAATTTATGATAATACTACACACACACATATGCAATGCACACATACATAGTAATGTAAAGTAACGGTGTTATATAGCTTTTCATGTCTTCATAAATGCAATCATTAACAACTTTTTAAGTCACAAAAACAGCAGCGAATCAATGTGCAATAAGCTCCACACCCCACTACCAGCCAACTTGTGTCTACATAAACACGCTCGCATAACAACACCAATGGCACTCACACCACCATGTGGAACCATCACCACCACCGCCGCCAAAGCAAAATTTAAAGTGCCCCTCATAACGACGATTTTTACGCACATTTGCTGGTGTATTAAAAAGGATATTATTGCAAGCTTTTATTAATGTCGACTTTTTGATAACACAATAAAAAAAAAAGAACTAAAGCGCGAGCGAAACGTTTCAATTTTTTTTACACAGTTTTTACTGACACTTTTTTTACCTTTAAAAATCCATTGAGGTTATCTGCATTGTAACTGGATTGCTTTTTTTTTTGTGCTAACGCACACGCTCACGAGTATATTTAGGTATAAGTTTGTATGTTTATTTGCAAGTGCCCTGCAAGAAAAAGTTGAGTGAGTGTCGTTCAAACAAAAATTTTCAAATTGTAACAGCTGCATATTTCTACTACCACTATCGGTTATGTAATAACAACAATCTGCGTATTTCAGAGAAACTAATATCTGATATTCAATTCCAACTGTGGTTCAGCTTTTAACTCCGATATTATTTTTGACTTTTTAATTCAACAACAAATTTAAATAGGAAGCGATAAACACGAAAAAACCTTTAATGACTGTTTAGTCGAATATTAGAGGAGGCAGTTTGATAAAAAAAAATTGAAAATTAATTTTTTTTCTAGTCGAATAGCGAATGATCTCGAAAACCTTGGCTTCCCAACTGGGCACTAAACAATGGAAAAAGGTGCAAATGAGCGAAGGATATGCAAAGTTAAGTGGCAGAATGTTTGAGTACGTTGTCTGTGGTAATAAACCCGATTGCATAAAAATCACAGCAAAAAAAAACTACAATAAAAATCACACAACAATGCAACAGTCACGGTTAGGAGATCAAGCCAAGTAAAAAGCGTTCGAATACAAGCGCAACGAACAATAAAAATACGTGTAAACATGAATGGAAAAGAGTTAAGTGACAGTTATTTGATTTCCCGTGCAGGTGACGAACTAAAGGCACTAAAAGGTTATCATTGTGTCACTCTTAGCAGTAAATTTTATTGCGTTATGCGAAGGCACAATGCTGTCACAAGGAATATGAAAAAAAAAAAATTCTTGCTGAATTGCCGATAAAATTGGTAGAATATCTTTAAAAAAAATGAGAGAGATAACATTTATGCTATTGAAATTGCTTGACGACATACAATTTTAAAACTTCTTTAGTTGTTGATATATTTGTAACTTTCCATAAGTAAAGAAATGGAAAATACTGGTGCAATTATTTTAAAATAAAAATAAAAAAAATGATTAAGCTTGGTAGGCAAACTTATGATGAATTCGTGTATATACTCACAAAACTAGTGTATTTGAGAATGAGGAAGGTATAGAAAAGGTTAGAAATGGCATTTTACCAGTTTGTAACCCCCGATAATCGAGTGTGCTTGAATCAACAATTTTACGTTTTTCTTAAGGACAATTATAATCTTTTTAAATATTTAAAAAAAAAATTCAAAATTTGTGTATTTTTCACGCAAATATCTTAGGAGCTAATACACCGATTTTCAATTTTGTGCAAAGCTTTCATTTGTTTTACAAATATTCCATATTCGTAGATATTGTAGTTTAGTCAAGTTAAGCGCCGTTTTTTCAGAATTAGACAAAAAAAAATGTAGTATTAGAAAAAATAAATTTCACTTTCAAGACCTTAACTGATGGGGGACTGCCATAAAGTTGTATAAGTTATAACCCTGTCGAAAATCAAAGTACTTGAAAAGCAATTTAAAAAGTACTTTTTTTCTAACCACAAGTGGTTTAAATTCATTATATTTTCTTGTCATGAACTAACTTTTTTAACATGGCGATGTCCTAGGAGCAAGTCAATTATCCAACTCTGCATTTGATTTCAACCACATTAAAATATATTTGAAAGAAATTTTATATTAAAATTACGTTCTTTGCAACTGCAATGAAATGTATTTATTTCCAGCTACGTTAAAACTGCTTTTTTTACAACTATTTTAAACTCGATTTGATTTTAAACTTCTTTATTTTATACCTACTCATTTCTAACTTTTAAAAAACGCATTTTAGTTTAGTTTTTATAGAATATATTTACATATGTATTTTTGTTTAAACTGAGTAAGCAATTCAGTTCATTTTTAACGTACGTTTACACGTTTTAAATAAAATTTAATTCAGTTTCTTCTTTCATACACACTTCGTAAAAACATTGTTGGCCTTGCGAGTAACTTTCTCTGGGTCACGAAAAAATTTAAATATTTTAAGAATCACGCATTTTATTTGCTCACCCACTGTCTTACCTTTCAAAAGCGGATAGAAATTAGCAAAAGCTTTTAATCTTTTTTTTCCGTGAGTTCCATGGAGGTTGAAATGCATTACAACGTCCTTGGACAAAATAGCCAAAAGCATCTTTTTAGGTTTTCCTTTCATTAGGGACTTCATTCCATCAAGCTATGGAATATATGGGAAAAAGATTTAAAAAGTTTTTAAATTATTTTTTATAACGCTCATATAAATATACCAGTAGGAAGTTCTTTGTTTCAAAGCAGTTTATTTCCAACAACTTTAAAATTGGTTAATTTTTCAGACTGTCGTCTTTTTTCCGACAGGGAAATTATGGAAAGAAGTTCAACAAATTTTCAGAAACCTAATAATTTAAGATAAATAAATTTGTTAAAGATTAAAGTTTCTGAAATGATTGTTCTTTAAATATTAGCTGTTTGGGAGAGCTTTACATATTTATATATACAAAACAAAAAACCTGTGAGAGAGCTTGCTTGAATGCTTTTCGGGCAACAAATTTCCAATGGATGGTGGAAAAATTAATCACCGAAAACTGGAAAGAGAACATTTTTAACTGAAGCATAATTTTTAATTAAATCAGCCTTAAGGCTATTGAAGTTTTTCTCTACATTTCATTGAGCAATTTTAAATTCCTCACTTTTCGCTGTAACTTATTTAACTACGAAAAAATGCATCTCTGCGTACCTACGTTGCCGAGATTGCCTAGTCAAAGTAACTAAAGCAAGTTGTTGCAATATCGAGACGTATAATTTTTATTGATTGCAATTTATGGTTAATTTATGTCACTATTTATGTTTATTTAAAAATGTCATTGAAATTTATTGCAAATGATAAAGTGCATTAAGGGCTGTCGTAGCGAAATGCAAAGCAAACGAGAATTACTATCGCATGCATTAAAGTATGAATATTTATGCAAAACACTCATTCATTTATAGTAAATGTGTGCAACCCGAAATTGCAAACGCACGCACACACACTACACACACACACATGCAACATATATTTACATGCATTTACAGCTTATTGCATTAAAGCGTTTTACAACAAATTGGCAACGACAGCACACAGCCAACACAGTCCACACGCAATCCACTCACTCACCAGTTTGCCGCTGCCACCAACGATTGGCTCTTGGCGCTGTGCGAGTGCGTTTCGATGCCTCTAAAATAAAAAAAATAAAAACAACAACAACAGCACTAACAAAGCAAAAAAAAAATTGTAAATTCATTCACTTTGGCAGCGGTCGGTTGCAACCTGGCAGCAGCAGCAGCTAACTATTGAGTTGTTGTTGTTGTTGTTGTTGTTGTTGTTGTTGCACAATGTATTAACTTCGATTACACACTGACACCATTTTGAGCTTCAATTTCATATAAATGGCTCAAGCAGATGCCAAAATTTTTATTGACATATTGTCGGACGAGTAATTTGTTTTTGTTGTTGATTGCAAATATCATTTGTTGTTGTTGTTGTATTGAGAGAAAAAGTGCACTTTTAATATTTTACTCTACACATAATGTCCTATAAAATAAGCTTTGTAATTTTGCATGAGCTGCGAATCGATGTATACAATTTCATTAAAAACGTAAAATAATTTGGCAACCAATTTCAATAATTTCGCATTGAGTTTTCTAAATTCACAGCGAGTTCATAATAAATACCGCTTCAATTTTGTTATTCACAATTCAAATTCATTGGCTGACACACTTTTTTCACTAAAAACAGTGAACATATTTTTCTTGCGAATAAAAATTTTTTGTTAACTTGAGAAGTTCTGAAAATATATTTTGGCTCAGAATTGTGTTGTTTGAGTTCTGTGCAGCTTAAAATTAATTATTAAGGATTTTATTAAATTTTTTGGCATCTTCAAATGTCTGAAAGATGTTTTACATTTTTCCGTTAAACCTTCCAATACAGTTTTTAAGAAATTTGCAAATACTTTAATTCTTTATAAATCACTTTTTGTTTCCAATTTAGCATTGAAGTAGAACAACTTCACGCCTGAAGGTTCGTCAAAATTTTCAGTTGGCCGGAGATGGACTTAAGAAAAATGCACGGCTATATTAAAAACCCGTGAAGTTATTTCTCTCTGAAAATCATTTCTCTGTCAAAGCAGTTCAAATTGAAAAGTATGCCAAATTATGTTAGACAAAGGGCAGGCATTCTCTGACACTGCGACTCCCTTTAGGAGTTCAGCTCCACCAGCAGGGCGTTCAGAATCAAACATAAAATTTTATATAAAATGTATGCCTGCATGGAAGGGTCAGTAATCAATGAGTTGGTTGATGTAATAACTCGCATAATCACTTGCTTTTGATAGAAAATATTTAATTATTTTGCACAAAGGAAACACCATTCTCAGGTTGAACCTTTCTTCACTTTGAATTTTACATGAGGACTAATAAAAATGATAAAAAAAAAGTTATTCTAAGGTCGGCACGCAACCAATTGAAAATAAAATTCAACGAGCTTGATACAAACGTCTACAATAAAAACAAAATAAAGAAGAAAAAACCGTTTTTCAATGATCAGTTGCCGCTTCTGTGGGGCTTGAGTAATTTCCTGGCATTTGCTGACTATCTGCCAAGAGGCCGATTGCGAAGTAAAAAAGTACACTTAGACAAAAGTTTTTATTCAGCACATTTTGAGAGATGAGACGAACTCAAATGATATTATAAGTCAGCTACTCAGCCAATTCTTAAGTGACTCCCTGGGTTGAGTTAAAATACCATTTGTTGAAGCATTTGAATGCTCCTGAGCATAAATTATAGCCGAAAGCTACGCTTAGAATCAATTATTGGCGTTTATAAATTACTGATATGGTAAGTAGTTTTTTACATAAGTGGAATTCAATCCTCGTGATTCTCTCTTACTTACGCAAGCTCGAAGCTAAAGTCAATCATAAGCCTTTGCTAAATGTTAAGATTATTCAGTAGTATTGCAGAATCATCGGACTATCAAAATTATTTTTTACATAAACAAATGCCTGTAAGCTATCGCATCAATAGTAATCGTAATCGAGCATCACTTTGCGCAAGTAGAACATTTTCATTTTTTTTTTCTTCATTTTCATCCAGCAACTGGCAATCCCAGCACACAAGTCCAGACAACTAGGGCAGCACCGTCGAGGCTTAGTCTTGGCACTGAGCTTCAACCGACTTATGTCGCACATGCCATACATTCAGACATACAAACATGCACACATATGCATCGAGTTACAACGCTTATTTGCATTTTAACAGCAGTTGTAGTAGCAATAAAACAACAACAACAACAATGCAACCAACGAAATGCAATAGCCAATCGCTGCTGCATCTTTAGCGGAATTGCAGCACAGAGTTGTTGTTGTATGCCAATTTAGGGAGAAATCCATGCACCGACAAATATTGCAGTAGATACTGCCAGTCACTAAGTGTTATTGCAGCTGTTGCTGTTATTGTGCTTGTTGTTGCAGACTGCAGTGGTATTTACGTGAAAACAAATACCTCAGTGCACAAACGTAAATAAATTGGTAAATTCACTGCAACAGAGTTACAGAGTTGCACACAGTTCGAGCGTGTAATCATACTCGCACAATGGCAGTCGTCATCGAACTCCACGCACCCACCGCACCCTTCGCACTCGCAACTACATTTTGGTTGTTGGGCTGCAGTAGTTACAAACATATCTACAAATTGATTGCTTAAACTGTTGGCGATTTGTATAGCAAATCATTGTGTGAGCTTTAAAATGGAGAAGAGTTTTGAATTCGCATTGGTTCGGTTTAAAATGTCAGAGATGCAGCGCAGCATCTGCTGGAGTTGCCAAGCAATCGATGGTGCTATCGATATTTTTAGTTTGTTTCATCTCTTTTATTAAATTTAGTTCCTTCACTCAGAGCATGAGTGAATTGGTTGCAAAATATGCGGCGAAGAAAATGTTGACAATTGTGAGATCCAAATAAATTTTGAATAGCCTGACGTGCATTAAAAAGGTTTGACACTCAATTTAATGGCAGTGACTGTCTTGTACGGGTTGATTTTAATTTTAATTTAATCTTTCCACCGCTCGATCTCGAATAAATTTGCCTTTAAATCGAATCACAGAGTAAGGGTCGAGTAAGAATACATTTTTTTAATGATACTGATGCGCTGAAAAAGTAGTCAAAGGCTTTATAGCCTGACCAGAGGATGTTATCGTGATTGTCGATGGCTTGACTATCGACAATTTCCCGCCTCTAGCGTATGGTTTTAGAGCTACTTAAAATATTAAATTAACACTAGCTTAGATTTTTATTTCCTTCTTATTTGTAGAATTGAATATCTAATAAGCGTTCATATTTTTAATTAATTAATGCGAGTATCATACTTCGACCTAGAAGAGAGATCTTGTCACATCTAAGCTTTTCCGATAATTTTCCCCACTTTCATGATTAAAGCTTAACTCAATATTGAACAAACGCTGGCACAGAGTAAAATAAATTCTATAATATTTTATTTTGACATTGCCAGCATATCACCGTCGACTGCTACTAATTAATCCGACCATGAAGGCACCTCAACCACCAACCAAACCACACCGCCACACAGCCACACAAAATCAACAACAAACACCGCTTTGCAACTAAAGCGCTGAAATATTAAATGCATTACAATGAATCACTGAGGTTGGAAATATTTAACTTTTTAGCTCTTGCGATTTTTGTTTTTAATTTAATTTTATTTTGTATTTAAAATTTTTCAATATTCAAATATTTGCATCAAAATCGAAAGCGAGCAAAGAAAATCAACAAAATCCTTAGCTAAATATTTGCTTGTTAATGAATTATTTGCTGCCTGCTGGCTGCCAGCTGTGGCCATTTGTGTGTATTTGCTTTAATAGAATTAATAATAAATTCACGCATTGAGTATGCTGAACATCAATACGGCGCTGCGGTGAAATTGGAAAAATTTTATAAAATATTGAACTGAATTAAATATTAAGCAATTGATAAATTTAAGTGTCCTGTTTTTGAATTAAAATTTTATATTTTTTTAAGTGAATAGAGTGAATAAAGTGAATAGAGCAAAAATAAATTTTAAGAAATTTGTAATTTCAATACCTCATTCATAGGCGCAGAGCACATTGTGATACTCAGGGTCGGGTGCACGGGGGGTCGGGGGATTTTAGGAGTTTGAAACCCCAAACCTCATCCCCCCACCCCGGGGGCAAGTTAACGTATATGAAAAGTAGTGAATCGTATTCATCAAATTTTTTTTTGTATATGAAATTTCAATCCAGAACCCCCTCGTGGGCTAAGTCCCTCGTTATACCCAATAAATGGATGACGTTGATCCCTTTTCCTACTTTTTATAAAATCTCCTCAATTTGTTGGCATATTTCCAACGTGTACTTAGAATCAGATTTCAAAAAAATAAAGTAAAATAAAGAAATGACCCCGAAATAAGTTTTTATGTTTAAAGAAATAAAATAAAATAAATAAAATTATAAAATAAAATAAATAAATAAAATAAAAAAATAAGACACCGAAATAAGTTTTTATGTCAAAAACACTTCTAAGTTGTACGGCTAATAATATCATTTTAATACTCAAAGCTAATAGCGGAATATCATCTCTGGAAATATGTAAAAGATATCACAAGTTAATATGATTATCCAACGATTTCGGAGAATTTTTTTCCACCGATAATCAAAGATTATTTATTGCAGCTCTAACTAATTTCTTTCTCACCGTTTTCGTATGTTGGAAGATCTAGAACTTCTAATCTAGATTATAATTACTCTATTGCAATACTTTGCTTATTTCTTTGTAGGTATTACACACAAAATTTAAAATTTTGTTAACCTTTAAATATTATTTTTGAAAAAAGCTGTTAAATAATTTTTTTTTTAGGGCAAAATAGGGCAGAACTTCTTCTTCTTTTATGGCACTACAACCGTGTGTCGGTTTAGGTCACTAGGTTAAGCCAATTACTCAATTACTCACGCCAAGTGAAGACAGGTCCCTCTAGACTTGGTCCTTGGGCCAGTGTGTTCGTGGGCGCCCTTGCCTTCGTTACCTACCCAAGGCTGCCGATTCGAAGGATTTGTTTATGGGAGTTGAATTTGTATGTGCTTGTCCATATGATTTTACGCGCTTGCCCATATCATTATACAGCTCATCATTTCGTAATTTTCGGAATTTGTTGCTAAGCGAGCAGGCCCATAAATCTTGCGAAGAATATTTCTCTCGAAAATCTACAAAGCCTTCTCATCGCTGATCAACATCGCCCATGTTTCTGCGCCATATAGAAGGACAGCAAATAAAATAATTACAATATTATTTTCTTTTTGAAATCCTTTAAATATTTAGTGGTTCAACAAGAGAAATATATTAATTTTATATTCTTATTTTCACATCATCAAAAGTCTACTGAATTTAGTCAATGTTCTGAACTCACAAAATTCATGGCAAAACTAAAAACAGCAATGCTCAAAAGTGTGTCCATATAAAATATTACAAACAGAACATAGTTGTAAGTAATTTGATGTTAGTTTTACAGATAGTTTCATGGCGCATCGCAATCAGTAGACCGCATCCCACCCATCGGCTTGCACACCAACGCCACCATCGCCACCGCCACCCACTCGCTCCGGTACTCGTCTAACAAGCTCAACTCTGACTCCAGCCGGCGCTACTAAATTTCAATAATGGTGCACAACTTATGTATGCAAATGTTTAACATGGAAAAATATTATGTAGGAAATATGTTTGCATTACAATAACAACGAAGTAGCAAAAGTAAAACGAACAAGAAATATAATTCCAATGAAACGGAGAAAAGTTTCTGCAGTAAAATGCATTCGGTATTCACAGCAGCTGAGCAGCAAAAGGAAATTCAAACACAAACCGCAACGGGCTGAGCGATGAGTTTTACCTAGATTTGACCAGCTGTTCGACCGCCCCTCTCACCCCTCCATCCTACGCACGGCGCGTACACTCATCAAGCTGAGTATCCCATCGAACAGTGCTGCAGTGTGCCGAAATTTGTGAGCGGCTGAAGTTTAAGACAACCTCAGCACAGGCGGCAAGAACAGGAGAGGCAGCGAAGGCCAGAGAAGAAGGAATAGCGCAGCGAAGGAGGATGGGGCGCGGGAAGGGGGGCGAAGTTGATGAAGAAGAAGTTTCGAAGCTCTCAAATGTGGTTATGGCTGGCAGTTGTGGTGCTAAGCCCGATGGCTATTGTTGTTTTTGCTATACGCTGTACACTTGGAGAATGACCAGAGTGTTGGTTTGTGGCTGCGCTGGAGTTGCTCTATTCATTTCACATTTTTTCTTTTTTTTTAATGTCGTACAAAATATTTGTTTTCTTGCTCTTCCTTTTTGTAATGTAATTCTTTATCGCTTTCTTCTTCGCTGTGTGTGTGTGTGTGTGTGTGTGCGTGTGTGTGTGCTTCCAATGCTCGCATTCCCCTCACACATTCGCCATTGTTTTTGTTGGCTAGCAAATTGCAACATTTAATGTTGCAAAATCACTTAGGACAAATTTTATTGCCAAAGTTTTGAGTTTGCGACAACAATAACAGCCTCATCAGCAACAACAGCCATGTTAAATAGTTGCTTTGTAACAACAACAAACACAAAAACAATAAGAACAACGATAACATCAAGTTTTTCAAACATAGAATATGAAAAGTGAACTCTAGCGAACGGCCTGAAAGGACATTCATTATGGCACCGAGGCGGTGCGCACTTTGGGCAGCAGCGAAGAATATTGGTTGATAAAATTATGTGAAACACATACACACGCACACAAGCGAGTGTAACAGTGGGGGTTGAGTGTTGTACGAAATGTGTTTGAAATGACAGTGGAAACAGAATGGCTGAGAGGTGGCTGAAGTACGGACGGCGGAATGCGTCCTCATCGCTGTCGCACACTCAACCGAGAGGAGCACAAACCGACCAACCAGGCGACGGTCATCTGCGGACCAGGCCACTTGCCACTGCTGCTTCAAAATATGTAAGTAATTTTATAGAGCTGTAAATCCCTGCGCATCCCCATCGCCTCCTCAAAGCGCTGTAAATGTGGGCTGAGCGCCTAATCGTTTTATCAATTGTCTAAAATGGCACTTTAATGCAGGATGTTCTCTTCAAGTCATTTAAATTTAATTAAGGCGGTTACTTGCCACACACAATGACAAAATCTGCTAATAGCTCGCTGTTTTATTGTTTTTTTTTTTTTGTTTATGCAATGAGTGGCAATGCTTGTGCAAACCTAACGCTGGTTTTTACGAAAAGAAACTTGTCTCCATTGCTTTCACTGTTCAAACTGAATTAATTGTGAATTATATTTGGGTCAAATTTAAGTGTCGGTCAAGTGTTCTAAGGAAAAAAAACTCGTTTCGATTTACTTTCACTAACCAAAATAGTCCATCGAGCATTTCAAATGTGTAGGAATTTAAATGTGTGTGATTGGTTTTGTAACAAGACCGACTTCTTTTGTAAGCCAAGCGCTCGTCCTGCATACAAAGTTCTTTATTTCAAATTTTATCTCTCCGAACGGTGCTTTTTCTCTTCCAAATAAACTGTCTTTCCAGTAATAGTTCCAGCAAGGACCACGAGTCTTGAAGAATACAACTCGTCAGCCCTTTGCACGCATATTTCTCTACAAGAACAACTTAAAACTCTGCTGGCTTTCTTTATTTAAAGAGCACTCCCTCCCTCAAATTTTAAGTTAATCCTTTGGCTCACGAAAAAACTGAATAAGTGCAAAAGCAGGTTCTCTTCTTCCCATTACTTCTTCACACACACACTGCACATCGAGCTTTAGTCGAGTTTCAATGCTTTATCTGCCTTTTCAGAATGTGATTTGCTGTTGTTGCGTATTTTAAAAATTTAAATTTAAATTTTTGTCGAAGCCATACCACTTAGCAATAAATAAAGCACCCAGCATTCCGTTGTCATGGCAACGTTGGTGTAAATAAATAAGCGCTGGAAATAAGAAATAAGAGCTTTCCGTCGCTTTTGCATTGTCTTTCGGCTGCTGTGCCACACACACACACAGAGAACAGAAGTGAGTGGTTAAGGAATACCAACAGGCGCTGTCACAAATGGATGGAGAGGTGAGGGAGGCAACGGTTTTTCGCCGCAGGCCAACTGTGCTGTGCTGAGCCGGAAGTCTCAACCCCTTTGCACACACAAACACACACACACGAACTTAATATGCATTGCGGAGCATCGCAAACTGCATGAAACGCTACACAGATTCCGTCCGATGCGCTGACTCAGTCAGCAGAACCTCTAAATAACAAACGCAGTAACAGCTCAGCAACCACTGGCACTGTCGCTACAATTGCGGTGGCGGCGCCGACCGAAAGGGGCCAAGACTGCCGAAAGCCAGTTGGCCAACAAGCAAGAGTCTCCAGCGGCGAGGTTGCGGTCTTGCAGCAAGCAATGCACGGCAAGCGGCCAAGGAGTCGAGATGGCATTGCAAATACATATATATTTGTATGTATAGTATGTACGTATGTGAGTGTATGTGTATGTGTATGTTGCTGAGGGAAGCAGGGCCTGCAATAATTCACACATACATACATACATGCAGACATGCAATGACAAATGTTTCTGCACACGCACAAGGAACTCAAATGGAAAGTGAGACAGTTGCATTTGCAACGAACAAAATTCTCATAAATAAATTTGAAACAAATTTTCTTTAAAATTGCGAGTATTTTCATGAGACTTCGGACAACTAAAAATCTTGCCTAAGTGATATTTTTTTTTTGTTTTCTCAAATGTTTAATATGCAAAGGATTTGTTGGAGAACTACATAACTACATCTTAAATATTGCGAAAAGTTCAAGCTCAGACTTTCAATTGCATACAGGCAAAAAAATAATTTTTTTCATGTACCTCGGTTTATAATAAATAAATATTTAAATATATATTTTATTTATTTATTTATTTATAATAAAGTTATTTAAATATATATTTTTTTATTAATAAATGTTTGTTAATTAATTAATTAATTTTTTTTTTTTTTTAATTATGTTCTGAGTAAGTTAAATTTACTTTACTTTCCATCGCCCCCTTTCATAAACTTTCTTACAATGACGACGGACTCACTTTTGCGCTTTCCGCTGCCTCAAAGTTGCTTGTGTTTTAATTAAGTTTTCGACACTTGAGTCTGTCTGTTGCTTACTGTTCGCTGATGGCAGCAACTTTATGAAAGACGCAATGTGCACGCGCACGCACATACACGAACTGGTTTACATATTAAGCTAAGAAGTGAACTTAAAGACGATCTAAGCGACGCACTTTTCATCCGAAAATAGTCCATAGAAAAACGAAAAAAAAACTTTAACTAAAAAATTAGTTTTAAAAATTGCCTATAAAACTTAAACCAAATGTTTTTGAGAAAAATCTAACATTAGAAACTACATACTTCACTCCATAAATTTTTAAAAATCAGCGATACTATGCTTTTAGATACCTCGAGGAAATTTCATGATGTGATGCGGGATATATACACGTACATATACTCGTATAAATATGTGTGTAAATAAAAAATGTTTACAAGAAAAAAATTAATAGGTGCAGCTGTCTATACAGAAACCTGCAGACGGATGATGCCTGCTAAAAGCTGGATCCATTACAATATTATTTTACAAGTTGAATAGAGTCGACATGTAATTTCCATAAGAATTGTCAACAGATTAACTGGCGTTAAAGTATAAATCCTCTTGCACTATTCGCTATGAAATGCAAATGTAACATCTGTACTTTAATAACTCTCGGTAGCACTAGAGCCAAGTAATATAAATTTCCACTCACGCAGAATCTAGCAGGAACTCATTTCCTTCGCCGAGCATATGATATTTAACTGTTCACTCTACTAATTTTACCAACCAAATGGCTAAATAACCAAAGCGGAAATGTTAAGCAATGCAGAATTAGCAACACAAGCGGCCGGCCGATTCAAATTGAAGCAACGCCACCTTTGTTTGCCAACTTTTTCACTCTTTACTTTTTTTCCGCGACGCTGCCAACACAAAATAAATATCATTGTTTGGCGCTTTTGTGACTTTCATGATTATTAAGTATTACGAATAAATATGTATGTATGTTTGTACATAAATTAGTGCAGTGGCGTTGCCTCCGACGCGGCGTTGAAATCAACAAACCGGTAAACAACGCAAGCCGCGCATTGATCAAATCATTTGTGTAGGCCGACGAATAATGGCAAACGTGGCAAACAAGACAATAACCGGTTCAGCATAAAATAATATAAAAAAGGAAATGCGTACGCGTTACGTTCTGAATGCGTAATGCGGAATGGTAAGACAGGGCGTCGGTGGCAACCAAGAGTGGATCTCTCTCGATAGGCGCAGACGGCGGCAATACATTTTAATGTTAGTACTTGTAACAGTTTATATGTATATACACATACATATATCTTTGAACTTTCAAAGTAGATAGAATGTTCGTTTTCTCAAAGTGTGAAAAGACCCATTCTTAAACTTACAAAAACAGAGAGTAGTCTGTAAAAATTAATAAACCGACAAATCTCCTCGTAGCCTCGTTTTATGAAATATCTCGACCCTTGCGCCATCTATTGGATAAATCCATCAATTAAACCTGTAGATATGTGTCGGACTGGTTCATAATTTCGACTTTTCCGTATATCTTATAGACCGCACCATTCAACTGGCTCTTTATTTTAATTAAAAATATTTATTTAATCACGTGATTATCAGCCAAATCAGCGCGATTGTTCGAAGCATAACTATCGATCCCAGCGCCATCTGTTGTCGCCATACAATTTTTATCGGATCAACTGCAATAGTTAATCCCGATTAGCGCTGCCGTCTGGCAATGCTCTTAGCCTGCTAAATATCAACACACTCACGTACACATACTTCCAACAAAGTAAGTAGTGTTAGGTGTTTTTTGTATTTTCACTTGACCTTGGTTTTGTTACATAATTGTAGAAAATGAAAGCAATTTGCAGTGAGGGCACGCGTCTAATGGCTAATTGGAAAATGTTCGTCATTCCCTTTTTCTAACTAAAGGCATTACGTGTAAATGTATTTTTTTTTACATAACAAAGGGCATGCGGGTGAAGAAATTTAAGAGTCGGTTGTTGCACAGATTAATTTTATTCATTTATACAGATTTTAAAAGGTATATTGCTAAATAAAATAATAAAAGACTCTTTTGGGAAATGTCTAATAAACGCTATTTGTTATATTTTCACATTTTCTGCTTAATGGTGAGCGTTTAAATTAATATAAGTCTCAATTTTCGATCGCTCTGTTCGGCTGAGTAACATAAAAGCGAGACTTTGCGATGTATACAATAAAGTGCTTATTAGCGATTGAGTAATTTAATTTTATGTAGACCCAGAGTATATTTACTAACTTCTTTAAGCTAATGCTGAAGAAGAAAATTCGAGCGGTAGAACTAAATTGGTCAGGCACCATCGTTTATAAGAATATAAAATTGCTGGCGTACGCCGACGGCATTGACATGAATCGGCCTTAACAACCGCGCAGTAAGTTCTTCCTTCTTCAAACTGGATAGGGTAGCGAAGCAAAGGGGACTGGAGATGAACGCGGGCAAGACGAAGTATCTCCTGTCATCAAATAGATAATCGGCACATTCACGACTGGGATCAAACATCATTGTTGACAGTTATAACTTTTAAAAAGTAGAAAACTTCGTTTACTTAGGAACCAACATAACCATCAATAACAGCGTCAGCCTTGAAATCCAACGGAGAATCTCTCTTGTCAACAAGTGCTACTTCGGACTAAGCAGGCAATTGCACAGTAAAGTTCTCTCCCGGCGGACAAAAACCACACTCTATAAGTCTCTCATCATGCACGTCCTATTTACTGGCGCAGAAGCATGGACGATGACAACATCAGATGCGAGGGCTCTTGGAGTGTTCGAGAAAAAGATTCTACGAAAGATTTATGGACCTTTGCGATGGCGAATACCGTATAATATGGAACGATGAGCTGAACGAGCTTTATAACGACATAGATAAAGTGCAACGAATTAAGAATCAGCGGCTCCGCTGGCTAGGTCACATCGTTTGAATAGATGAACTAGCTCCAGCTCTGAAAGTGTTCGACGCGGTACGCTCTGGTGATGGCAGACCTCCTCTGAAAGACCAAAAGGAAAAAAGACTTGGCTATACTTGGGATTTCCAAATGGCGCCAGTTAGCAAGAGATAGGGACAGCTGCTCGCCAGGGACAGCTCGGCCAAAATCGCTTAGGCGGTTAATGCGCCAATTAAGTAAGTAAGTAAAGGTGGCTGTAAACGGTGAGAGTAATTCTTATGAGAATGTATAATTTGCCTCATCCTCATCGTGTACACAGCGTTGAGAACGCATTCTCATTCTCAACATAGACGCATTCTCATTCTCAATGAGACCAATTACATCGGTCGTGTAAATAGAGTGGGTGAGAATATGCAAACACTATCACGACTCGATTTTATTCTCATTTGCAGCAAGTGAGAATATTTTTTTCTCACCGCGTGCTTTTTTGATATTTCATTTGTATTTCTTCATTATTGATGTGATAATAGATAATAAAAGATAAATATGATGAATATGGTGAAGGATTAGCATCTATATTGAGGCGAATTGGTAAACAAGACGAAGCTTATGCTGAAGAATTGGAATTGAAGTGGCACGCTGAAGATATTGAAAGTTTGAAATGTTTGTCTATCAGACTTGCCTCCCAAGAAAGAGAATGAGTATTAGTTTTTTCATTCATTCAATTTAATTTTAGTTTTAAGAATATCAAAGTGTTCACCAAAAGGCAAATGTATTAAATAAATTTATGTTTTTATATTTACCTTCAAATAATCTACTTTTAGTATGTTGTAAATAGCTTCACACACGTCAGTGATTATTTTACCAATCGTACCCGGCGCAGTTTTAAACACAATAGACAAGTTGTTGAAACTATGTCCTATTTAAAAAAAAGCACATTCAACTCAGGTAAAATTGTTGATTTATTTCCTAGAAATAATTACCTGATGCCAAATAGAATAGAGTGACAGCTAGACGATTACGACTACTAATTGCTTTCCTCATATTTGTGCACTTTTTTCGTATCAAAGGTTCAAATTTTTTGTAAAATTCATCACCTTCTGCTTCCAATTTCTTTATTAAATTTTCGTACACATTTTCACGGTCACGATCTAAATAAATTTCGCGACTCCAAATTCTTGTTTTTTTCCTATTTTCCTCCTCTTTTATTTCGTTTAGATATTTATTGAAACTTAAAAAAACCCAAAAGCAATTTACGTCTTTTCGACATGTTCACTTGGTACACAAAACCACAAGAGCTCGACAATATCACTCTTCTACAATAAGCATTGCCATATGAATTCTCATGAGCTTTATCATCATCATGTAACTACATGTGAGAATGGGCGACAATACTCTCACTCAAATTACTCTCATTCTCCGTCTTTTCGTTCTCAGAGAGAGTGAGAATAGATATTCGTGTATATAGGCTTGAGAATTCTCACACCAATCTAATCGCATTCTCATAAGAATTACTCTCACCGTTTACAGCCACCTTAAGCCATCTGGCTGATGGCACAAAACCAACTTTGACAAGGGATGACGGACAATCGTTCTAATATACTTACATCAAATTTCCAAACCTGTCGGAAAATCAAAAGAAAATCAAAATTTATAAAGAACAATACAAGCGCGAATATATTTTTCTTTCTTTGCTCAAAGAAAAGTGTATTTTTTGTCACAAACTTATTACAAAATGGTTGCCCCCACTACTTTTGATAGCTGACAGAAATCTTTCGGAATGTATTAAATTTAAGCCAAGTGATAACTTTTACTATTTCAATAAAATTTCTTCAGAAATGCTTACGATTACACTTACGTCTGCTTATTATATCGCAGTTACTAACCAATAAGTATGTATTTGAAATACAAAGCAGGAAACAACAACAAGTGGACCAAATGTCTATATACTCGTATTTAGTGTGTTGCTGTGTTGGCATATCCAAGCAATACAAAAATAATAAACGAAATATCAGTAAATTGAGAAGCAAAATTTACGCGTTTCACTGACAATCTACTCAATTTTCAATTGCAACGTTTAACTGTCACTCCAAGCGCTTTTGATGTACACACTCCGCACTTGAATTGTTAGCGTCTTTTTTGACAACTGAAATGATAACTTTGTTGATATTGATAAAGTGTAGTTAACAAAGTACTTCTGCACACATACAGCCACACATGCACACATACACAAATACTTCTGATTTATTTGTAAGAAATAACAGAATTCCCATTTGATATCGAAAGTGATATTTGCTCTCAAATGCAGACAGAGGTGCAACTTAGATGAGGACTTTGAGATTCAGTAGCCCATTGACTGTTTTCTTAATTTGATAATCCAAAGAGGCTGATTTGGCAAAATGAAGAGGTCTCACAAAAGTGGAAATATGCAATCTTCTGATGCTTTACAGAAAATATCTTGGAAAGTAGTGAATAAAAATGGGATCTCGGCCTTTGCCTTGATTTAAATGTTTTCAAGATCCAAATACTTTTGTGTGTTCGTCGCTGCTCAGGTTTTTTCAACGATCAATTATTTATTTGGCTTCCTTGCTTTGTGATTACGAATAATTTTTTTTTGTTAATTTTGATTGCTTGCATATTTTGTATATTCAACTTAAGCACATTTCACTGGAAAATATTTTCAGCGTTCTTTAATGTTTTTTAGTCGAAATTTGTGTTCTAAAAAGTAGCTATGAACTATGAACTGTTTTCCCTTTCGCAAATCAAACAAACATTTGTGCTTTCCTTTTCAAAGCAAAACCTTGACAGCACGCAATGTAATGAGCACAAATTCGCTAAAAATACAACATTGCCAAACAATTAGCAACAACAAGGGATGGTTTAGACATGAAAAATTGCTGCCGTTGTTGCCCGTTGCCGCTTGCCATTGTAGCTGGTGTTTATGCAGTCATCGTTGGCTCCTCAGTATTCACCCACACATACACACTCACACACACACACACACACACATTTGCGGGCATTTAGCGTGTTCCGCTGTCCGGGCGTCGCGCGGTTGCTACGCTGCGTATGAGCATTTTTGTTTGTTGCTTTGTTGATGGCTGCTGCTGCTGCTGCTGCTGCTTCTGCTATTCGTTGTCAACGTGATTGCTGTTGGTGTTGTCAGAAAACGCCAACACACGACGGAAATGCCGGCACTTTTATTAAGTTTTTGATGTTCAACACGCACACTGTCGCGCGCGCTGCTTTGACAATCATTTGCTGCTTTATTTGCCTGCCTTGCGATTGTCTGTCGAGTCGTTGTGTTGTCTGTGTGCGTCCTTTTTTCTTTTTTTTTCTTCTTTTGCTCTCTGACGCTTTGAAGTTTTAAATTCCCATCCGCGTGTGCGTGTGTTTGTGTCTGTGTGTGCGAAAACTTTTCTAATTTAAAATTTTGCCACACTTCAATGCGAAAAGATGCGAGATGCGAGATGCGAGATGCGCGTGCAATGCGACTTACTACACGTTAGTTGTTTTGTGATAAGTAGAAGCCCGAGATAAGACAATCTTTTTGTAAATTCGCACAAAAGGAATAAGCGGCGACCATTTCGATTATACATAACTGTGGTTGTGACAATCACAAAAGTCCTGTGACATTTGAGCAAAGCATACTAAATTAACGCCTCTTTCGCATTCCAACTCCTTGGTTTTATTTGTCTGTTGTGAATGGCGTGCTAGGAATGTCTCATGGCTTTGTGAGATTTCACTTTGGTGATTGGCTTTTCGGCATTTCTATTTGAAAACTATTTTATAGCAACCTTAAAGATTTTAGTTCATCACATCTGAAGTTCTAATTACGCTTGCTATGCGTTCTTCGATGCGCTGCTCATTTAATTAAAAACTATTCACATGTACAAGAATTCATCAGTCATCTTATAGATCGGAACATAAATCTATCGCAAGTGAAAAAATTCCATTAATTAATTTTTGGTGTTTTGCTATCAGAAAATATTTTCACACACTTTGCTCAGAGAAACCATTAAAATATTTCCAAATTTCGAATAACCAAGGCTTATTCAGCCGAAAAGTGTACATCACCTCGAGCTTTAAAAAATAGAAACTCTTTTTATGAGCGTCGCATTATGGGCTTTCATTTCAACTGTAATTTAAAAAATTTGTATCTTCAGAAATTTATTCTACACTTCAATGCTGAACACACTCGGAGGTTTGTTAGCTATAACGACAAACACCCAGTCAAAGCGGCTGTTATTCAAGAAAGATATCCGAAACTTCGCCAAATAGTAAAAGTTACTAAACTTGTAAGTTAAAAAATTAAAAAAGCGAAAATAACTGAGGATATAGTTTGGAAGGAAATTTTGAAGGTTTAAATATCACTTTAAAATAAAAATATTTCTCACCTTTTTAGAGAACCGAAATATTAGTATTAGCTTATCTGAGTAAAATAAATCGAAAAATGTTGACAGATCGAAGATATTGTTCGTTAAGTTTTAAAAAAAAATACAAAGTATGCAACGAAATTTTTATGTATAAAAACTGTATTTCGCCACGATTCAGCCAAAATACTTTTTCAAACTTTCATTCATATTTTCCAGCTATATAAAATATTAAATAAGCTCAAGTCACCAACGAATAGTCGATTTGGTGACACGTTTAGCAAACATGGCTGCTCTGCATTGGCCAGCTGTTTGGCACAAAAAATTGGTTACACTGCGTATACGCAACGCACGAAGAGCGACACTAACGTACCAAGATTAGATTGAAAATAAAACTTTAAACATTTCATATTGCTACCGTTTTGATAGAGGCACATTGGAGTAGCACAAAAACGAATTGGATTTTATCAACATTGTCAAAAGCAGAAATAATCAGCTAGAATTTCGCCAAGCAGTAGACGAGTTTTGCACGTTCACTCGCAATCCAAACATGTTGCCAAGCGAATGTGCCACGCGTAACGCGCGAAACGAGAAGTAATGCAATGAATAAGAAATGTGTTTGATGTTAATGTGACTGCAGTTGTTGTTTGTTTGCTTTGCTACGCGATGCTGATCTTTTGCGACAAACGTTGACTTTCCCGTCGTTATTGATGTTTGCTTACCGCCAAATGTCGCTGACTGCAGCCGGCAGCCGGCAGCTGCTTGTCAACACAGTCGCCTGCTCCCTTCCGCTTTTACTTGCCTCTTTTTTTTTAGTCTTTCTTTCTTTAGTTGCATTAGCGCAAAGAGACATTTCATTCGCCGATTTCTTTGTGTGGCCAGCAATGCTGCGAGTTGCAGGCCTTCTAGGCTAAAGCTTACACAGGCGTACACAGTTGAAGAGGAAATAGTAAAAGTTTTGTAATGAGAAAAGTTCACTAAGCGCAAAACATACATAAAAACATACAAAGTAACCAACAACGGATGTAATCATTGCCATGACACTTTTTCACTTTGCAGCGCACGAACAGCCGCTGCAGACACAACGCCATACACACAAAACTATGTACAAAGGCGCACAAAGCCAAGCGTCAGCTGCAAGTGTGCAAATAAAAGTAGGAAAAGTAACAGAAATTATATTAAGTAGAACTGTAGATAATTTGAAACAAACAAACTGGCTGTCACAACAACAACAATTGCGGATAGGTGGAGTTTGGCGGATAGCAACTGCGCAGATTTTGCTTGAAAACAAAAACTAAAATAATTGATGAAGAAGCAGAAAAGAATTGATTTTTGATTTGTTCGCATGCGAAATTGAAAATCCAAACTATGAGCGACGGCTAGCGGATTGAAACGCCTTCAGGGCAAATCCCCTGTGGGACCAACTTAGTACAAAGAGAGCCAATCAAATTTAACAGCCACGAATGAGTTTCTCCAACGCCTTAGTTTCATTTCTACGCAATTTTTTTCGTATAGCCGTCGTAGCTGGGCGAACCCTGCCAGAGCTCTGAGTAAAAAAAAAATAAAACCCTTTCTCAGGTCCGCCATTTGCAGCACGCTGAATTGGTGCCTCGGCGCGGAGCAAAATAATCTGCAATACTTTTTTACTAGACAAGCAAATTTCTGAAAGTAAAATGTTTTTTTCACGCCTGAGATTTTTATTTATTTGCCAGCGCATTTACTGATTGAAAATATTATTTTTAAAGTGTAAGTTTGTATTTTAAAAATGTGCATATTTTTTTGTGTACATTCGATTGCAATTGCGCCGGCTTGCAATTAATGCGTATTTTACTTACAAATTAATGCAAAAATCCTATCAGCAGTTTGCAGAAAGAGAAAAGAAAATAATTAAAATTAATATTTAATTGCGTTGAAAAACATGAAAAAAAAACCGAAACAAATCCATGAATTTTTACACAATAATATTGGCTTTCATAAGAGCTCATTTGCATTTTACATAATGTCTGATTATTTTTTTCGCACACTGCTTAATAAGCAAGTGTATGTGCGTGTGTGTGTGTGTTCATTGAAAGTGACGATGCAATTGTTTACAAAATTTCCAGCGGTCAAAAAAAATTATGGCACAATTGCGGTAGTAATGCGGTGGCCAATAGCAAATAGTTATACGCGCGCCAGCGACAACACAAACACACACGAGCATATGTTTGCACTTTTTGTGTATTTGTTGTTTTTGTTTGTTTATGATACACATTCAACATGTAAAAAGCGACTAATGAACAGCCTTACTTACTCAACGCCCTGCTACTTAGTTCGCCAGTTAAATAAATAAATATCGCACGGGCGATCGGAATATTTCAACGGCGCTGACGACGAATGCATTTGTTGACGTTGCGTGCGGCGCGCGTAGGCGGGCAAAACAAAAACTGGCCGAGTCATTCAATTTGTCATTCGTAGTGTGCATTAATTATGTCAATGTGTGCGCGTCATACCACCACCACACATCACACACGAGTTCATACAGAACTTCTTGCGTATTTGTATTAATTGCATATGACCATAATAAATATGTGTGTGTGTGTGTGTGTGTGTATGTGTGTGTTTGGAGTGCTTGAGTGCGCGTGAAAGCGTGTCGCTGTGTACTTTAATTGATAATGAAGAAGCATGATTTCGAGTTAATTGCTTTCAGCTTCACGCTTTGCGTAATGTGCACTTCAAGCCACATTCTGCGCGCCCTCGCCCACGCCTTTGCTCCGCACCACACATCAACCATTGCCTTGGTCCGTCAACAACTACTTTCACGCCTACTTGCGCCCACATGGACATCGGAATACTTTTAATAAATTTAACTGCCAAACGTTTATGATATTTTTAGGTCGCTACAAGCTATGCTTAACTGCAAGTGGCTGGCTGGCGCGTACTGACACGCACTCAACGCTTTGATCAACCTCCCTTTCACAATTCAATCTTGAGTGAAAGTATTTTCTTATCGCAACCCTGCTGAGCTACGAATGATAGGAGGCATCAGTCCAATGTTATTTCACCGTTTTCATTTGATTTTGGATGACTAAGAGTGAAAAAAAACTTCCTATCTCCTTCTCATTGTTCTCGTTGTGCTACAGCATCTGCCTAGTTTATTTGTGAACCGTACTCAGATAAATTTACGCGCCATAAAATATTGTATTCTCCTCATTCTCAGAAGCAGTACACTTCCATATAACTCACAGTTTATAGGTTTCATTCTGCTCCTCGAATGCAGACTTCTTAAGCCATGCTCTGATTTCAACCTCTTCGTATTTGCCCCATACGTATCCAGTGATGCCGACATTTTTTTAGAAATAGAAAAATCAACACGGCGAATTTGGTGGAATGTCCCCACACCTAAACCTACCACACCTGAACCCATCACACCCAAACCCGCTCTTCTAAAAACTCCCACTTCTAAGGACTGCACACTTAAACTCACCCCTCTAACTCACCACCACGAATCCACCTCACCTAAACTGACCATATTCAAATCCACAAAACCTAATTACACCACTCCTTAATTTCCTTCACCTCACCTCACCTCACCTCACCTCACCTCACCTCACCTCACCTCACCTCACATCACCATACCTGTGTTCAACTTACAGCCAAGTCAAGCAAAACATATATAAAACGGATTACTGAAATTCTAATTTGGCTTCCTCATAGATTTCAGTCGAGAGTTATATCTGGCTAGCTCAACGGTTAGTTTCTCCTCATCAACGTTCTCTGCTGCACCGCCAAAACCATTTTGTTGAGGGCTTTTATTGGGGTTTCGCTCATTATCCTGACATTAATTAAATTTTTAAATTGTCATTTAACAATTTATTTTCAAGTAAAAGTATTGAAAACTTTCTATCCAAAATTTGCCCACTTCGAACTAAAGCTTGTCCACAAAATGTGTGCGAGTTACTTCTATGGAAATATGTTTCTATCAGCATTTGTGTGTTTGTATCTGCGATTGTTCAACATTTGCTAACCAGTTTCATTGTCTGTTTTGCTGGTCGTTGGCCAGTCGTTGCAGGATGGTAGCAACAATTTCCGCTTCCGTTTGAATTTGATTAATGCCGACGTAGGTGAGACTAACTACTTTCTTACTCAATAACTTTTTCACGCTGACTTTTCACTTCCAGCATAACTTCCGCACTCCGCCATTTGTTGCTGCATTTCGCAAACCAAACACTTCTCTGCTCCGCTTTACTTTCGCAAATATTTTCTTCAGCAGTTGCAAAATATATTTGTGCTACAAAAATGCATTTCACTAGCTATTTATGTTGTTTTTGTTCTCCCTTTAGCAACGCTCGCACTGGCCGCCAAAGACCATTCGATACAATGTTTGTGCCTGTCTGCTGTACCTTTGCTTTATACCTTTGTACGTGTGTGTGTGTGTGTGTGTGTGTGTGTGTGTGAGTAGACGGCGGGCGCAACAAATGCGGCGAGTACACAACCGAAGAGCCAAAGAGCCAAACAGTCAAATAGTGTAAGCGCCAATACGCTGCTGCCGGCTGGCAACATAAGACAGACGACATTTTTATTACCAAGCATTTTAATAGCCGCCTGGTTGTTGGCCAAGCGCGAGGTCAGAGCTCGCGACGCCTGTGCAACTTAAAGGTGCAACTGCAGAGAGTGCAACAGTTGACTGTTTAGTTGGCCAAAAAAAAAGTGCGTGACACGCGCGAGCGCGCCCCCAGCGCAAGCAAATAAATGCAAAGTTGGCGGAAAGCACACTTTGGCGATTGCAATATTGAAATATGATTCTGCTTTCGACCAAACTAAGATGGCGAGTTACTGCACGCTTGCGAGTATAACAATTGCTGAGTCGGCGGAAGTGGCACCTCTTCTACGTAATTGTGCAAGCGACGGCATTTGTTGCAGACGCTGTAATTCTTTTCGTTTGCCAACTTTCGCTTTTTCACTTCGTGGCGATTTTTCATTTACGCTTCATAAATTTAGCATCAAAATTTTACTGCAACTCTTTCCCTCCACACGACAGTGGAGACGTGTTTGTGCAACAAACTGGAAATCGGATTGTGTGTACTCGTAGGAGGGAACTCGTTTGGTAAAAAAAAGTACAGAGAAAGCAACACAAATAACATTTGAATGGATTGCAAGTAGGCAAAATCGAATAACGAAGTGTTTGGCAATTATGGAGGGAGTTGATTCTAAAGCATTTCAGTAGTCGCGTGTCTACCTTCGATTAAACTTTCTTAGCGTTAGGTCGAATCGCTCTTTGCTTTAACTTAAATTCTCTATATACTGTTAGTTCACAATCACCATTTTAGGAATTGAGGAATGACGCCGTCTCTACAAGCTCACTCCAGGATTACCGACGACTGTTTTGACAAAAGTTATGGCATATTTAGCAACACTTTGCAGTTCTGAGTTAAGTGAGCACATCCTTATTGGGAGTGAGGAGAGGACCTTTTAACAACTCTGCAGTCGTGTGGTGCTCTAACCTAAAATGAAAAGAGTTGTCGCCCAACGACTGCTGGAACAAAATGAAATTAAATAAAAATTAAGCAGCTTCACACGAGTAAAAAAAAGAGAGGAAAATAAGAGAGATTCCAAAAACAGACTTCCATCTACTTTGTCTGTAATGAATGACTTTGTAGTAAAAAAAATACACTTTCCACTTATTTGTGCGACTATAACTCACACTCGCTTTACGCTGAGTCGTCGCGCACAGAAAAACATATCAAGCAAATACAGATTTCATAAAATCCTGATTTACGGCGACAGCGACGCCAACGAGTCGTTTTGTCAAATATGCCAACATTTCCTGCAAAATGCGACGATGGGGGCGCAGGACAAGCACTTAAATGCGGCGAGGAAGCGGCAATGCTGGGTGTGAGTAACTTTAAATTCCAACTATGTTTTTTTTTTTTATAAACGCGACTATGTGAATTTTTGCTTTCCACAAATAGCCATGTGGCAAACAATTTTTCAAGCTTTTCAAGGGTGAACCCCCGCACAACGTTCCCTTGACGGGGCAGCGCGCCCCCTTAGTAATATGTCGTAGTCAAAACATTGCGGCAACATAGCCATCAGAAGCTCTATTAGTCGTTCGAGGGTGGCGAGGGAGCTTTGACGCAGAGGCGCTTTGGAGTCAAAAAATAAAATTGATTCAATATTTATGCAATGAGTTGAAAAATGACAAAGAAACAAAAGCAGAGATGCGCCTGAACAAAGTGACAGGATGACGGCGGCGGCAACTGCTCGCCACACTTCCTACCGAACGCTGCGCTCGGCATCTGTGCGGCCCAAGTGTCCGGTGAGTGTATGAACGAAATGACCGGCAATATTTTAGCACCGCTCCTCGAGTGACCATGTGAAAAGATGAATGGCAAGAAATTTGTGTGCAATGGACTTTTGTATCGCTCAAGAACAAGCGTGCGTGCGTACGGCGCGCTCACTCGACATATTTGATTACAGTTCGAATGTAGGAGTGGGTGTATTTAAGTAAATATACATATTTAATATTTTCATGATATTTTCATACTTATATCGTTTGACCTTCCTGCTCCATTTGAGCGTCACTTCTGTGCCACAAAGCCGTTGGACAACATTCGAATGTGTGTACGCCGCCACTTGGTGTTCGTTATGGCAACTCTTTGCTTTAGTCGGCGCGGATTTGCTTCTCCTCAACGCTTTTATTTGCTAACTTTCATTCATTCATTTATAAGCATTTCCTCATTTTCTTTTATGCAAATATGTTTTCATTTTTTCATATCTTCTCAGAAATAATTTAGTGTTTTTTGTGCCATATTTCCTTAGCTCGGATACTTTTCCACTTTCCCTTGATTAAAGTTTTATTTGTTGTTGTTTGCATTTTGGTTGGAATACATTTAGAGATTTCAGTGAGAAATTGTTTTTTTCTGCTTCATGTTTCATATATACACAGACACACACACACACACTTACACCAGATTGTCACAAAAGTCTGGGAAAACAATTTCCTTTTTCGTTTTTTTTTACTTCTAAATAGTCATAAATACGCATTTACCCTTTTCGAAAATTCGTTTTTGCTAGAAAGTAATTTGCTACATACAACAATACTAATAGTTTGGCATATGACTATATTTCCAGTTGTCTTAATGGTAGATTCAGGGAAGCGATTTTTATTTTTATTCATTTGAGACATGTTTTGGTGAAATTTAAAATTGAATGTTTTGAACAACCAAATTAGTATGAATCGACTCCCAAAGCATTGACACATTTAAATGCAATTTTCTTGAGACAAATTTTTAATTAAAATTTAGTTACTTCTGCTAGCAAAAAATGTATGTATGGCTTTGAAATTACGAGTATATTCTTGTTGATAGCAGGTTTTCGTGGAAACTCCAAAATCTGTAATCAATAATTTTAATACATTTTTTACGATATTCTCATTGTATTCAATATAAACTTAACAATATCAAGCCGAGTTTTCTACTTCCTCGAACCTGCATTTGAGTGTACTTAAATTCAGAAAAAACATTAAAAGTTAATGACTCGGATTTCAGCTGCCCCGTTTCACTAGCTGCATTTAAGACAGTAAATTTTTTTCTTATTTTTTTAAATCCGTTTAAATATTTATACAAAAACTGTTTTTGGTCTTTCTAAATTTAATACATATTTCTCGATAGCAAAATTCAATTTGTGCAGTCTTCATCCGGATACTCGATTTTTTATTCAAGTATCTGAAAAATAGAATATTTGGATAATTCAAAAAATATCGAATGTTTGACTTACACCATATTTTTAGAAAGAACTTTACTTTTTAAAAATAACTATTTGGGAATATTACAAACTAAAAAAACTTAGCAACGTTTAGGAAGCAAAAAATTATTTTAAATCTAATTTCATAATTTTTTTTTTTGTTTTAGTTTTGTTTGCGTAATTGAGGGCGTGAAATTTAGAAAATTATTGAATTTATTATCAACTTTTTTTTTCTTTTTTTTTTTTTATAAAATCTCTCAAAAAAGCCTGGTTCGTCGAATTTTTGGCAACTACGTCGCCGCTTATTTGTACAAAAAACTTAAATGCAAACAAAACTAGTGGAATTCCTCGTTTCAAATTATAAATTTCGCAACAAGAGCGGAAGGCATCGTTGTGCCTCCCTCTGCCTCGCCCTGCTCTCTTCTCGGCCACATTCCGACCGCTGTTGGCTGCTGACTTCGCGTTGACTGGCAGCTTTGTTTTCGTGCGCAGCCTAGCGTTCAGCTGGTAACGACCCACTTTAACACTTCGCCGGAAACCGGAAGTGCGCCGGAACAAATACTTTTGAATTTTAATTCCTTCCATTGCAACCATGTGTTCCTCGCTCCTCGCACAAACAAATGCGAATAGCAAAAGTACAGTGTGCCAAGCATTTGCCAAGTTAAAGGAATTCGCAAGCGCTGACTTTGGGTTAAAGGTCTCTCAAGTGGTAGGCAGCTTTGGTTATTTGGTGTTTTGTCGCCTTTTTGGTTGTGATTGTTGTTGTTGTGTTTTTTCGCAATATCTGTTTTTTTTTTATATAAAATGGCAGCTTGTTCTTGTTGTCCTCTGCGGTTGGTCGTGTTGTTGTACGGCTGGCGTAATGCCGGCAAATTCTCCATGCTTGGCGTCCGTACATTTGTTTTGTCACATAAGAAGCCGTTTTCTTTATTTGTTACTCTTTGTTTTTTTTTTTTTGTCGTTTTTCTGTGCGGCTTTCCGCTGGTGAAATTCGCAAGCCACACAAATACTACGAAATGCCGTGCGCACGCGTGTATGTGTGTGTGTGTGTATGTTATTTTGTATTTACATGCATTCGTTTTGACTCTTTCTTCGAGCATTCCACGCTTTTCAATTTTACTCATTTTTATTTATACGAGCACTTCTACATTTTGCTATTGTTTTTGGTTTTTTTCGTTAGTGAAATTGTTTTGGTTTCTGCCTCGATTTGCCAACACAATTTTCTTTGTTGCAACAATTTCCACTTTTGTAACTATTATTTGGATTGTTGTTGTTTTTGTTGCTAGCGATGCTGCTAGTTGGCGTGCAGCCAAGAATGCGACAACACAAAGGCCATTCAAACAATGCCTTCACTCACAGCAGGAAGCTGGGGCTCAGGCGCCTATGCAGTGCAGAAGGTGTGCTGGCGACGGGGAAGCGGGAGGGGGGGATGCCATTTTGCAAGATAAGTAAAGTTACATTTGTGCATTGACAAGAATGGCAAGAATTTCTGGCTCGGCTTTTGCCAAAGTATCGAAAGCAGGCCAAACTTCCAATTGAAATTAATGAAAATTAAGAAGTAACTGAAAATGAAAATGAAAATGAAAAACAAACTGCACGAAAGCGCACAATGTTAAGATGACTTTTAATTTGCTTCTTTTTATTTTATGTTAACGCAGTAATCAGTGCGTACCAAATTAGAGTCAAGCACCTGAACAACAAGAAAACACTCGAAATGACAGTAATTACAACAACAGGGTAGAATGTTTGTCAGCAACTGTAAGAAGTCGATGAAATAGACACATATTGGCTTCCGATTTTCAGATATTTGGCCGAACTTCTGCTACAACACAAAAGCAGATGTCTTAAAAAGCCTCAAGCCGCCATTGAAAAATGATTCCTTTTGATGTGAAACATTTTGTTTGTGTGGGTGGGTGTAGAGGATTGGGATTGTAAAATTTTGCTTTGGTTTTTTTTTTACCAGAAGAGAGCGCGGAAGATGCGACAACAATGACGTCAACGATAGGCAGCGATAACATTAGCAATGTTGTTTATTATGATAGGAATTTTATTGATAACAATGTCGATAATAATATCGATAAAAAATAACCACAATTAAAACGATTGCAACTACCATTACAATAGCTACGTACGTCCATAACAATCTGGTAATCGATTACAATATCGATAAAATATGAATAACCGAAGAATACAAATGCGAAGAAACATGTTTAAAAAAAATTTCCGAATGTTCTTTATAGGAACAGTCAGCATTCAACTGGAAGAGACAGCCTTCAGTTGGTGCTTCAGTAACTTCAATAATTTTTTAAGCACTCCCATCAGCTTTCCCATTTAGTAGAAGCGCCACACGTCGAAAAGTGTTCTCAATGAGTTACAGTCTTTGGCTTACTCGTACGTCCACTTCCTTTTAAGCAGCTGAAGATTCAACAAATGTGGCAAATAGTTGCCCAACGAGGCGAGTGTCTGTAACGTATTGTATGAGCAGGAAACGCATGGACACACCACGTCCCTCAACTCTGTGAGGGGAGATAAATACGAAATCATCACCGAAGCTGCTGTGGCATTCAATATTCTTGGCGATTGCGCGGCAGGTGAATACTGACAGTCAGCATTGCGTAGCTCTTTTCAGCCTCATTAACAGCGAATGGGCGGAACAGGATGTGTGTACGCAAAGTGCACAAAGCAAAGACTCCAAAAATTTGATATCTCACGGCTGCTCGGAAGCAACAGACACTTTGACCACACAGATACTAATTCGCTATTATGAAGCAGCACAAATAAAAAAAGCAAGAGCATTAGCAATTGCAACTAGCTGACGTGGTTGGAATTTCAATTAAAAAATTGAACAGAATTACACACTTGTGTGACTCTAAAATAAAAAGTAGGAAAAATCGCTACAATCACTGTCCCCTGTAGTACATCCTCCTCACTTCACCACCTCCTCGATTGCTAGGTAAGCGCCTTATTGTGCGTAACGTGCACGTGCACGCTACCAAGGAATTGAGTACCCTTGTGCACGCAGGACAACATGACGAGAACTGGTCCTCGTAGGACATTACTGAAATTTGCTAATAACTTAAAGTCACTTCAAATTCTGGCTGCGTGCTGAGACCTGCTCGACTGCTTGCAATATTTGCTTGTTATTATTCCTCTTATTGACTTTGTTTATCATTATTGCCATTGCTGTGTTGTTGTGGACTACACTCGCTTCATTGTCTTTGGCTTTGGCTTTCGCATTTGTTGCCATGACAATGACAATGCCAGTGTGCGTTTCGTCGTCTTCTTGAAATGAGGTAGCAATTGCCAACTGGCCGCCCCACTTGGAAATTGTGCGCATTAACTAACATTACCAATTTGCGAGAACTTAACATGAATTACCAAGAAACTCATGCAACTCACCCTCCGCCACGCTGCTGTCCCACTGCCCTGGTCCACTTCACATTCGGGCATAAATAAACGTTGCTATTAATTTGTAGAGATTTTCGAGTGGATATTGTCGAGATTTTCAAGTGCTTCGCACAAGTGCATAAGGAAACGTGAGGACGACAACGAAGTGGTGCTGCCCCAGCAGCGACGGAAGACAACTTTGCCAGGCAACTTTCGTGCATATCGATGTTCGCTACAGCGTCGCTCGCATGGCAGAATCGGAGGCTTGTCGTCTTGCTGTCTGCTCTCCTCTTCATTCATATTTGCATTTAACGAAATATTATGTGTTCAAAACTTGAATAAACATTTAACTTTATGTTGCATATTCCTGCGACGAGTGCTTCTACGCAAATTTTCAAGTGTGTCCTTTCTATGTAAATATGTTCGTGTATGCGTCGTTATTGTGTATATTTGTTAGTAAGCACGCGTGGGGAAATGTTTTAATGCATTCGATTGTAATAACAACGAAAATTGTTTAATCAAGAAGTTGTTATTGATGTTTATGGGCAATTTGGAATACACTTAAACAAATTCGAGACTAAGTGTTTTCAGCTCTCCATTTAACACATTTTATAAATATGTAAGTAGAAAAGAAGTTTGGAGTGAGGGTGAGAGCAAACATTTAGTAAGGATAAAAAATAACTTTGCTTCAATTGATAAAAGAAGAAGAGGATTTTGAGAGCAAAGCAAGGGTTCAGAGTTCGATATAAAGAACCACTTACTTTTTTATGTCTCAAAGGCGCTCACTTAGAAGAATTTATGCGGTCACATAAATATCACAATTTGACATTGACGCAACATACAACTCGTCGGAACAGTCAGCCACAGGACCGAGAAAAAATATTTTTAAATATTTTTAAACAAGACGAATACTAAAATCTTTAATTTCATTTATTTGAGTGTAGCGTTCTTGCACGCCTTCCGCTGAAAAAATCAATTAATCAATTATCCAAACTTCTTGTCATAAAATATTGATTTTTTTCTTTATAAATATTCAAACTTTCTTTCTTAAGCTCTGAAAAAAAAAATATCCAAATAAATATGTCTTAAACAAAATTTGCAGCAACGCCAGAGGCCATTTTCCAGCTACAAAAATAATAAAAATTAAGCACTAAGGGCTTCAAGAAGAAAATTCCTCTTTCATTTGAGTGTCAGTTTATATGGATTTATCGATTTTCTTGAGAACTGTGTACTTAGGTTTATAATAAAAAAAAAAAAAAAGTAAGAAAAAAGCGGCCAGAGGTACCATAAAGCGGCACATTTTCGATTTTATGGCCAACGACAAAAAGTCAATTTTACAGGAGACTGTCGTTTGTATTTTATTTCTTTAAAAAGCAAATCAATCAAAAAAATTCAGTTTGGTTTTTCAAATTAGCGCCAAATGGCGATCTCACTTCTTCAACCAATTTGTTCTTGTTTTTTTTTTTTCAATAAAAGATTTGGCTTTTCCAAAATATTATCTCCCCTTTTTTTTGTTTCTAAACAGAAAGTGTATGCCAGTAAGAATTAAGTAATCAAAATACGAAGAAGATCATTCTTAATGTAGTGAAGCCAAAGAAATTGTTCTCAGTGTAGTGTTAAGTACTTTAACGTTAAGTGATGGTAAACATTTGAAATCCCGTTGTAATTTCATGTAGAACCCGACGCAAACTGGAATTTATTTAATTACTTTTTACAAGTGGGCTACATTTTGAGGCTGTGCATTAAACATCTCCGAATAATTACACACACACACACACACGCTTGAATTTATTTTATGTAATGTAAGCAAAGCGTGTGATGTCAGAGTCGATGAGCAAGTAAGCAAATGTTGTAAACTATTGTAAGCCTACTACAGTTAAGGCTTCAAAACATTTTGTAAGGGGCGCCAAGAGGCAGGAGTAGCCAGTCAATGCCACAAAACTGGCTCGTACACACATACATATGTACATACATACCCCCATATAAACGAGTATGCATATCACACGTTAGGGAACAATTTTGAATTTTAATAAACCAATGGATTGTTCCTAAATTCGCCAATGCATTGCAACGTCAGCTTCGTTAACGACCATTACGACAACAATAACTACTGCTGCACTTGTCCTACTCCATTATTTATGTGAATTTGTCCAACATGTTGCTCTACTTATGCCAACAATTTGGTTAGCCTGTAGGAAATATATTCACTTAATATTTGGCCAATTCATTTAGGGAAAGTTTTGAACGAGATTCAACCTGAAGCTGCTTTAGAAATTTAGTAGCTTCATCGAAGTTTGGAACTTCGGAAGAGACCATCCCAAAGAGGGTCGAATAAAATGGATTTTTTTCGTGGTTTTTTTATTTTTTGAAATGTGCCTCTAAGGGCCAGTTTTTCAGTGCAAGTTGAACTCTGTTTGTCGTTTAAACTAAGTTTAAACTCAGTATGCAGTTTTTCAGTCAACTTTAAACGGAGTTTAAACTGAGTTTAAACGGCCGATTGCGCACAGTTAAACTTAGTTTAACCTATCAGCTGCGTGCTGACTATTTCGTTTTGGTTGCAACAAATTTAATTGAGCGCAAGAAAACTAAGTTTAAATTTAAACTGAGTTTAACTAAACTTAGTTTAAACTGAGTTTAAACCAGCACTGAAAAACTGGCCCTAAATGAGTCACCCGAATTTCAAAATCGGGGCAGATTCGATTGCATCTCCTTTTGAAATGAGCTTGATTTGAGAAAGTGACGATATTTTCAGTGCAATTTCAATTTGAACCAAATCAGCTTGGCACTAACGCATTTCCCTAATGGGTGGTGGTGCGCAAGAGGGTCCACAAAATGTTTACCTAATTGAACCAACTTCAAATTTATGAAATTTTATTGTTACTTAAGCAAATTTGCATTTTGAGCAGATACATTCCGATTCGCTTCAACCAGTCAATACACACACAAATACATAACTGCACTTGCCACTGTCGACGCTGTTTCTCATGGTGGAATTACATACAGGTGATGTCAGTGCTGTCTTAATTGTGGCATGCATTTTAAAAGTAGTAAACATTTCTCCCTTTTTACTACTTTTAAGTCCAAGATTAAAAAATTATAAAAATGTATGTAAATGATTTGGATAAGATAAGCGTACATATGTATGTATGTTTCATGCATACATCGAAATCGAAAAAAAATACTTTATACGTCAATGCAATTTAAAAAGAACTTTTTTTCTAACCACAAGTGGTTTAAATTCATTCTATTTTCGTGTCATCAACTAACTTTTTTAACATGGCGATGTTCTAGGAGCAAGTCAATTATCCGACTCTGCATTCGATTTCAACCACATTCAAATATATTTGAAAGAAAGAACATTAAAATTACTTTTTTTGCAACTGCAATGAAATGTATTTATTTCCAGCTACTTTAAAACTGCTTTTTTTAGAAATATTTTAAATTCGATTTGTTTTTAGACTTCTTTATTTTATACCTACTCTTTTTTTAAAAACGCATTTTAGTTTAGTTTTTATTAAATATATTTACATATGTATTTTTGTTTAAACTAAGTAAGGAATTCAGTTCCTTTTTAACGTAAATAAGTTTATACGTTTTAAATAAAATTTAATTCAGTTTCTTCTTTCATACACACTTCGTAAAAACATTGTTGGCCTTGCGAGTAACTTCCTCTGGGTCACGATTTTCGATACAAAAGGCATCTATGTATATGAATAAGGATAAAGAAAAAATTGAAATATTCTAAGAATCACGCATTTTATGGGCTCGCCCACTGTCTTACCTTTCAAAAGCGGATAGAAATAAGCAAATTAGCAAAAGCTTTTAATCTTTTTTTTTTATAAGTTTACGGTTGAAATTCATTACAACGTTCTTGGACAAAAGAGCCAAAAGCATCTTTTTAGGTTTTCCTTTCATTAGGGACTTGATTCCATCAAGCTTTGGAATATATGGGAAAAGGCTTTAGATAAATATTTAGAATTTTATGAATATATTAGCTTTTCACGTAAATTGTTTTGTTATCTTCGTAAATATTTTCGACAACGGCTGTCAATTCGTCATTTGTTTTTATTGGAAATTGTAAGTGAATGACACCACAGCCTTCTGCTGTCGGATGAGAGTTTTTATGGGTACAGTACACATTTGTATAATATATGAATTCAATTAAATAACTTTCTAGTTTCTCTTCACAACAAAAGTTTTTAAATTATTTTTTATTACGCTCATATAAATATACAAGTACGAAGAATTAAAGACTCGCACGCTGCATTTGTTTCAAAGCAGTTGATTTCCAACCACTTTAAAATTGGTTAATTTTTTAGACTGTCTGCTTTTTTCCGACAGGGTATGGAGAATATTTACATGAGTATATTTAAATCAAAAATCAAAAAATAACAGTTTAATCCGGGCTGCACACGATAAACCTAATATTTTTCTATGAAAACTAGTTATTTTTTATACTTACATATATTGGAAATCTCTTTTTGGAAAATGTATGTTTTTGTTAATATACTACTTATTAGGTATTTATGTATATACATATGTACATATTACGCTCAGTGAAAAATGTATAATTCAAAATCAAAAACATTATACAGATTCAAAAATAATAGCAGATTTTGGAAAAATATATAAAAACTTTTTTTGAAAATGTCAAAGGAATATGTTAAATTATTTTAATCAATTACTTTCTTGAAGTTGTGCCATATAGATTTGTATTTAAAGTTTTTTAGGCGGCCGATAAGAAATCTAAAATGTGATAAAATAAATTTATTATTCAAATATTCATTCACTATTTCTTTCAAAATTTATTTTATTTATTTTTATTTTTGATGAAGGACGAGTTAAAAATTAAAATTTTTGATGAGCTACGTTTTGACAATCGAATGGAGAGCCGAAAACGAGATAATGACACATAAATTAATCCTCTTTTAAAATATAAGTGGTCGTCACACAAACTTTTACATTTTTCAATGTGAAGAGTGAGTGATTTTTTTAATATTACCGTAAACTTCAAAATTGCATACAATTTCATGGTTTTTCTCATCAAAATCTTTCCCTTTTTATTTCAAATATAACAAAATTTAAATTTTTTTAATTGCTATGAACTCTTTTTTAATTAAATATAAAGAAACTAAGAGATTCAAGTTTGATAGTTCAGCTCTCCTCTAATGGTGTGCGTTTAAATCTTATATATTTTTATAAAACACACAACTGCTAGAACAAGTTACTAAATTCGCTTCGAGGCAAAACAAAAAAAAAAAAAGCGAAATATTTGAAAGAAATATTTCTACGTGTGTAATACTACTTTAGTATACTTATGCGAGCAATGTCAAAATTTACAGCTATTCGGTTTACTGACATCACCTTTTTATAATTCCACCATGGCTGTGGCTAAAGTTAGCGCTGGCAATCACTTCGCTACCATTGTTGTTTCTGTTCGTGGCACATACATTTCGAAAGAAAATCGATTTGAGTTAAATGCAACAGTAACGAAGCGCACCCCGCAGTGTTGGCAGGGGAAATTGTGGCTGTCGTTTCATATTTTTCTGTACTCTCAGTTGGCGTTGTGTTTAAACAAAAGCAACTAATCGAACGTTGATAAAATAAGCACACATTTTCATTTGCTGAAGATCATGACCATCCGTGCAGACGGTGGAGAGGCGAATCTTAGCAGAAATGATAAGAAAGCCACCAACTTTTGAATACAGGAAACGCTGAGAGGGTTCAACAACTTCACATATTTTTTTTATTTTTAATAATTGTTTGTTTAATTTTTTGCTAGAACATTAATGTGTCTTGGTACTCAGAAAAGGGTGCCAACCAAGTTCTAGGAAGTCTCAAGTTAGACTAAGAGTTATCTTTTTCAACTTAGCTATCTACAAGAAAGCGATTTGATTGCGGTAATACAGCCCGGAAGGCGTTAATGTCTGTTAAATTCTTTTAGTTAGAGCAATAGAGAAAAGATGTCGTAGTAGGACCAGTCTATATCCGGCTCTAGCGTTGAAAACCTTAAGGTAGCAAAAATTACAATGATTCGAAACTTCGTCACTCAAAAGGGCTAGTTTTTCTTTTGTTAGTATGTACGTATGCAGGCAAGTTTTGAAGAAGGTGTCATGGGATGTAATTATGTATATTTCTACTAAATGCTTTCTTTGGAATGCAAAAATGTAGAAGAAGCGGAGAAAAGCACAATAAAAATAGAAAATTTAAATACTGATAAATGGAAACTGGACTAAAAACATGAAGCGCTAATCACAGAGTATTGACTTGAACAGTTTGCCAATGGAAGTCTGCTTTTAGGAACCAACAAATTCAAATTATTCAGTACACAGTTCTCTATTCGCCAGTATTGTTGAAGTTTCTCTGTAAATTTACGCTTTCAGTCAACAAATGCAGAGCAAATAAAAGTAATCTATGCCTTGTATGCGTGCGTGTGTGTGTATAAAGCACATTTCATTCGACACCAAAAAGTATGCAACGTATTGCCTTACCACATAACTTTGGCCAACATTTTATTGTGTGTTTTTTTTTTGTAGCTGATTTTTTCTCCGACTTTGGCAGGCATGGAAATGCAAGCTTTTGCCAAATGGAAATGCAATACACTCACGGCCATACACTCACAAACATACAAACGCTCGTAAACGTACTCGTATGTACATACAAACAGGGGAAAATGTAAGCGAAACAAAACGAAAACATTTCATCACTTCAGAGAAAAACAAAAACGTGTAAAAGTTAATAAAAATTGCTTCATTAACACCCAATTTGCGGTTCGTTGCACACATGCAGCCGCAACGTGCACATGCGCAGACGGAAGTGGAGACGGGCGAGGCGACGCTCATTTGCATGCGATTGTTGTTGAGTATATTTGCAACAAACTTATCGACATACATACATACGTTCATATCGCATTTTCGTTCACTTGCTATATACTCGTATGTGTATAAGCGACTACATACCGACATACATACATGCGTACGTCTTTTAATTGCGCCTGCTGGCTTGGCGAAACCACAACAACAGAACTTGCACTGAGTCAAGTGGCCAATAAACCAACTCAGCAGTCAAAACAAGCCTCGAAACTGAATTTCAAACCATCGACATCCAGAAACCCCCCCCCCCCCCATCAACCCTCTTTGCTGTTCCTCATCAATTTGCGTACTTCTCACGCCCATTCAACCGCTCGAAAGCGAGTGCGTATGTGCAAAACTCTCGCGCTGGCGCTTGGTTTACTGGGCCAATGTTGGTAACGGCGGTTTCGATTGTGGCTATCCACTTCACTTGCGGTAGTAAAGGCGTGCAATTCCATTGCTTTTGCTTTCCATTGCCGTTCATGTGTAAATTCAACTTGCTCGATTGCCGAAGCGGCGTCTGAGGAGCTGAGTTGCCTAAACTATTACTCTTGAGCGTTGGGCTTTGGGTCAACAAGTGTGGTAATTTAATCACATAACCAATATTTTTGCTAATGTCTGAGATATTGGTTACTTGCACAGACGACGGGCGACAAAGCCAAGCTGCTGATTTGTTCTAGCGAAAATTTTATTAACTAAAACTTCACCTTTGAAAGCCAATATTACGCAAATTCAGCTTTGGTTATTCATACAAATATAAACATTTTGTGGTTTTCGAAAAGCTTCGCTTATTTGGCATATTTCACAAAATAAAATATATTAAAACTAGAAAATCTATTTAGTTGCATATAAACCTTCCTTAGACGATAATCAATAAAACAGAGCGCTTGGGGTGTTCAATATGTGGAAGGTTTTCTCAATATGAAAGGTAAAACTGTAGAATTATTACATGAAATAATGAAAGATTCCTTAGAGAACTATGTCTAATTAACTCGAGTGTTTTAAGTCAAAGAAATGTAGCTGCAATGTTTGCTTTAGAGTCGCAGAATTGAAATGGAAAATATCATAATTCATTCGCAGATTTAATAATTAAATACTTCATAAACGAGATGAACTGACAATGAAGACTTGAACGATAAACCTATAACTATATCGGCAATACGAGGACGGATCAATAAGTCCGTGACTTTTGGAATGAAATGCAAGTTTTTGTATAAACAAATATTTTATTTTTCAACATAGTCTCCTTTGAGTTCTATACACTTTGGCCAACGTTTCTTCAATTTTTTTAACCCTTCAAAAAGTTCAAAAATTTGTCGAGGGCATCAAAATAGGCATTTTTTTGTGAGATGATTTCATCGTTGGAGTGAAATCTCTTTCTGCCGAGCCATTTCTTCAGATTTGGAAATAAGAAATAATCACTGCGGGCTAAATCCGGAGAATAGGGCAGATGATGGAGTAATTCGTATCCCAATTCATGGATTTTTGCAAACGCGGCACCCATCTTACGGAAAGCTTTCTCATACCCAAGTGATCATTTAAAATGGAAACCACTGAGCCATGTGAGATGCCTAAGGTTGTCACAATCTCACGCACTTTCAATCTACGATCGGCCAACAACATATCGTGAATTTTTCCAACTGTTTCGGGTGTTTCGGAGACCTCAATTGGGCGTTCAGAACGTTCGGCACCTTCCGTGCTTGTACGGCCACAACGAAATTCATTAAATCACTTTTTCACCATTGAAATTGATGGTGAAGAGTCCCACATAGTATTTATCAAGCTTAGCTTTGGTTTCAGTGATAGTCTTTTTCCGCAAAAAATAATGCTTAATGAGCTTGCGGTAGTCTGCTATAAATGGCTGTCAAACACAAACTAAATGCCGCAGCTTGTCCAAATTTTGACAGAAGTCAACTAAGAGATGCCTGTTGATAGTAGCAGTGTTGCCATTTCAGTAAAGAGGCAAGAAATTCACTTATTGACCCGCCCTCGAACCTTCAATTGAGTTTTCGATATTTATTGCCAATACGGTACGATTTGAATCAAAACTTCGCTGCATCAAATGAATTTAACGTTGGACAACATCTTCGTCGGACTTTCTTGCTTTGAAAAACTTTCTTCACTTTATTCCGTTTACATTATTTATTGAAAACAGCTGAAGATATCTACATAGGATGAACTATGAGCCAAAGTCAGGCAATGTCTTTATCGAAAAATATTCAACTCAGAGCTCCAAAATATTCATCGCTCTCTCCCAATCTCATACACAAATTAAAAAGAGTTCAATCTTCACCTTGTAGGTCAGCTAGAGCTTCACTTTATTGCGGCAATGAAATGTGAAAATGTTTACTTTCTAGTAAGAACTAGCTAAGAAGCTTTGGTTCACTGGAATAAGAAACACAAATTAATTTTACTTTGGTTCACTGGAATAAGAAACACAAATTAATTTTACTTTAATTTCAAAACAATCGTTTATTCTAACTCAACCCCTCGATGTTCCTAGATTTTCTTTCCAAATTTTTCAAGTGGAAGACTCAAATTTAACTCCATAAAATACCTGAAATTTAAAACTTTTTCAACCCGAATAAACCGCATGCTATTCAAACGCTGCTTACAATTAATTAACAAGAAATTTGTGTAACAAAATTGTGCCGTTAATTGACAAGTTTTGTGACGAAAACATCCTGGGACCTCTCTAAGTGCATTAACAGCTAAAATATTGCCTAATAATGTTCATAATTAAAGTATTCGAAACATTCACAGAAGAAAAAAAAAATTTAATTATGTCATTTATAGAGATGTTGTGTCCACTTGCAATTAAACCACCAAAACACTCGCGAGAGCAAAACGCAATAGCAACATATTAGCAAAAAAACAAACAAAAAAACACACAAACAAACAACAAAGCAGCGGTGGCGCATTTTTGAAGCAGCAAAGCAGCAATCGACATGCAAAATCGACTCAAAGCGCACAGCGGACGACATTCGAGGTGTTGTGGTGGGCGCACTGTGGGAATAAAGCTGCAATTATCGTCAGCGCACGGTGGCATCGAGCCGTGCTGGGGTTCACAGGAGTGGCGAATGTGTCTGCCTTTTATTCATAATTTCCAAATTAGACAGCAGAGTCGAGCCACAGCAGCGGAACGCCGCCAACTATTGAGCTGCGATGAGGGCGCGCGTGTGCATGAGTGTGATTAAATTTTCGTGTAAAATGTGCGCTTTCCGCCAGCAACCGCCGCCATTCGAATCTGCATCGTGCGCTAACTGCCCGACTGGCTGGCTGCTTGTGTGAGTGGAGGAGTTGCCGACTGGCAGAGTACTAGTTTATTTTTAATAGGTCCGGTGTGTTGGCACATGCACATGTATGCTACTTATTTATTTGCATGTATTAGTGCTTGTTTGTGCAGACACAAAAAGTGTGTAAATTTTATCAGCGCTTCGTGTTTTTACAGAGGACTTTGGTGCCATTTTATGAGACCACAATTAACCAAAGCATAAAAACCGCAGCTAGAACCAGTCATAACACCCGCTGATGGCAGCAGCCACAGAAACAACAGCAACAATGCTGCACACACGCAGCACCAAATGAAACTGAAAACATCGGAAAAGCATTAGTATAAATGACGTCTGTTGCCTGCGAGTACATATAAATATTGAGCTCTGGGTGTGTGTGTGTGGTGGCCCGCCGGGACGTGTGAGTGACCCGGTCGCACGAAAAATGAGCTGAAATTAAATTCGAAGCGCGCTTTTAATGAGCAACAGAGCAGGCAAAAGCAATTGAACCGCATACGTTGCCAGTCTTTGTTGTTGTTGTTGTTGTTGTCGTTGTTGCTTTGCCAGATACTATACGCAGCAGCTGCAGTTGCAAATAGATATTGTTGTTTTTGTGTTTTTGCTTTCATTATGTTTTGCATGCCACGAACTGATAATAATAATAATTTGTTTTTATACCAGTGCGGGTTAAATTTATTTTACACACGCACACACACACACACACACACACAGATGTGCTCGAATATCGCTCGGTCTGGCCAGAGAATATGTGTAGCATACATTCAGGCGTAAAGCGCAATTATTTCAAATACAATTCGTGCGAATGCGGGCTGCAGCTCAAAATAATATTTTGAATGAAATTTTCCATTTTTTTATTTTGTTGTGTTGATATCAGAATGGCCAATGCTTGTTGATTCACCAGCTTAAGATGATTAAATTCTGTGGAAAACAGCAGCAAAACAAAATCAACAAATACGCTGAATTTGCGAACGGACTGTATTTGTTTGATGGCGCGCGCATTACCTTGTTTTCAATAACCTTCGCAACGCGCTGCATTTATTTTTGTTGTTGCGGTTGACTCTTTGGCAGCAACACATGTTGATAATTTGGTAATACAACAACAAATGGTGTATATATACAATAGTGTATTCAAGCAAACATAACAACAACAGATGGCGCTGTAATAGTACGAAAATTAATTCGACTCGAAGAGAACATTGGAAATTGGTGCAAAAATATTAATTATTTTTCAGTAAAAGACGCTGAGCTTTGTATAATCACCGCAGATTTTTGACGCATTCAAAATTTGTATGTGGGCGAAATCTTCCATTTTTTGTTGCCCAAAAATTTGGGTTCCCAAAAGAAATCTTAATATTTGTTTTTAAGTTTGAAGTTATATTGAGGCTTTACAGACCCATTAAAGAGCTCGAAACCTTATTTAGTATCTCCTTAGCGCAAGGCGCAAGTTCATTGCCCAACAATGCCTCAATGTTTGCAAAAATCGAACTCACAAAATGTGTAACTTTAGTTGAAATGTCAATTAACTTGAATTTTGTACAGTTCAATAGACTCATAAATCGTTTGCTTAGACAAATTGGTGACAACCCCAATAATTTTCAGGCAATTTAATTTGACGCCGTCAAAGAGGAGAATCGTATGGAACGAAAGTCAAATGAATGAAATGGAAACAAATAAAAACCACAAAAAATGTGTTTTTTCCGCCGGTCGCCGGTCGCCGGCTGTAGGCGGAAGGTCATCAAAACAGACTAACAGACTAAGGCTTTTATTAAAGCCAAAATAAATTTGCACAAGAAATATGCACCTCTTGCGTGTATAAATTCGTTGTTGTAAGACGCTGCTGCTGCCATTCATTTTTAATTCCGCTTAACGCGCTTTCGCATAATTTTTTTGCTTTACTTGTTTTTTTTTTTTTTTTTTGCTGTCTTACTAATATTTTGTGTTCTTCTCTTCTTCTTCTTCTTTTTCTGCCGCTTAGATTGCCATTTGCTCGCCCAACAATGCATTAGCCATTTGTCGCACGTACTCGCACTTATTGGCAAACGAATGCCTTGCACTTCACTGTACTCGCGTATTTATCGCTTGTTGGATATACCACACCCACAACAAACACATGCACATACATAACTATGGTATATACATAAGTATGTAACTAAGTATTTGTGTACATTTGAAAGTGCGGGAATGTAGAAATGTTGCTCGAATGACAGCAACTGTTTGCAACATTCGAACATTCGACGCGTTCGGATTGCCCGAGGAATTGTCGAAATTGAAAATGATATATGGTGCCGCCGGGACTGAACGCCTACTAAATAAATCTTGTCATATTTGCCAGCATACAAAGCATAACAAATACAATAAACATACAAAGGGGAAATGTGTGCGGCAAGTTCATGTGTGCAGAAAAAAAAATGCGATTTCTTTGGTAAATAGCAGGTTGAATTGGTATTTTGTTAGGAAACTTGTTAAGCTTGTTAAGTTTGCTGGAGCAGCAATATTTTAAGAAACCAAAAGTTTGCAAAATTAATTCAGTTTATTGTGGTAAACAAAATGTACGCGTACAGTGTAACAGCAATGCTAATCAGAATTAATTACACAATTGATTTGATCAAAATTGAAACTTGACGGAAGGGAAAATGGACAAAACTGAAATTTAGAAAAAAAAACTAGCAATTAAAAGAAATTGGGATTTGAACTGCCACAATTTGGTTTTCTAAAACCCTGCATAGATGTGTTTATTTTGCACTTTTTCAATTGCAGTGTTTCCGTCGTAAACTGCCACTATTAATGCTGCCGCTTGTCAAGCCTCTAAGAGCCAGATGGAACGAGTTTAAGAGCTTTGCATAGCGGCGAAAGCTTACAGTTTTCTGTATTATTTAGAATGCTACAATTTTAATTAAATTAATTAAACATTTCTCCACCACAATATTGCTGCAAATTCAAAAAAACGGAAAATTTATTTAATATATTTAATAAGATAACAAATAATAACACTCGTCTTCCTTAAAAATTGGACTTGGTGGGCAGTGGACAGTGAATCGCATTCATCAAAACGCGTAGAATAAACGAAAATCAGAAAGTTATCACACTGCAGAACAAGCAAGCGTAAATTTTTCAAATGTCACTCATACTTTTTCTAAATTTGTTGAAATATTTATTTATGTATTTATGTGAATTTGTTTATTCGTTCATTATAGTTCCGCTATAAATTGGCGCGCTCATTTATTATTATTGCCGATTGTTCGCTGTGGTCAACCGCTTACTAATTTAGCAAAATGACATTTCAGTATTTAATTTAGTTGGCGGCAGTTAGACTAAGCGAATGAAATTGAACTGATTTGTCAACGAAATGCAAACGATGTGCGGATACATTTGTGTGTGTGCGTGTGTGTGTGTGTGTGTGTGTGTGCATAAAACGATTCAATTAACAACTGCAATACATTTAATGTCAACTCAATTTGAATTAGTTGTTTGTTGCGTACACTTTATGTACATAGATATACGTACACACACACACACACAAATAATTCACCAAACTATGACAATTGCTAAAAAACCACAAAGATCATCAACATGTGGTAAATCTTTCTAAACGACAGAGCATTCGCACTTACATATCTACATAATACAGTATCTAAATTGCAAAACCAATTTAGAAATTCAATAATTGCATTTGTTAAACACCGAAAGCATGAAATATCAACAACGGCGAGCGGATTTTATGGTAAATTGTGGAGCGCTTTTGATTAAAAATCACCGAAATTTAGCTAAACCTAATTCCATAAATTCACATTAGTTTGCTTCTTCTTGCCTCTTTTGACATTCAGTAAATAAGCCAAACCTCGGGTACACAATTATAGGGTGCCCAGAATAAGATTTTTATAGCCGAGCGTACTTGTTCGCATAATGGTAAAAACAGCAAAAAATATTCGAGATAGATATAGACATATATATATTAAAATGATGAGAATGAAAAGAGGAATCGATTTAGCCCTGACTGTCTGTCTGTCCGTCCGTCCGTCCGTCCATCCTTATTTACAGTAACTTGAGTAAGAATGAGATCTTTAAATCAAATTTGGTACATAGATTGCTCTTTGGACAGCGTAAGTTGGTATTGAAAATGGTCAAGATCGGTCAATAACCACGCCCATCTCCCATATAACGGGAATATTGGAAAATGCTAAAACTTCGGTTTTTCGGTATCTATTACAGCAAATTGAGTGAAATTTGGTATTTGGTATTTGGAGCGATTTTGAACTAAGAAATTGAGTATTTATGAAATTTAAAAATAGGCGTTGCCCCGCCCACTTATGAAAAATTTTCTATATCTCAATAACAGTATTAGTTATCGTCACAACTTTTGGTGGACATATTTTCCTTGGAATCGCTATTATTACCGTAGAAGATTTTTGAAATCGGATCATAACCACGCCCACCTCCCATATAACAGAAATTTTGATAACATCCAAAAAATTCGTTTTTCAGTATTTATTGAAAGAAATTGAGTAAAGTTGAATACTAGCAACGATTTGAAAGAAAGAAACGGAGTTTTTATGAAATTACGGGCACCGCACAGACAAAAATACTGTAGTGTATCAAGAAACCACATATATACATACACACATTTCAACACTAAATAAAACATACAAATACACAAACATACATAAACATAAATATGCATATCAAAATATGTACAACACGCGCCAGCCCAAAACATAGGTCATTGCTCGAGTCGCGCATTACATTACATAAACAATAGCGACTTTAACTTGAGTACAAGCGCATACAAACATACACACAAGTTTCTTGCTGCACTCAGCATTCTTCGCGTACGAGCCAATATTGTTATGTATACAATTGGCCGTACATATGTAAGCATTAGTAAATAAGAAAGTACATAATAAGTTATTAGTATAAATAGAACAGAATAATTAAATAAAGAATCAATTGATTGTTAGACACCAAACCAATCGAAGGCCTTTCAATTTTACATGGCGATCCTGCCAGTTATATCGGCAACTTGCCTTCTATATCGGCAAGCTGCCTTTTAAATATTCAAATCCTGTCAGTTCTATCGGCAACTTGCCTTCTATATCGGCAAGCTGCCTTGTAATAATCACTGCCAGTTCCAGCGGCAACTTGCCTTACATATCCAGATCCTGCCAGTTCCAGCGGCGACTTGCCTTTAATATTGGCAAGCTGCCCTTGTAAGAAAAATGAGTGCAGAAAATTTCGAAGAAACGAGGAAACGAGGAGGAAAAAGTATCGTCAACGCAGGAAGGTAGCAGAACTATACAAAGAAATCAACCTACAGACGTCATCAATCAAAAAGAAAAAGCTAAAAAATGCAATTAAGGAGATAAGGAAATTATAATATCATATACGAGTATTGAAAAATTTTAAATAAATATATTTTGGCAACCTAACGGCTGCCTATTGATTGGCAAGAATTGAAAAATTCTTGCCGTAAAATACAATAAATATATATTACTAGTAAGCAATGCTTAATTATTAGCAAATATTTAAAACAAAAATGGGTGGAGAAAACTCCAAAATAAAAAATGCCGACGCCAACGTCGTTAACCAAATAGAAGTTGTTGATCACACAGAGGCATTAGACTCCATAAAACTAATGTTACTACTAATAACAATATTCAGTTGCATTGAACTATTTTTAAAAATATACTCTACACATAATAGGATATTAAAGAAAAAATATTTATGTTTAGTTAATACTTAATCAAATTTTCAATGGGCCGATGGGAAGAAGTTTGTAAAATATTTTTAGAAGAAAAAGGAATAGCAGAGAAATCCTACAAATGTATAAATAAAAACATAAAAATAAGGACAGAGACAGTAGTCAAACATTTAACAATAATATTAACATCTCTCAATAGATTAGGTAAGGAAATACTAAAAGTCACCAAATAGAAGCATATCAAATATTTTCAAGTGTCAGAGATAAACTAGTATCCTCACTTGCCAGGTACAACATAGAAGTGACGGTACCAACTATATTCGAACACGACATACTAATTGACTTTGAACCCTTATTATTAGATACAACCACCGATTTAGAGGAAGACGAAGAAGAACAGACAGAGAAAGAATTACAAAAACTAAATTTCAAAAAAACAAAATTCAAAATGGCACAAACAACGGTAGAATTCATTAAGACGGCATCGTCAATTCTACCCGAGTTTGACGGTAAACCAGAAAACCTACCCAGTTTTTTGGATGCTCTTGATATTCTTGAACAAATCAAGGATAGTCATGAAGCCATTGCAATTTCTATGATTAAAACAAAACTTAAAGGCACAGCTAGAAATTTAATAAGTAATGAACAAACAATACTAGAAATAAAACTTAAATTAAAACGCAGTATAAAAGGCGAGTCAGTAGAAGTACTAACAGCCAAACTACTAAATATCCAACAACGCACTAAGACAGCCAACCAATATACAAATGAAATTGAAAAATTGACAAAATCTTTAGAAGGAGCATACATCTCCGATGGCCTGACCCCCGAGCTAGCAACAAAATATGCTACACAATCAGCTGTAAAAGCGATATGTAAAAACTGCTCAAATGAAAAAGTTAAAATGATAATGCAAGCAGGAACGTTCACTTCGATGAACGAGGCAATATCAAAATTTACAAACAGTTGTACTGAAGTTACAGGTAACCCTAACTCAGTATTACAACTTCGCCAGCAAGGAAATTATCGTGGTAACTTCCGTAGAGGTTATCAAAGTAATAATTACAGAACATTCCCACGCAATAACAATAACAATAATTACCGACCAAACAATAATTATCAAAGACAGAATAGGAGTTATTATAATCAAACAAGACCGAATAACAGAACCAATGGTCGCAATGTACGTAACCTAAACCAACAAGAAAGTCAAAGTACGGGAAACCAGCAAACTCCACTTCAACAACAATAGATAGTGCAAAAAGAAGGGTATGCGTACTCAACCTACATCTAAATAGCTACATATCTTGCAAAACAGCATTAAGCAACTCATATTCAACATTCCTGATAGACACAGGAGCAGATATATCAATTATTAAAAAGAATCGAATTGATACGAACATTATTATCAATAGTTCACAAATAACAGATTTAAAACGTATTGGTCAAGAAATAATAAATACACTAGGAATAGTTAATACAGATTTAGTAGGTGATAATATATTAATTCGACACAAATTTCACGTAGTAGAAGACAATTTTCCAATTCCATGCGATGGCATTATAGGACTAGATTTTATTAAAAAATATAATTGTATATTAGATTATCAAAGGGATAAAGATTGGTTAATTCTCAGACCAAATGATTACCATGAAGATATAGCAATCCTTATGACAAATAGACCAACTATTAATACAATTACAGTACCCGCTAGATCAGAAGTTATACGCCAAGTTTATGTAAAAACCAGTAACACTGAAATTCTAATACCACATCAAGAACTTGATAATGGCATTTTTCTTGCAAATACAATTGCGAATAAAAATCAAACATTCGTAAAAATAATAAATACAACAGATAAAAACGCAATAATTGAAAATTATGATATAAAAACAGAAAACTTAAATGACTACATAATTCTGAAAAATACTTACACGAACAACGAAAATAATAACAGAAAACTAGAGAAATTGAAAAAGAATTTCCCACCATTCGTTAGCCAGCAACTTAATACACTATGTTCAGAATATATTGATATTTTTTCCTTAGAAACAGAGCCCATAACTACTAATAATTTTTATAAGCAAAAGCTACGTATGAAAGATGAGGAACCAGTTTATGTAAAAAACTATAGAATACCAGAAGCACATAAAACAGAAATAAATAAACACATTACTAAACTTATTAAGGATGATATAATAGAACCATCAATGTCAGAGTATAATAGCCCAGTACTACTAGTACCAAAAAAATCACTTCCAGGTAGTACAGATAAAAGATGGAGATTAGTAATTGACTTTAGATCAATAAATAAAAAACTAACAGCAGATAAATTCCCACTACCAAGAATTGATGATATTCTCGATCAATTAGGAAGAGCAAAATATTTTTCATGTTTAGACTTAATGTCTGGATTTCATCAAATTGAACTAAGCACAGAATCTAGAGATTTTACATCATTTACAGCAGACGGTGGTACTTATCGTTTTAAAAGACTACCATACGGTTTAAAAGTAGCCCCTAATTCATTTCAAAGAATGATGACCCTAGCATTCTCAGGTCTCAAACCATCCCAAGCATTCCTATATATGGATGATTTAGATGTATTAGGATGTTCCGAAAACCATATGATGAAAAATTTACGAGACGTATTTTCCACTTGTAGAAAATATAACCTTAAGTTACACCCAGATAAATGTTTATTTTTTAATCAAGAAGTAACATATCTTGGACATAAATGTACCAGTAAAGGAATTTTACCAGACCCTAGTAAATTTGAAACAGTTCAAAAATACCCAGCACCCAAAAATGCCGACGAAGCAAAAAGATTCGTCGCGTTCTGTAACTATTATAGAAAATTCATACCACATTTCGCACATCACTCAAGAATTTTAACAAAACTTTGTAAAAAGAATGTAGTATTCGATTGGACGGAAGAGTGTGAAAAAGCATTTAATTATTTAAAAAATGCATTAATTAGTCCAAATATCCTACAATACCCCGATTTTAGTAAAGAATTTTGTATCACAACAGACGCAAGCGGTTTCGCATGCGGAGCAGTACTAAGTCAAGAATATGATGGAAAACAACTTCCAATTTCCTATGCCTCAAGATCATTCACTAAAGGTGAAGTAAATAAATCAACAATAGAAAAAGAATTAGCAGCAATACATTGGGCGATAACTTATTTCAGACCATACGTTTATGGCAGAAAATTCCTTATCAAAACAGACCATCGACCTTTAACATACCTTTTCTCAATGAAAAATCCATCATCAAAGTTAACTAGAATGAGATTATGCTTAGAAGAATATGAATTTTAGGTGGAGTACATAGCTGGAAAAGAAAACTATGTGGCAGACGCACTATCCCGCATAGATATAAATGACTTTAAAAACATGAAAATCGAAGCAAATAAAATACTTCGAGTATCGACCAGATCAGCGACTAAACAGTCGAACAAGAACAAAAAACTTAAAGAAGATGAAAAATGTCACAAAGAGAACCCTAAAATATATGAAGCGCTTAATAAATATGAAGTAAAAAGACATGTCAAGCTCGTTTTCAATCCTCCGAAATTATATTTCAAGAAAGCAAAGAAAATTTGTAGCCAAATAAATACAAGCAACCTAATTGTTGAGGCGAAAATTGACTTAGGACAATTATTTACCAGGCTTATGAAAGAAGCCGGCAATTTAGGACTTGTAAAAATACAATTGTCCTTAGGAGACAAATTGTTTAATTATACTCGAGTTGATGAATTTAAGAAAATAGGTACCAAAGTTCTCAAAGTTCTTCGCGTACGAGCCAATATTGTTATGTATACAATTGGCCGTACATATGTAAGCATTAGTAAATAAGAAAGTACATAATAAGTTATTAGTATAAATAGAACAGAATAATTAAATAAAGAATCAATTGATTGTTAGACACCAAACCAATCGAAGGCCTTTCAATTTTACAATACATAGCGAGATTATATAAAATTCGGTTTCGCCCGAATTTAGCTTTCCTTACTTGTTTAATATAAAACTCCACTCAGAGAGCAACGTCCTAAGCACAGTGCATAATTTTCACTTAGAAAAACCAGCTTAAAAACTTTTCTCCGCTTTACTAGCAAGATAATAAAATAAATTCGAAAAAAATGCCATTTTGTAGATATCTCTTTTTTTAAGATTTTTAGTGCCTTTTGCTGCCTTTCTCAATTTCGCATTTTATACCAGTTAAAGATCTTTCAAACCCTTTCCCTGGCCACGACTAACTACAAACACGAAAATCACTGCAGTAGCTTTCAAACCAAACCTTTAACTCCTTGTTGAGTCAAAACTAATTCAACATTTATGAGTATAAGTTACATATTTACTTAAATATTTTTTTTAAATTAAAAATTCCACAGCATTTAGGAACGCAAAACTTTTCCAGTAATCGTAAAATATTCAAAAGTTGAGATCAGCATTTTTCATTATAAATATTATTTGCTGTATGCGAATATAACTCAGACTCTCCGCACTCAAGGCGTTATAGGACGATATCAGAAAGGTAAACACACTCGCACACACACACATATTCACATAAACACAAACGCTGCTCAACATATCGCCTCTGCGCTCTCAGAGTATGTTCTGCATACCGAACAGTTTCCCAAGACGCGGCCCTTGTTATTGCAGGACTATGCCCGCTTGACCTCGTAGCTCGTGAGATGTGCGAGATCAGCAAAACAAAACACGATCAATACAACATTGATGACAGCAGCCTCAGAAACGCGGCAAGACAGCGAAGCATATCGCTGTGGCAGTCACGATGGGTAACATCAACAAAGGGCAGATGGACGTACCGACTCATACCCGTCCTAGATAAATGGCTCAACAGGCAACATGGAGACGTGGATTTTTACCTATCACAACTCATCAGCGGCCACGGATGCTTTAAAGCTTATCTCTACCGCTTCGGGTACGAGACGAACCCCTTCTGCGAAAGATGCGGACCCCCGACAATCGAAGACGCGGAACACGTTTTCTTCCAGTGTCCAAGGTTTAGTAATCAAAGGTATGTATTCAATAACCCTCTAAGCGTATGTGCAACACCAGAAAACTTTATATCCCTGTTGTTAATGAGCAAAACGGCATGGAATAAAGCCTGTCATATGGCTGCCGTAGTCATGCAAGAGTTGAGAAAAAGCGAGCAGGCTAGACGCGCGCTCGATCGGCGTATTGCTGCAAACTCAAGCACATGAATACAAGTTGGGGGGAGAATAAGCTTAATGGCGTATATAGATAGAATCATTACTAGTACAGTGGGTGGTAACAAGTAGATGCAATTTTTTGACGGACTGCATCAGACCAGTAACTGACGTAGAGCTTAGCGCTCAAACCGCCTCCCGACGCAATACTTAACGGTGGTACCGGGGGGATTGGTACTTGACGGTAGGAGGTTTAGTGCGGTTAAAGTCCCACACTGACGGGGTATAGGCTTTCGATGCTTCCTCCTCTGAAAAAAAAAAAAAAAAAAAAAAACACAAACGCTGCGGTGGATTTTCCATGCAGTCAATAACACTTGACCCCAATAATGAAGATGAAACCACCGCAAGTATGAGCACTGACAACAAGGAGACAGTCACACACACACACACACACACACACACACACACACACACAGGCGGAAATTCGGAAGTTGTGAACAACGAAAATCCACACAATTCCTTTGATTTATTTGTGTAATAATTTCACACAGCAACACTTGACAACTTTATGATAATTTTGACCTGCAGCACTCACAATTTTGTTGCCAACAAAATCAACAAAAAAAGTCACAAAAATATAACAAAAAAACAAAACAAAAAAAACGAAGAGAAACAATGTGACAAAAGATGTTGAAAAGGATCTGCAAATTAATGTATGTATAATGTATAATTATGCACGTGTGCATTAGGGTGGGCATGAAAAAGTTGTGAGAAATTTTCTGGCTTAGTAAGATTTTTCTGCAAATATAAAGAAATAGTTAAGAAATGAGTTAATATTGCAGCCAAGCGCGCTCCAGTGTTTGTAGATTCAATGAGAATGTTGAATTGCAAAAACAAACTTCTTTGCCACATCACTTAGTACACCCTAATGTTAATATTCACATATTTGTTGTTGCGTATGTTTGTGTGTGGGTGTGTGTGTGTGCATCCTGAAATATTATGAGTAATTTTTTTAATAAGAAACCACAACGAAAACAAAGACAACAACGTAGTGGAGCAGAACTGAATGTGTGGCAAGAAAGTGTTGCTTTAACAGGTTGCAGCAGCATCACAACAAACCAAACAACAACTGCACCACAGGCAGAAATAATGATGAAAAATCTACTTAAAATATAATAAAAATATATACATTTTTATTTTATGCGGAGCACGAGACAGGCATCCGACGACAACAAGCCTCGAAAAGCACTCAGGCGCCAATTTTTGCTTGTAAGCGCTACACTCACACACACACACGCACAAACCGTAGACAGGCATAAGTACAGTTTACATATATGTAGATTTATTTATTTGCTGGTGAAATTTAAATTAAAAAAAAAATGCACTTATGAGTTTGTAGTTAAGAGCCGCTGATGGATGACCCCACTTTTTGCATGCGAAAGTTGATTACGCACAATTTATCACGATTAATAGCGAATTGTGGTAGCCGAGCGCAGCGGCCGCAATAATCTCCTCCCCTCGCAAGCCTGTTCCGGCGTTTCAGAAGCAACAGCGTCGAGGTGAGTAAAATTTCTGAACACTCGAAGAGGAACACTAAAGCAGATTTTGTTGAGATATTCGCACTTAAAATACAAAGAGGGATTTGGAAATTAGACGCACGCAAGCAGCATGACTTGAGCCTTCGAGGGGAAGTGCGGAGAAGAAGGTCTACTTTTAGATTAAAGAAATTTTAAGCAGTTTTTGTTGCATAAATTCTGAAAATAAGAAAACTGACGTTTGCCGAAAGACTTGCTACAAGATTAATTATTATTTAATTTTTAGTAGAATAAAAATGTATTTAAATTAACAAAATATTTCCTCATTTAATTTCAACTTCAGAAACCCTGTCCCCACTGCGCTTTTTTAAAAGCCTTTTACGACGCCCATGGCATGCAATTTTGGTTTAATTTTTCATTGTAAATAACTGCGAGACTTGACTGCGAACTGATGAATGCTGCCTCTTGAATAATGCGCGGTCACCTTCGTTGGCGACAAAGGAACGGCCAACAGCTGGTGACTGGCATCGTACGCAGTGACGAAATGGCAATAATCGGTGAAGAAGTGGAGTTTAATGTCAATTTGTATTTAATGCGTGGCATTTACGTTTAATGACAGAGCAGCGCGACGTAATTTACGTGCGTAATTTTTCCCAAACAAATTTTCAAATTGCTGCTGGGAATAGGTGCGAAACTCTACCGGCATTTAATAAAAATTATTTTTTGTAATTTTAGTTACAAATAATGCACCGCAGCCAAGTCTGAGATGTTCGATTTTCATCCCCTTACTTAGGTCTCTCGTTCTCAATTTTCCAACTATCGCACTTCCTTGCATTCTTGCAACCAGAAATGCTTTGGTGAGCGCGCAAAATTGCATTTATTTCCACCATCATTTTTTTTTTGTAAGTGAACGCCAGCCCATTTAAGTTGCACTAAATACTCAAGTGAAGATAATTCGGTGAGGACGCATTTAAAAATAGGTGCGCTAAGGGAGGACCGACCGCTACTCACTCATACGTACACCTAAGTGACTTAATTTCGAGCGAGTTGCCGCAGTGTGTATTTAACGCTTATTTTGTAAGCGAGTTTTTCATTGTTTTTTTTTTGTTTTGTTTTTTTTTTTTTGTGTTTTCTTGCATGCCAAATAAATGCGAACGTGCTGTTGCTGCCAGCGGTTAAATGTGTACACACTTGTAAGAATTTGTTTACACATACACACACACACACACATACATACATACATACGTACATACGTACAGGTGAGACTACAGCAACACAAACAAGCAATTTCGCATTCAAACACAGAAAATACGAAACATATGCAGGTAAGCTACATAATAACCCAGTAAACAAAAATTGTAGGGAATTCATTTTTTTTTTCTCCAAAAGAAGCCAATGAAATGTTTGTACTGCTGCCAAGATAAAAAACAATTTATTAATTAAAAATTTTGTCTACACTTATTTGCCAGATTTGTGCGGAATTTCGCCAAAAATCTTTCACAACTTTTAAAAGCAGTATTTGAAGTATTCGACTATACTGAATGCGCACAATTTGGTTCGCTAAATGTTTCGTGCAGACAGCCAACATGCATTTGCGTCACACACACACATACACAGCCACACAAACACGCATGTAAATATTTAGCTTTGATAGCTGCCAGCAAAATTCATTTATATGCAAATTTCGAAAATGCAACCAAACATTTGGCGCACTTACACACCGACACATTGAATATGTGCACGCAGAGTTGTACAAATATAGTGGAGTTCAAAATAATTGCACTGATTTATCAAGACAATGGTAGACAGTTGAAATTTTAATTTTTGTTTTTCATTGAAATTCAGATATTTAATGCATAAACAAAAACCTTTGAAATACAAGTTTTAAACAAAGCAGAGTCTTTATTAAAAACCAGTAATAAAAGGATTCATACCTTTCATGAATGGAAGAGTTGTATGGGATGCATATGATATATTTAATAGATATTAATAATTTTGACTGCTCGAATAGTACCAATAATAATAAATATTTGTGCGAAATTTCAAGTCTTTAGCCGATTAAATGAAGAATTTATGACCAAAAATGTAATATCTGAACTATCGGCTGTATGGCAGCTATATGTTATATTTATTCGATCTTAATGATTTTCACTGCTAAAATATTTCTAATAATAGATATTGTTTGTGCAAAATTTCACGATTTTAGCTGCTTAAATTGTGGGGTTTTCATGCTAAAAGAAATATCTGAACAATCGGTTGTATGGGAGCGATATGTTATATATTTTTAATCTATAAGATTTTCACTGGCGCTTAGAGCTGCGGACCTTCTTGCAAAATTTCAAACCTTCTCAAAGGTACCTGATTGCCAAGTTTCATTCAAATAGCTCAAAACTGAGAAAATAGTTTGCTTTCAAACAGACGGACAGACAGACGGACTTGGCTACATTGACTCAGCGCATCATCCCGATCATTTCGGTATACTTTTTGATGGATCTAAAAGATTATTATTTAAAAGATTTCGTTCTGGTGCTTACAAACATCAAACCAAAGGTAATATACCACTTCAATGAAAGTAATGATTATTGAATTCAACAAAAAAGTGCCAACAAAATGTCCCACTTTATAAATATTATTGATTTTTGAATTTTTTTTCTGTCATTTAAAAATAAATTTGGTTTAACAATCAGCGGTAATTATGAGCGAAATGAAACTTAAACAATATTTTACTAAAATTGAACTGAACACCTGGAAATTTTCTGAAAAAATTCTTGTTGAAACGTTAGAAAATTTTGTTGGTATTTTTTTTGTATTTAAAATGTGTAAAGGTAATACTCTTAACTTGTGCATGAATGGTTTATGTTAGAGGATTATCTAAAGAAAAATAATCCAGATTAAATTAAAAAATTAAAATTTTTCAAAATTTGCAATTATAAATCAATGCAATTATTTTTGGCATCACTGTAAATATGTACGTACCTTTCTATTTGGATGCACTTTAGTGCAAACATATTCACATTGCCATTTACAGTAGCCACTCGATTAAGGCGGCTGAACGAATATCAGCTCGTTTCTCTAAAATAGGGTGTTATTTCAACGAGGCAATACTTTTTACGGAGTTGGTCTTTTAGACAGCTGTTACTTGTTTTATACTCAGATTGGTTTGCCATATCAAGAAGCCTTGGAAGAGAATATTCAGCGCGTTAATGCTGACAGACGGCCCCAATTGCTGCAAAAGGTGGTCGAAAATTGGGCCACTCGGCGGGAATTTATTCGAGCCAGCCGCGGCGTTCACTTGACCGAAATCATAATCGCAAACCCTTATCTGTATAATAAAGTTAAATTCTTGGCCATAGCATTAAATTATATGCGTTTTATTTCTTCTTAAAAATCACATGTCCAAAAAAAAACCCCCTATATTATTTTTGCGGCAATTTTTACAGCCAGAAAAGGAAATAATCGAAGTTGCTTAGTTGAATTTTTTTTCAAGTGATTTTATTAAATATATGTAAATATGTATGTATATAAAAAAGGATGAATTGCTCTCAACAATTTGGTTAAACAGTGCATCAAGCGGTTATTCGCTTTAGCTAGGATTCTAACTAAACGCTGCTTGAGTCGAAAAATTCTCATTCACTTTATTAAAATTTTCAAAACCAAACCATTTCTATATTTTTTTTGTTTAAAAAAGCAAATATGAATGCAATTACTCATTTATGGTTTCAGTAATTTCAACATCATTTGAAGAGAGTCCACCTAATCCAGCATCATTGCTGGGGTCCCACAAAATTTTCTCATACGCGAATATTGAGCAGCTACTGTTTAAGCATTATTCTGTTCATAAATACATACGTGTATGTATGTATATGTGTACTTATTTCGCCATTATTGAAGCATTAAAATGAATAGATTGCGTTGCGATTCCCGCCGGTGCAGTCGGCAGAGTTGCAGCCAAAATTTGTTGCGTTGTTTTCGAAACACTTCAAATTTAAGTAATTGCCACTTAGTGACGCGATAATATATCTTTCGCAATCCCATCACACAAACACACACTCACACACACACACAAACGCACTTACCTACTTCACAAGTAAGGACGCGCGGTACAGCGATTGCCTCGGAAATGCGCACAATTATCGAAATTTTGCATAAATTTATTTGAATATTGCATTTGCATGCGCTCGGTTGCCTGCGTTACATCACCTCCCCCCTCACCCCCCGGCACTACCCGCCTGACGTTCGAGCATTTTGTTGCACTCTGCTAATCAGCGCACCGGAAATGGAAACGATGCACACAAATTATTTATTCATAGCTGCTGGCGTTGAAAATTGACGCTGGCTTAAATGAAAAATCACAGCTCGAACAGATGCGAGTGCACGGGGATCATCATCATCGATGAAGTGTCATTTTTATTTCGAGACACTAATTATTTCTGAATTGATGTTTGTAAGCCTCTCTGTGATGTCCAAAATCCAAAGACACGGTTTTCTCGACAAATCGATTCGCATTATTCGGTTCAGTTAGAAACATGTTTGTAAAATGAAAAAAAAAACACAAAATCTTAAAATGTTAACTGAAATTTTGCATAGCAAATAAGGCGAGCAAAGGCAAACAAATTAGGCGAATACCTCAGCAAACTAAACGCTACACAAATGCCACAAAAGTGATATTTCCACATACATAGATACATATTGCTTGCTTTTATTTTTGCTGCGAGTGCCATGTTTCGGCGTTGCCTTCATGAGTCAACAGTTGAGTTCGCCACTCTGCGCTCGGCCGTAGCTTTGCTTTGCTTTGCTATCGAGGTTGCCTGCTTCATTACATGTTTGCATTTCAACAAAGCACTGTGTCGCTTGTCACATGTCAGCCTGATTCATACACGCTCGGGGGCACTTTGCTAACATGCCGCCCCGTATCGCTTGCCACTTCTCTCGCCTGCAGTTTTATCACTTTTTCACAGCGTCACTCCCACTAGTTTATGTATGTTTTGTTGCTGTAACATGCACACAGCCTAACCCAGCACTTCCGAGCTTGTCTTCCCTTAATGAACCCTAATTTCGGCAACATCAAATCCTTCCACCCACACCGCCCCCCCCCCCCCCCTTTTCAGCGCCGCAACAGACAGTCGAGTTGCTGCGAAAGTCATAAATTATGAGGCGACCCCAAGGTAAGTTTTTTGGGCTTTTTGTTTGCTAGAAGAATTTCGCTTCTACTTTCCGCTGTTGTTTGTAGCCACGAGCAGGATTCACTTGATTCATTCCGGTGCGTGTGTGTGTGTGTGCTGCTTACACACATCGTACGAGTACTCTCGCCTGCATTTGCTTTGGGCTTTTCTCGTTTTAGGTGTCGACAAATGGATCAACCAGCCAAACACCCCCCCACCCCCAATTTATTTCGTCGCATCACGCATTTTTCCGCTGCTATGTTTTTGCACAATTTCTTTTTATTTTTAGTGTGCTAATTTTGTTGTTGTGGTTGTTGTCGTTAACATTTTATGGCGCAGAAGTGCCATTCTAGCATCTCAGCTCCGTTGATATGTCATATTGCTAGTGGAATTTGTCGGAATGCCATCGGCGGAAGATGCGTCCAGGCGGCAGACAATAATTCAAACGCGCGCATCAACCGAACTTCCGAGTTCCCTATACAAATGAAAACACGTCGAGCCTGCCCAGACGCTTTGCCCCTGAGAATTATTCGAAATTATCGTAGATCAAGCTAGTTAAGGTGCTGCTTAGATGCTCGATGCTTGTACAGTAGTCTGAATTTAAATGGTTCTCACTTGAATTTGATATTGATTTGAAATGAGTGAAAAATAAGGAGTCCCATGCAAAGCAAGTAATGAAGCCTCAAATTAAAAACAGTTTAGCAAAAAGTAAGAACTTTTGACACACTTTGATTGAGAAGACTCAATACTACGACAAAACATGCCCTTTCATTTAAATTTTACTAAATTTGTAAAAAATTATGCCGATCATTTTCATTTTTCCTCAAGTTCGTGCAGTCCATAGCCGTTGAAAGAAATTCCGAATAAATTTAAAAAAAACATGCAGCGGTTTCCTATTTTTGTTTAATTTATAAACAACATACATAATACTTTCTTAGTTTCAAACGATATTTCGAAGATGTCATTTTATTATAATTTATAATATCAAAAAAGATAATTTGGACTGCAGAATTACTTTTTATATTCAAAAGCACCGGGAATAATGTCATTCCCAGGATGGATACATACTTACTTACATTCTTATACAATCAAGAATGCGCAAGTGGATATATACGATGGAGTAAATTTCCCTCTCTATGAAGCAAAACCATTCCAAAAAAAAAAAACATTTTGTTATTTGTGCTGAGGTCTTTTGTGGTCTTAATGTTCTTTCTGATTGGATGCGTTGAAAACGGAGCAAAAAAACAATAAAATAATTACATTCTTTATAAATATTTCAGCAAAATTTTTCAGAAAATTTAGAGAGAGAAATTTCGTCTTCATAAATATTTTAAAAGCCTCCTACTTCGGCTGGTAAGATATTAATTAGTTAGGATTAAAATGAATATTATTTCATCACAGCAAATCAGAAAGCTAATGGCAATAGAAAAGTTATCGTCGGGCCTCTTTGTATTCATATTTCAGCATTTCGCAGAATTTCCTGATCGAAAAGTTTGTTAATTTTTTTATTTACAATAAACTTTTCCTATTCGTTATTTTGGCGCTACAACTTTTTGGCATTCATATTAAAAACTTATCTCCGAATCTTATTTGCAACACAAAGAAAGCCGACATTGTTGACACGGCAGTTATTGGGCTTCCTTATTACAAGAATGGAAAAAAAAAAAAAAATGCCAGCGCGGAACAGCCTCTCCACATATGCCACAAATGGCAGCGAAGTATTTTTGAATTTTTGTATGCGTGTATGTGTGTGTGTGTGTGTGTGTGTATGTGAATGTATGTGCAGTGCATAGGCGCTCAAAGTATTCGCCTCGCCAGTTTGCCTTTAACGAATGCAGTCAACATTTCGAACGAATGGGCGTGGCCACAATGAGTTGCGTAAGTAAAAGTCGAACTACTTCCGGCCTCGCACTTACGTTAAAGTTACGAAGTTAAATGTTTTCCATATGAAAAAGTCGGAAATTGTTACACTGACGCGGCGACAAGTCGCAACAATGAAAGCCACTTCTTGTAAAGCTGCTACGCCACTTCAAGCACACGCACATACCGATAACTGTAATTGCATATGTGTGTGTGCGGTGAGTGTGTGTGTGTGTGAAAATGTTGGCTTGTCATAGTCTAGGCCGCAATTTCCAGCAATTTGAATGCGAACAAAATGGCACTGGCAAGCAGGAAGTTAACAAGAAAATTTTCAGAAAGACGATATTACACACAAAAAAAATAACAACAACAAAAAACACATACATACAGTGTCGGGCGATTCTAAAGCACCAAAGGTTGCAAATTGTGTTCACAAAAATTTAACGAAATTCACAAAATTCTCATCAAAATTACACATTTTTTCCAACTCGTATTTCAAAAATTTCACGCACGGTTATAATTTTAATATAAAAAAATGCAAGTTTCCAGCCAACCGTTGATTTTTTCTAAGAGCGTCAAGCATTTTTTTTTTTCACATAAAAATTGATTTTTTTTTCGTGACTTACGTTCATCCTTGCGAAAAATCGAATGAAACTCGAAAGTTTTCTTAAATTTTCTAATAATTTTTAATTTTCTTCCACATAAAAATTGCTTTTATTCGTGAGTTATGTTCACGAATTTCAAAAAAAAATTATTAAAAACTTTTGCACTTTGCTGCTGTAGAATTGTCCGCCACCGTACGATAGTAACCGCTGTTGACAGAGGTCTATTTGCTTTTTTTTTTTGTTTTTTTTTTGTGAGCAGTGAAAGGAAACAGCATTCAATGAACGCGCGCTGATGGGTAAATGAACGCTGGCGTAGTCAAAAACTTCATTCGAAACTTTATTAGAAATTCTCTAAACTAAAGTTAAATCGCGTGCTGCCAGCGGCTAAAATTATTTATTGCATATGCCAGCGAATGTGCACACACACACATACGGCAAATAGGAATTGCCGAGGCATAAAAGGTGAAACTTTTCTGTGCACACAACGCAGCCAGCGCCAACAGCGCCAACAGCGCCCACCTCAGCCCCAACCCCCTGCCACAGCATGTGAAGCCATCAATAGCGTTCGCCAACTGCGAGAATGTTTTAAGTAAACATATGTAAGTCTATGCAGGAGCAGATGTCTAAAAATACATACATATACACGTACATACATATCTACATCGAGTTGTGAGAACGACAACAAAATTTTGCTGAATGGAATTATTTTCTTAGCGCGAAAAGTTTTGCTTCATGCTCATATCAAGTGTAACTAAGCCAAGGAATATTAACTGCAGCAGAAGGCAAAGATCGCAAATTGATCGACGTCTATTTTGCACACTCGCTTAAAATATATGAATGTATGTATGTGTGTATGTGTGTATGTTTGTATGCAAATGCAGTTTAGAAATTAGCGTACAGCTGTTGAAAGGATGAATGAATATGAGTAGGCCGCAAAAGTAGATTGATTCTCCATGCCTTTAAGGAACAGCTGCTCATTCTCAGCCGGGTCTAGGATAGGACGTAAAGAGAATGTGTAAGAGTGAGAGGAGAATGTTTTTGAAATTTAGTAAACGTCTGTGTCAGTAGAGCTTAGCAGTTTTCTTGCTCTTGATTTCCACGATTAGAAGTTACAGAGCTTAGAAGTACCAGAAGCTCGGAGCCTACTCATAGGCATCCGCAGAAGTTTAAAGAATGGATGTCAAGACCTATATGTTTTATCTTCAGAACGCGGAGGAGATAATAAGAGAAATTTTATGGAACCAAAAAAAAATGCAAAATATTAATTTGCTTTATTAATTAAAAAAAAAAATTATAATGTTCATGTTTTTTGTAATACTCCAGCATGTTGCACGAGAGTGAAAAATTACAATAAATCGCTCGTCATGCAAAATAGGTCTGTCATTACTCAATAATTGGGTTAGCAGAAAATTTGCTTTGAGCTTTCTGTATACTTTTAAATAAACTACGAAAAGAAGTTGAAGACAAACACAACATTTCTTCATCGGAATTGGACATTTTTTTGCTTTTATTCACCTTCAAACTAAAACCGCACTGATATCAACTCTTTTATCGCAGCTCCAACATAAACACCACATCAAAGCGTAGATTTTTCGCTATGCTCTGGTCACTGCTATCTTCGCTCTTATCGCAGCTCCAACATAAATGCACTCTGAGACATTACAATCGTCCATTCAGGCAACCTTTTCCGTAAAATATCAGCAGTTGGGCAAAATCAGCGTTTCGTCCATTTCTACACCAAAAACGTGTTTTTTCCCAGATATTTGTACTTAGTACTCGTATATAGCAAAGAGATTTTTGCTTTGGCATGTGGAAGGTCAGGGACTTACCCAAGATTTAAGTTTTAACATGCAATGGTTTAAAAGTTGGAGGTACCAAATCACAGGGAATATCTCTCAGATTCACTTAAATATAAGTTTGGCGCGTACACTATATAGCTTAGTGTTTTGCCGAACTTCTTTTACCATTTGTTGTGTGCGTCTTTATATTCTACCACAAAATGCAGGGACCTACAGTTTTGTGCCGACTCCGAACGGCAGTTGTATTTAATGAGGAGCTTTTTCATGGCAGAAATACCCTCGGAGGTTTGCCATTGCCTGCCGAGGGGTGACCGCTATTAGAAAAAACTTTTTCTATGATTAAGATTTCACTTGCCTTGACTGAGATTCGAACCTCGAACTCACCCCGGCATATCGAGTAATAGCACGCACTGCTACCAACTCGATCACAGCGGCCACACTAACAGATTCACTTAATTACATATTAATTCATTCATTCAATCTATGAAATAATATTTCACGCGAGTTTAAAAAATTTGATAAAGCTTCTTTTGAAAACGAAAATTCAAGGGTGGCGGCAATAGCATTAATGGCACAGTAAAAATTGAAAAGAACTTTAGAGAAAATGGATTATAATCCTCACCGAAACAAAAAAAATGGGGACAATAAATCATTTCATTAATTACATTTTATTAGAATGAATTTTAAACTTAGAATAGATAGGCTATAGAATAGAAAGAAATAGAAATAGAATAGAAAATAATAGAAAATAGAAAGGCTTTCAATAGTTTTAACGCACAAAACCGAATTTATAAATTTCTTTCTTACACTTCTTTGGATTATCGCCATTAGTAGAAATACTCAAATTTACGCTAGCAAAACTTCTTTCATATATTCACTTACACACCTTAAACGATTTTCCCACATTTGCCTCCTTTCCTCATAGCTGTGCAATAATGGCGCGTTGAAGAAAGTCTGCTTCCAGAAACATTCTTTTCACCCCTCACCCACTTCAATTTTGCCAGTAACAATAGCGTTAAAAAAGTATCCATGTAAAAATTTAACCACCGCAATTTCTGCGGCAGTAAAGTTATTTTTTAATGTGTTGTAATTTAACATTTATTTTTTAAGGCTCACACATCGCTATTACAGCAAGCAGCAAGCGAAATACTTACCACACACACACACACACACAGATGCACGCGAACTGAAAGAAACAAAAAAAAAAAAAAAAAAAGCGAAGACGAAGACGAATACTACGTGGAGTAAAATTGCACTGCACTTAAAATTAAGTGGTGAAAATTTCATAAAATTATAAAGTAAATGAGTGAGAAACTTGTTTTTTTTTTATTTTATGCAGCAAAGCCAAGTAAATTTTCGGGAATTTTTCGATTGCCCAATTTTAAAGTTTGCACCGCCTAATTTGTTTAATGGCTGGGTTTAAAGTTGTCATAACTGAGAGATACTTTGCAGATATAGTCGTTAAGTAAATCGCTTTTACTCAAAAAAACAAAAAAAAACTTGCATGCGATTTATTAGTTTTGCTTGGACTAAAGTAGATGGCAGTGAGGCGGAGGGGACGCACACGTTTTACAAGCAGCTTTGGGGCTTTGAGGTAAGCCATCCAAATTACTATTCAATTTGACAATTTAAGAAACAAGCGTGGATTGTGGAAGTTAAGAATAGTTCCTTAACTCGATCCCAAACAATTCTGTATACAAATGACAAAGCTCCACGTGTTTGTACGACCTTCGATAAAATATGTGATATTAGGTGGTATATTTAAAAATAATCAGTATGAGTTGCTTTCGACAATTTTATTGCTAAAAAAAAATAAATAAAATTATTGGCCTTGGAAGTCACTTTCGCGACCTCCCTTCAACAACTCTCTTTCAGAAAATCTGTATTTATAAGAAATACTTACATACTTTCATTATTTCATTTACTGCACTTTTTCACTTAATTTTCTCTTATTATCTTCATAAACATTTTAACTTATTTATTAACTAATTCACCGAAACACGCCAATTTAGACAAACAAACGTGTTGTGGTTAAAATTTCCAGAATTTTTGGCATTTTGCCATTATTATATTAGTACTTTCTAGTAATTTTGGCAGTTAATGTTAATATAAATAAATGTTTTATATAAATAAATATATTTTTTTTTTTTTCAATTAATATTTTAATACAAATGTGAGCTCTAATGTGCACATACACATACATACATATAAGAACTAAATATGTGTTAATAAAACTTTGTAAACATGATGGCACATATTTTGTTTTAGCACAGATTTGTACTTAATTTAATTGCTCAAAAGTCAGAGCATTAACAAGAATTGATTTCCAATTTAATTAGACTTATTTTTATATTTTTTTTATATTTTATTAATTTGAATTTTACTAATTAATATTTACATATATCTCGATGTCAGATTTGGACGATAGGACAATGAATTGGATGAGCTGTAGATCCAGTGGATTTTTTGATTGAATACGAAGAGAAAGAGAAAGACCTCTTTCGCAATGAAAAGTTAGATAATAAGATGGAACTGACTTCACTTTGAATTTCAAATAAGTATGGAAGAAGAAAGCGTCCGCTCCTATAGCCATCCAAAATCAATTAACTGTGCTGTAAAGAAAGGAAAATATTTTTATTTTGGCATTAAGCCACAAAGACGCTTTGGTGCGCATATTCGTCGAAGGCATGCCACTTCAGCAGCCAATCCACAAAAAGTCGTGTGGTTAAGGATTTTCGCTTTTTTTAAATCCTGCAAAAAGAAAGCAAGTCAAATCTATGCGACTGTGTCCCTCAGGAGTCAGCAAATTCATTTTTGCGGGACATACACTTAAGCGATCACAAAATGGTTTCGCTCGTATCTCGTCAGTTGCCCAACTCTCCCTACTAAGCTGATTGACACTTTCTTTGTCATACAACGCGCATTTTGCGGCTTAACGCCAAGGTACGAGGAAATATCTTACTGCCATTAATCTATTAGAGCAGTCTTAAGACCCTCATAAAAATTGTACACGCTTTTTTTTTCCTGCATCTTCTCACATCACAGATTGCCAGCATGCTAAACATTTATTTACATAGCGCCAACGCTGGAGAGCCTCTCTCACTCCGCCCGCACAATCACTTCCACAACTCTTCGTCCTTTGTCCTTAAATACACACACACACACACACACACGCATAAGCTTTATTTTTTTACATTTTCCGTACAATTTTAATTTCCTTTTATTTTTATTAGACAATTTTTTTTTTGTGTGTTTAGCTTTTGTTGGCGTTCACTTCCTTCAGCACTTCCTTAATAACCGAGCAGGGAAGCAACAACAAACAAACAAAACAAAAAAAAAAAAAATGGCGTGTTCTCGCCTTTGTCCTTCGCCGCCATGCTCGCATCCTTTGTTTCGCCACATAAGCGCTTCTTTGTGGGCTTTAAAGGGTTAAATAGCGCAAATATTATGTTGATATTATACAATATTTTATGTATGTATGTATGTATGTCCGTGTGTATGTATTTTTGTTAGTTCGCCCGCTTGTTGTGCGGCTTAACATCATCTGCTGTTAAATGTTTTTCGCTTTCTTTGTGTTCTGCCTTGTTTTGCACTTCCGTCGCCGCAGCGCAGAATTGTTTCTTCTTGCCTTGTTGTTGTTCTCCAATCTCTAACCCTCAGCCGCTGGGTTATCGTTTACCATTTGAGCTCTTTGACAACGTCTTTTTTTTTGTTTTTTTGTTTTTCTCGTGTTTCCTTTTTATTTATTTTCATTACATTTTGCCGTTTTAATGCCCGCAAACAATTTAATTAAGTTTTTTTTTTGCGCTGTCGCTGCTTGCTGCTGTTGGTTTTTATTGTTTTCGGGTTTGTCATTGTCGCTGTCGCTGGCTTTTCATTGCTCGCCTTTCTGACTTGATTGCTGGCTGCTATTTTCGCATTCGCAAACAATGTTGGATATTTTTTGTATTAATATCCTCAAATTAAAGGGTCGTTCGTTTTCTTGCAATACTCCGCGTGGCACTCGCAGTGTTAGAGCCACCACAAATTTCCGTTTGCGGTTGCATGGCCGACAAACAAATTGTAGCAAGCTTATAATTGTAGCAAGCTTATAATCGACTCTCTCGCCCGCCTTTGTTCGGTTTAACTACATATAAGTAGTGAATTCCGAAAGGAGAATTAAAATTCGCTTAACTACATTTTATTTTAAGTATCCAACATAAAGCTCTATCACACGGAGGTATTCCGTTACTGCCACAAATTGTGGCACTTTGTCGCAGCCCTAAGGCGGTCAAGTGTCTGCTGCCATGCCTTGCCCTCATCCACATAAATCCCAGCTTTGGTAGCGACTCAAGTAGCCATTGAAAAACGAGAAATTCGAAAACTCACAGATTTCCGTAGCGAAACACATAAACATGCCCCAAAAACCACTTCACAGTCAACGCAAGAGTGTCGCCGACGTTGGCGACTGCTGCTGGCTGCTGCGCGGCTGCCTCGTTGCTGTCACCAACAACAAAGTGAAAATGGCAATTCGCTTAATCATTTTGTCATGCTCATATGAATTATGCGAACTAGCTGAATTACAAGTATGTGGCTGTGTGTGTGTGTTTGTTGTTGTTGTTGCTGTTGTTGATGGTAGAAGCGCGTGTTGCGGCAACAGCGACCGCAACACTCGGCCACGAGCGCGACATCGAAGCGCCACAACAACAACATCCGCAGCCAGTGGCTCAGCTCGGCGGCCAAAGTAACTAAAAGCGCTCGCGCTCAGCCAACTGCTCGGCCATACACTAGCTCTGTGGCGTGTGTGTGCGTGTGTGTGTTGCTGTTGGTGAACTGTAATTTACATACGTCATAAAGGATTAGCATATCCTGATTTATTTTCATTAGAAATTGTGTCCTTTGCACGCGTAACATACACAGCGCCAACGTTCAGTGCCCTTCCCTTCTCAATCCACCCACCGCCCCCACTTCCAAGCGCTTCTTCCTCTGCGCCAAGCGAGATGGGTTTCGTGGGTTAAGAGGTTTACTGTGTGTGGCTTGTTAGTTTGCGCTGCTGTTGTCAATGAATTTCTCTTCTTAAAACACACACACACATACAAATGTGTGTGTTCTCGCATTGAAACGCTGAAGCCTTTTCTTTTGTGGGTCACATACACACCTTTCACTTGCTTGTATATATGTATGTATGTATTTGTGCATGTATGTGTATAAATTCATTCAACTCGTTTCGCCTTCTTCCTTAGCTCCTCTCTCTCTCTCGTTGCACATTCCCGCTTGCCACTGTCACCGATTTCAAATTACTAAACATGCTTGAGCGACTAACTGAGTGCGAAAGTGGCACACAACTAATTAGTTAGATAAACATAACTTCATTAACCGGAAAATGGCAGAAAGTGGGGAAAGGTTGTAAATATTTTGAATGGACAAATGTAGTTCAAGGCGACTTTTCAAAATTGCGTTTGATCTATTTAAGGCGGGAAGCCAACAAAATTCTGGCAAATTTGTCGTGAGTTTGTGGCTCAGTTTGGTTAGTGACATTTATTCAAGTTCTCGGAGAGAAGGTAGGTACTAAGAAATTCAATGGCAGTAAACATGGAAACGAACGATGAAAAATATCATTCAGAGGCTTAAGTTTTTGTTTAAACTTTAAACGCTTGGTTCCCATAAATAATGGTCCCAATTATAAAAAGAGTCATTTCAAAAAAATATTTTACTTTGGAAAAACATATAAAATATAATTTGGTTATTAAAAAAAAAAAATAACTAATGTTAGTGTTCAGGAGCTCGAGCGAACCCGATTTTTATAAACCCACGCGATATATTTTTGTGTGGTCGGTGGCCGTGATTTCATAAAATTCCCGTTTCTTTGTTTCAAATCGCAGCTATTTATGTAGTATTAAAACTTTACACAATTTCTTCCAATAAATACTGGAAAACATTCTTTTTAGCATTTTTCAAAATTTCCGTTATATGGGAGGTGGGCGTGGTTATAGTCCGTTTTCAAAAGTTTTTGACGGTAATGCTCGTGATATCAAGGACAATATGTTTACAAAATTTTGTGACGATGCCTTACATCGGTGTTGAGATACTTACAGACTTTTTTTTTAGTGGGCTTGGTAACGCCTATTCTTCAAAATTTCATAAAAATCAAGTTTCTTAATTAAATATCTCTCTAAATATCAAATTTTCATTAATATGTTTCAATAGATAAAGAAAAATTAAAAATTTTTGCATTTTTCAAAATTTTCGTTATATGTGAGGTGGGCGAGGTTATGGTCCGATTGCAAAAATTTTTAATGATGATAACAGCGATATTAAGGAAAAGTTGTTCACCAAATTTTCTGACAATACTACCTTACACCGTTATTGAGATACAGAAATTTGTTCCTTAGTGGGCGTGGCAACGCCCACTTTTCAAAATTTCTTATTTCCAGCTCCAAATACCAAATTTTAATCAATTTGCTTTAATGAATACAGAAAAAACGGAATTTATGTATTTTTCAAAAACTTCCGTTATATGGGAGGTGGGCGTGGTTATTGACCGATCTTGAATATTTTCAATCACATCACCCTGTACCGAATTTCATTGAGATATCTCAATTTTTACTCAAGTTATCGTCTGCACGGACGCACGGACGGACGGACAGACATCGCTAAATCGATTTCTCTTTTCATTCTCATCATTTTAATATATATATGTCTATATCTATCTCGATTATTTTTTGCTCTTACAAACAACCGTTATGCGAACAAAATTGTAATTCCCTTGTGTACAAGTGCGCTCGGGTATAAAAATAAATTATTTTAAATTAGTATTTGAGGTGCTCATTCAACTCTCCTAATTAAGTAGAAAAAAAATCAAAAAATATTATTATTTCAGCGCAAACACATCAAAGAAGCTTCTTCTACATTATTCTTGCTAAAAAAAGCTGAAGAATTTTATGACCCAGAAATATCTGTAACTCCAATCCAGACTTTCATCGAAGTTTATAATTGCGGTCTTATAAATCAGAGTAGCTTGCTTAATGGAAAATGTGCTGGCAGTCACTTAACACACCGAAATGCGAAACTATTTCCATTTCACTAGAGTTTACCACAAGTCCACAACTGAAGAGGCGCAGGGAACTGTCTAGGAGGGAGATTAGTAGGAGTGAAATGAGAGAAATGAAAGGTAGGCAAAACAGTTGACAACCAAATAAGAGAAGTGATTGAGGTGAGTGAGTTGAAAAGCTGAGGTGAGTGAGTTGAGTTTGCGTTTGCGATTGAGTGCACTGTTGATTTCTGAGGGGATTCTAAAGATACATACGTGATTAGTACAAAACCAACAACACAGCAAATGCGTCTTTCTCCAGCACTAAATTTATTAAGGCACTTTTCTTAAATTTTACTCTTTTATTATTCCAAACTTCATTTACGAGTTCGCGAATCCTTTTCCCCACGCCCATCCCGCAAGCGATTCATTTGAGTCGCTGTTTTTTGTCGACTTTGTCTCTTCATGCCAACTTCTTGCTGCACAATCAACACTAATTTGGGTTTATTTACACTATCTTCTCACTTTCTCAACTTGATGCAACTTTGCTTTGTCCAAATCTTTCGCGTTTTGTTGCGCTTGCCTGCGCGCATTTCGTTCTTATTTATATTCCATTGCTTTGTGCACGGATTGCATCTGGCTGTTGCGCCTCCTTTGTTGCAACATTTACAACAGCTTCTTCATGCTACAAGCGGCAACATTTATACTTTGTACATGGCTGTTTCATTCATGCAACACTGCAACTGTTGCACAATTCTGACGCATAAAAAAGTATATGTGCACCAAGTAAGACAGCAAACTTGCAACACTCGCAGGTGGCACAGTTGGCGTGGCACGGGGCAAGGCACTGGAAGCACTCAATTCGGTGTAGTTAAGGCTGGATTGTGTAGTGAGCGGCAGCAGCGGCGTAACGTAGTAGAAATGAGTACTTTTTGTTAAATGAGAAAAGTTTAATGATGTTGGCTGTGTGCTGGCTAAAAAGTGTGGCACGTTGCATGTTGCACAATGTCAGCGCAGTAGCAGTAGTTGTAGTTACAGCGCTGCCGAGTGGAGATTGCAAATAGCGGCGCTTAATTGCAGCAAGTTAAATGTGTTTGTGTTGGCCTTTATTTGTCAAAACACAATCAAACTTGTGTCAAAAAGTTAATCATGCGCGGCGCGCTCTCAACGACTGCAGTGCAATGAATCGCTACAGCAAACTAAGCGAGTAGACAAAAACTTTCCAGATTACATGAATTCATTACGAATGACACTCCTGCGCAGTTGCAAATAAATGCAGCCATTAAAAAGGCGAATCTGAAAAAAATTGATTTAATTTTTTTTTTTTTTTTTTTTCAACTTAACTTTTGACTAAATAATAAAATAATCCTCGAATGCTTGACCTTTGCGCTGTGTGCCAGAATTGAAAGTAAGTAAGAAAAAATTGCGGAAAATTATGAATTCTCCTACTATTTAATTTCTCCTACTCACACACACACACACACACACACACACACACACCCACACACACACAGAGAGTGAGATACAGAGTGAATGGCGCTTACGACTGCTGTCGATTGCTATTAAAAATGCAAATCTTTGTTGTGTAATTTATATCTGCCGCAAATAAAAAACAGAAGTCACCAATTAATTTTAATTTTTCGCTCATATCCTTTACAGTTTGTTTCGCTTGTCGCTTGCTACCCTCGGCAGGCACACATCCATCGTGTCACTGTCATTTGCCCAGCGGACTGTGTCCTTTTGTGGTGCAACGAGTATTTTTTCTATATACGACTTTATATGTATTGACTTGTATGTATGTATGTATGTATGTAGGTGTGTGGGGTAGTTGTGCGAGGTGCGCCACTGCCGGTCTGTTGGTCTGTCGTTCTGGCGGGCCGTCAAGCTACTATGTGTACCACTTTGTTGTTATTGCCTCTTGCTTGCTGTTTGTTGGCCTTTGGGTTTGGAGTTGTTGCGGTCGCTGGCATACATAATACACATATACATACATACAAACATACATACAAACATGCAATCATTGCTGATCGCTTCATTCAAAGGCGGAGAGTGAAATTTTTACAAGTTGGGGTTGTTCTAGCTTTTTAAACTAAATTTTTCTAGAAGTTTTATTAGTACAACATTACTTTTATGTAATTTCTTTTTTGGTGAATGGTTGAAGAAATGCCATTTACATTATTTTTTAGCCATTCAGAGACAAAGCAACTATGCGAACTGCATTTCCAGGTGGCCAAGGACTATCCTTAAACGGTTACATCTAGTTGGAGCCCTAAAAAATTGTGATTTTTAACTTAAAAAAATTGTATGTTAAGCATTTGTACACATATTATAGTAATTTTAAAAGAGTATTTAATAATTTTTTATTTGTAAAAATAACATGTTTAAAGCTGCTACAGCAGATCTTCAGGAACCCCTCACAAAAATGGCGTTTTGCGGTGAGCACTATATCTCTGGAGTGGTTCACCTGAAATGAAAAAATCAAATGGACTTTGTTAAAGTAATGATAAATCTTGTAATTAATTGAAGCGATAAGAAAAAAAAATTTTAAAAATGGGGTGGCTTCTCAAAATTAAATTGTGTATAAAAAAAACTTCAATTAAGTACTAGAAAATATAGTTCAGAAGCCTGTGAAAAACTTTGAGACAAATCGTTTAAGCCATTTCCTAAAAATCTTGGTCACCGACTTTTAAAACACCGTTTTGAGAAAAACAAGGTTAAAGTTTCAAAAGCATTTTGAAATGCACTGACGCGTCCATACAATTATGCGTGTAACTTCAAATTTTCAGAGTGTTTACTTGAATAAATGTACATTACGAAAATTTAAAAACAAAAAAACGATTTTTGAAAATTCTACCCCTTAATGGCAGCTTTCGATCATTTCGCTTTAATTTTGATGGAATCTAAATTGTTGTTATAGATCTGAGCACCCAGAAAGCCCTCTCCCCTCGTTTTTTTGTCCACACAACTGCCTCTGGTTGCATATATTTAGTCGTTATTGTTATTGCTACAACCACACATTATACTCATCGTAGAATCCATGGCTGAGGCTGGTCGTGATGCTGCCACTAAGTGCGCGAAATTGTTATTTATTGCGTGCAATGCGTTGGTATTTTGCCAACACTCTTGCTGCCATTGCCGAAGCTGTGTTGTCTTGTTGATGACAGAAATTCTCACATTAGTAAAACAAAAAAAAGTGCAAGCAATAATGTCGAAAAATTGCTATGGAAATACAAATATTGAGGCCGTTTTTAAAGCGCTTTAAAAACGTATGAAGATAAATTTTAAATTTCATTCAAACTTTAATTTTGTGTAATAATTTCTTATAAAATTAAAAACATTTCACTTCACTTGGCGCCACCTGAAACCAAATTTTCTCACTTTAAGCTGCTCCAAACGACCGCGTAAATGTTGATTAGTTGTATTCAAAAAGGCCCAGCACACAAAGGGAAGCTTCCGAAGTCTTGCACAATTTTTTAAGGCACAGGTTAAACAATTCGCACTTCGAATTTAACTGAGGAAGATGAGTATAAAAGCCATCCGTCGTCCACAAACTTTCCAGACACTTTAATGAGTTCGAATGCCTTTCGAAAGAGCCATAAATATGCCACCATCAAATACCGCACAGATAGATAAAAATATTTGTAACATACATTCCATTCTTCTGGCGAAATGTAACGTTCGCGTTTTTTTATTATATTTATATCCGCCCTGCAGGATTAAATGCTGTGGTCTATTGCAACTTCCTTACTTCAGCCAAAGAATAAATTTCACGCAACTCTCTTCGGTTTCTTTTATTGACCCGCACTTTGCGAAATTGCATTTGTTTTTTTTTAACTTCCAATGTCCGGATAGCCATTCGAGTTCAATTTGAGTGTCCTTGCTGGAAGGTGTAAAGTCACTGCAGTCTTTGACTGAGTATTCGCGACATTTTTCATTAAACAAACCACATCGCTGCGTTGAGAATAATAAAAATCTCCGAATTAATTAATTTAATTTAATTTAATCTTAGGCATCGGCGTAGAAAACTCTCGTTGAGCATTCACGGAGAATGTCTGGATCATTCCGTTGTTTTCTAATGGGAAATATTACGCTAAAGAAGATCCTGGTGTTCAGGGACCGTAACGGTTATAATTTTTATAAAAAAAAATCATCATTTAATCTTTTTAATTCAAATAAATAAATTTTTTAGATCAAATTTGATCGTTATTTTGTGTTTTTTATTTTTTCGATCAAATTTGATCGATATTTTATGATTTTTATTTTTTCGATCAAAAATAATCGTTATTATTGGACTGAAATTCGTCCGATCAAATTTGATCGATATTTTGTGAATATAATTTTTTCGATCAAATTTGATCGATATTTTATGATTTTTATTTTTTCGATCAAAAATAATCGTTATTATTGGATTGAAATTCGTCCGATCAAATTTGATCGATATTTTGTGAATATAATTTTTTCGATCAAATTTGGTCGATATTTTATGATTTTTATTTTTTCGATCAAAAATAATCGTTGTTATTCGATTGAAATTTTCCGATCAAATTTGGTCGATATTTTATGATTTTTATTTTTTCGATCAAAAATAATCGTTATTATTGGATTGAAATTTTTCCGATCAAATTTGATCGATATTTTGTGATTATAATTTTTTCGATCAGAATAAACGCCGGAACTTGGTTTTTATACCCAACTTACATATTTTAAGTACAAACTCGAATGAAAGGTTATGCTGAAAATTTTTTATTAAGCTTCACTATTGAAATTGCTTCTAAATTTTCTTGCGATAAATTGTAACGCATGTCACTTAATATAATTTTTAAGGCGGAAAAGGCTCGTTCTACGCTTACTTGGGTAGCTGAGACGGAGTGCAAAATACTACAAGCTAGCTTACGAAGCCATGAAAAATTGTACTTCTCACTCTCCCAATATTCCATTACGTTGAGGTCCACATCAGTGCGTTTTCCGTGATAACTAATAATTTCTTCGAAGGCTTTCCGAACACTGTCATCTTCAAATGCTTCATCAGCTGACGACGAATTGCCCATCTCCATTTCAAAAAGTCCAGCTCTTAACAGTGATGGTGCGCTTTGCACAGAACTTTCATCAGTTAAAAAGGGCTCGGTATCTTCTAAAGTGGTAGGCACCTACATAAATTAATAGAACATCGTTCAAAGCATTACATCGGTGTATTTGAGTTTTGTTTTTGAACAAAATTTTCCTAATGATTTTTTGATTTGACAAAATTAAAATAAAATTTGTTTTTATTTTTCTTTGAGATATTCAAAACTATAAAATACTCGCATTCAATTCAATGAAATCCTCACAGCCAACAAAGCCGACACCATTGCCAGCCACTTAAACGGCCGCAACTAAATTTACTGAACAAAATTTTTGTGAGTGCCATTCGAAATCCAACGCCGGCTAAGCAGCGGCACACAAATGCCAAGTGGAGTAACAAATCTGGCAACCGAACAAGATTTACACAAACCAAGCCAAATACGAGCGAACGCACTTTAAATGGGATTTGAATTTGGCCACTTTACAAGTTTCGAAAATGAGAAAAAGCAAACACGAAATATCGATGAGAGTGAACAGAGTGCGGTGTGAGTGAGCGAAGCAAATGTAAAGTAGAATGCGAACCAACGCACAACAAATTCATGTTCAAATATGTTACACTAGGCAAATTCGCACAGCCCGAAATGGAGTGCAAGTGCACTCATACATTTACATAAATACTTTCGAAGATGTGCCTAAATTTGTGTGGCTTTCCGAGTAAAATCAATGGCCTAGATGACTTGGCCAAACTTTATTGTTTTCGATTCTTGGCGACACTCTTTCCAATCACACGCGCTCGCGTTTGTGTGTGTGTGTGTGTGTGTGTGTGTGTGTGTGTGCGGATTTCCTTTAGCGCCCGCTCAATTCTCGCCCTTCGCCGCAACGGCACTTAGTTTGGTAACTTGAACTACTAAAAATTCAAATCACACACACCGCACGGGCGGGAGTAGTAGCAGCAGGCGCAATCGTTGCCCATCTGACGACCAGCTCATGGCAAACACAAAAACTGAACATCGAGCAATGAGCGCTTAGCGGCGCAGACGACATTCTTAATTCACATTTTTTGCTCGCCTCATGCTGACGCATTCCACAACAGAAGTGAACGTGTGCGATGCGTACCTCAGCCTCATTGTCATCGATGTCATCGACGTGACTGCCAGCATCGCCCGCAGCAGTTGCCGAACTGGTGACGCCACCAATTGAAGATGGTACACACAAAATCCACGAATGAGTGGTGCATGAGCGGTGGGCGGCGGACGGCGGACGGCGGGCGCATTGTCGTTGGCTTCGCTCTACCAATAATCAATTTCCGTGATTGGATTACATTCGGCTACTTCCGACATGCGGTTTGGCATCGAAAATGTTGCAATCGCCGCACACACACACACACACACACAACTCGCTCCGAATGTCTGTGCTTGCGAACAGAAATGGCGTGGCGGTGTGTGCACAGTTTCATTGTTGTTGCTTTGTTTCTTCTCAAAGCTGTTGGTCATATTGTTGACTCACTTGGGAGATATACGATGCCATTTCGTGACACTGCTTTGTTCTTACTTGTTGTTGTTGTTGTTCGATGTTGCTGTTGTTGTTCGTTGGGTATTGTTTGTTGTTTTTATCTGCAGCAGCCAATGTAACTTTGCGCTCGACTTTCGTACGAGTGCCATTGAAGTGCAACGGAACTATTTACCACTGGCATGTTGTTGTTGTTGTTGTTGTTGTTGTTGACTGACTGGCAGACTGGGAAACTGGATGAACACATGATCATGTTGCAGGCTTTGGTAACAACAACAACAAAAGCAGCAAAGATCCTGCCAACGTGAATTGGTGTCGTATGATGCAGTGGAGTAGCTCAGCAACAAAAACACTCGAGCAGCGACGATGGTAAAGGACTCACAACGACGCCTTGCGCGGGGAGGTCCAACATCTTGCCGACATGCAGGCCCTTGGCAATTGCAACAAGTGTATGTGTGTGTGTGTGTGGACGTTTGCGTGCGTGTCTGCTTATAAATCTACAAAACATCTAAAGCTCCGCCAACAAATACGAACACAGCCAATGCGGTTTGTGTGTGTGTGTGTGTGTGTGTGTGTGTGTGTGTGTTTGGTAATGAGATTACTAAGAAGAAATGGTGAAAATAGCGTTTGATGCGACTTTTGGCACTCGAAATGGCAATCAAGGCAATGCAGCCGGAATATTGTCAAATGTTATAAAAACAAGCCACATACAAGCAAAGTTGAAGCCGGCGATGCGGCGAAGAGGTGAGAAATGCGAAATGTGTACATACATACATTCGACATTCACTGGTTTCCGATAGACAAATTAAAAAATCGAAGTCAGCAAAATCATTTGCTACTTCGAAAAATACTTGCAGTCATTTCTATGGCTTCCTTGCCAACAAGTCGCAGAAAGTGAACAAGAGTTGGAAGTTTATTGCGAGAAAGCTTCCATACATTTTTTTTTCTTTTTTTTAATAATTTTTTATTCAGACATTAAAAGAAGAAATACTCGAGTAAAATTTTAATTTTTTATGCAACCCACATCTCCACTAAGTTCGATATCAATCCTCAAAATTCTTGTAATTAAATTTCTCATGGCCCTCAATATTTCCCCTGCTCTGTTTGAGCTCTTCAATCAGTCAATGTTGAGTTTCAAATGACAAAGCGTTGCGTGATCGAAAGTTTCACCCGAACAGAGGGAGCTTTCGCCTCCAGTTAGTGCTAATTTTTAAGTCACAGTATTATTCAATACGGAACCATAACTTCGCCAGTACTGTGCTGCTGTGTAAATGAATCTTAAACGCTGAATTTCGTGTGTGCCGTGGAGTACTAAGCTCTACTAAATTATATAACCTGTGTTATTTAAATGGTGTTCACAAATATATGAAGCCAGAGCTTTCGCCTCAATATCACAAGCAGGGTTGCCACATTTATATAAATGGGAATTCTCGCATTTAAAATTTGGAAAAAGCATTTCTTGAACAAATGAAAATATCACGAAATATCCTTTTGGTATTTTGTAAAAAATTACAACCTTACAAAAACACGGAATTTTTCGTCAAACCTGCTCGTAAAAATTAGTCTTACATAAATAATTTTTACTAAATTCTAAACAGTATTTTTCATATCATTGACCGATTCCGGCAAACTTCAGTGAAAAATAATTAAAATTGCATTTAGGTGCATGCATTTCGTAATATTGTAATACTTTAGAAAACTATCAAAATTTATGTTATGTTATGTTATCTCCACAGAATTTGTCAAAAAGGGTATCACCTCTTATCCAAATTCATTCCACTGACTATCTCACTTTCTCTTTCTCTTCTCACTTTTTTTGTCTCTTACATAAAATTCTCTCTTAATTTTCTCACTCAGTATATGTTCATATTAGTTATCTTCATTTTTATTTGTACATACTAACAGGCTTATCATGAATTCTGTCGGAAAATGCTATCATCAATTCCGACGAAATTTCAAAATTCGGGAGATTGCCATCATGGATTTCGAGTGAAACGCAGTTTTGACATTTATTCGTTAGAATTATCTACGATAGCTTTCCCTTATCGGAAGATGTGAAAATAATAATCAAAATGAACAAAAAATACAAGTGAACTAGAAACTAAGTGGATATTTTTCACTGAAATAATTAAAAATGTAAAAAGTGTTTATTTATGGCTGTAGGGCATATATTTAAAATTATTTTCCAACAGGTCAAGACCAACCACTAACCGGAGTTAGTATGAGACTAGTTAATATGATGAGCGGGCAGACATTGCGCAAGGTTTTCCAAAACCCCGTGCAGCTGAAAAGCTTTGGGCCTCCAGTGAAGGATACGACTTTCGTAGTAATCTTAGTGAATCGATACATATGTACATATGTGCACAAGAAAGTGCTGTTTCTTTGAATTGAATGTTTCGTATTTAACACAAGTATAAAGTGCCAATACACATTCAACTACAATACAACAAAACTTCAACAGCAACTACCTGGAAAAAAGTAAATAGGCAAAAATGTTTGCTAATTTGTTGAATTATTATAAAAATTAGAACGATATTTTGTTTTTGTTATTTTCTATATTTTAAAGATTTGGTTTAACCATAAAAGCTATGTACAACGAAAGCTATATCTAAACAAAATTTAACCCAGAGCAATGAGAAAAGAAAGCAACTACATACACACATTAAATAACTTAGAGTAAACGATAAAAAGGATTTGCGGGTCTTCTTCAGGCTTCGCGCTTACTCTTTTAATAAAACAACTTCCACAATGGAAATCATTTAATTATTTTTTGTATTTAAATAACTATTGTAAATATTGTTTTCTTCTTTTTCTTGTCCAACAGGGTGGAATATTGATATTTGTTGGAACGATTTCCCGTCATCCCTTGTCAAGTTTGGTTTGGAGACAAACCGGTTTCGGTGTCAATTGACAAACCAAACTTGACAAGGGATAACGAAAAATCGTTCCAACAAATATCAACTATTGTAAACTTTGCCTGTGCATTTTCTTTCAACTGCTGTCAAAAAAGTAAACAAAAAACCGCTGAATTTCGTGTAAAGAGTTGGTAACACTAATTCGAACTTAGCGTAACAGTTGGCAACGGAAAATACGAAAACGTCGGAATTGCTGATAGCATTTTACCCGAATTCATAAAGGAACATTTTGTCCGGACAGGATTTCACTCGGAATCAGTGATTTGGGTGTGAAGCTTACAATTAAAACAATAATTTCTGAAAATTGCAGCGCTATTTATTTGTATAAACGAGATATTCTTAACAACAATATTTTTTTTGGATGTTTTGGTTTGTAGTTAGAGTTTGATATATTTATTAAAAATAGCGCTGAAAGCAAAACTAAATATGTATGTATGTACACAGTGGCGGATCTAGGAATTGGAATTGGGAGGGGTTGGAGTGAGACAACTTATCATCATGCATTAATAGCGCAACAGCGTGGGCATAATCAGCCCTAAGAGTAGCAATCTCTTTTAGTAAAGTTTTGAGAATTGTATTATCATTACAATTTTAAAGAGAACCACCTTCTTTAGTAGGTAGCTGTTTGGGCGTGTAGCTTATAGGTGGAGCAGGCTGAAGTGGGATATTAAAAATACAAAAAACACCACTTTCACTACTGGAGACCGCCGAATCGTTCACGTTAATAACAACACTCTCTTCAAGAAATGCAGAAATGGCAGGAGGCGGAGTGCGAATAGAGTTTCGCCTTGCTGTATCACAAAATTTACACCGCAAAGGTACTTCAGAGTTAAGGTAAATCAAATAGTCAGCATCAGCCGGCATAACATTCACAAATTCCAAATGAAAAAGTTCATTGCACTTTGCACACAGCATTTTGGGTTGAGAGCGCTCAACTTTATGTCCGCAGCAGCAAGGCATGATGATTAGAATATTACTGATTTATGTTTTATTTTTATTTCAATTATTATTTATTTAACTAAAATAGATGTATAGAATATATATTGTAATAAAAAAATAAAAAAGAGTCACTGTCTTAAGTATTAAAGCACATACATATGTATGTACATGGCAATAAGCTCATTAAGTTGACACTTCAACAAAATTACGAAAGCAGAGCGCGATCGAAAAACATGTCTGCACGAGCCAAACATTTCATAACTGGTTTACTGTTAGACTTATATAATTCGAATGAATTAAAAAAAAGTTCGGCGGGTATGTACGTATGTATGTGTATGAAAGTGTGTGTTGAAATGTGTCGTCAAAAAAGGAGAAATGCATTGATATTCGCAGCTTCATTCATTCATTCGCCCATTGGTTTAATTGTCAGTTCATGTATCTAACAAGAAATATTCGAAACAAAATTAAAAAGAATTTTCTAAGCACCAAAAACTCATTTGAGTTAAAGTCACCTGTACGTGTGGCGGCGTTTGAAGACAATAAATCAGAGCATCGGCTATATCTTCCGATCTGAGCAAGCTGTGCTCACTCGGGTCCGCCAACTTAGCAAGTTCTGGGATGATTTCCGTATTCGTACCACCGGGACTTATACTCTATAATTTAAAATCCATAAAACACTTCCTTGCGGCTCATATTTCATTTCGTACACTCCATCTTTACACTCACCGTCACTTTGATCTTGGTGTTGTACTTCAGAAATTCCTGTCTATAGACCTCCGTCATTGCAGTCACAGCATATTTCGACGATGGGTAAATATTCCACGATACGCCCGGAATGGCGGACACATTATGCCCCGCGATGCTATTGATCAGGAACACATGTCCGTCGCCGCCATGCGCTTTCATTGAACGAAACGCTTCACGCGTACAAAAGGCCACACCCAACACGTTCGTTTCGATCGTGTCACGCAGATCACTCGAATTATTCTCGCTTACCAAATCACTGCCACGCAAGACTCCAGCATTATTCACCAGCACCGCCACCGGCCCGTACTTGGCTTCGACCTCTTTGAAGGCTTCAATGATATCCTCCTCACTGCGCAAATCGCATCGAATCGCATGCAGGCGATCGCTCGCTTCCGCCTTGACTTCTTGTCGCAGTGCTTCAACTTGCTCCTTGCGACGCGCCAAGCCCACCACCACCATACCATTGTTGACCAGATATTTGGCACAGGCGGCGCCGATGCCCGAACTGGCGCCCGTGACTACAGCGACACGTCCCAACCAACGATCCATGATTTTCTGTTTGACTTCTCCACTCACTTGTTATTGCAAAGGTTATTAATGCAAGCGCCGATCAGCTCAACTACCTTTTATGTAACCTCACAAAAATCAAAAGTCGTCGACATTGACACATTTTTCAATTTATACCTGCGGATCGTACTCGTTTATCTGTGCATTTGCATGTGTGTGTATAAGAGAAATGATAAAGCCAAGACCGCTGCATTAAAAAGATAAGGCGAAACGACAAAGCGTGAGAGCAATAGTTTACTCACTACTCTGGAAGCCGGTTTTGCAGCAGTGCTGCCAGATCTGCCGCGTCGAAAATCCGTAATTTCTCGCGTAGAAGGTTTCCATGTTTCCTAAATTTTTTTAATTAATTTAAAATGTAATAAAATTGTATTTATACTGTAGTTTAGATTGTTTACTTCTATATGCAGGAAATTTATTTTTTCAGCAAAAAAGAGGACTGTCAATTTATACAAAACCTCTATTCGACGAACTCATATAAGCATATATTACAAAAAATTGTTAAAAACAGCATAAAAAATCTCCACAGAATAGACCTAAATTTGATATTCACACATTATGCAATTTCGCTTGTCGATAAAAATTTAATATAACGATAGTTCTTTCAAAATATTTTATTTTTATCATTTTTTTTTGTAAGAAAAAGATGAAAAAACGAACAAATACGAAAATCCGTAGCTGAAAAATCCGTAAAAAACCGGACAAATCCCTATATCTGGCAGCACTATTTTGCAGTTGGATCTGTTGTAGTTGCATCTTCGAAAATTGTTCATGCGCTCCACTTTACTTGCTTCTGAAATATTCGAGTTCGAATGCGACCAACTCTAACTCAAAGAGTAAGGAAATATCTGATTGAGCGCGGCTATTTTGAGTCTGTGTGTACTTATTATGCGTGACGGCAGAGATTTCAGAAGATAAGCTGAGCAGCGCAGTGTTGCGGTTCCAATACAAATCTCTCTACATTTTATGCTTTGAACACTTTGAAGACAGCAAGCAACTAGCAGCATCAGTCAAATATTAAAATGCACACGTTCTTATGGGCACAGTTATTTAGACAACAGCACGACTTCACGGCAGTAGGCTTGCAGTTGTCGTTGTCGCCAAATTTAAACCATTTCTAATTTTGCCGACGGCAATGAGCAGCTGTAGTGCTGTCACTAATATGTGAAATTTAAAATTGTTCGAGGCTTTAATAAGTCTTACGTTATTTTTACAAACAAAGGCATACAATTGCTCTGATATTTCATATGTAATAACAGTCGATCATTTGAAACAGATGAATCGAACTATTTACTTATTTTTTCAACAAAAAATTTCATGACTTTGAACAAAATATTTTAATTTTATATTCAAAAAGCGGGTTTAAAGACGACATTTGCAAACAAAGAAATTTTGATGTTGTTGCGTCGTGAAGTGCAGTCGTCTAAGTGTTCAAAGCAATTAGCTCATATACATACATACATATGTACGAGTATAGAGAATTTTTCGTTTGTTCGCCTCAGTATTGGATACATTTTTATATTCATATAAAACCGATAAGCCGGCAGCTGATTTCCAAACTGACTTAATTCGACACCAATGAATTTTCCTACAGGGTATTTAGTGTTGGTTATCAATTGAGATTTGATGTGGTCCTTCCATACGTACATATGTACTAGATACATATGTATATACAAAAGTATAAAAGCAATTGTACAGTGGAACTCCTCTATAACGAACTTCTCTATAACGAAAACTTCTCTCTATCGAATATTTTTTTTAAACACAAAGATTTTCACAATTTATTCAAATATTTAGACCTCTCTATAACGAACTTCTCTATAGCGAATTCCTCTCTGTAACGAATTCTTTTGTCATACATAAATGGAATTCTCCATAGCAAATAACTCCTCTATAACGAATTTAGCGAAGAGCAAAAAAGCAGTTGTTATAATACACAAAACTACACCCAATCACATGTTTTTACATACTATTTCCTAGAATCGGCAAAAAATAAATACATATGTAGGTAGGCGCCAGACAAAATAACGGTAATTTGGCCGATATTGAAACTGTTGCAGTTGAAATTGAGAATTTTTATTCATTCAAGTTATTTTTATTCATTCAAGTCATAGTTTTATTCATACAGTCGACAATTTTTTCATACCTGAATATCCTTATAATCTTTTTGACTTCTTTTTAAAATGTAAGAAATAAAAACAAATAAAATGAATCAATGTTTCATTAAATAGGCCTTGAAGATAAAGAACGAACTTTTTCACCGGTCCCGACGACTTCGTGATAGAGGAGTTCGACTGTACTTACTTTTTTCTGTTGTTTTTTCTGATACGAGTATTATATGTTTGTAGTTTGTTGTAAATATTCAAGGCCGTGTAGGTGTAAACTAATTGTGAGAGCGGAGACTATTGTTGTTGCATGTCAGATGTATGTATGTAAGATTCGATTGTTTTTTTTTTTTGTGTAAGGCATATTTCATTTATTTAGCGAGAGCTTTTTTTGTGCTGCAACTTGAGTTGACAAAAGTTTATTTACCAGTTATTTCTTTATAAATTTTGCAAATCAAAGACATTGTTGCCCGAAAAGAGTCGGAGAGCCGAGTACCTCAAAGCACAGTCAGCATTCGCCAAGGAAGTGAAGAGTGCGAACTGCGCCTATTTCTGCTTGAAATGTGATTTTCTTGCAAATGTCAATTTGTTCTCTAAATTTTGCAATATCTAAACAGTGCGTGGTTGCATACATACATATTTACCTTTGTACTCGCATACGGCAATAACTCTCATTTATGACTTGCAAAATTTTAGCATTCTCATATTTTTTTACTTTTTAGCATTCATTTGCATAATACCAGGTTGTAAGCAAATGTAGTAATTATAGGAAATCACCCACAAACATTACACATATGTACATATATTGTGCAATATACATATGTATGTATGTATATATAGAGAAAAATAATTATCTTACGAAAAAATGAATTCATGATGACGAAGCTTAATTTTAAAATTTAGCGATATCTTAAGTGTAAACGCACAATATTTTGATTACAGAACTGGTGTTGTAGCTCAAATATTTATTTACTAGTAAATGCGTACATATGTATGTTTCTTAATTAATAGCTAAGTATTTGAAGTGTAAATTAAACTTTGAACTTGAAAATAAAATTATTATGCATTTAAAACTTTTCAACTTTCACAACGCATTTCAAAAATGCTAGGCATTGATGATATGTCCTCATGAATTCTCTTGTAAGTAATTTTCGCAAGTCGCATTTTAAAATTTGCTAATTCAGCCGAACAACTCAGCATCAGCCAATTAAATATTTAACAACAACTAAGTATTGTCATGCATTTGTGTATCTAAAGATATCTCTGACACCATATTAAAACAACCTATCTCAAATTAGGCCATTTACTCTTTAAAGCTATAATTCATTGGGTACCCAATTAATATTTTCACAATAAATTAGCCGCAGAGGAGGTCTTTAAATAGAAACTTAGTAAAAATATAAAATTTTTATGGAAAACTGTTAATATTTGAATACAAAACAAACCTTAAAAAGGGCATTTAAACAACTTTAAACAACGTTTACTGATGTGTACAGTAACGTGCATTGGCATGCGAACAACTAAAAATTCATAATATATTTTCGGTCGAAGGCTACCCTTTGAGTGGAGAAAGAAGTTGGCTTCGTTGGACCGTAAAATAACGAAAAAAAATGTAGTGGAATTGTTTTAATTGGAAAGGATTTCATATTTCACATATTCTTTTGTTGTACGACAAACTTATTTAATTACATTTATTCAACTTTAATTTCTAGCGACGAAAAATGTGTATACGAACTGAAAAGTTTTCACTTTGAATTACAGTGAAGTAGCTTTCATTTTCTTACAGCACTTTTATGCCGATTTCATTTTTGAAACCACTTTTAGCGAACAAAAAATTCAACAAAATTGTGAAAAGTTGCATGTCATCTACTACCTATGTATCTCTATTTCCATGACGTCAACTGTATTTTGCATTCATTGTAATAGAGAAATTGCATGTCATGCAATGAATCAATGCGTTGACCAGCGAAGCGTAAAAACAAAACATAAAATAATAATATTTCCTTTTCGTCACGAAGTTCATACCGGTTGATTTGTTAACAAACCAAATAATTTTAATTTTTTTTTTCGTTTTAGCCAATGGCCTCAAGGTACTTGTAAGTAAAAAGTCTTTGGTTTTAAACAAACAAAGTAACCACCAGTTTTGATCAATTTTTGTCGGTTTCGAGGGATTAGAGAACGAAGAAAAATTATTTGGTCCGGTAAATTCAATAAGAAAAAGATCGATCGGAATCCCTTAAATATAAACCAAAGTGAGCTATGGAAATGGTGACTTTGAACGTTAAATAATCAGAGGACTGTTATTTCCCAAGCCCGATTTGTTTTATGAAGGAATCTCTACCGAGAACTTAACCACATCCCTGCAGCTTCTAGTCATTACAGAAAGCGAATACGATGACTAAGAAAAAAAAAATGCTTGCTGCTGGCTTTGCTATAGAACTGCAGTGCCTGAGAAGAATTTGGAGGCTTTACAAGTAGATTCAAGTCGGACAATTCTTAATTGAATTGAATACGCCTAAAAAAAAAATGTTTTCATTTTCCTGATAGTTTTTGTTTTCATTTGCAAAATCCATTTTATTTTCATTACATTAAGATATAAATATTGTTTAATGCTAATTTTCCGATTTGCCCCCGTCATTCCTTCCAAGATACACAGCAAATAATTCAAATAAATTAAATTTGTCATTATCAAATGAAACTTGTATTTGATTGCATAAAAATATAAAATAATTTGATAAATAATTTTTTTTTTTGTCACTAAACTAACACTTGTTTATCGCTTTAAGTATCACCAATGGGAGTTTCGAAATCACGTTTTTGTTGCTTCAATCTGTTTGCCGCGGGGGTTGGAGTACGAGAATATTGCAACGCACTAGAATTTTTCTCCAACGGGCTTGATTGTAAGCTCATGAATCTGTAATTATAAAAATTACAATTCATTAAAAACAACATTTTTAAGTGTGTGTGTTGATGTTTGTATGTATGTACATATGTATGTATGTAAGTTGTTGTACAAACCTGCACATGGGGCGGCGTTTGCAGGCAATAAACTAAGGCATCGGCAATATCGTCAGCCTTGAGTTGCGGCAAATTCGCAAATTTCTCAGCTACAGCGCCGGGGGTAATTTCAGTGTCAACCAAGCCAGGGCTAATGCTCTGCAAAATAAAAAAAATATAAAACACAAACGATTAGCGACCCATCGATTCGAGGCTGGAGTTGCATTTCGCGTACCGTAATTTTCACTTGAGTACCCTTATTCGAAAACTCCTGGCGATAAACTTCGGTCAACGCTGTAACCGCATACTTGGACGGTGAATAGATATTCATCGGCACGTTCAACACACTGGGCACTTTATGTCCGGCAACGCTGTTGATCAAGAAAACATGTCCGACACCACCGCCGTTCGCCTTCATCGAACGGAATGCCTCGCGTGTGGCATAAACGATGCCCAGCACATTGGTGTCGAGGGAGTCGCGGGCGTCCTGGGCGGTGTCATCGTCCAACAGCGAACTACTTTTAGCGATGCCAGCGTTATTCACCAAAACCGCCACTGGTCCGTACTTGGCCTCGACTTCCTTGAAAGCCGCCACGACCTCCACCTCGTTGCGCACGTCACAGCGGATAGCGTGAATGCGATTGCGCGCACTGGCGTCCACTTCCTTGCGCAGCGCCTCCACTCGTTCCACGCGACGCGCTAGACCGATGACATTCAAGCCTTTATTCGCGAGATGTCGTACAATGGCGGCACCAATGCCTGAACTGGCTCCAGTGACCACTGCGATGCGATCATTCCAACGTTCCATATTCTCTGGTTTACTTTGATGGGCTAACAAATGCTCGATTTGAAAGACGTTAGGCAACTAACTAGCGAATTCAGTTTTTTGTAATTATTTATACCCAGTATTTAATCGATCGATCGATCAGATACAAATTTACATACAGACATACTCTCCTATTTGTGCTTTTCGAAATTAACATACTCGTCTAATCGAAAGCTCAGTCACTAAGCACAATAATTAGTTGAATGCATGTACACACATATGTATTTATGGAACGTATGAGTGTGTGTGTCTGAACGCAGTCTCATTGATTTGAGAGCTTTTTGGTGTTGGCGCTGAGTGTAAGAATTTTGCACGCTGATACTTATAAAAATTTCTAAAAATTACTCTTTCCTTAAAATATATTTTATTTTCGTAAAAAAATAAGCACGAGCTCAGAATTTAATCACAAATTAGTATTTAACTTATTGACTGCCAATAAAAGACCCACAACGTTGAGCGATGATAGAAGAGCTTTAACGATAAGATTTACATATGAACATATGAATATCCATAGCACCTGCCTATTGCATAAACAATTTTGAAAGCAATGAAATATTCATACTCGTATACTTTATTAGATCGACCCGCAAGAAAACTATTTTCATTCATAGAGTATTTGCAGTAAACCATTTAATGCGACATAAGCTTTTTTGAGCTTTAACAAATTTCTTAGCTTTAAGTTTATATAAATGCGATCGTAAGAAATGAATGTTCTTTTACTCGTTCAAATATTTGTATACAAAAATCAATTAACTAGCATATTTATTAAAGCTTTTATCGCTTGTTCAATTAAAGCTTTTATTTTGAGTTCGCCTGCAAATGTGACTGAAACTTTTAAGCATTACAGTGTAGGCAGACTAGTGATTTTAATCATAGTGTTTCGCATGCACGGAAGACGGGTTGAAGAGACTCACGACCAGAACGACCTTTCTCCAAATGGTATGAGTAATTGCCACAAATACTTACCGATGCTGGATGAGAAGTGCAGCATACTTTAGAATGATTTAGAATGATCAATTTGAGCCCATGTTGGAGGAGTAGGAAACTAACAATCACAGCGGCACTGTGGCATTGTTTTTGCGCTTTACTCGACGAACAGAAAACGATTAGAATAGGGCGACTGACTTGCGTTCCGTTCGCGAAAGTATTCCCATAATATTCACATTCTGTCGGATTCGTACTTTTAAGGAATGGAGAAAAATGGTTCTTTCTGTCGATCGCCTTAGTTTCTACAGTTCGAATTTTTAGCCGCCGTAACGCTAATCGAGATAACCAAGTTTCATGAAAAATGTGTGGCTCTGAGAAAAAAATTTGTTGCACTCATTTGATTTTATCAAACAATAGAAGTTAATGAAGATGAAGTCAGCAAAAGAGTTTATTTTAAAAAATAGCCACTCACGTTGTTTGCCTACACGGGAGCCATTTTGAGCTTTCAGTAGTTCAAAATAAAACGCAAAATTTTAATTTTTCGGCGCTTCTTGTTCCGAATTTCACACACACAATCGAACAATTAAATATTATAGTCGACTCGATTGTTTCACAGCAATCGACAAATCGTTGCGTTCGCCACTTCATAGAACGCGTTTTAGTTTATTGCTTGTAGTTTCTAATTATATTTTCGCAATTAAATTTTTTCGCCAACTGGCTTGATGGTCAACTCGTGGATCTGCACATGCGGCGGAGTTTGTAGACAGTAAATCAAAGCATCTGCGACATCATTTCCATGCAGGAAAACTATGTCTGGCACCGTTTCCTTCATTTCATCGCTGAGAATCTCAGTATCCACTACACCCGGACTGATGCTCTAGAATAAACAATAAATACAAAAAAAAACATATCAATTTTGCATGTGTAAATCGGAAAGCCACTTTCAACTTTAACTCACTGTGATTTTCACATTTTTGTTGCTGAAAAGCTCTTGCCGGTAAACTTCTGTCAGCGCGGTCACTGCATGCTTTGTAGGAGCATAGATATTGTAATTATTGGGCACGAACATTGGCACCGAGTGCCCTTGTATGCTATTGATCAGAAAGATATGCCCATAGCCGCCATTATTCTTCATCGAACGGTAGGCCTCTCGCGTACAATTAACCAGACCTACTAAATTCGTATCGACTACATCGCGTATATCTTGTGAATTGCCCTCTGTCAATAGGTAGTTGGATCTCAAGATGCCCGCATTGTTGACCAACACCGAAACTGGTCCATATTTCTCTTCGATCTCCTTGAAAGCGGCCACAATTTGCTCCTCGTTTCGGACGTCGCATTGAATGGCGTGAATGCGTTTGGCTGCTTCTGGTTCCACCTCGTTCCGTAGTGCCTCGATACGCTCCTTGCGACGCGCCAGTCCGACTGTAATCAAACCGTTATTCGCTAGATATTTAACAATAGCAGCGCCGATTCCCGAACTGGCACCGGTAACTACCGCAACACAATTCGACCAACGTTCCATTATTTTGAATACAACAGCAATTCACGCTTCGGCTTCCTGCTAGCTTATGAGTTTGTAGCGCAATAAAGCTTGGCGTAGGCAAGTCCACTTATTTATAACTAAAATTTATATGTTTCACTATCACAAATACGGTAATCAATCGCACTTCGAGCACAGCTACAATCACATAATGCTCGTATGTACATTTGTTTATCTCTAAACAACCAAATGTAGACACGAATACAGTTATGGACAAACAAATAAAACCATATCGCCAACTACAACAAAGTGATATGACTTCTGCGATGAGAGTGGCTGCATAGGCAATAACGAAACTTCCGTGACTAGAACGAAAAAAATAAAAAGCTGATTTGAACGTAAAATTAAAGGTTCAATTAGAGGTACCATACCATAACGCCATAACCATAATCGTAGTCATAACCATAACCATATTTAAGCAATCGATTAGTGGTGCCATAACTATAAACAGCTGATATTTGCAATAAACTGAAAGTAAATAAAAATTTAGTAAAGTATGTAAAACGCGGACGCAAAATATAAATTAAAACTCATCAAAACAAAATAAACTGCACACGAAGAACAAAAATATCACAATAAACAAGGCGAATCAGCAATCATTTGTTTATGGTTACGGTAAAAACCAAAATTCAGTTGGTCGCTATGGTTATGGTTATGGTATGGCACCACTAATCGATTACAGTGTAACCCATAAGGTTGGTTGGATCAGCTGTTTTCTATGGTTATGGTTATGGCACCTCTAATTGAACCTTAAGTCAGCTGATTAAGTTATACACATCACTCTCTCTCTCTGTCTCTCTCTCTCTCTTCTCTCTTTCTTTTAAATATGGTGGAGAATAATTTTGCACACTCAATGTCATAAGTCGGAGATTTATCAGTTTTGGTATATATTTATTTGTCCGTATCTGTAAGCACAGCACATTACTATTTTGTTTGCAAAAGCACAACCTCAGAAATAGAACTCAATCATGAATACATACAAACATAAAAAGCACCGCAGCTGAGAGGCGTTTAAAATAATAAATTAAATTATACGTAGTATATTGTCATCCATAAAAAGTAGCGCAAACGATACAATATTTACATACATTAACATTCATTATGCAACAAATTAATGAAAATATTAGAAGTGTTCCATGAGAAAAAAAAAGAAAAATTTAGAAACTAAAACTTAAAAAAGAATGAATTCATAATTCGAGTTAGCAGGTTCTTCGACAACACCTTATTTAAGCTAATACACATTTTACTATTATATTTGTATTTAAAGAAATTATGTTTTGTAAATATTAGTAAGGCAAGAAACTTTCGATAAGCTAAATAAACATCGAAAAGCAGTTTGAAGTTCACGCGCTGCTTTAGAAATTATCACTCTTAGCACTATGATAATTTGGCCAATTTATTAGCTTTTAGCAACAACAAAAGCAGCAAGCTAAATTTAGAAAAACAACAAAGGTACATGAAAAAAAAACAGCGCATTCGCCAGCCGGCGATAAGAGACGCAGCAATAACAATATCTTCGCAGAACATCTGAGTAAAATCTACACATTTGCAAAATCCAAAACAGTTCTCTGAGTAAACATTTGCTTTTGGATTTATTGACGAGTCGACAGTGAAGAGTGGAAATTGGAGGAAGCGCAATTTGAAGAACACCGAGGTGGCGATAAGAATTCCCCAAACTGGGAACTCGCCTTTCACTGGACTCTAGCAAGGTTTATTCCACCGTTGTCCTCAAGGGGTCTCTTTAGCATCCCGCACAATCGACTTAATATCGGAGCCTTTTCGATATTTCAGTAGAGTTGGTAAACTTTTGATTGGAACTCACCTCTGACCCACTTCAGTGCATGTTTCTATTTGTGGTAGCTCTCTTTGTGTGGAATTACCCCTTTTTCTCCATATCATTTCGCATAGTTTGGCTTGTTATGCTAATATTGTTTGTTTTTGGTCCGCCTTATATTTTATTTATTTTATTACTTTTTTGTTTACTCCACTGAGCCAGCCGGTTGCGGATTTTTTTTTGTTTGCCATTTTCTTTTCGTACTTTTACCATATTTGTTTACGTTTTGTATGTGTGTTTTGTTGTTGGCCAATGAAAGTACATTAGTTTTATTAAAAGAGCTAAAGGCCAATTTTTGTTAGGAAAATTTGAGAAAAAAGCAATAACACCCAAAGCTTAAGTGTTACGTGGTGGCGCGGGTTCGACTCCCGCGGACGCCATGAAGAAAGAAGTCTGATGAGGAGATGTGGTGATCTTCGACCGCAGTTACAAAATCAGATAGCATTCAAATTGAAAAATTCAAAGTACTCTTCAATTTCAAAATTTAACCTTTTGGTGTTTTACATATAATAAATATTTAAAAACGCTACATAATTTGTTTCTATTGCTCACAGAGCATTCACGTTTCCATATTAACACGAAATAAAATTTGTATATGCCAATTTATTACGTATAGAATATATATATAAAGGTATGCGCATTTAAATCCTTTCACCAATTGGTTTGATCTTAAGCTCATGGATTTGTACATGCGGCGGAGTTTGGAGGCAGTAAATCAACGCATCGGCGACATCTTCTGCCTGGAGATAAGCCATGTCCGGCATCAGCTTCCTAATGTTATCGGTTATGATCTCAGTATCCACAATGCCGGGACTAATACTCTAAAATAAATACACAAAAAAAAAAATGATCAAGCACTAGAATGGACTTACTTCACTGAACTTACTGTAACTTTAACATTTTTATGATGTAAAAGCTCTTGCCGGTAAATTTCTGTTAATGCGGTAACTGCATGCTTTGAAGGTGGATAAATATTGTATATATTTTCCGAAACTATTGGCACCGAATGCCCGAGTATGCTATTGATCAGGAAGATATGTCCATTCCCGCCATTTGTCTTCATCGAGCGGAAGGCCTCGCGTGTACCATTAACCAGACCTACTAAATTCGTATCGACTACATCGCGTATATCTTGTGAATTGCCTTCGGCCAATAAAGTGGTTGGACGCACGATGCCTGCATTATTCACCAGCACAGCGACTGCTCCGTATTTCTCTTCGATCTCCTTGAAAGCGGCCACAATTTGCTCCTCTCTTCGGACATCGCATTGAATGGCGTGAATACGCCCGCGAACTTCCGGTTTCACTTCATTCCTTAAAGCTTCAACACGCTCCTTGCGGCGTGCTAGGCCAACGGTTATCAAACCGTGATTTGCTAAAAATCTAACGATAGCTGCGCCGATTCCCGAACTGGCACCGGTGACCACTGCAACCCGATTCGACCAACGTTCCATTGCTTTTAATCAAATCGTGTAATTTACTTTTCTGTCACCTGCTATCTTCTAAATTCGAGGGACAGATGTAAGTGCACTTATTTATAATAAAAATTCTTTCCTACGATATCGCGTGTGGTTTTCTATTGCAAATGTGGTAATCAATCGCACTACGAGTGTAACAACAATATTATGCGATTTATACAACAACAAAGCAAACAAGAACGTTATACTAAATAATAATGCAATTAGTATATTTGAAAAGATATTTACATTTGAAGAGAAATAAAATTGCTTACTAGGGATGTTGAAATTATTCCGAATCTTAAGAAAACTCATATCTCCACTCTATTCACAAATTATAGCACATCCACATGTTAATAGATTTGGACAAATTATTTTTCAAGCAAAATACGGTTCATTCTCTAAGAAAATCCATCAACACCCATTTATTAAACTGCCATATTTACAAAATATACAATGATTTAACAAAGTTTTATAAAAACTTCGAACTTTAAAAAAAAAGCTTTTGGGATATTTTTGAGTTATTTGGCTCATTAAATTTTAGTCTGACAAAGTGCAAGTTTCAAGTGTCTACAAGTTATCACTGATTTTTGATAATTTTTTTACTGGCAGTTTCCTCCATACAACTCGAAACCGCGATTTTTTTTTATATGGAAGAAAGAGTGAAAGAGCGTCAGTAAAAAAATTTTCAAAAATTAGTTACAACTTGTAGACACTTAAAACGTGCACTTTATTGTACTGAAATTGAATGACCTACATATCTGCATACACCAAAAAATTAAAATTTTTTTTTTTTAAGTACGATATTCAGATGAATTTTCATTTCGTGTTTTTACAATTTTAATCAAATTAAAAAAAAATGTTTTTAATGGTGTTTATTAGAGAATCAAATAATTTTAAATAATTGGAGGATAAATAAATTGTCCATATGTGTCAATATGTGTGTGTGCTATAATTTGCGAACAGAGTGTATATATTCAACTTAATTGTTAGCACTTAATAATAATACACAATTCTTGGCAGCTTAGTTGTTTTAAATTTTTAATTGTTATTCAATAAAGTAACTAAATGAACAAAAATATTGCGGAAGATGTTTTGGAAAAAGTAAAACTAAAAGTTGTATTTGTTAACCTTAAAATCGACTTGCGAGTTGTAAATGGTTTCGGTTCTGCAGTTTTTTTTCCCCCATCTCTCAATTATTTCATCGGTTTGCAATTTACGCTCTCGATAGATATTTTCAAGAATTGTTACTTTTTTGTAAAAGCACTAAAACGTTAGGGTCTTGAGTGTGTCGAGCAGTGTCTTTCTTTTATTTTACCTCTCACAACCTTGAATCATATATGTCTTTGCTTTGCAGAATAAGAAATTTTATAAGCTCGAATTCCATTAGGCCTCTTTGGCCTTTGTCCGGCTTGCAGGAAACATACTACTAATTAATTAATATTTAAGTTTACTAAAGCCACTATTTTTTACCTACGAACTGTTTTGGAAGCACTTAATATAAATATTTTCTATATACTTCTGGCTCAATTTACTTGTTCGCATCTGCCCGCACATAAAACTTGAGTATTTTATTTGCAAAAGTGGAGAAGTGCGCCTCTTAAGTTTGTTTGTGTATTAAATTAAACTATTGTCATGTTGTATAAATCAGTGCTTAAACGATACAATTTGTGCATTCAAGCATGCATTGTATTTGTAAAATTATACATTCATACATACCAACATTGTTAGGCAATCAAATTGTGAATTTAGAATTAATCGCTAAATGAGCGCCTATATTAACTGAAACCTTGGCAGTATCAATTATTGTTAGCTTACATACACACGTACAGCAATAAAAAAAGAAAACAAAATTTAGACGATACAGATATAAAAATATTTTCTAATTTTAAATACTAAAGCCAAAGAAGTTCAGCCTGCAAATAGGGCACGCGGGCATCGGGAATTGAAATGATAAACGACCAATAAAAATATGTTAACATTTAATTAAAGCCATTACAAATGTATGTTTGTACGTAAGTATATACGATTATGTACATATGTAGATTATACTCGTATATGTCTGCATGTATGGATGTATTCGAATCTGAGTCGTGCTGTGTCTGTCGCAGTGATTGAAGCGGCAATTAAAGGTGTGCGCCTTGCTGTTGTCTATCAAAAATGTGTTCGAGCGCTTTGAAAGCGAAATTGTTGCGTGTTTTTAGTTTTAAAATTTCAAATGACAAATCATTCACTAACACAGCTGGTTATGGCAACCGCACAATCCAGTTATTAATTTCATTTAACAGACAATTTGTATACACGCAATTGTTGAGTACGAAATTACCTCATAAAATAACAATTAACTAATTTTTTGTTGGAAACATTAAAAGACATCTATGTTATTAAGAGAATTACAAATTGTTTACTTTTATTGAAATCTCACTAAGCAAAAATTTTTGTGAAAGCTGCAAAAGCTCACAAAATTTGACACTTAAATGTTTTTGTATGTGTATTTGGTATCAAACCTTTTCGCCAACTGGTTTGATCGTTAGCTCGTGGATTTGCACATGTGGTGGAGTTTGGAGGCAGTAAATCAACGCATCGGCGATATCATCACCCTTAAGGTAAACCATATCTGGTATCATTTTCCTAATATCATCGCTAATAATCTCAGTATCAACTACGCCTGGACTGATGCTCTGAAATTATATTAAACGAGTATATCGATAAAATCCCAGAATTCACATTTCTCTTGCTTTCAACTTACAGTAATTTTGATATTTTTGTGATTGAAAAGCTCTTGGCGGTAAATTTCTGTCATTGCGGTAATTGCATGTTTCGTGGGAGGATAAATATTAAATGTATTATCGGGAAATAGTGGCACTTTGTGGCCAGCTATGCTATTGATTAAGAAAATATGCCCATAACCGCCGTTTGTTTTCATCGAGCGAAAAGCCTCGCGCGTACAATGCACCACACCCACGATATTTGTATCGACTATATCTCGTATATCTTGGGAGTTGGCTTCCTTCAGTAGCGTTGTGCCGGCCCGTGCGATGCCCGCATTATTGACCAACACCGAAACTGAGCCGTAACGCTTTTCGATCTCCTTGAAAGCGGCCACAATTTGCTCCTCGCTTCGTACGTCACATTGTATGGCGTGAATGCGCTTGGCAGCATCCGGCTTTACCTCGTTCCGTAGTGCCTCGATACGCTCCTTGCGACGCGCCAGTCCCACTGTAATCAAACCGTTATTCGCTAGATATTTAACAATAGCAGCGCCGATTCCCGAACTAGCACCGGTAACTACCGCAACACGATTCGTCCAACGTTCCATAGTGTAATGAATGTCAGTGCGAGTCAAGTGCACTTATTTATAACAAAAAAAAGTAAGTGTAAAAAATCGCATGTTTACCTTTTCCTCTATCACTCACATACTAGTTCAATATCACACTCGAATTTCGAGGCGCACTTACCTTTGCACATAAATAGATGTACATAAGTACATATCTACATCGGTATGTATGTATGTACATCGGTACAGTTATGGACAATTTAACAAGATCTTGTCTGTAACATTTTTTTTTCTTTCTAGAGGAGGCACAAAGCATTGAAAGCCGAAGTGTGCAAATTGGCTTTCGGCTCGCCGCACTAAAACCCCACCCCCGCTCCGTTTCCCTCGCTTCGTGGAACTACAGTTAGGTATTACTTCGCAGAGGGGGAGCGGCCTATTGCCTTTCTATGAATTTCTGCGGAGTTGCTCCGCTTGACGCAGTTTAGAATTTAGATTTTGTTTGCCATATTGCAGGCAACGGACCAATTTTCATTAGAATCGAGCATTTTCCCAACTTCGTGCTCGAGTCATCCCTTTCAATTTGCGGACAGACAAAAAAAACAGTGTTCGGCGTCTTTAATCACCTGATTTGCACAGAAGTTGCATTTAAGGTCATCATCATCATGTTTATACTTGTACAAATAGGACTTAAAGCAACCATGCCCTGGCAATATTTGGTTAGGGTGGAAAACCACTTCACCGTGTCGCCTATCTATGAGTCCAGCGTTCCTTACCTGCAGCGCTCCACGGCCTCTCCCACACCCGCAAACAATTTCTCCTCACCACCTCGCGTTCGGCAATACTCAGTGGGGTTTCTACAGCCCCTTTTACCAAGATCTCGATTGGACAGAGCCCAAGAGCCGGTTCTTCTGAGGTTGTTCTTAACGCACTGCACACTCGGTTAGCGCAACGTCGAAAAGTGATCTCATTTCTCGTGCGTATTAAACTTTTTCAAGCGCAGCCGACCAGCGTAAAAGTAATGAGCGTATTACGCTGGCATACATTTGCCCACTTTGCTGCTTAGGTCCGCCTTTACCTCCTTGAGCTTGTCTGTAGCTAATATCAGGAAGCTGTGTTTCATTTCAAAACAGCAACAGTTACTAAATAGCTTTGATTTTGGGAAACGGTGATAAAGAATAAATTTAATTTAATTTAAAGAAGTCTGATGAGGAGATGTGGTAAACTCCGAAATAGCGGCTATAACTTGTACCACTAGAACTGTTGTTGTTTTGTACCAAATAAAAATGTTTCATAAACTGGACTTAGACTGAACAAAATGGCAATTATTAACAATTTGATAGAACAAATTAAAGAAAATCGTGAACTGGAAAAAACTGTGGAACAGCGTCGATCAAAAAAAAAAACTTGCAATTAATTAACGGTAATTTTTATTTTTTCTTCAGCGATGATATTATTTTGCTTTTGGAGTAGCGTTGAGTTGTCTTCGATTTGGCACAAGTAACCAAATGTTTTTGTGCGATGTACATAAATTTAAGTTGAAATTAATAAAAATTGTGTTACGGTTATATTTTTGTTATGCGCCGTATATTTATGTAATTGCAATACTAGAAACTCTGATCTAACTATTCCTATATACTCTTACAATAATTCGATAATGCATGACGCACTTCAGATTTTAAAAATTTAGATAATGAAAAAAAAGTATTCGCGTGGCAACTGTTTTAATGCTATTTATTTAGAAATTGATACAACAGAACTTCACAATTTTTTTTTATGCTAAATGCAAAAAAAATAAGCTCTTTCTTAACGCCGCTTTGCACAGCATTCGTTTAATGTTAGAATGTATGAAAATTTAACTTTTTTTCAATTTTTCAAAAGATAACAGCTATGATAAAATACTTAAATCAAGTTATAAATATCTAATTAATTTCATAAAAAAAAAAAAAAACTTGAAAGAAACGATTATTTTGCTTTGTCAAATCACTAAGCAATGAAAAATACAAATGAATAGCGAAGAGCTCCTCTTTCATTCGTTCGATCGATGCAAAAGTGGACAATTCAATATTGTCACTCAAGCCACTTTCGCTCTTTGCTAGCCAAATGTTCTGTTTGTACAGTTGTGGCGTGCTGAATAGTGTCAACATGGTTGCTTAGAAATATTTTGCAAATAAATCAAAATAATAATAAAACAACTGCAATTTCTCTTAAATAAGGTAAAAGTTAAAAATTCAACATTTGAAGAGCATTCAATTCCACCAGCGCCTTTTAAAACCAAACGCGAGGTTTCTAGTGATAATTTGTTAAACGCAGGTGGCAACACTGCAACGGATTTACTTGGTTTCAGCACTTTAAATTACAATGTGGTGATCTACATTTGTGTATAACCTGCAGTGAAGTCAGAATACATATTTCTTTCATACTTTTCTTTCCATTAGAAAGATGAATTAGCAACGCTACGTGACGTGACTTAACGCTTTGCGCACTTTTATGCGCATATTTTTTTAAAAATTCTACTTTTTTTTAAACTTCGTTTGCAAACTTTGCGAACTTTTTAAATTATTAGATAAAGACTTTAAAGAAGAAAGTTTAAACATTGCAATCCAATTCAAAAAGATAATATTTAAAAAATTTCCAAAATTCATTTGCAATTAATAATAATAAAACAACTGCAGTTAAGGAATATTTTATAAATCAAGTAAACAACTCTTAAGAGCTTGACTGCTAGTTTTTTTTTTTTATAAATTTGTTGCTCGGTTAACCCTCCTTTAAGCTAAGTGTTTACAAAATTAGAAATATAATATGTATGTAAAACTGATTTTAAAAGTGTTTTTTACACACTCACCCACTCGCCGACTTCAAACTCGTTTCATTTGTTTTCCTAACTAAATAGTCTAGTCACATAAATCAAGTTAGTTCGGTGCGTGCCAAATGTTCGCTTTGCAAAGAGTCAAAACTTAGTTAATTTTTGCTTCGAAGATTTTATTTCAATTTAAATTATTATTAAAAAGTGAATTTGTATATCTACTAACATATATTTAATACACATTGTATTCTTTTAATTACATTAAATTGCCGGTAATAATCTTGCAAAAATATCAGTTTTTGTTTTTGTGCTAACTATAAAGCGAATTCAAGCTAGCAAATGTTGTGAAGGGAGCGAAAAAATATAAACATATTTATCTAAAGAGAGGTTTCATTTTAACTACGAGATTTTTGTAAGATAATTAATGAAATCGCTGTTTTTCTGTGCATGAAAATTGCGTCAACCTTTTCGTCAAATTTATTGAATAAAAACAAAACAAATTTCAACAAATTTAATTTGCCCGTTGTGCTCAGCTACAGCGCTGTTCGTTAAAATATAACTGATTATATTCAAAAGAGAAAAATTAATTGACTCTACTTCTGCTTTACATAGTTGCATTTATCCTCAATAAAAAGTATGGTTTTGCGTTAAGCGTCTATATATCTCGTCTTTTCATAAAAAAATCATATTTCATATTTTTGTAAATAATATTTTTTGATTTTTGTGACTCCATACAAATTTTCGGCAACACCTAAACGGAATAATCACAAAATGCGCTGTAATTTATTTAGGAACTTTTGTGTGCATATTTTTCCAACATACATATTTGCTCGTTATGAGGTGAAAAGAAGAAATTCGCTGCCGAGTTGTACCAAAAACTGACATTTAAAATAAAAACCTTGAAATAACCTTGCGGACTCATTAATTCGTTCACCTCTGTGTGCACGCCCCTGCCTCATTAAACATTCTTGCATACATTAATATAATTATGTATTGAGATATAGCCGAAATTCGAAAACACCTTAAGAACCTCCAAATCAGCGAGAGCGCAATTTTTGTTATAAATAATCGTGTCGATAATTGGCCAGCATTAGAAGTTAATAAGAAAGCAACTGAGTTGGTAGTTGCGGCCGGTCCGTGAATTTAATTTGATTTAATCATAATGGAACGTTGGACGAATTGCGTTGCGGTGGTCACCGGCGCCAGTTCGGGAATCGGCGCTGCTGTTGTTAAATATCTAGCGAATAATGGTTTGATTACAGTCGGACTGGCGCGTCGCAAGGAGCGTATCGAGGCACTACGGAACGAGGTAAAGTCGGATGCTGCCAAGCGCATTCACGCCATACAATGTGACGTACGAAGCGAGGAGCAAATTGTGGCCGCTTTCAAGGAGATCGAAGAGAAGCATGGACCAGTTTCGGTGTTGGTCAATAATGCGGGCATTGCGCGAGAGTCCACCCAATTATTGCAAGAAGGCAACTCCCAAGATATACGGGATGTCGTCGATACAAATGTTTTGGCTGTGGCTTTTGTAACGCGCGAGGCCTTCCGCTCGATGAAAACAAATGGCGGTTATGGACACATATTCTTGATCAATAGCGTGCTTGGGCACTCGGTGCCAATAATGCCAGTAAATATATATAACGTTTATCCGTTAAAATTACTGTAAGTTTAAAAATGTGGTAAAGAGCAAAAAAGCTCTAAACATAAATATGGTTTTTTTGTTATCATTTTAGAGCATTAGTCCAGGTATTGTGAATACGGAAATAATTACCAGCGGCATCAAAGAAAAACTAAAAAACTTAGTATTCCTTAACGCCGAGGATGTTGCAGATGCACTGATTTACTGCCTCCAAACTCCGCCACACGTGCAAATCCATGAGCTGACCATTAAGCCCGTGGGCGAAAAATTTTAAATAAGTAGAAAAAATTTGAAAGAAACACGTCAAACCAAAAGAAAATGTTTGCACAACACAGAAGAGGCAGCGGTCGCACACTTGATTTTTGTATTTTTATAGAATCTGACAATTTTTAATAAATGACCCATAATGTACGAGTAAGTATGTGTGTAAATACGTGTGTGATAATGTATTCAAATGAAAGAAAGAATGAAAGAGTAAGTAACATGTTTGTATATTTTGTTAAGTATAAAATTATAAAATTGTTTTAATTATTTTTTTTTATTTTTTTTCGTATTATTTTTTAACGTTACTTTCTAGATATCAAAGGCTCTCCCATGCGATTGAAATAATTAAAAAATAATGAAAAACATTTTTTCACTTTTCTAAATATTTGCTGTGTTAACTGAATGGCCATGGAAGGGATGGAAACTTGGCGATAATTATTATGAAGTCCGTCGAAGGAGCTGAAACTGTATTTTTTTTTTATTATACCCGAGCGTACTTGTGCACAAGGGTATTATAACTTTGTTCGCATAACAGTTGTTTGTAAAAGCAAAAAATAATCCAGATAGATATAGACATATCTATATATATATATACTAAAATGATCAGAATGAAAAGAGGAATCAATTTAGCCCTGACTGTCTGTCTGTCCGTCCGCCTGACTTGAGTAAAAATTGAGATATCTCAATGAAATTTGGTACATAGATTGCTCTTTCGACAGGGTCGGTTGGTATTGAAAATGGTCAAAATCGGTCAATAACCACGCCCACCTCTCATATAATGGAAGTTTTTGAAAAAATGCAAAATGAAATTTGGTATTTGGAGCGATTTTGAACTAATAAATTAGGTATTTATGAAATTTTTAAAAATAGGCGTTGCCACGCCCACTTATGAAAAATGTTCTGTATCTCAAAAACAGTATTAATTATCGTCACAAAATTTGGTGGACATATTTTCCTTGACATCGCTCTTATTATCGTTAAAAATTTTTGAAATCGGACAATAACCTCGCCCACCTCCCATATAACGGAAATTTTGAAAAATTAAAAAATTTGTTTTTTCTTTTTTGAAAAATGCAAAAAAGTTCGTTTATCAGTATTTATTTGAATAAATTGAGTAAAGTTTTAATACTAGCTGCGATTTGAAACAAAAAAACGGGAATTTTATGAAATCATGCCCACCGACCACACAAAAATATATCGCGAGGTTATATAAAATTCGGTTTCGCCCGAATTTAGCTTTCCTTACTTGTTTTATTTTTTATTCAGTTAAAGTGAGTTAATTACATAAATTCCCCCACTGCTTTGATGGTTAGCTCATGCACCTGCACATGTGGCAGAGTTTGTAGGCAATAAATCAAACCACCGGCAATATCTTTCGGCTTAAGATAGACAATGTCTTGCACCATCTTTTTCACCTCATCGGTGATGATTTCAGTATCCACAATACCTGGACTGATGCTCTGAAACAAACACACACACTCATTCATATTTCATTCAACAAGCAACTTTTTCAATTTAACTTACGGTGACTTTGATATTTTTATGGCTAAAAAGCTCTTGCCTATAAACTTCGGTCATTGCCGTAATTGCATGCTTTGTTGGAGGATAAATATTCCACGCATTCGTTTGTACAATCGGCACCGAATGCCCAAGTATGCTATTGATTAGAAAGATGTGTCCATCGCCGCCACTCGCCTTCATCGAGCGGAAGGCCTCTCGCGTACAATACACCACACCCACGATATTGGTGTCGACGATGTCTCGTATGTCTTGAGAATTGCCTTCTGCCAACAAGGTAGTGGGCCGTAAGATGCCCGCATTATTGACCAACACCGCAACTGGTCCATGCTTCTCTTCGATCTCTTTGAAAGCGGCCACAATTTGCTCTTCACTTCGGACATCGCATTGAATGGCATGCAGTCGTTCACAAGCTTCCTTTTTGAATTCCTTACGCAATGCTTCGATGCGCTCTTTGCGTCGTGCGAGGCCCAAGTCTTAACGACAGCAGCGCCGATGCCTAAACTGGCGCCAGTGACCACCGCAACTCGACAAAACCAACGCTCAATTTTTTGTTCAAATCACGCTTTTTATTCACAGCGCAAAGTGATCTCACTTGTGTGTGTTTAAAAACAAAAATTGTCTAATACACTCATGAGTCATGACTTTCTATACCAAGCGCACTCAAGTAAACAACGAAAAAGGTTATAAAATCAAAGTATAAAATAAAAGAAATTTGTAACTCGCCTTTCAAGACGAACGCGATCTTAGAATGTACTTATTCTGCTCGCACATAGAATAGAAGGATGAGAAGAGAGAGTTCATCGTTCTGTTCTTAATGCCGGCAGAATTGGAAGTCAATTCCAGACGCTACTGTTAAGATATTCCAGATTAAATGATTTTGGAATAGTCCCGTTTTGTTTCGATTCGCATCAACAAGCCGTTAAATTAAAAAACTTTATTTTGTTTTTAACAAAATTAATTAAAAATCAATTATTCAACTGATGGCTGTGCACGAAAAGTGTAGAATGGAAAATGAATAAAATCAGCTCATTTCCAACGTACACGAAAAGATGAGAGTTGTCTGCCTGCACAGTTTTCCCTAAAGCTCCAAGTTTTTTGTGATATTTTTCATACATTTAATCGAAGCTATTAAAGCGAAAATTTCACTTTTTCTTTTCTTCATTTACTCTCGATTACTACGACAATTACCCTCTTCGGTTGACATTCGAACAATTGGTATCCTTCAGTTTGAAGTGCCGGACGCAAACCACACGCGTTCATCACTACCTTTTCCGCTTTAATTTTAGTTAGTTTGGCTTTTCTCGCTTTAATTTTAGATTTGAAATATATATGTACATACATAAATATACCAGAGAACCGCAACAAATAGATCACGTTTGTTTGTGTGTACGCTAGGGATGTAAATTTTGGACATTTTGTTGATCCCGGGATTTTCGAGGTTTGACAACGAAATCCCGAATTTCACGAAGTTTTGATTCGTAGTTTTTAGTTTGACAAAAAATGTAACACATCTGTAACACGTCTGTAATCGTTGTATTATAGTATTATCGTTGTATATGGTATTTTCAAGAAAAAAAAAGAAATAAACGTAAAATTTGACAAACATACAAACTAATTTATATTTCAAGTACAAATACAAATATATGGTACAGAAGAAGCACTGCTGCGCTTCAACACTTGTTGGTTAAATTGTCCACAATAAGTGAAATGCTCTCTGTAGGACAAAGCCTTTATCGCCTCATTACAAAAACTACCAATTTCTTTTACGAAGCCTTTTGATAAATTATATGCCTTTCGATTATTGGACAATTGCGAGCTGTTCTTTAAAACTTGATGCAATTTATCTTTGAAACTTTCTGCCTTATCCACTTCCGGCACTTCGTCGTTAGTTCTATTAACATCGCTTTCATAGTGAGGTTCATTTTCTACTCGAGTGGGATATTCTCCAGCTCATTTATAATGGCAAGAACAAAAAAAAAGCCTTAAGGAAGTTAACAAGCTGTGTTATTTGTGTATTGTGAACTCTCTAAAGGCTGGGGAATTTTTAAGAATGATACAAAATTGGAAAAATAAATGACTATTAAATTATTTTCTTTTCTACAATTCCGGGATTTGAATAAACATATCCCGGGATATTCGGGAGCTCAAAAAGGCCGGTATCCCGGGATTTCGCGATCCCGGGATTGACATGCCTAGTGTACGCCATACATGAGCCGTATTTTGCAGTGCATTTATTTCTTTTTGTCCAAAATTGCAAATATCTTTAAAAAAAAAATACTAAAGTTCTATACATAAACCTCATTTTTCATCGAATATACGTACAAATAAACGCAAATGTCTACGAAGATTAACCTCAGTTTTCAAAATAAACAATAATCAGTAAACGAATTAAAATATATCCACCTTCAGCATACATTCAATGTCAGCTACTTCCTTTTTAAATACTTCTAAGATAACTACAAACAAAATCAATCCTGAAAAGCTAATCACTTAATACTCGTACAAACAATTCAACCGTTCTCTTAAAGAATTACCCAATGGAAATAGAACAAGAAAACCACACAATAAATAAATAATTCATTCTTTCAATATTTATGTGCCTAAATATGTGTGTATGAGTGCAAGGTGCTGTGATATTGGCCTACTAATCCTCGTTTTATTGAGAATGTCACGCGTACTCACTCCATGAATCGTTCATAGAAAAATAAAGACTCATGCCAATGCAATTTTGTCTTGCACTTTACTAGCCACACATTTGTTGGTTTGTATGTTTACAATGGTTGATGTCAAATTATTGCTGGCATGGCCACAGTGCCACCAACTGTAATAAATCTAAACCGCGCACGCGTTAAGGCTGAGTATGAAAGGATTTATGTATAAACTAAGACAGGTTAGTTGTTGTCAAGGAGTTGATGGCGGTTGCCATTTATTTGTTTAAATATTTGTACTGCCTTTCACGATTGCAAATATTGTCGCTGAAATTTTTATTTATTTTTTTTTAATGTTTAAGCTAAACCTCAAATTTATTTAGTTCTTCTTATCGAAAATCATAAAAATTACCAAATTGTTTGCTGCCAAAATATTAAATCCATCGCACGTTTCATCGCATCGCAATTACCGCAATCAATTATTTCGCACAAAAACAGTTTTTCTTTGCTCATCAACCATGGCGGCTTTTTTTTCGCCAGCTTTTGCCTTGGCAACTTGCGAATATTCTATCCGTTGAGTGCAAAATGGCGCCTGGCAACCCAATAACACTTCAAAGCCATTTGCTTGTTACTTGCTTCTTTTTTTTTTGTGCGCCACCAAGTTCGCTTACTCAATTCAAGTAATTTTCAACCGCTCCTGCGGCAGTTCGCAGCGTCGGCGGTAACCTCGGGCCTTGTTGTATGTGCAGCTATTTTGTGTAGCTGAACTGACGCGTCTGCTGGGAATTCGAGAACACAGTAATCGTATTGCGATGTATGTATGTATGTATGTATGTCGACAAATGGAGGAATTTTTATGTTGCAATTGATGATTCGAAACGAATCAAACGAGTTGTGGCATAGAATTTTAAATTAACTACTGCTCGTCGATACACTGGCGCTATGTTGCAGAGTTTAAGGCGCGCAAAGGCGATCACCACCCGACGCCGGATGAGAGGTGTGCAGCGGCAGACACTAAATAGACACTGGACGCTTGACGCAATGCGAATTGGGTTTTTGGTTTTTGCGTCTTGGGCATTGAGTATTGGGAACAAAGTAAGCGGATGAGCCGATGCGGCTAATCAATTGAGAAGAAACGAATGCTGTGAAAAGGAAGCTGATAATATGGAATGATGAAAATAAGAGTAATTGGCGATTATTCATCATGACTGGGGCGATTTTCAGATTACAAAGAAAGTTGCAAATTTAAGCTCAAACTTTGGTGAAGGCGAAGAGAATATTCGGACTTCTGGTAAATATTGAGAATTTAATGAAACTAAGACAACATTTTCTTTCTAATCTTTGCATATAACACATTCCCGATAATTTCATACAATTTAAATGCCTGTCAGCTCTGCAACGCCTCTGAAATGTTAATTTATTTTGTGCAAAATCTTTTCGAAGCTAAGAGTTTGCCGCTTCTTCTTCGTATAGTTCAACGACAGCTCAAATTTCGACTTTTTAATAATTTTGGCAAGGCACATCAAATAGGTAGCCGCAGCAAACTTTTATTTTAAACTTTTTTCATATTTTATTTTAATTTAAATTGTCAAAATTTGAATTTCGTTGTGATAAGAATGCTTTCAGTACAATTCAAGGAAGTTAATAAAATATTTTTGAAATTTTAGCTTTTAAAAGCAAAAACAAAATACACAGAGCTCAAAATTTTTTTTTCAATTTTTCTACTGCTGCTACCTATTGAATGTGCCTTGAATTTTGGTCCCGCAAACAAAAAAAAAATTTTAAGCTTCGTAATAGTTCTCTCTGGCTCAAGTCTCGACGAGAGAGTCAATTGTTCAGCTAATTACGGCTCAAATTGTTCTAGATTCTTCTGACTTCTGTCTCTTAAGTGTCAATGTCTGGCGATGCTTGAAATTTAAAGCGCTAGTGTTGCAAATTGTACTCTAAAATGTTTCATTTGTTTCTCCCTCCAACTCCGTTTGCTTAAATCCAACCGAAATTCTATCACAATTCTTCTTTCGCTGCGTTGTCGTTAAATTCAGCCATTTAATTTTATTCTAACATTCTTTGATCAAATTCGAAAATTGTATGCGCCCATTGATTTTTCGCGCCCCTTCGCCTTTTGGCTAGCCACAGCAGCTGCATGGTCGGCCCTTCTTATATTGCCACTTGGCACAGCGGGAGCGGAGCACTTTTAATGCCTTTTTAATGCCGCCACTTCCGGTTTGTGTTCGAGCTCAATTGCTTTATTTCGATTGACTCAGCAGCCGTTCCGCTTTCGGCGACTACTCTAAAAAGCCAAAGAAAAAAAATTAATTTAAATATTCTTCACTGAGCTTTGTTCTTCTCTTCCTTGCTAGCATCGCAGCACGCAAATGTTCTTAAGTTCCATGCGTTTTTTTTTTTTTTCTTTTACTTTCGCCGCTAAGTCAGACGAGCAAATCCAGTGTCACACTCTTGCAAACATATTCCAAGACGTGCGTCGTCCAGTGTCACGAGATTGCTGGCTCTGGCGAATGCACCAGCTGAAAGTCAATTAGCCGTGCCTGAGCTTTCGGTTCGTGCCGGTGACTTTTTGTATGTAGCTGTCGTGGCTGTCACTCTTTGGCGGTTTCCGTTGCTGTTGTTGTCGGCGTTGTTCTTGTCAACACCATCGTATCATCATCATCGCTATCAACGTCGTCAGCTTCGCCGTCGGTTCGTTTTCACTTTCCCCTACCCTCAACCAAATCCCCACGAGCACTGTTTTTCCTGCTGCTGCTGCTGCTGCTGCTTCTGTGTTTCCATTTGTAAAGTTCATCTGTAGTTTTTTCTTTCCGTAAACTGCTCTCGAAATACACGCAAGTGTGTGCAACTCCTTTGCATTTCGCATTTAACTTCGCATAGCTCCAATAAAGGGCAACAGTGGCAGCAGCAACAGATTAAATTTAACAAGGCTGTAAAGTCTTTGTTGGCGGTTTTGGCGCTTTTGTTTCTCAGCTCCTTTGGCATTATCAACTTCCTTTTTTCATGCTTCTTATCGTTTTAGAGAAAATTTCCTTTCCTATTTCGTACTCTCCATATTCGCCAGCGTGTCAAGCGGCCGTTGTCTGGATGTTGGTGCACGTGCACTTGTAGAAGGGCTCCATTTGGCAAGCGATTTTCATTTATTTTTCGCATTTCTGTTCGTTCATCTTGTCTTGTCTTCACGCGCGGCTAGCAATTTGTCTATTTTAAAGACCTTAATACTTAGCAGCTGCGGGCTGCCTTCTTAGCCCATGCACATTTTTTATTGTTGCTATTGTAATTTGTTGCAATTTCTCTTCTTAGTAAATGGCATAGCAATGGAGTGGCAAGGATTTACTAGTTTGGTTTTGGCTGTTCAGAGTTTCACATTAATGATTAATGCTTGGTCCGGCGGTATGGAAATGGCTTGGTTGTGTTCATCCTTGAAACAATCTGCATTAGGTGGAGCGAAGCGAGGAAAGAGTCAATGGCACTAATCAACTTGGCTAATTAGATATGAAATGCCGAATTTATGAACGAAGCGACAGAGGCAAATTGAGGTTCAATTCATATTTAGACAACTTTAAATATAAATGTAAATATAAATAAAAAATAAATTTAGTTTATCGTCGAAAAGTCGATACCCATGGACAGAAGAAGGAACCATATTGACTTGAAAGAGGAGCGCATCTATGGAATAAAACTCTAACTCTGCGAATAGGACAACGAAAAGCAATTTAAATAAAAAGCAAATTATTATTTTTCATTTTATATGAAAACTGAAAGAAATTAAAAATTGATTTCCATTTCAATTGTCGGTGAAACGGGCTCTTTAAATAAAAATATTCTTGGAAAATATTTTGAGGACTCTCTTCTTCACTGTGATCTAGATTCTAGAACCAGAAGTTAGTCAGCTAGTACGCGCACCCTAAAAATGAGGAAGAGAGAGAGAGAGAGAGAGAGAGAGAGACAAAGATTTATACAAGTGCACACAAACCGAAAAACTAACTCACTTCGCCTTTCTGCGTCAAACCGTCAAAACGCACTCGTCTATACTTTTTTGTCACAGATGAATGCTTCTTAATTGGACATTTTGAGCAGTAACAACTTACTAGACACAACCTAAGTTTTATAAGAATACAACTTTTTCATTTCATTCTTTTATAAGCCGACTTAGAGAAGTCTTCGCAATTTTAGAATTTTTCAAAGAAAAGTTTCATAGCAATTGCCGACGCCTGTTTACATTAAAATTGAAAGAAATGGAATTGTTTTAGCAAAGTTAAATGATAAAGAGTCTGGCAGCTGGATATGGAATTTTCGCAAGAGCATCCAATTTTGAAAAAAATTTTTAAACCGATGATGCTCGCCAAACGCTGGCTGGCGAAACGCAAAAACATATCAGCTCAAGGTATTTGCTTGCCAGTGCATGTACTAAGCTGTCGGTGTGTGTGTTTGAATGAATGTGTTGGGATGTGTTCGTACTAAGTATTTGCACATTAATAGATAAGCAGATAAGCAGTGTTGCAAGCATGCGTGTGTGTGTGTGTGTGTGTGCGCGCTAAGCCAGCCAAAGGACTAGTCTATGGAGGATGTGCTCTGCTTGCATTGGCTGCCGGCTATTGACATGACGCTGCTCATTGCACGTGTGCATACATCACGCCAAACGCAGTCCAAAACACACTCACACACACACACTCACACACGCTGGCTCATGTGCTCATGTATGTATGTATGTATGCATGCAGACACCAAGGCAGATATATTATTCTATTTGCATTCGTATGCGCCTTACCCGGTAGAGAAATTATTTCAGCGCCACAATGCGCACTGTTGATTCTTTGTGGAGAATTTCGACATTCGCCCTATGCAAAAGTAATTCATTCTGCAGTGACAAATACAGCTTTCAAGGTTGTTCCAAAAAGAGCCATTTCTCAGTTTATTCTGTTTACTGTCCACCTTTCGGCAATCTCCTCTGAAAAGTCTCTGCTAAAGACGGGACTTGCCACTGACGCCTTATCACTAAGTATGAAATTCCATCAGAGTTTCATCGACGTTTTGCTTCGAACTTTTACAATGCGGTGGATAGTCACGTACATACACACATACATACTTGACGTACATACAAAATTATCAACTCGCATGCAGATCACATAGCAGGCATCAAAGACAGACGGCATTTGCATTCGCTTAGATTATTTACACCACACCTCACAGATGCCACCTTGCCTTGTGGTTTTATCCGTTTTTTGTTTGGTATTTTTTTTTTTTTTCCTTTTTCTGTTTCTTTTTCTTGAGTTGTAAGTTGCTTAGTCACTGCTTTTAACACGCGCTCATAAATTCTTGAGAATTTTTAGCGTCAAACTTTTTACCACTTCCATGCAGTTTTACCAATTTTCACTTGTATTCTTGTGCAGAAACTGAATGTGAAGTATGCAAATTTGTGTTAAGTACAGTAAAAAAGAAAAAAAAATATACACACGTACATACATACATACATATGTACATATGAACAAGGAAAAAGTCCAGTTGTTTTTGAAAAAAAAAAAAAAAAAAAATCCATTATACGCGTTAATGCAAAAGCAACACACAAAAGATATTCCAGGTACTTTTGGAGCAGATTTTGTTTGAATTTTTTTTTTCTGCCGCTACTAAAAATCCTCTCATGTTAAGAACTTCAAGCAGCACACACTTAAATTGTTGAAATATTTTGATAATTTCATGTGTCGATTTTTCCGTATGTGATATCGGCTACGAACCAAAACTAATTCCTTCCATTTAATTGGCAACATTTTGTAATGAAATTTGTCATTTTAGAATCATAAATGAGAGGTGTAATCGGCCCTTAAGAAATCGGAAAAGACAAATACCCACCTCCAAGTGCTTTTTAATCTTACGTAAAGGCAAATTTGGGGTGAATGAGATAAGAAGCATTTGTCGGCCAAGTGAGACAGTCAGCTTGCTCCTGTCGCTTTTAATTCTTACTCGGCCACGACTTTACAATAACGACAAAATTATGCACATCTCACTTCCTTGGCTCAACTTCTTCGACGTCAGAATTATTTTCAAAAATTAAAGAACATTTTCAACCTAAAGCAGTAGCCGAAGAGAAGCCTAAGTTTCTAAGAGATCGATTGCACAAGTGTCAGAGTAACGACCTATTGAAAAGGAAGGGAAAATTTATGTATTCAAAATATTTCGGGTTTTAAATACAATTAATTCTACGCGCCAAAGTTTGTCGGTTTCAAGTTTCGGTCAAGTTACTGACAGGCTTGATCCTTGGCCCATCTCTTCCTGGCGAAATAAAACTAAACGTTCCCTCCAGAATTTCAAGACATTTCCGGCCTCTCTTTCTGAAGCCATGTAAAAGTAATTTTGAGTTAAATGAGCCACTGCATAGTTTGTGTCAGGATTTTAACACTCACTCCGGTTCTTTTGATATTTCAGGCTCACTTTTTTACATAAAGAAAACTATACTCAATACTCTCAATAATTGATACATACATACATATTATACTATTCGATCAGCTGATGAGCATTTGTTCTGTAGCTGAACAGTTTCAGATCTCGACACTTATCGGGCGAATATGGAGGGATAAAATCGTTGGGATTATAATTAAAAGAAAAAAGGCACTTCTACCCACCGACATACATACATAACTTTCAACATGTACGACTAACGAAGGCGACGCTGGGCACTTGCAAGTGAAGATTTCATTCACATAACTCCCAGCTAAGTAGTTGTGTCGTTCTTACTGCACTCAATCGATACACCGATTTAATGGATATTTGTGTCGATTCAAGACTTAATGCTTGCAAAGTTAAACAACTTACGTGACTATTACTTTCAAGGATACGAACGATCTTTCTACGAGTTAAGCAGATGGTGAGACCTACAATGGATGATCAGTCCATTATAACGGGTGTTTACAGTTTAACAGCTGTTACTTGATTTATACTCCGTTTGGATTGCCATTTCATAATGAACAGACTTACTCTGAAACGGCGCATCGCACGTTCAGTGAATTGACCCAAAACGACATGGCGACCGAACCCGATTTTCGCCCGAAAATTTTGTTTAGCGATGAAGCTCACTTTTGGTTGAATGGGAACGTTAATAAACAAAATTGTCGCATTTGAAGTGATCGTAATCCACAAGCCATTGTTGAGACGCCGTTACATCGTCAAAAAGTCACTGTTTGGTGTGAACCTTTGGGCAGAGGGAATCATTGGTCCACATTTCTTCAAAATGAAGCCGGCAATTTTTGTTACAGTCAATGCGGAACGCTATAGAGACATAATTTATGACTTTTTCGTGCTTGAATTGTGGGATGTTGATGTGAACGACCTTTGGTTCCAACAAGACGGCACTTAATGCCATACAGCCAACGAAACAATCAACTGATTGACGGAAACTTTTGGTGAGCGCATTATTTTGCGTTGTGGGCCTGTGGCGTAGCCTTCAAGATCGTGCGATGTAACACCGCTGGACTAATTTTTGTGTGGTTATGTGAAGTCGCTTGTCTGCGCACATAAGCCCGAGACGATTGACGCCGTGGAAGAAAATATTTGGCGCGTTATTGCTGACATACGGCACCAATGCTGCAAAAAGTGGTAAAAAAAATTGGCTTCTCGGCTGGAATTTATTCGGCGGTCACTTGCCCGAAATAATTTTAAAACATAATGGCAAACCCTTATCTTTATATTAAACTAAATTCTTGGCGTTAGCATTAAATTATATGCGTTTTATTTATTCTTAAAAATCACATGTCTAAAAATAAACACCCTCTACTTCACGAAGAAGAGCATTGTATCGAGCCACTTGGAGCTGAAGCTTACAATTCTTGAAGAACCAGCGACTTTATTTACTCCACTTTTTAATACCCGCACCTGTGCTTGATGAAGAAACACTTAACCATTTCAGAAGATGGATAACATTAAAATAAAGTAATTTCTTTGCTGCACAAAATTGTCTTTCTCTTATGTGTATTCACACACACACACACACACACACAACTGTAACAAAGTGCACTCAAAATACAGCGCAAATAGGAAATTGAATTTCTTTTCGCTGCAATTTTGGGAATGACACATACGAACATACATAAATATTTACACATACTCGTACAAGTTAGACTTGTTTGTATTGGTATGTGTGTGTGTGTGTGTGTGTGTGTACATATGTATGTATATATGTATGTATAGATGTAAGTATGTACAGCGATCACTTTCATTGCATCTGTACGATTTGTATTTATTTAATAGTCGGTACTTTTTTCTCTCTGCCGCTTCTCCTCTTGGCTTGCGAAATATATTGAAATGCAAATTGGCAAATGGGAAAATGGGAAAATGAGAAGAAGTGCCGGAGACATGCGCCGACAACGAATGTTGTTAACTTGTCGGAGCACCGGAATGCCGGATTGCTGGCAGCAAATGCCAATGCGCCACTCAATGTCGACTAAGTAGTGTCGCTTGAGTGCAAGATTTTGCTTTCTTCTTTGTGGCGTTTCTTATCTTCAATCAATATTTCTTCGTGTCGTTGTTGCTTATCTATTCCTCATAGCCAGGGAATGGATTTCATGGAAGTTGCCCCACTCCACATTCCAAATGTTAACAATTTATTTTGTTTTATTTGTTTTTCAAAACTTATAGTGTTTGGAATTATTACCTTAAATAATAATAATATTTTTCGGTTTCGCTTCTAAAATCGTAGTTCCAATAAAGAGCGCTGCCTCTTATTGCATTTTTGACGCTTTTTGGCGTATTTTCCGGTATTTTTCATTATTTTATTTTGCATTTTTATACAGAGTTTGCGTCTTAAAAATTCGTTCTCTGCTCACAAACACTCCTCTATTTTGTTGTGTGTGTTTGTATGTTTATGTGCGTGTTCGTGTGCGTATGCGACCCTGTCGGAAGTCAAAGTACTTGAAAAGCAATTTAAAAAGTACTTTTTTTCTAACCACAAGTGGTTTAAATTCATTCAATTTTCTTGTCATCAACAAACTTTTTTAACATGGCGATGTCCTAGGAGCAAGTCAATTATCCGACTCTGCATTTGATTTCAACCACTTTCAAATATATTTGAAAGAAAGAACTAAAAAATTACTTTTTTTGCAACTGCAATGAAATGTATTTATTTCCAGCTACTTTAAAACTGCTTTTTTTACAAATATTTTAAACTCGATTTGTTTTTAAACTTCTTTATTTTATACCTACTCTTTTCTAACCTTTTAAGAACGCATTTCAGTTCAGTTTTATATTTACATATGTATTTTTGTTTAAACTAAGTAAGGACTTCAGTTCATTTTTAACGTACGTTTATACGTTTTAAATAAAATTTAATTCAGTTTCTTCTGCATACATACTTCGTAAAAACATTGTTGGCCTTGCGAGTAACTTCCTCTGGGTGACGATTTGCGATACAAAAGGCACCTATGTATCTTAAAAATGATAAAGAAAAAATTTAAATATTTTAAGAATCACGCATTTTATGGGCTCGCCCACTGTCTTACCTTTCAAAAGCGGATAGAAATTAGCAAAAGCTTTTAATCTATTTTTTTCCGTGAGTTCCTTAGAGGTAGAAATTCATTACAACGTCCTTGGACAAAATAGCCAAAAGCATCTTTTTAGGTTTTTCTTTCATTAGGGACTTCATTCCATCAAGCTATGGAAAATATATGGGAAAAGCTTTAGATATATACATATTTAGAATTTTATGAATATATTAGCTTTTCACGTAAATTGTTTTGTTTTCTTCAGTAAATATTTTCGACAACGGCTGTCAATTCGTCATCTGTTTTTATTGGAAATTGTAAGTGAATGACACAACAGCCAACTGCTGTCGGATGAGAGTTTTTATGAGTACAGTGTATGTACATACATATGTATATACTATACACATTTGTATACTATATGGATTCAATTAAATAACTTTCTAGTTTCTCTTCACTACAAAAGTTTTTAAATTATTTTGTGTTATGCTCATATAAATAGACCAGTACGAAGTTCTTTGTTTCAAAGCAGTTTATTTCCAACAACTTTAAAATTGGTTAATTTTTCAGACATATTTTTAATTAATAGTTCAATTTTCATTGTTATTAAGTCCGCCCTTTATGTAATTGGCTCTTAGCAGCAGAGGGTTATATTTTTATACCAAAGTATAAATTTTTAAGTAAATTTCTTCGATTATGAGTGCGGGCAAATATATTTTTATGACGCTTGTAAGAGGGAAATACTGTAAACACAGATATGTATGGCAGTGAACAAAGTACATACATATGTACATAAATATTATTTTTTGCGGAGACGAAAGTGAGAAATCAATTAAAATATGAAATTAAAATGTTTTTTAAAATTTTTAAAAAGTTGAACTTAAATACTGTCTCAAAAACTTCAGTAATTTATTTGAAAATAAATAAAAGGGCATTATATGGAAACTTTACGAATTTGCATTGTGACTAACCCAATACAAATCAAATAAATTCAATCTCTTAGTAAATTTTTTTCAATACCTTAAAAGTACCAATGAGGTTCATAACTCTTAAAAATCTATATAAAATAATATCAATTGCCTTTAATTAGAAATTGTCAATATTTATTTATAACACGCAAGCGTAATGCCGTCGGCAAAACCACAAATTTTTGTAAACATATTTGTGCAACATATGTAAATTTGAGCAGAAAAATGCCAGTTTACAGAAATTTAACAAAATTCTTCTGCAAGTTGAACTCTGTTTGTCGTTTAAACTAAGTTTAAACTCAGTATGCAGTTTTTCAGTCAACTTTAAACGGAGTTTAAACTGAGTTTAAACGGCCGATTGCGCACAGTTAAACTTAGTTTAACTTATCAGCTGCGTGCTAACTATTTCGTTTTGGTTGCAACAAATTTAATTGAGCGCAAGAAAACTAAGTTTAAATTTAAACTGAGTTTAACTAAACTTAGTTTAAACTGAGTTTAAACCAGCACTGAAAAACTGGCCCTTAGTCTCTGTGCAATCACATTCTGGATTCCCTAGCGCGCGCGTTTCACAAATTTCTTTTTATCGTATACGAAATGCACCTTCTCATTATTAAACGTTCTCTGCTACTACTCTCTTGGCCTTCAATTTCACACAAAATGTTGCAGTTTACACAAAAATTTCAATTTCGATTTTTTGGAGAGCTGCTCACATGTGAGAAGAAAATAAACTTTGCTGCCACATACATACATACATACACACATGTGTACATACAGACATATACAACGAAAATATTGCTACTTCACATGCGAGTAGCAAACGAGTTGAAAATTGCTTTTGTTGTTGCTTGAGGCGAGTATTCATAATTGTCCTTTTGACAATAGATTTTTTCACAATAACTACACCACATTTTCACCCATTCTGGCATGTAATTGTTGAATCAATGATGGTGCGGACAAATTTGATGTGAAAAGTTGTGAAAACTGCCCAAGCAATAGCAATTTCACAATGAAAATTGATAAGCGCTCACCAAACGATAGCATAGCAATCCACCCGACAAGAACTGATTGCAACAATCACCATCAATGGATGGCCACAATGCCAAAAACGGTGAAACCTTAGTGTTGCAGACAATTTCGTTGCTATTCGCAATGTACGAAAATGATTGATGGCGTGTGGGTGTGTGGGTGTGCCATTGAACTTCCACTGGCCTTCACAAAGACGCTGTTACATTTAGAAGCATACAAGCAAACAAATGAACTGTGGCAACCACACACAAGCCGCGCCAACACAAAGTGCATTTTGCCACATAATAAATCCCCATTGGCATCGGCCATCGACGAGCAACCATTATCAGCAACATCAACGTCATTGTCAGCATCAGCGCCGGCATCATTGCCAGGCCGCAACGCAAGCGCCTGTCGCAATAAACGAATACAAGCAACGCAAGTGTTGCCAGCAGGATCGAAGTCATCATGTCTCGTTCCGTCAAACTCGCTTCTGCCAAAAGTTGAGCTTCGCATGCAATTTTTTTCCCCTCACACAACAGGGGCGTTGGAATGCAGGAGTATTGGTAGGGGTTTTCTAAGAAATTCGTCTGCCCTCAATTCTCCCCAGCAGGCAAAATGAGTCAAAATGCTAGCCTGAGGACTCCTAAACTTTCACCACTTGACTTCAGCGTTGCTTCCTCGTCTACGCCACTGCATCCACATTTATGCACAGCTTTGCGAACATTAGCGCAGCGCGTCGCAGCGAAGGTTTGTTACAAGTCCTTTCGATTATTAGGCGCTCCAGCAGTTCTCCGTCCATTCACTAACACTTTTGCCAGTTTCGCAGCAAAGCGTTCCCCAGCGCAAAGCAAAATGAACACGAAAATTGCACTTTATGGCAACAGTTGGACAAAATGACAGTAAACCGACGCCACCCACCTCCATAGCGCCCAGCTCCGGTGTCGAATCCCGACAATATTTGCAACAGAATTCGCCATCGTTGGGGGTGAGCGGGGTTTTGGGGTAATTGTGGTGGGCGCGTAGTTTCACGGCACTGCTTAGTTAAAATGAAACTTTTGCATTTGTTGTTTGTTGTTTGTTGTTTGTGTGTGTGTGCGACGGTGCTTGGGATTTTTATTGTTCCTGCAAGTAATGAAAATGAAAATGAAAACTGCGTAATGTCAATTGGGAAATCTCATTTATTTCGTAATTACATAAACACCACAGACAATTATTGCAAAATATGTGTGTATGTACATAAGTATATGACACTAGCAATCTAAATAGCCATGTAACTAGGCGCATTGAAAAGGTGTCCGCCATCATAGAGCTTACAAAGTCCTACATTAATAGACGTCGTTGTTCGTGAGTCAAGGCTATGGGAAGTGAGCAACTTCGGACAAAGCCAACCGCCAAAATATGTATTCACATGGACGTTCTCGTTTAAGATATTCGACATGAAAATAATGAAAAAAGAAATATCTGCGCCTGAGGCTTCTCCGTCAAGCTGGATGTCAATCAGTGACAATGGCCCCAGAACTTTAGAACTCAGAAGAGAGCATCGCTAGAAGAATAAAAGCAATTGAATAGCTGGCAGTATGAAACTAGTCTGACGATACTACAATTTCTTATTCATTAATCCAAAACATATCTTTAAACTTTACCTCAAATGCAGCGGAAATTGTTCTTGGATCTTAAATAAGGGCCCGTCGTAAGTTGAGATGATTGGTCCATAGTGACGACTTAAAACCAGTTGGTGCTATGAATAAATTTCGGCATCTTTATTTATCTCACCCGACATCTGCACAGAAAATAGCTGATGTCTTAAAATAGATGTCAGCAAATCTATTGTGAATGGAGACCGCTTATTTCTGCATGTCAGCCATTTATGTCAGCGTTTATGTCTTGAAATCTATTGTCTGAAATAAGCTGTCACTTTATTACTTTGACAGCTAATTTTTCATTTCGCTGTAAATTTCGTGGGATCAACATCGAAGATATTTACATTCAGAAGCAAAAAATTAGTTGTTTTCTATTGCATTTATTAATGTTTACGTATTTGGAAGGAAAGAAAACATATTTCTTGTATAATTTTCAGCATACTTGTTTGACGTCATCTTACAAATGTTTATGTCAAGACATCAAATTTTACAAAACATTTTTAATTTTTTCCTGCCAAAATGACAGATGTTAGAACATCAGCTATTTTTTGTGGAGATGTCGGGTTAGATCATCGAAATACCTAAGGAAATGTCTATTGTGTTTGGGGGTTCTGCGTCTAACAAGAGCAAACCAGAATCAGAAAAAAAACTGAAATGTCTCTCCCTGTCACTGGGGAAAGCTGCACCAAATCTTACTGAAAGAAACTTTGATTCTTTGAAAAACAAAGTCAGCAGGAATTTTGAAAAAATTGCACAAAAAATCGTTACCACCTAAGTCAACTGCCTGATCCGTATATGCGTTTGTGAGCTTAACAAACTTTTTATTGGTATTTTTTTTTTATACCACTGCGTAATTTGAACTGCCATTTTTCAAGAAATTCCAACATACATTTTTTTAGTTTTGAAAAAACAAAAAACTTTAAAATGTTATAAATAACCGTTGCACAATGGACGGTAAAAGCAAAAGTAAAAACAGAACGAATTCCGATTCACCGTTTATTGTAAAATATCGAAATGCATCAGTTATTGTTGCTTAATCAAAAGTCGGCACGAGCATTCCCACACGCAGCAATGTACAGTGGCGGCCTCAAAATTAGAAACACAACTACGGCACAAAATTTGACACTTTTTTTTTTTTGATTTATTAGGAAATGTGGTGATTTCCGAAATAGTACTATAACTTCTACCGCTTTGGTGTTGTTGTTTTTTCTCTAATTTTTCCAACAAAAATTGGCCTTTGGCTCATTTAAAAATAAAATTAATGAAATTAAACAGGTCGAAAACAACAAAAATTTACAAATATATTTTTTTTTATAAAAATAAAGCTGATTTTGTAAAAAAAGCCATTATAAAATTCAAAGTTTCCAACTTTGTACAGAGTTTAGAAAAGTGTTTGTGAATTTAGAAAAATGCGCTTCAAAAGTTTTTAGAGCAAAATTTCAAATTTCTAAAATATACCATTTACTTTTGAAAAATTGTTTGCTGACGACATTGCCTTCCATACAAAATATATGCGGAAAATTCTCAGCTCACTATCGAAAAATTCTCAAATATCATCGGTATATTTAAAAATCATGATACAAATATTTTTAGAGGTAGTTTCACTTTTAATTTTTTGACAGAAACAGTGTTCGACGGCCGACGCCCAATATTGCCACTACTATGAAATATATGTACATTGAAGATTTTATTTTTAATTTTATTGTATTTCAAAGACAAATTGCGTAAATTTGACATGTTTACGTACATATGTGCATATGTTTCATTAATTGGATGTATATTTTTTTCACCAAGCCAAAGGAATTTTATTAAAGAATGTAAATGTACAATTTGTGGCTATCCTTTAAGTTGTGGCCTGTACTGTAAGTTCGAATATAATTTCAAAAAAAAAAAAAAAAAACAGTGTAGTGGGGTTAAATCAAGGCCTATTAGATGTCGTGTGTTACATTTGAAGACTTTTAGGAAATCGCAATTGCAGTTTGGAACCCAATTTCTCAAAAAGGGAAAATAGATTTTTTCCCAAGCCTCGGAAAAAATTACTTGTTCACGAAAGTCTTAAACTATTTAATTGTTTTTCTTTATTTTTAATTACCTTTGAATTTATGAAGGATTTTTTTCAGTAAAATTTTGTCGTATGTTATATTTAGCAACAAAATGTCATACAATTTATACTCAATATATCAAAAACTAAACAGGATATCAAAAAACGAATTACCCATTTGAAACGGCTTTATAAATGAAGAGTAACTGCATTATTAACTTTATTTGCAATATTTTCGCATACAACATTTAATTATCAGTGTGACAATAAGAAAAAATATACCAGATTTTACGACTAAATTTTTGAGATCTTAAAAGGTAATTTGAGCATTTGACAATATTTTCCGGGTGTTCAAAGCACGTAATTTATATTAAGAAATATCGTACATAAAAAAATGTTTGTGACATTCGACAAAATTGGACGAAATGGCTTCGATTCTTGTAGATGCGACAAAATTCAGAGAAATCCATAAACTGATAACGTCATTTGAAAAATCTTGATTAGTTTAGTATAATTGCATTATTAACTTAAATTGGCATAATTTTCGCAAACGATAGTTATTTATCTAGGCATACAATATGTATGTATGTATGTCCTTTGAGGCAAACGATTTTAGAATCGTCTTATTTATATATGTAAATGCGGCTTTTCACATATTCAAATTTTGTTTCTGTTGACTTTGTTTTTCCTAATGTAAAAAAATTTTGCATTTTTTTAATAAGGAATTGGTAGCACGAAAATCCGAAACTCTGTTTTTGTCTACCTTTAAACTGGAAACTACCTTTAAAAATGATTGTATCATGTTTAAAAATTATGTTGTTTAACAAACAAGAGCGTCCAAATTAGCATTATGAGGCCGCCACTGTATCTACATACGTACATACGTACATAGCATACATAATGGAACACCCAGTCACTGAATCGCTCATTCGTGCCACACAGCGTTGCAAGGGCTATCGAATGAGTCATTGATGCATTTGCAATTTGATGATTTTATTGTTGGCAACCGTAAATTGTGGAATTGTGGAATAAAAATCATTTCAATGCCTCCGAATGGAGAAGCTCTTTTAGTTGCATTGAATGAACATTTGGTGGTCATCAGCTCAACTCCAACTCCCCCTCCCCCCTTTCGAGCACTCGTATCATCAACGCCCTCGGTTGTTGCGGCCGTTTGTGAAAAAGATATTTTAGTGTTGTTATAAAAAATTTTATGCCAGCGATTTTCTTTGCAAGTAAAAGTACAAAAAGCACCACAGAACCGTCGTCGACGATGGCCGAATATCATTTCGCTTCATTGAAATTTAATAAATTTTACTTCTTCTGTGTGGCGTGTTCGTTTGCATTGTTTATGGTAAGCTTCAGTGTTGGTGTGGCAAATTATTCATAAATATTTTGCATTTGATTGGCGACGATCTGATGACGCGCGTACGCAAATTTTCCGCATAAAGTATTTTCATTGCCAGTACTCGTTTTTTTTTTTTCGTCTTTTCATGCCGGTTTTTCGCACAAACAAAACGAAAATTCTCACATAAATGAAGTTCAGATTACAGTCCTTACTTAACGATTTCATTGCTCGGTGCGCATTTCAATCAACGGCTCACTTTTAGTATTCTTTGTTGTGCAGTGCAATAAAAAAAGTAAAATTCGCTTAATGGATATTTATAAATAATTGCATATTAACGAGTGGCAATGTTAGCGAAAAAATTATTTAAAATATGTACCAATTTGTGATATGATTTCGTTTATTATAACCGAGCGCTCTGCGACTGGGGGCACTTTGGATTTACTCTCATATCGTCAATCTCTCTATTTTTAGCGACATTGCGAGCCCCTTCCAACATTCCAATTGACGCGTTAACTGGTGTGTTGCAAAAGTATAGCCTTTGGATGGGCATTGCGTTGGGCATCGCCATGTTAAAAAAATAGAAGACGAACTAGTTGAGCTGCCAAGCAAACATGTTTCAAGCTAAATCCGAGCAATCTTCGACTCTCTTGCCTAATTTCAAATTTGGATTTAATCTCGAACATTATTCAGTTAGAAAAGGTTGGATACTTATTGACGTTGTAGTTTACCGACTGCCTTGTAAGATTGCATTTAGGAAGGTCTGTTAAAGGCGAAAATATGTTATCCCATTTCGGGGGGCAAAGGTAGTAGAAAAGTAGGCAACTAGTAGCGAAATGCGGTTTATACATTGCATGAAACATATTTGCAGTAATTTGATATTTCAATTTAATTCTAAAGCAGCGTGCAAGAGTGAAACAACTGGTTAATTATTCAACCTTCTATGATTGAATCATGGTTTCGAATGAAAGTCGCAATAAAAAAAAAAACAGAACACAAAAAAATTTGTGTGCCATCAAATGAGAAAATTCAAAAGTTTTGACACAAAACAACCAATTTCTTTCCATCAAACTCAACACACGCAGTTTTAATTCTTTGAGCTCAAAAGTAATTAGCAAAGCGCACACGGGAAATTTGATTGACACTCATTTCATGATGTCTCATACCTCTGATGCCATAAAAATTATGTCAATACACTGGTCTTCGCGGAAGTATCCAAATTACATAATTGGATATATAAACCCATATATATACTCGTACATACTTACATACATTTACAAACCATATATGTAGTGTATGTATGTTGCTTATCTAACTACGCGGTTGTCAAATTTAGGCTCGCTTTTGTCCCTACACTTGGCCACGTACACACGGCCGGTTTGGCTTCGGGAAGCCTTGAGAAGCCTTGGGAAGGTTTGGCAAGGTAATGGCGTTAATGTGGGCTATTGTCACGAAATTCAGCAACCCTTTGGCAATTATTTACTTAAACACCAGCTGCATCGGCATTGATGTCGAATTCCTTTTAACTTTATTATTCCAACAAACCAATTTTGCGACAACAAAATGACTCGCTAATGGAAATCGCTAAAATGTGTTACTAGGCTTCGAATGCCTTTGGGTTTCGCGTGCGAAGTGAACGAAAACTCATTATCTTTTTCTTTGCTTTGGGAAAATTTTAATTAGTTAGCATACCTACATATTAGCTATGTCCATTCAGTTGACTCGCTGACCTTCGCTGACTTTCGATGCAAATTTCTTTACTTTCCTTTGTATATATGTATGTATGTATGTATGTTGGTAGGAAAACTCCAAATGAACAAATGCTTGAACGGAAAGGCAACAATTAATTAGTGGTAGCTATTTGGCTAATTTAAAGGAATGTGGAATAAAGTGACAAAAATGATCTCAGATTACATACTTACATCTGTATGTTTACTCAGAAAGATATTATAATGAGGGATGCACTGCCCTAGAACAGGGCTGAGAAGCCAGACCATTTTTTAATATTTTTTTTTTTTTCAGTTTTTATTATCCAACCTGTTGCGACAGGTCAAGCTGGATTCACCTAAAGGCGTTGCATTAAAGAATTTTGAAATTTCTGCATTCTATCAATCGCACAGCCTCTCAGTACTTCAATGCTCACCGCTTAACATTTTCATGTACATACATGCACACAAACATACATACTCACACTTATGTACATATGTATGCATGTACACTAAGTTACAAGTTATAGCAAAAACATTGCTTAATATATTTGTACAATTTATTATAATCCAATTAATTAAAATTAACAAACAACATGAAATACAAAAAAAAAAAAATTAGAAATCTTAATCAAAATTTCATCTAATTTCGAACTGGGGTATGAAGATGTGTAGGTCAGTCAATTTTAGTACAACAAAGTGCAAGTTTCATTGATTTTTGACAATTTTTTTACTGACGCCCTTTCGCAATTTCTTCCATGTTGTATGAAGGAAACTGCCATTAAAAAAATTTTTCAAATCAATGATTATTTGTACATAATTGACACTTGCACTTTCTCAGACTAAAATTGAATGAGCCAAATAATTGCATACTCAAAAAATAACTAAATACTTTTTTTAAAAATTTCGAAATTTTTGTATAATTTTTTGGAATCATCGTACATTTAGTAAATAGTTTACAAAATAGGTGGTTATGGTTTGTCTTAGAGAATTTACCATATTTTATTTTAAAAATAATTTTAAACAGATAATTAGAAAAAAAAAAGTTTAAAATCTGTCACGCACTTCGTAATAAATGAAAAATTTTAAAATTGCTTTGAAGCAAATATTTTTTGAAAATTTTGTTTAGCATGTTTCTAGATTTTGGTGCTTAAAGAGGACACATATAAAATAAAAATTTAACTGCATAATTTAATTGCATAAAAATTCTCGTACTTTTTAATGTTCGCGCTTTACAAGAAAGTAGTCGAATAGCAGGCGAAGCGGTTTTTGACCTGCTGACTGGCCGCTTCGATTAGGTTTCAAACTTTATACAAGATTTACAATAACACAATAAATATTCATTTTGTTCTACCAAAGAACGTAAATCTACGTAAATTTACGTTCTTTGGTTCTACTGCTGTGCTCTCAATTAGTACAGAAACTAGAGGTACAGAGGTCGCTCTCAACACTTTGAGTTTTCGGAACACAGTCAACAGATGGCGCTGAATTCAGCAAAATGATCTCAACCGAAACTCGATACACACACTCACACAGCTCAAGGCGACGCGCTCAATTTCCGCCAAAAATTAAACGAATATCGACAAGTTTCCGCAGCGTCAAATCAAGTGTTTTTGTGTTAAAAATGTAGTTAAGTGTTTGTTCTTGTGAAACTCTAAAAAAAATTTCACGTAGCCATGTTTTTCAAGTGTTTTTTCGGCATATTAAGTTAGTGGACGACGCCAATGGCAGCGGCCGCTTGTAGAGCAACGAAATAGCAATTAAGCAACAACAATTCAAGGTAAGCTCAAATTAAATAAACATAAGACACGAATATGTCAATTCAAAACATTTGCACTGCTAACTACGCTGCTTTGCCTTTGCCTATGTTCGTGTACGGCACGAGGCAGCGGAACGAAGGTAGCTCTAATCCGCGCTTTACATAATTAACAGTATCCACTCAATCGCTGACGTCATACAAGACTTTTGTTGCAAAAAGTGCGCTTGTGTGAAAAATTCCCTTATTTCGCTGCTTTTTATAAATTTCTTCTTTAATTGCTCATCCTTAGTGTATTAGCCGTCAGCTATTAGAGCTGAGTTGAGTTTGATGTTTTCAAGCCTAAGAGCAACAACAAATAGATGCACAAAATTTTGATTTTATTCAAATGAGACTATCTCTTCAATGTGCTTTGGCCTCGGCTACAAACTCTGAACTTTCAGAAAGCAAAAAAAAAAAAACAACTATGATTCTAAATTTACAAGATATGTAAGTATGTCGTATTCAGCTTAATACGTAAGCGATGAGAAAGCAATGAAATAACATTTTTCACCTAATTAAATGATACAATGCAAAACACAGATATATTTTATGAAAATAGAATGCAACCCTTTTTTTTAATTTTCAATCCAAAACGATCAAAACCTATTTCAATATTTTGTTCATGAATAGTATGTACGAATTTGCATTAAAATACACAGTTACCTACACCAAAAAAGTTTATCTACGATTATCAAATGCAAGAGTTTGAAACCAAGAATAATCTTCATCTGCATCTTCGCCATCCATGGCTTTCATTTGAGTTTGGCTGGCGATATTATCCAAATCGTTCAACTTATCAGCGACGGGGCTACTGATAATTTCATTTGCCTTATCGTCTGTTAACAGCTGTAGCATATTTACGAATTGTTCCAAAAATGGATCGAGCTTGAACACAACATTTATATTGGTTTGAATTGGCTGCGCCTTGTCCTCCTCCTGCAGCAGTGCCTTAGCAATGAGTTTAAGATTCGATTCAAGGTCATTCATCGATTGCTTCACAGCCGAGTTATCGTCGAAAGCGGCTGATGGCTCTGCCTGTTGTTGTAATGATGTTGATTGTACGAGCGGCCGAAAATCGTAAGGGTAAGGACATGGCACAGCTGGTGCAACTTTTTGGCGCACGGCGAAGTTCTCTTGATGGAAGGGGCTCCTGAAATTCCCACCCGCAAAGGCAGTGTTGCTATCGGAGTCTTGAGCGGTAGGAAAGTGAGAGCGTTAGAAGAATTTAGCACATTTTCGCGGTTGTCAGTGCTTACCTGGTTGCTCGATGCCGAAAAGTGCTCGCAACAAAAATGGCGGTACTTCGTATTCATTTGCGCCACTGACCATTGGCTTAGGTAAACGAGGATTTGTTGTCCTTAGTGGATATTCTTGACTTTCAAATTCGCCAAAGGCTTTTATGGACGTTGCGCCCAGCAAACAAATTAGAGCGACTTTAAAATACATTTTTTTTTTATTATTTATATTCAGCTGCTTTTGTGTTATTTTTCAACGTAGAGACTTAAATCACAGAACAGACTGCTGAGCCACAATCATTGGCGAGTCTTTTTAAAGCATCTCTAATCTGTGATTCAAGTTCAAAAGTTGATAAGATGCACGAAAAATAAATCGAAGTGCTTTATAAATTTCTATTCTATTAGATTTGTGTTTACAAATACCTTCAATTTTCTTATCAACTAAAAATGTACGTTCGTATATACTGGTATGTACATACATATGTATGTATGTATATGAAGACAAACATAAACACACATAAATATACTACGTTTATAATTAATGAGTGCTAAATGCGAAATTAAAATTTTTGCTAAATAGGTTCATTCATAAATAGGTATAGTTTTTTTTTGTACTATTATTTCGATGATTTTGTGTGTTAGCTGAAGATTGCAAATGAAGTTCCAAATAATTGTGAGCAGCGCTGCGAAAATTATGTTCCTTCGATTGTGACCAACAATCACGCTTTTCACTTGAAAAAAAAAACAGCTTCCTCTTCCTATAACTTTCCTCTTAAATATTATACAAATGAATACGTTCGAGTTTATTCACAGTTACTCGTACACATATTTCATTCACCACCAATTAGTTGGCAATTCATGTTGGCTTTCGCACTTTTAACTCTCAAAAGTGTCTCTTGTACAATGCTAACATTAAAGGCCATAAAATCACTTAACACAAATTTTATTGCCAAACTTTTGAAAGTGACAATACGCACGAGAATACTCACACACACACACACACACACTCATGCCGCACATCTGTAATTGCACGTTTATCTGTAATAACTGTCTGTGTGGTTTGTGTTGAAGAAACGAATCTTCCATTGGCGCATAAAGGACATTCGCCGTTGGAGGACGAGAATTGCTATGCAACATTGAGATTACATTGAGACCACCCAGAGTGTCAAAGTGCAAGGTAATAAATGTACAAAAACAAGAAGAAGAAGAAGAAAAGTTTGGGAATTGGAAGCAGACAAATGAAGAAAATTTTGCGATTTTTTATCTTTTAAGTGGCATTATTTAGGTGAAAAATATGTACTGAGTCAAACCACGTCAAGTGTGACACGAATTTTTCACTAAATTGTGAAAGCCTGAAATGATTAGTTTATTGCAAAGTGTACTAACCAATAAATATTTAGTGAAAGTTTCCCTTCCCCATTCCGTTATTTGTTAATGTTATTAACAATCAAATTTTTTAACACGATTTTATTGAAAAATTAATTTATTACTTGTTCTATCTACGCCTTGCGCAGTGAAAGTGTAAAATAGATATTTTGCTTACATTTGAAATTTATACATATTTACATTCGTGATGGAAAATTCCATGTTTAAGACGAGAAACACACAATATTATAAAAAATTATATTGGTTGTTTTTAATATAAATTCTCAGTACGTTTGCTTTTTGTGTCAAATTTGGAACTACGCCCATTCGTTTTTTTTTTTTGTTTTTCTGAATTTCTCTGACATTTTCACCGCAAGATACACAAACATTTTTACTTAAATGTATGTGGAGCAAGGCGATTTCATATAAGGTGGTGGTAATCAATCAGCTGGTTGATTGTTCTTCTTATTTTATAAAATTAAGGATGTCAGTAAAAAGTAATGACAAAGAATTTTGTTTACATATTTTGATATTTTGAAGCTCGTGATTGTAAAACTTGTGAAATTTTGTAAAAAATAAAGACATTTCAAAATATAAAAAATGAGAAAGTGCGCGGTGTGTCTAAAAAAAATAGAAAGTGGGTAAGGACCTTTTTCTAAGGTTCCAATAAGCGGCTGATGTGGTTGAGATCCTGCCGTACGCAGCTTGCAGGCGCTAGTGAAGCTGCCTACCAACACCATCTGACAACAAAAAAAAACAATAACTTCCATTCTTCAATTCTCTTCGATTATGACATTCTTAATTTGACAAATTTTGATGAATTCGCTTTGCCACGACCTTTAATCAATTCGCCTTGGGTGCTTGTTTCAATATTTATGACTTAAGGGACTGACGGTGGTTGAAATGTTTAATAAATCGCTTTTAAAATACTTTAATTAATATTAAGCATATCTAATAGTTAAAAATGAAAAAATTATCACTCTTTCATGAAGTATAATAAGTGTTGCTCGCTAAAAATTTATGGTTTCCCCAATTATTTTCTACAGACTTAAGAGTATAATAACCTATGGAAATCGCAATTCCTGACATTATCGTTCAACATTTTCAGCCATTTTAGCTAAGGATAGGTGATATGAAGTTCACCGGGTCATCTAGAGTATGTATGTATATATACATATATGTACATATGTATGTATATCGTTCGCTTGTGTAATTCTATTTTATATCGGCTGTATTCGTTTCCTGCATATAATGCACACAAAATAAAGCATTTATCGGAACAAAAAGTTCGCCTGCAGCTACCAATAACCTTTCGTTCATCTAATAGAAAAAAAACATTAAAGATTTTGATTGAAAAATTTAAAACAAGATGTGGCAGTTATAGCGATAGTATGTTGATACTCGATTATCCCTGGTTCAACGATGAAAAGTAGTTAAACGGCCTTTTAGCCAATTTCAAATACTATCAAGCAGTGTTATACTTGCATACATAAGTGTTTTTGGAAAATGGGAATGTTTTAATGAAAAAAAATACTTGCACACGTTTTTAAGAAATAAATATTTTATTTTTCAACTATAAATACAAACATTTTTTTTTTTTTTTTTAAATTTTTAATAATGTAATGTAAGTCATCGATGTAATGGTCTTCTTTACTATCTTTAAATTTATTGAAATTGACGTTATGTTGCTCTCCACTCCCTTCCGATTCGGTAAAATTCATCGCTTTTCGTAGGCTCGCTGCTATTTCGCGTCTTGTAAAATTGTCATGCAATCTTTATCTAAATATATTTTAAATGGCTGTTCGCTTAAATTCTTAAACTGCATTGCGAATTTTAGGAACACGCATTCTCTTTTCTTCTTCTCCAGTTCTTTTTTTGCATAGCTGTCTAATGCATAGCTGTTCTTATTTGTCTCATCTTCACTTTCATTTAAGAAAATTTCTGCCGTAGAATTTTCATTGCTTTCCTCTTCTGCGGTTTCATTGCTCTCGTGAGAGCTTTGTGTTGTCTCTTTTGGGTAGTCATCATTCGTTGCCGCTGTAGTGACTCCACCGTAAACAGATTTGAGACATGTTTCAAAGCTTTCATCGGATTTCTTTGCAGAATTTTCTTTTTCGCTTGAGATACCGGCCTTTACAGTTGGTGTGTTCTGAATTCGCAAAGTGTCTAGAATATCCTTTAAATAAGGTACTAAATTTAAAATAGTGCTCTTTATTTCGTACATCTCCTCTACAATGGCGCCCACATTATGCTGGAGCGAACGCTCTTCTGCCAATAGTGTACGTGAATTTAGCTCGTTATTATTGATCGAAGGAATATTTGATGGCCCGCCTAATTGGTTGATGGCATCATAGGCTGGAAAAAGTTGTGCCCTATCATTGTAGAATGATTGAGTGTTCGAGGGTGATGAACGTCGCACTAAATTACCAGAAAGAAAAGTAAAATAAATATACTGTACATCTCGCTTAACGAACTATGTATATTCTTACTTGGATCTTCTGTCCGCGAACCCATTGGGAAATAATTTGGATACTCCCTGCAGTTGTATCCTTGAAGACTGCGCGCACTCACTGCTATAACGCTCAATAACAAGCTTAAGACCAGACGGACGGTCATTTTAGCAGATCGAAATAAATATATGTATATATTTTATTATATTTGTTAAACAAAAAATTCGATATTTTTAAGTCCTTTCACAAGCAGTGGGCGAATGTGACTATGCTTAAATCGAGCTGGGCAGCAGCTTTTCTTAATTCTAGCTCAACTGATTTGAGCCGCTGATAACGAGTGCAATATGTGATAACATAAACACGTACATATGTATGTATTCATACCATTGCACTGAATGAACAGACAACTTTTATTAAAAATTCATGTTTTCATCATACACACATAAGTAAATATATGTAAATACATACATACATACATACCTATGTATGTATGTTACGAGTACATTCGACGAAAGCACATTAGCCTAAACCGAATAAGGAAAGTTTTCAATTTTGTTTAATGCTTCGATCGTCCCGCAAAAATTACTGGATGAAATGCTATTTAATTTTGCATACACTTTGACCATGATCCTAAATGCGGACAGAGATAGGAGCGCAATTGTTTTGCGAAAATTATTAAGTAGTGCAACTTGCACCGTTTTTTTTTTTTTTGAACTCATCCTTCTTGATATCAGAAGATGATTAGACCAGCCTCACTCTTAATATGAAATAGTTTTTATTTAAAGAAGAAATGTTATACCCGTTCAGCCTCTTGCCATATTCGTGGCGAAAGAGAGGCCACCCACCACTTCAGCTGTATATGCATTAATAATAATAATAATAATCCCAACGGTTTTATCCCTCCATACCCGCCCGACCGACGCGAGGGGCGCATCCGCATGACGCACGGATATATAAAAAAAAAAAATTTTTTTTTTTTTCATATATGTTGCGCCGAGTCATGAAAGGCAGAGGTTTGTTAAGTGTCGAGATCTAAAACTGTTCAGCTACAGAACAAATGCTCATCAGCTGATCGAATAGTAATATATGTATATGTATGTATGTATTAATTATTGAGAGAATTGAGTATAGTTTTCTTTATGTAAAAAAGTGAGTCTGAAATATCAAAAGAACCGGAGTGAGTGTTAAAATCCTGACACAAACTACGGAGTGGCTCATTTAACTCAAAATTACTTTTACATGGCTTCAGAAAGAGAGGCCGGAAATTTCTTGAAATTCTGGAGGGAACGTTTAGTTTTATTTCGCTAAGAAGAGATGGGCTAGAGATCAAGCCTGTCAGTAACTTGACCAAAAATACAATGCCTAGCATTTCTCTGCGACTAGCAAGTGTAGGAAGATTAATGAGTTTTAAACGACTTATATATGGCGGCAGGTTGTACTGAGAATCCCAACGAAAATTCCTTAAAGCAAAAAGTAGAAATTGTTTTTGAATTGACTCTATTCTGTCGGAATGAACTTGATAGCGCGGGTTCCAAACAACAGATCCATATTCCAGTATGGGCCTCATTAACGTTGTGAATAGAGCCTTCGTGATGTAAGGGTCATTGAATTCTTTTGAACACCGTTTTACAAATGCAAAAACACCCTTGGCTTTGTTAACTGTAACATTTATGTGAAGATTAAAATTAAATTTCGGGTTCATTGTAATTCCAAGATCAACAAAGTTAAACACTTGTTCGAGGTTATGGTTACATATTTCATAAGAAGCTGGTTGAACTGCTCTGCGAGAAAAGCACATTACTTTACATTTTTTAAGGTTTAGTGGCATGTGATTTATTTCACACCAGTTAGTCATGCTATTTAAATCCGCTTGGAGTAAGGACCTTTCCTCAACAGAATGATACGATCTAAAAAGCTTTACATCATCAGCATACAATAAAATTTTTGAATAATTTATTACAGAAGGTAAGTCATTTATAAAAAGTAAAAACAGAATCCGACCAAGGTGACTTCCTTGCGGGACCCCTGAAGAAACATGAATAATGTTTGAGGAACTATTTTTAAAAAGAACTCGTTGTGTTCTGTCAATGAGGTAAGAAGCCATCCAACGAAGGAGATTAGGTTGAAAACCAAGGAGATCGAGTTTATGGATCAGTAAAGAGTGACTTACTCTGTCGAATGCTTTACTAAAATCAGTGTATATAACATCAGTGTGCATAAATTCTCTGAATCCATTTGAAACATGAGTTGTGAACTCAAGCAAGTTTGTAACGGTAGATTTACCCTTAGAGAACCCATGTTGTGTGCTAGAAATTGTAGAGGATATGGAATACGTTAAATGGTCAACAACAATAGCTTCGAATAATTTTGGAATAGCAGAAAGCTTAGCTATACCGCGGTAATTTTCTATAGAGGACCTACTCCCGGTCTTATAGAGGGGTATAATGAATGATTCTTTCCAAGCTGAAGGGAAAATCCCAAGCTTAAGAGAAAGATTAAATAAATTAGTTAAGAGCACATAAATATGTTTAGCACAACAGATGAACCAGAATTGAGAGTGGTGGTCAGCTTTCTGACTTTACAACAATTATCCACTGTCGGTACTTGAATTTAAGCTTACTCCGTTACAGTTATCACAGTAGCTAATACAAATTCTTATGTTTCAGTTGTTGTTCCTTGAAGTGTTCTTTTTTAAAAAGCTTAAAGATGCATCCGAAAAGGGTGAAGTATTGTGCTTAAAGTCCGCTTACACGGTATGTATTTTACATAAGTAAAGCTACTGCATTTAGCCCTTAAGCTGTATCTGCTTTTCCTTCTCTTTTAAATATTGCCTTTCAAAGGTGGTAACTTTTTATGTGAAAGAAAAGTGGTAACTTTTTATGTGTAAAATACATAGCGTGTAAGAGACTTAAGACAATTCGAAAGAACATTTCATCAGATCGAATTAAACATAAGTATGTAGATATGTATTTGACGTAGTCAAGACAAATTGTATGTATGTAAATATTTTTAGAACGCACACTTTAAGTCAAGCTCAAGAGATTTGCAGTGTACTTAAAACGTGTGGCTGTGCGTCAGATCGCCCAAAACCTAATCGCCCAAAACCGAAAAATGTCAAATCGCCCAACATTTTGGGCGATTTGACATATGTCTAATAGCCCAAATGACAGATCGCCCAAAAAGTTGGGCGATTGGAAATAATGTCTAATTTCCTAAATGACAGATCGCCCAAAAAGTTGGGCGATTAGACATATGTCTAATTGCCCAAATGACAGATCGCCCAAATGACAGATCGCCCAAATGTCTAATCACCCAAATGTCAAATCGCCCAAAAATGCAAAAAACTTCTTGTCAACTTCTGTAAAAGGGAAAATGGTTAAATCTTTGAAAATTTTTAAATCTAATTTTCCCTTTTACAAAATGCATAGGGCCGGTTGTTTGACTGCCGCTTGAGCCTAAGCTTGTTCTTAAGCAGTGTTTTCAGTTGTTTGACATTTTCTTGCTTAAGCAAACCTTTGCCCTGTCTTGAGCTCGGCTAACTAACCCTTCCACGAATTTCATGTAAAATGAAATATTAGTAAAATACATAATTATAATGCTAATTAATCTTAATTTATATTTTGCTACATATTTATTCACACAACTTCATAACATAACCCCTAACATAGAGCTATACAACCCCTAAAACCCCCCACTTACTACGATACTGAAAGTAAAAGGGAAAAAAAAAATCTGAGAGGGTATTGCTTTTATTTATTTTGACAAATTTGCTAAAAACAGAAAATGTATGTCTAATTGCCCAAATGTCAAATCGCCCAAATGTCTCACTGCACAAATGACAGATCGCCCAAACGACAGATCGCCCAAATTTTTTTTTGGGCGATTTGACATTTTTGCTTTTGGGCGATTAGGTTTTGGGCGATCTGACGCACAGCCAAAACGTGTTATCAATAGCTTATATGTACTTTCTTATTATTTTGAATAAAAATTGAATGTAAAACAAATAATACGCTTTGGGAATTCCAAGAAATACAAACAAATGCATACATATTGTCGTCTGAACTGCAAAAAAAGAACCGAAATCCAAGTGGTTGATCCCTTTGATATGGTTATCAAATCAAAGTGCTGTTAATCGAAACGCAGTAATTTACTTACCCATTTAAAATCCGATATTGCATTTTTTGAAGCTTTTTTTAACAACTTTTATTTTGTCTTTTTTTTTAAATAATTTAGTTGCGATCAGTTCGAATTTGTATTGATGATTTTTTAGGCTTGTCTCATCTACTAATTGTTGATGCAAATAAAATACTTTTTATTTCACCTTTGGCCGACGTTCCGCTAAATATTTTAGCAAAAGTTGCAATAAAAAGTATTTTATTTGTATCAACAATTAGTAGAACAGCCAAGCTTAAAAAATCATCAACATACGAGAAACCTTTGAAAATGCAAAAGAACAATTAGTAACATAATAATAAGCTTTAATAAAGTTATCAAACCCGAAAATAACAATTACAGGGATATTCTTGAATTGGCACTAAGTATCTGTTATATCAGATATAAAATGAGATGAGAAAATATTTGTTTTTTCAACCCTCAAGCCAGCATAGAGCAATTCTTGAAATATTAATAAAGTCTTCATTAAGTACGGACGAAAACAGTGACTTTTTTGTATTTATTTATTTGAGTGCGATAATAATTTAATCTGCGTATTACGTGTAAAATATCATATACATACACACATAAAGTATATATGTATGTACATACGTTATTCAGTTAATCACAAGTATTTTTCAAATTCGTAAGAATCCCCTTAAATGTCAAATTGTACATGTTGGGGTCAATCATTTTTGTTGAAATTGCCAATAAGCGTTGAAATATTCACGCGGCACGCAATTGCAAAACTTTCAAAACACTAATAAAAGGGGGTTAAAAGGAAAACAAAACTTTTATGCCAAATAACAAATTAAGTTATGTATAATGTTACTTTTTGTTGCGAAGTAAACGAATTCATTTAATTGAATATTTGTGCAACACGAAATCGGTTAAGTCACCGATTCACCGTGAGTTGCATTTTGGGTTTATTTTCGATAATAATTCCAGTAAAACATGTGACAATTTCTCATAAAACCCCATATAAAGTACCTGAGAATGTGCATGGGTGATTTTGGCTGATTGTCCCAATATTTCATTTTATGAATATATTTATGAATATACATACATACATAAGTACACTTTGGTCTTCTTATATGCGGTGGATGTGTTCCTTAGAAGGTCGCATACAAAAATCCTATGAAAAAGTTCTTTTCATTCATGCGAAAACTGAGGATTTTCAAAAAACCGCATAAATTTAGATATTTCACGTAAAAAGCCCCAAAAAACCGCATAAAAAAATCAGTGAAGCAATATAAAGAAACCGAAACAAATAACTGCTTATTCCATTTAAAAGTAAAAAAAAGAAACAAGTTTAATTTAAGCATAAATTTAATCAAAAACAAAAAGTGGTAATACAATAAATTCATGAATTGTGTAATTACAAACAAAATGGAAATGGCCAAGGCGAATTCATACAAGGTGGAGTTTATAGAGCAGCTGATTTCTTCTTCTGCTTACCTGGTACGTGAAAATGTCAGCAAAAAGAAATTCGGAAATTGTATGTTTATATTGTGTTTGAAAATTTTAAATTTAAAACTGATTTTTCAAATATTGCGTTGTGAAAAATTGATATTAAAATACGTATATACAAGCTAAAATGCGAAAGTGTGCAATTTGTTACAAGAAACCCGGATCCAGAAAAAGAACATTTTTCAAAGTTCCGGTTGCCGAATGCAAAAGAGCAAGGGCAAATTTATTGGCCAAAGCTGTGCCATATCCACAAGTTACGGATGTTTCTAGCCCGACCAGGGAGCATGAAAAAACAAGAAATACGAATGATGGTCAGTACGGGTAAGTTATGAAAAGTTTAGGATTTAACAGCTTTAAAAACTTATTTTCATGCAGCTCGGATGTGAGTATTTCAAATCCGCAAGCGAAGTCACGGTATTATCAAACAAATGGTTGTGGTAAATACGTTATAAAAATGTTTAATGAATGTATGTAAGTATATATTTACATAGATCAAATAATATGTCACCAAAGACGAGCTTACAACCGCCACAGTTCCTGAATTTAAATTATGTTATGTATGTATCCTGAAATAAAAGCTTATTCAAATATATTGGCTATTTTTTTCTCAATAGCTCGACCGCTTCTATGGCGGGCCCAATGTAGGCGAAAGTGAAAGCGCAAAGCTAGAACAAGCGAATGCAGTGGTCAATAATTTAAAAAAGATATTCACTAATGGGCAGATTCGGAAAATGATGAAATAGGAATTATATTTAAAAATTCATTTTAACATTAAATTTATTATTAAATCTATACAAATGAATTTCTGAAAAAATATAAAAAATGTCTATAACTTAATAAAATTAATTCTAGTAGAACTGCATTTGAAGAATTAGTTTAGTCAACTCGTAAGAAGAGTGATAACTTTTTGCTGGAAAGATGTCATTCATTACATGCCTTGGTCACAATTTCTTGTAGGTACAAAAACAAATTGCTAGATGTACCAAGAATCCACAAAAGTTTACAAAAATCATCTCAGCAACGGCATACGCCCTTCTTCAAATCAGTTGGATGATGTACCATCTGAAGCATAATGCAATCGAAACGCCATTTAAACAACACTTTATTGCTCGGTATTGCAACTATTTTTACTTTTAAACGATATTCCTTTTATTCGAAATTAACATCATTAAAATGCTTATTAGCGTACAAATAAATTGATTCTTATTTTGTTCTATTTCTTTAATTTTTTGATTACATTTACAAGATGATATTCATATATTCTCTTTTGCTATGGCATTTTCACGTACTTTAAATTCGCCATTTCGCCATCGATACCACCTTTAATTAATTCGCCTTGGAAATGACGTATAAGGAATTAGAAAAAAAAACTCGTAATGATACTCGTAACACTCTGTGTCTCTTTCACACTTAATAAAGTGTTAACCAAGGCGAAGTCATATAAGGTGGGGGTAATCAATCAGCTGGTTGCTTGTTCTTCTTATTTTATAAAATTAAGGATGTCAGTAAAAGGTAATGACGAAGAATTTTGTTTACATATTTTGATATTTTGAAGCTCGTGATTTTAAAACTTGTGAAATTTTGTAAAAAATAAGATGTGGTTGAGATCCTGCCGTACGCAGCTTGCAGGCGTTAGTCAGCAGCCTATACAACTCGCAGGCGCTAGTGAAGCTGCCTACCAACACCATCTGACAACAAAAAAAAACAATAACTTCCATTCTTCAATTCTCTTCGATTATGACATTCTTAATTAGACAAATTTTGATGAATTCGCTTTGCCACCACCTTTAATCAGTTCGCCTTGATGTGGAGTATACCACCTTAAATGAATTCGCCTTGTGGCATAATAACCAAAAAAAAAAAGTTCGATTTTGGTTCTTCAATTTCGATCAATAATTTTTCATCACTTAAACCCTCCCACGAAATGGCACATCCAAAATAAGCACCGTTTCGAAAGCAAAATGTGGATCATATACGAAGTTTCTTGTTAATAACTCTGCCTTATTTGATAACAAATACAATAAAATATCTTCTCTCACTGTTTTTTTTGTTTGTTTGTGCCGCAACGATTTGTTTAATTATTATAAATTTTGTATAAAATTTTAAATTGTGTCCGCTGGGTATTTCTTCTGGTTTTAATTAAAATGCGCTCTTATCTTTTTTCAAGGAATTCACAAATTATTAATTCAACGCGTTTTAAATTGCGCTCTTATCTTTTTTCAAGGAATTCACAAATTATTATTTCAGCGAATTATGTTTGTGTTATAAAATAGAAAAAAAAAATAGTCATCCAGCACAGGCAGTTGAGGCCTTGCCGATTAAGTGACTTTTGTGACATTTAAAATTAAATTAACGGGATTTTCCCTTGAAGGCGACTAAAGCTGGCAATGTACAGTGGCAAACGCAGGAAATCGGACGATGATTTATTTTTTGCTATGCTGATAATGTGTTTTGATTTTCTCATTTTATATGGGTCTTTCATGCAGAAAATTTAGATAAATATAAAAATCCAAGAAGTAAATGCCGAATATAAGACTTTATACAAAACTTAGAAAAAGTCTCACAAAACCGTCATGTGGAATAATTTTTCGGGTAGGCAGTTTTAAAGCTTTTCCGTCTTGCTGCTCGCATACACGCATACATATTTATCTTCGTAAATACATACGAACATATTCGTGAATTCGTTAAAAAACTTTGCTGCATTCTTTAGGACTTGCAGAGAGTTACGAGTTCGTTTACTACTTGGCGCTTCATTTATATGGTAAGATATGTACCTTACACACTCGTGCATACAAATTTATGTACATCTGGCCGGTAACTTCTAAATAACTCCGCTGGTAAGTTTTTGATGTTTTAATTCTTTTTCGTCAGAGAATTTCAGCGCAATTTACGGCGCATAAAATAAGTTTTGTGGAAAAATGAGCCAAGCTAACGAAATTAAACTTTTAATGATAAATGTGAAAAAAAGTATATTTTATGTTTTTTTTTGGCTGAAGGTTTTGCAGATCCCAGGCCGTAAAAGGTCTACAAATGAAGCAGAGTACAGAGCGCCACAGTACTTGCTAGTCAGTTGAAGCATTAAGGAAAAGGTTTCAGAAACTAATTTCCTCCAACGTTAATAATTTTTCTCAGATACGTTTTAAGTTATCTTACTTTTGTGACCGCTGTGGTCGAGTATGTAGCGGTGTGTGCTATAACTCTATATACCGCTGAGTTCGAGGTTCGAATCTCAGTCCGGGAGAGTAAAATCTAAATCATAAAAAATGTTGTGGTCTATAAATGGTCACCCCTCGACAGGCAATGGCAAGCCTCCGAGGGTATTTCTGCCATGAAGCAGCTTCTCATAAAATACATCTGCCATTATGAGTTGGCCCAAAACTGTAGGTCCCTCCATTTTGTGGTACAACATAAGAGGCGCACATCACAAATGGTAGGAGCAGCTCGGCCAAACACTGAGCTATATAGTGTAAGCGCCAAATTAGTATTTTTTGTTTGCCTCTCAGAGTAACTTACGAGAGCTTTTTTGGAATATTGAGAAAAATTTACGAATTTTCGTGACTTCAATAAACCGTCTAAGGAACGCATGTCTGTATTATTTTCTTCTTTTTCTTGGCCGACAGGGTGCACCTAGGCTGAACAGAACGAAAATTGACACTGAAGATGGCACAACGCCGAAACCGGTTTGTCTCCAAACCAAACTTGACAAGGTATGACGGAAAATCGTTCCAACAAACATCAAATATGTATGTACTTGATTTGTGAAAAGGTTTACTTTTAAATTTTATACATTTTTTCTTGTCACATCGAAAAGAGAAATAATTAAGAAAGACAGATGCAAAAATCTGAAAAGAGCGCGTTACCCGGCAGGTTTGGAAAAATCCCTAAGTAACTGATCATCCGTAATTGCTTATTTATCAGTAGCATGGAGAGCATCATTACGCTAAGCTAATGAAATACCCTTGAACGTTCTTTTAACTGCTTAACTCTGCAAATGCAGGCTTCTAAGTCAGATTTGTTTATGAGAAGTTTCACATAACTACAGCTCGTGTTCAAAGGCGTAAAAAAGTTGTATATGAATTTAATTTCGTATTTTATGCTTGCTTACTCTATTCTAACCAATTATTGTTGCAGTTTCACTCTTCTAATAAAATCAATTATCGCAAATAAAAATCTTCAGCAGTTGGGATCCAAAGTTCTACTAAATAAAATAATAATAGTCTACGACAAATTGTAGCTATAAATTAACAAATAAGCGCCAAACTGGCCAAAACACACACTTTTATTGGGGAGCAGCTCTCCGCTTATTTCCTCCTTGCGTAGGAAGCCGAGCGTGCCAGGAGCCGAAATAACAAAATGCCAACTCTCGCCTGGCCAAGTTAATGAAGTGTGCATTTGGCGTATTTTGTGACTCGTAGAAATGTCGACGTGGATAAACGCTCCTGCATTGTTTTTGCAGTTAAATCTAACTACCTTAATTCGTCAATTAAACTCAACACAAACAAGAATTTGTGCACGAAACTAAAAACAAGAAAAAAAGTGTTGTTTAATTTAAATGAGTTGAAGTGTTGCTAAATCAGAACTTTCAAAAAAAAAAAACAAGCAACCAAAGCAAAAAAACTTTGACTTTACACGCATTAGAACAGCAACTATCCGCAGGCACTTCCATTTCGAATTAAATTTAATTGAAAAGTAAAGAGTAAAGTGTTGTCGCTGCAAATCAAATTTAAATGCGACGCTAATAAAATTATACCCTACAGCGGACTGGAGTGAAGAAATCAATTTTCCAATTAACTCAAATCAATGAAGTGCCAACGACAACAGCTGTCAGCGATTTGTGCAACCGACAACGACAAAGTCAGCTGATATATTTGCTCTGAGGACCAAAGGACTCGTAGCAGTTATTTTTTGCAATTGTGCGACAATAACTGTACGTCTGTCACAAATATCGAAGCGCTTGCAATGTGCAAAGGCGATATCCAGCACTTGCACGCCAAATTTGCCAAGTTTGCTGAAATAAAAGACAAAAAACAAAGCATTACATAAAAGCCATTTGAATTTGAAGCAACCAATTCCTTAAAATGCTGCTATAGTTCGTTTTGGACAAATGTAACTGTATATCAGCACTAAAAGGAAAAAAGAAAGAGATCTTAAAAAAAAATGTTGTGAATAAAAAGAGCAAAACTAACCATAACAAACGACGAAGAAAGCTTGCAGAGGCCTTAGTAATTAGAACCTGAGAACAGGCAGACTATTTAGTTTAATTTTTACTTCCTCCTCTCCTGCAAAAGTATAAAATTTAATGACGTTTTCATTTTTACTTTTACTAAATAATTATTAATTCTGTCTTGTTTGCCATTTGACTTGTTTCACTCCAGTTTATGTACGAACTACTAATTTAATGCCGGAATTCATTTACTAATTATATTTCGTTTTTACATTTCAATATTTGTTTCTACTCTCGTTTGCTAATTCATTTTCTTGATAAATCTTTGTTTAATCAACATTTATGCACAGGAATGTGTAATATTAAGTAAACAAATTGAATATTACAGTGTTTGATTGAATAGTTTTCAAAATTTTGTAATGCCAAACCTGTTTGAATCAACAGAAATGGGAGTTGTAAATTTAATATGCAGGCCATTTATGTAGTTAGGAAGACCACAATATAAATCATAATAACAGATAACCGCAGGTCATACAAATGTACGTAGGTAGGTATGTATGTATGTACATATGCAAAATATATGTCTCTTTGTATGCACATTTGTCTCCAGGACACTCGTATGCTGTTGAGTGGTTTATTATTAAGTAAAGTTATGCAACACAGTAGCCTTAATAGCCGAGTTGTTTGGAAAACACACAATAATAAATCAATTAAGTCTCCAAAGATGTACACAGCAAGCAAGAATGTGCAAACTGTGCTTACAACTTTGTGTTATGTCAATAAAATTAATACAATTTTTATAACTTTTTGTTGTTAATCCTGCCGACAAGTGACCTGCTGATTTGTACCAGTTTCGCGCGCCTTGAAGCTTTCAGGTTGTAATAATAATAAGAATTTGGCGCTCACACTATAAAGCTCAGTGTTTGACCGAGCTTCTCCCATCATTTGTGGTGTGCATTTCTTATGTTGTACCACAAATAGGGGGGACCTACAGTTTTGGGCCGATTCCGAATGGCAGATGTATTTTATGGGAGGTTTGCCATTGCCTGGCGAGGGCTGACCGCCTATAGAAAACAAAACTTTCTATGATTAAGAATTTGCTTACCCTGCCCGAGGTTCGAACCCAGCGGTATATCGACCCACTCGACCACAGCGCCCACGACGCTTACAGGTTAGGATAGGTTAATTTGTCGTGAGGGGCACACTAAGTACACCGAGGGCCCATTTTAATGCCTTATGAGTTTTAGAGACTATTTCCTCCACTCACTCTTTAAATAAAACGACTATGTTGCTTTAATGAAATATGCAAATTTTCAAAACTTGACCCGAAATGTCTAGCTACTCTGCACGAAGACCAGTCCTCTATTATTGGCCTGCCCCATATTCAGCCGGAGCTTGCAAAAAGATAGCTTAAAGTTTTTTTGATGAGCTAGCAGCAGTTTATTTGCCCACTTAAGGGCGACATCTATTGGAGAAAACTTTTTATATCATTTTTCAGTTAAAGCCTAAAAAGGCCCAGCATTATTTTGTGGTAGCGATTCTAATAGGCAGCCAGTGCATTTGTCACTCGCTTCTCACTCCAACTCTCTAAATGCAACAACTACCATCAATTGTTTAATGAAATTTTCTTTCTAAGCCACAGCTAAAATTTCTCTAACGAAATGTCACAACTTTAAGCAAACCTTGCGATATTAGTTCATTGGGCTGCCATATTCATCTTTAACAAAGTTCTTTGTGGACTTCCATTTTATTAGGGCGGCAATCGATCATAATAATATGCGCACATTCAGTAGCAGCTGTAACACAAAATAACCACAACATTAAGAATACTGTAAACAATAATCCAAACAAAAGTCAAAATACGGGTAACAGCGAGTTGGGAGCGTCGGCGGTGGGTGGGTAGTCATTCATTGCTAACGTTTTATTACGTCTCGCCTTTACGCCCGCTTGGCGTTGTTTTTGCGACCAGAGCCATTCGACCAAAACCAATGAAGGCATGCAAAGCAAGTGGCCAGCATTGCTAGGACAACAAATAAACCAAAGCTAATTGATGCATTTTGATATTAATTATCAAGTTGTTGAACAGCCGGCAGCGCCGGATCTGTGGCATAGCCATGTGGCACAGCCATCTAAGGACACTCCATTTACAGACTCACACTGCGTTGCAGTCACTTCACTGGCTGGGCGTTGGCTACTAAGGCAAATCACATTTCGAATTATTGTTTTTGTGACTACTTTTTGTGTTCATACATACATATGTATGTGTGTATGTGTGTAGGTACTCGAACATTGACTATTATGTGGTGTTAGTGTTCTGCTATTGACGACGAAAGTAATAATAATAATATCAGTGATGATTTACTCATTGTTTGGTTCCTGCCTTTATTCCCTTAATTGTTGTTATTATTGTTAATATGTAAGCGTTTGTTTTTGTAGTGCGAGTATATTGAATCCTTCGACAGTTCAACGTTTATTCATTTCCTAGCAAGAATCATTTGCGCAGATAAAGCTTTCAGCTCTTTGGTCTTTTCATCCTAATGTCTATCGGAATTTAGTGCATTTATTGATATTTGAATTGCACGTCAAACAATTGTTGTATGTACAATGGGGCGTATGAGTGACTAATAATAACGGTTAAGTAGTGTAGGAACTCTGCATAAATAATTGAATGCCGACATGCTTACCAGCTTAATAAATGCAATTTTGCTCTGAGTGGACGGTAATGCTTTTGCGGCGCTTGACTTTTGGTAAGCTGAAGCTTTAAGTAAAATAAAAATTTAAAGCAAGCAGACAAGATTGAAACGGATTAATTGTTGACGGACTAATTTTTGAAGATTGATACCTTTTTGCGCAGAAAATAACTTTTGTGAAGTACAATTTTGTATCATAAATGTTTTTTTACAAATTTAAGCACGAGCAATTTTGCTAGCAAATTCAACGTGTTTTAAACGAAACAGCATTATACGTCGCTGACATTTTCCTTAAACAGATCTAAAAATAAGACCGTAAAAAGAAATTCGAAATATTTTCGAGAATCGCAATGCAATACAGATTAGATATATTAGTGCCTTTTTATAATAAAACGGAAACTCAGGCATACCTGGTAATGAAGCTGCAGACAGAGCCGCAAAATTCGCTTTAAGTTCTGGTCTGCATACTTACAACCCATTTGGCACTTCATCAATGAAAATAATATATTCAATTGCTTTGAAGTATAACCAGCATCTGAATTGGCAACATTATCAACACGAATATAGAGAAGTTAATGCTGGTGGTGTCGCAATAACACTACCTACCACTACCACAACAAGGACGAACAGATGTTTCGTCCGTCTAAGGCTAGGCCACGCTGCTCTTACGCATGAACATCTTCTAACAAAAAGCGCCCAACCAACCTGCATCTTCTGCAACACCTCCCACTTAAGTATACGCCGCCATACGCACAAACACGTTCAAAGATGCACATCCGCTCAAAATCTTCTCCACACCATCAGAATCTAATATCGCATTGGCTTCCAAGTTCATGAAAGTACTTAACATTTTCCATCTAATTTAAGCACTCCACACGTATTGTTATATGTATTACCTTTTGACTAAGCCGATAGCCCTGATAGCTAGTGCTAAGATATATTAATTTTGTAATTTCAATTATCTTAATTAATAAAATAATATAATAAAACGTTTCGAGCTCTTTTTACTATTAAATCTTATTCCATAACCTTAATTGACTTTTACTTAAATTTGATTATTTTTTGTATTACTTTCCTAAAACATAAAAACTAGCAAAATAATTTAAACCTGCACATTTAAAACACCACTCCAACTTTTTTTTTTAACTTATTTCATATTTTATTTTAATTTGATTTGTCAAATTTTGAATTTCATTGTGATAAGAATGCTTTCAGTACAATTCATGATGCAATAATACGAGGTGTTCTACGTTGGCAACTTCTCGCTCTAAATCGGCCATATTGCACGCCCTTAGAAATTGTGTTGTTCCTTTGCAGAATTTGGTTACCAGTTTTGTACAAAAAAAAAATGTTGAATTGTAGCAGAAAATTAAGTTTTTCATGTGGAACTTATAAAATGTATTATCGATTGCGAGAATTTAAATCAGTTTTTTGTAAAAATTGTCTAGTTTTGTATAATAAAACATTATTTGTTAAATTATTAAGTGGAATAAAGCTCTGGGGTTCAATTCGGAAGCCAGGATAAACTATTTTATTGGCATTTCCAATACAATATTTTATTAGCAATAAAAAAAATGTCCGTTTTTGATAAAGTATCAAAAATAGTTCTCCATAAAATCATCGTCATAGAAGAACTCCCATTTCTCTACCGGCTTTAACCGACTCCATCGACTCGTCAACGTAAATTTTTCGTTTTCTCCGCTCGCCTTTGGAACAAGCTAATTTTATATTCAATTTAACCTATAGATATTCTATTCTAATAATTATACGATAAAGGCTAAAGGAACTCCGTAGACCTGTATATTTATGCTTTTTCAGATATCAATTAGTATTTCTTTCCTAAAAATCTCGCTTTCAGTGTTTTATGCTCATAACCATTAGGGATTACCTTCAGTTTCTTCATGATCCAAATGATTGGAAATAAACTACATTAATGTGGGAAAACTTTTCCGAAAAAAAGTTAATCGCTGGACAAACATTGTTATGTTGTTGGTACGGTATTGTGTCATATTTGAACATTTTACATTAATTACTAAAGAATAATCATTATCGAAGAAGTTTGTCTTTTTAAATTTTGGCATCCAAAAACACTAAAAATTCGTACTGTGCGCAGGTTTTACCAGCAATTTAAATACAAATTATGTTATTAATTTTTTTTTGTCAGTTTTCATATAAAATTCATAATATTTCAATCATTTTGGTTAAATTGTATGTAAATATCTTCACTTATTTGTACTTTTTCCTAAGAACGGCCTTCTTTTATTCCCGTTTCTCTAATACTTTCCAAATACAACAGTGAGCTTAGGGCGTTCAAACTGGCGCTGTCACAACGTACAACCCCATTCATTATTCCATCATAAGTACAATTCAAGGTATTTGATAAAATATTTTTGAAATTTTAGCTTTTAAAAGCAAAAAACAGAGCTAAAATTTTTTTTTTTTTCAATTTTTCTACTGCTGCTACCTATTGAATGTGACTTGGCTCCAACAAAATAAATTAAGGGTAATTGAAAATTTACTAAATAATACCAAAAAAAAAATTGTTTTTTATTTAATTTTTTTTTTATATATTCCTGCAGTGAATAAAAGTTAAGAAAAAGCTTAATCGGGGTATAAAATGTGTGAAATCTTAACAGGAATTATTCAAATATACAAAAAATCAAAAATCAATAAATAATTTATTTTTTGGTGGTTTATTATTTCAAAGAAAAACATAAAAAGTAAGCAACATAAATAGTTAAATCATCGAATAACCAAAAATAGATAAAGAAATCATAAATGAAAAATAATTTTTTGCTACAGCGATATGATTCCATTCGACGTAATAAAATAAAATCGTTAAAAGTACACACTTTAAACAAAAAATTCTCATTTTGTTGTAAACATTATTGAACAATTTAGCGCTATCAATACAAAAAAAAAATACAAACAGTAGCGTAGCATATTTTGGCTGCCACCGCAGAATATTTTTGTTGTTTCTTTGCTTTAGCGGCAGCATCAATCACAAAAGTGTCAGCACAAATTTTGATGTGTTTTCCAAACGATGTACAGATCTGGTTAGACACACTTCAGTCATTTTTATGCAAATAAAATCCAAACACTCACGTCTAATCCAACAAGCCAAGCCGAATCTGCAACACCATTGCAACGCGAGCCAGCAAGTTTACACATACAAACCCACACATACATACATCAGCAGCCGACAGCTGTTTTGCTTTTGTTATTGCTTTGAGCAGCTGACAATAGATTCACGCCATCCAATTCTCACATCCTTTGCCAAGCCGCCAAAACGAGTTTATCCACTCATTCACAAGCCATCCGGAATTCCTGCGCAAAAAAAAAAAACACAGTGCCGAAATGGCCTAGGCTGAAAATTAGTCAAAACCGACATGAGAAAACAACAACTCGACATGCGACAAAAACAAAAATAGTTGTAAAAAATGGAGCGTTCACACATTGCAAAGCCGATGAATGCGTGCGCGCCTCTACTCACATGAATGTCCACACATACACAGCCACACACGAAATATGTATGTGTGTATATGTATGTGTTTGTATGCGTGCCTGCTGTGAATACCCCATGACGCCCCCATGGGTACCGTCAACAGGCTATCCACAATTCAACGCGATGATGGCCAGCGTGCGTAGTCGTCGTCGCCGTGGCCACTGTGAGGGTAAGCGTTTGTTGGCGGCACGAAAGGGTCATTGAGCCTGCGTCAATGCGACACAGACGTTAACGATTACGAGCAATATGACACCAGCATTCGCCAGCCGGCGTGAATGCCCAGCGGAATACAATCAGGTCCGGGAAGCGTCTCATTTTCCTCCACTTCCTCACTTTCTCGCCTTCGTTCACGCCACTTCACACGCTTCTGAGCGGCGTACGCATTTTTTCGTCGTTCACACATTGGCGTATAAATCAGGAGAGCTCAACGACGCCGAGCGGCCATTTGTCGTTCTGAACGACCGCACCATTCAACAGCACTCGCCACTCGGCTGGATCGGTAGCAAGGGAGGTAGTGCAGGATTGGACTCCACTTCTCAGCGAACGATGCGCCGAATTTGGTGTCAAAAAATTCTTTGTTTTTTGGGGCTTTTTCCGTTGCACTTTCTCGATGTGTTGCCATTGTGTTGTTGCTGTTTTGTTTTTTTTTTTGTTTTAGTTGTTATTGTTGTTGTAGCTGTTGTCCTCTTTCATTTGCTTTGTGTCGTCTGTTAACTGTATTTGACACTTGGCAATCAAAATCGCAGGATTTATACGCCATAACAGCGAGGCCGCCGAATAGTTTTGCCCAGCATTTACACAACGAAAAGTCCCCCACCTCCGCACTTTCCCATCCTTAGCGCTACTTTTGCCGAAAATTTACGGATTCTGCTAGCCGCTATGGCCGCTAACAATTCACAAATTAAAGAGTGCACGTTCCGACTTTTGTGGCAACAATTTACGCTGGAATTTTTCGATTTTTCTTTTTTTGCATTCGAGTTGCAAACAAAGTAGTGCAATAAATTCAAACAATGTTGTCATATTAAAATGTAAAGCGGTTTGAAATATCAGCTGGCGTTGCATGAAAAATATAACATAAGTAATCTGCAGACATAAAAAATATTTGAAAAGTACTACGGAATATGAAATGTTGTTTGCGATGAGAGTCAGAGATTTTGCAGATGTGGTTGCAAAACCCTAAAATTTGGATTGCTTTTAAACCCACCGGTTGACAAGTTAGCAAGACAAGTTATCAAGGCTAGAGCTTAACAGGGTGTAAATGACGGGGATCTACTATTTATTGCAATTTTAAAGATGGCATCTCAAACAGAATGAACCGGTTTGTTTACCCCGATGCTGTCATTATGGCATCGCTCCACGTTCTGTGCGTTCCAGGCGGCAAAGTTCTCATTCTGTCGAATTAAGCCAATTCGTAGAGTTAAGTATTCGAAAGCGAATGATTGTCTTTTCAAATCGCAATTCAGAGAGTAACCCAGCTTTTTCAAACGGTTCATATTCAATCACTTCAAACCAGTTCATTTTTTATATTTTCGTATTCGTGTTCGTGTTCATCTATGTACATCTTCGCTTTCATATTTTGTAATCGCTCAGCCAAAAATTGAAAAATGAAAAGTAATTGGAACAGGTATTCCCAAAACGATAAATTCCCGATTCTTTCAACTGAAACGATCTTGCGATATTTTTCCCAAATCTACCGAAATCATAAAAGAGAAAAAAACTGAAAGAGTTTTTGGCAATTTTTTGATCATTTTTATTTCTTAAGAGAGTCTTATGAAATTTTCGGATGATTGGTGTTTACATGAATAGATTCTTACTATTCGGCACTCTTCCGGGACTCGAAAATAATGCTTTTCAAAATAAGAGCAAGAGAAGATTCTGCCGCGATCAAAAGTATTTGCTGGGCGAATTCGTATTTATATTCGTATTTATGTTCATATTTGTTTTTTTTTTTGTTTGTATAACTGTACAGAGCTGTTACAGAGCTGTGAAGGGCTTAGCAATCGAATTAGTCTCGAATCCCAACAGAAAATGTGCACGTTTTCTGATCCCACAAAATTCAATGAAGTTGCACATCAGTAACAGCTATTTTGGGATTGCAATTATTTGCTTTCGGATTGAAACCAATGTAGATGAACATTTACAATTTTTTTTTTACTTCCTAAAGTAGTATTTGGGGAATTCGCAAGGCGTTTAACTGTATGATCTATTTTTAATTTATTCACCTTTGTTTTTTTTTCCACCAAAGTAACAGAATCACCAAATAAAGCGTGAGGAACACTCACAAAAAATCTGTGAACGATGCAAAATAAAAAATCCAAATACATATTTTCTCTTAAAGTGTAGCAGCTCATGGCGTGAACTTCACTACCATTATTTGCAACAACGCACGGCACTGTACTCTTGCACACACACCATAAAATTACTTCATATTTATCGCATGCGATATATTTGTTTTTAGAATGTTGTACACAAATATTTTCTTTTTTAACAAACGCTTACACTTTTTGCAATATCAGTTTCATTTCCTTCTTTTATTGTTAGCATACACGTTATATTCGTAGTAGTTAAATTATGTAACACACCATTCGCCATTCATTTACAACCGTTTGGCCCATTCCTCGCCGTCCTCGAGCTTTTCCTTCCTTAACTTTTTATGCGAATTATATAAAGACCATTTGAGTTCGGAAAAGTCAATAGAATAAATGCAATAAAAATGCCACGCCAATGCACATGAGACCAAATTTATGAACACATGTCGTCTGCAATCGCAATAGCGAAAACAACAGCAAAAGCAACAACAGCAACAGTGTCAACTCCTTTGATAACAACAACAACAGCGAGTAGCCAGACGACGACGACGACGACGACAAGCGGAGTGACACGAAACCAAGGCCAGGCAGCTTCTTAAAAATAAAAATAAACTTCGCATTTTTCATAGTTGTTGTTGTTTTTGTTGTTGTTGCTGATGTTTTGCCCGCAGCGCTGTTATTGCGTTTGCCGTTTTTGCCGCTGCAACTGTCGACAGGAAACTGTAGTGGGAAAAACAAACGACATTTGCCATTTCCGTTGCCAAAGCCGTTGCAAATTTTCACTGTTACGTTGAAGCAAAAAAACAACAAAAAAAAACATAGAAAAACAGAAAAATATGTCAAATGCATGAATATGTGTGTGTGTGTGCGTGTGTGTGTGTCGTAGTGGAAACGGCCCGAAGGGCGAGAGTTGTGATCACAAGTTTTATTGGCAGATTTGAACTTAAACTGGAAAGCTGGGAAACTGGCTGAGCGGTGACAGTGGCGGCTAAATTGAATATGAGGCAAGTGCGCGGCGCTTCGGCTGGCTTCAAAATGGAAAATGTGCAAAATGCAAAACAAAATTGTTGCACTTAAGCCTTGTGTGTGGCACGGTGTAGATCTGCTCGTTTATGCAACAGCGTGTGTGGCACATTGCTCTGCTTGAGTCACATCCCGCAATCGCACTTAGATCGCACTTCCTTTGCAATATTTGACAAGGCGTAATATTTTTATTTGCTCTGGACTTAGTTAAACCAACAACTCGCTGTCCCTTCTCAGTCTCTCTCTCTCTGAGACTCTCTCTATATCTCTCTCTCTCGCTCTCTTTGTCACTTTCAGCCAAGCGTGTGCGTTTGTATGGGTGTTAAGTGTGCTCGAGTGCTTGTCGGGCGATTAAAATGCATGTGCCATGGCTATTATAGCTACTATTGTTGTTGCCATTGTTGTTTGTAGAAAATTAAAAGCACATCAACTCTGTCATTCAGCATGACTTGCAAAATCGCACACACGCGCCAACATCATTTCTCAGCCAAAGTGACATCGCCTTTCTTCTTCTTCCCACTTTGCACCGCATTCGCTCTCTGCGTTCAGCACCTTTTTCCGCTTTTGTTTGCATTCATGCCTTTTTGCATTTGATATAGTCAAACCGTGTCAAAATCTTCCTTTTCGACTGTCAGCGCGTGTAGAGAGTCGAGCGTCAAAAAAGACCTGCAAAACATTTAGCACTCAACGGCACGTTTTATTGTGTTATTACTTTTACACGTGCATTAGACGTGTGCTTGTCCTTGCGAATTGTGCAACGATGCGGCCAAAATACGAATGCATACGAGTATTCGAGGGTGGATCGAAAAAAAAGGCGAGTATTAGAGTTCGAATTCGGTGACAAGTGGAAATGTTGTGTAATTGTCTCAAATGACTGCGCACACAAACGTATAGCCCGAGGAGTTTGGTAAATTCGCACAACTCCTAGACACTCACTGCAAGCGCTTTCTTTTTGCTCACTTTTACCACTAGAGTGTTGAAATGCATTTAGAGTAACTCGCACGCATTTCATGGATGCGCTAAGAGATTAGCTGAATGTACATACGTATATTAAATTCAATGCTTGCTCTTTCCTTTAAACCTTTCATAACTTTCGATCAACCCTAATGCTCATGTCATGTATGTGTGTATGTATGTGTGTCTATACTGTTATGTAAATGTATTCGCACACGATTTCCCTGCAAAAAGTGGGACCATAATAAATCCTAGTACAGGACTACGCTACACTGTAACCAACACTAGTAACCAAAATGGTCCAAATATATGGCAAAAAAATGGTTACATTTACATTGCGATGTCATTGGACCTGACCACATGTGGTCTGCCGCTGCATAACATAGGACCACCTACACAACTAGCTCGTATGGACCATCAACTGGACTACTTACACTAGAGCAGTTTTTCAAGTGTATCTGCAGGACTATTCGATGTACTAGTTACAGCTGACCATTTTGTATTCTTGCCTGACTAGACCAAGTTTTAGACTAGTGACAAAGGACCATTGTTTAGACTAATGACAATAAACTATATCAAATGCATATTTCAGCAATAAAACCGATTAATACGTCTAATATGTTCATTAAGAAGTTTACACGCTTTTTATTAACAGGAAAAGAAACTATTTATTAACATTTTTATTCGTACAGTTTTAATATTAACTACCCTATTAATTATATTTTACATTTTTAATTATTAGTTTTGCCAATTTATTGAAATTTGTTAAAAAAAATTATTTTTCATGTGTTATCTTTTATAATACTATTAATTATTATTTTTGCAGTACAATTATGTATATTTAGTATTATATTTTAAAATAATCTTTACTTTTCTTTATTACTTACTATACTTATAATTATTATTTTTAAACATATACATATTTACTATTTTAAAAAAATTTATTTTGATTTCTTATCTTATGCTATTAATTATTCTTTTTACGTTACATATCTTCTAATTTAAAAAAGGATTTATTATTCATATCAATTTTAATTCATATATTTTATTAATTGTTTGCTGTTTTAAATCATTAAGTTCATATTTATTACATTTTATTATTTTTAATACTTAAATTAAATACCTCGTTGAAATTTGTTTTTTTAATAATTCAATTGTTAATGACATTTTTTATAAGGTAAAAAAATATATAATAATACTGAGGTAGGTCTTTAAAAGATATTTATGTATATAAAAAAAAATTATTTTCATAAATGACCAAAACATTAAAAACAAACGTTGAAAAAAAAACCAAAACAAAATAGCAATTTCAAGGTTTAACTTCAATAACAAAGTAAGGTAGCATAACGAATAAGGTATAATGTTAAAATTTAGAGAATTTAAGATTTCCCTTGGGAAACCATACGGAAATGCCGTTTTTTAACAATCTGGAACGCCTTCCTTATTTCGGCCTCCGCGTCAACCGAGGTTTTGCCAATTGACCCTGTAAATAAAAAAGTTAAATATAAGGGCAATGACAACTTTTCAATAACACTTATTACATTTGCTTACTTTTTAATACGGTAAACACCTCCTGAAAATCTTTGAGGCATTTTTTTCCAGATATTCCATGAATGTTAAATTTGAGGCAGAAACTCCTTGCCAATACTTTCTCGAAGTTCTTGCCAACCTCTCCTTGTAATAAATATTGTACTGCTGAAATCTGCGATACGAATAAAGTTTTTGTTAGTTCTTTTATAAAAATCGTCATATATAATATAAATAAAAACATTTACGTAAGAGTCTCGGTTGCTGTTATTTATATCTTCGTTCAGTTTCTGGATATCCTCCTCTGTTTTAATAGGGAATCGGGAACATGAATCCATAACATTTTTTTCTTTGTCAGTGAGCTGCTCCAAAAGCACAGTGTGTTTTGCTAAAACTTCAATAACAAAGCTGTTCTGTTTTCCAATGAAATCTGTAGAATTGGAGTGATTAAAATTCGGTTAAAAATACACATATTTTACATAACAACTTATTTCCAATGAGCATATTAGTGGACAAATAAGTTGTTTTGTAAGAGGTCCACACATATCACATACATACAGCTGTGTTCAAAATGATAGGATTGATTTATATTTACAATTTTTGAAAATTTGTTATTCATTTATAAATTTTTTTTTTCAAACTAAACTTCTAACAAAAAAATTGTTAATATAAATCACTACTATTATTTTGAACACAGCTGTATGTATAAAGTAAAACTTACCTGTTAGTTTTTCAAATTTTTCAGAAAACTCTTTCCCCAATTCCTTGCATTTATTACAGCCACCATTCGAACCGGGATCTTAAAAATAAAGCAAAGTCAGTATTTTAAATATGGAATGCGAAGTAACTTTTTAAAGTAGCAAACTATTTAGCTTACCATTCCCCAGATTGAAGGTTCCAAGTGTCGCATTCATGCGACGAAGCTTCGCTGCCTTTCCGATTCCCACTCCTGACTTCTCCATTTTCTCCGATTCCAATTCAATTTCTATTCGTAAATGATTCATGGAAAAAAGATTTAATTTTTTAATTTAGAAGAGCTGAAGGACTTATAGGAACGTCAAAGTTCTCTTCTCTAAGAATAATTAATAGTTCCCTTAAACTTTTGTGTGGAATTATGTTCTTTATTTGCCATGATCTAATTTTTTCGCGAAAGGATCTTTTTCTTGGCACCTCTTGCGCGCTGTAGTGTCGGTATAAAAAAAATCACTTGACGCGGCAGAAACGTTGCCGGCGTCATTTCCGCGAATTTGTATTGACGCTTCGCTCGCCAGCAATTGCTGAGCATACAACTCTTTTTTTTCTTTAAAAAGACGCTTTAAATGTCGTTTTGGGCACTGCATTTTTCTTCTTTTTTGAACACCACTATTTATTATATAATTTGACACTTCTTTTATTCACATATAAATCACCTGAATGCAGAAAAGATGACTCCAAGAAACACAATACACTTTTCAATCAATTACTCACTATCAAATAGGGATGAACCGCTACCAATGAGGTCAAGTAATTACTCGATTTTTTTTCAATACTATTTCGTACTTTTCACTGCAACAAAAAGTAGGTTTTCTTTAAATAAATTTGTCGAGCAATGGGATACAATAAGCAATTTAATATTAGCCTGTGTTATGGCGTTGGTTCTTTATTAATGTTCCAAACACTTCTTTATGCTTTTGGAAATTTGTTTAAATAAACTTGGCGCGAATGTCTAGAGGCGACTTCAAGCGATAAATTCATAATTCCCACCGCTTACATAATGCTTAAGTAGTTTGTTGTTGAACTTTTTCCACCGGTTTCACTATTTTTTTAAATAAAATGCAGCACTTTTCACTATATTTTTATTTACACATAAAGTTTAATATTTTTAGACATGTTTTTAATTCTATTTATATATTTCTTTGAAGTTATTAACAATATATAATGTGTTTGTAAATTATATTAATTTCCGCGAGTAATACCATGTAACAAAATAATAATCAAATAATGATACTTTATGGCGATACTGGAAGAGAGTAAAAGTATCGATATTTTACAATATCGATTCATCCCTAACAGCAGCTGATGAGTTTACTAACGTAGTGATGCCACCGGTTATCTTTAAAATTACCCTATGAAAAGGGAAAAATGCCCTAATTACAAAAAAATTTATGATTTGTACGAATTTTTGCGTTTTAATAGAGAATATCTTCTTTTCGTTGAATTTGTTCTATTACTTACAAATCTTCAATAAAGACAAAATTAGGCCACTGACACCTGCTTAAAAATGTTATAGGAAGCAACGCTACCGTTTATAAATTTTTGTGAGAAGTGATAATTCAAAAAAAATAAGTGTTTCGGATAAATTTGAGTAGACAAGTTTAGGGATATGCGTAGTTTATTGAACAGTTAATTTTGGTTTAGGGTGCATATTTATGCATGAAGATATTTTGTTAAAAAAATTTTGTAGGGCTTTGTCAATTGATATTTTTTTTCAACAAAGTAATTGATAGTTTAATAAATTTTAAATGAAAAAACATATTATATTCCAAACCTTATTTTCTTTACATTTAACATATTATTGTTTTACATTTGGCAACACCACTAGCCGAAACAGAATTACAGATAATTCACGAAAGAACCAAGAAACGACGTTGAACGTGCGCTTGATATGGTCCAACACAGCATAACATGTGGCATATAAGTAACCAGGTCCCTTCGCACCCACTTTAAAACGTGGTCCTATTAGGCTACATGGTCTTACAATTTTTGCAGGGTTAGGACACGAATATGAATATAAATATGTGTTTACTACAAACATAAATTCGACTTTGTGCATTTGTAAATTGGCAAGCGCATTTCAAATAAAAATATTGGATCTCGAAATTTATATGCTCAAATAAAACGTGTTTGTCAATTTTATACGGAAAACAGAAGCACTGGAAATCTATTTTACATTCGCCATTATGTTATTTTATTTTTAAATGAGCTAAAGGCCAATTTTTGTTGGAAAGTTAGAGAAAAACCAACAACGCCAAAGCGGTAGAAGTTACAGTAAATACTATTTCGGAAATCAACACATTTTCTCATCAGACTTCTTTCTTCACGGCTTCTGCGGGAGTCGAACCCGCGCCACCACTCAACACTTAAGCCAGCGTCTCAACAGGCTGAGCTAAGCTTACGCTGTGTGAGCTGTTGTTATTTTCTGCGTTCCCTTTACAACTCACTACAATCAAGTGCGACTGTTTCGCCGCTATTTCAACTTGACTGTGTAGTTGTTTTTTGTACAAATTTTGTTAATTTACATTTGTTTGTTAGGCAGGCTCATTATGATTTCTAGTATATCGATAGCTCGATAACAACATCAACATCGATACCAATAAATACATCGATAGCAAAAATCCAAACCATAATAATAATCGTTTTATTAGCGATAATAATTTGCATAAAAAATAGCTTACAATAACAAGAAATGTCTGCATAGAAGAGATATAAAAGCAATTTTTCTTTTCTGCCAATGGGTTGCCTTCAGTCTAAAGGGCAATAGATATGAAAAATTACTGAAATTGAAGTACAAAAAGTACAAATGTTTTAATATGTTATATTCTTTAATTGTCGTTTCGTTTACAATGTTTATTTTTATTAAAATTGTCTGAAGCTTAACTTTCACTAACTCAGTTGCCTAGTGCTGATGTCTCATGGTCATCAAATTGATGATAATTTGTGATTGAAATAAATAAGAGAACAACAACCTGAAGCTCATTTACGTACACAAGTATAAGAACACCTCGGAGACCACAAAACGCAAAGAGGACTTCTGAATGCTATGATTACAGTTTTTTTTTTAATAATTTAAAAGTTTGCCCATCGAGAAACAACCACCTTCAAAAAAAAATTCCAATTCTGATGTTTCATATCCCAGGCAACGAAACCGAGACCAGTCAAATGTAGGTGGCACACAAACCGGCGAGTGTACGAATTGATCGGTTTCTATTCAAATGGCCCGCAGTTTCGGGGTGCTTTACTTGTTTAAATTAAATTGGAATTTACACAAATTCGAAATTTCCGTTTCATCCAGTAGCGATTAAACTACACAGATGCATCAGATACTCAGATTATTCCGCCAGCACTTGTACACAAACAATTTTGCATACAAATTTGAGTCCAAAGGGAAAATCGTTGGCTTTGCAACCCAATTCCATTCCGGTAAGTTATCTGTATATGTAATTATTAACACTTGCCACAATGTGAGTTAGAAAGTAAAGGCTAATTAACTAATTAACCGAATTAACCGTGAGTGCATGCGTACTCACTCCCATACTAAACTTCACATCCGTCGCCCGCTTTGACAAAAATTTTATATTCAGTTTATTGAGAATTAGTCATAGTAACATATTTAAGCGCATTACCATTGCGTAATCCTATTAAAAGTATTTACATACACAAATGCACTTACACACACACACATTCATGCATGCGTGCATTTTTAACTAAATTGTTTGTCATATTTTTTTTTTTTTTTGTATACGAACGTGTGTAAGTAAATATTTTTTTTGCAGCATTTCTATGTAGTATTTTCCCTCGTTCAATTTGTACATTATTGCAAATTTTTGAATGCTAAATTTAATAAATTTTCAATAACCAAAAATAAATCATTAATACGAAATTCGACCAAATATATGGGAATAATTGAATTGTGAAAACATTATTGCCTGCACACAAACACATACTCGTATGTTTGTACATAAATATTGTTAGTGTAAGTGCAAATAAAAGTTAAAGAATAACACACAATTTACGGCGAAATAATTGGCTCGTTTAAACTTTTGGCCACAAACAATAGCTAAATGCAATATTTGAACGATATTTGTAAAATCAGCATAAAAATATAATTTCTATTTTGTATACACACAAACATATGTATGTATGTACGTTAGTATGTGTGTATGTTTGTATGTGTATTGTAATATATGCGAATTCTAAAATGCTTATGTGTGTTGGTGTGTGTGTGTGTGTGTGTGTGTGCCTGTGGGAAATCGAATGCCTAAACGAACTTCCTCCGTTTCGCAACAAATTCATCAGCACCAACGGCAACAATCGGTCAATCGTCATGAAAATAAAAACAACAACACACTCACATATGTACCTAAATTATATTCCCCATTTTCATCATGCAAATGCAAATAGTGTACGCGGCTGCATTATTTTGAAAAACATTTCTTTTTCATCTGCTTTTGATGTTCGCCGCTGTAGTTGGCTGTGAACGCAATTAGCCAATTTTGAACAAAAATCAAGAGCAAAATTATTGGTTGTAATTGTTCTATTTGCATGCACAACGCGGCTCTTTTTTTTATACCCAAAGTTTGGAAACTCCAAGTTTTTTTTTTTTTTTGATTTATTGAGACCCCTGAAATCATCTGCTTTGGCACGTACCACCGTATCCCTGAGTATTAGGGAATTCACTACAAAGCATCTTACAGCGAAATTATTATGCGGGAGGTTGAAGGAATTTAGCAAATTCAGGTTAAAGGGACATCTAAAGTAAATAAAGTCATTTTGAATTATTCGTGAAATCTTAGAATAGATAAAAAATTATTATTGCTAGTTAGCGAAACTGCCTTATGGATATTTAAATGTTTTTATTTTTTCCTTTTTACTTTGCTTATTTGTATCAAACTTGATTTATTCTTAAAGAAAAAACTAAAACACACATTTTTAAACGATTTACAAAAAAACAACGATTTAACAAAATTTCGAAATTTTAAAATTGGTTTTGAGTATGCAGTTTTTTGAATTATTTAATTTCAGTTAGAAAGTGCAAGTTTCAGGTATCTACAAGTTATAACTGATTTTTGACAGTTTTTTACTGACAGTACCGCGATTATTTTTTATATAGAAGGAATTGCGAAAGAGCGTCAGTAAAGAAAATTGTCAAAAATTAGTGGTAAATCGAAGCCACTAGAGGCTTGCACTTTGTTCTACTAAAATAGAATAAGTTGCATATCCGAAAATATTCTAAAATAAATTGTTAAAAAAGTTCGAAATTTTGATGAAATCTTGATAAATGTTTTCTAAATTTTTTATAAAATTTAAAAAAAATTTTTATTGTTTTTTGTTAGACAATTTTTTTTTTTTTTGGCGCTTACACTATATAGCTCAGTGTTTGGCCGAACTTCTTTTACCATTTGTTGTGTGCGTCTTTATATTCTACCACCAAATGGAGGGACCCAGTTTTGTGTCAAACTCGGAACGGCAGATGTATTTAATGAGAAGCTTTTTCATGGCAGAAATACCCTCGGAGGTTTGCCATTGCCTGCTGAGGGGTGACCGCTATTAGAAAAAACTTTTTTATGTTAGAGAATTAGCGATATCTTAATTGAAAAAAAATTTAAATTGTTGGAGGATAAACAAATAGTCCCAATGTGCCAATATTTGTTTGTGCCATAATTTGTGAACAGAGTGCAGAGTCGTGCGATTATTTTTAGCAAAGAGTTCGAAATATTAAAAATATTGAGCTCAAACCCAGAACTGAGAGAACATTTATTTTTTAAAAACTCCACAATTACGCGCTGGGTTGCAAATATTAGGTCACCGCAGAGTTATTGTTACATTGATTGCATTACGGGTTCCTTTATTTGCCCTTTACATATATGTACATATATGTATGTATGTATGTATGTATATATGTATGTGTACATATAAATGGCTGATAATATTATTGCAGCGGATGCAATTTACAATTTCCTCTGGTTAATTATTTAACAGCCAAAATTTTAGTAGCCTATCATAGCACTTATTTGCACACACGCATACAAACAAATGACTGTGGCCATGCATTATTAGCTATACATACATATATGTACATACATATGTACACATACACATTTTGTAAGTAAGAGTATGCAAATATATGGCTGATTAAAAGTGCTCTAGTATTTGTATGCCTAATTGCCTGTGTGTCCATTGCGTTTTAATTAAGCGCTCGCATTCGAAATGATTACAATCTATGCAGAGCACCACCTTCCCGCCTGCCATCATCCCCAAAAAACACAACAAACACGCGCCCATTTCACCTAAAGCACTCCAATGCATTTGGAACTACTGTAACGTCATAATTATGCCTGGTTTTCATTTTGCCATTTTTTATGACAAATTTTTTTTGATTTGTTTTAAAACTAGCCAAATTGCTGATCAATCGAAATGTCGCAATGGCAAATTATGAACATTTTCAACGAAATCCTATTTCCTTGCCACACAAATGCGAGGTGTGTTGAGACATCGACTTTCTCTCTGCATGAAATTATGACGAATTTGGGGCGAGGTTAACGTCAAAAGGCACAAACAAAGCGAAATTTTGTTTGCCTAGGTGTTCGTATGGCTCAGTTGTCTATTTGTGCTTTTCTTTTTTATTTTTTGTTTAGAAATTTTAATGCGATCACGTCTTTTATTTGCATTTAACTTTCTCCTCTACGCCGCCTCGTTTGCATCTTTAACTTTCGCATTCACTTTTTGAGTGAGTTTGGTTGCTTCCTCGCTTTCGAGTGTAAACTTTTTGTAATTTCCTGCGTTGAACGAAAAACAGAAAACACATCCGCATTAACAAAGCACACGTTCATATATTTGTGTGTGTGTGTGTGTGTGTGTGTGTGTGTGTGTCCATATCATATTTGCACACATCCGAAGCACATAAATCATTACATTCACCGGCGGTGTTAATGCACAGGTACTTTCCACTCTGTTTGTTTGTTTGTGTGACTTTTACTTCGGCACACACACTTTCGCTAGCTTTTTCGACTTACCTACATTTACATGCATACATATTTATTTAAATGATTTTCCTTTTCGTTGCTATTTAGCAGCTTTATGGCTCTTTTTTTGTTTTGGCTGCGCCATTGCCATTGCCTCCTTTAACCGGATGCACGTCATAAACCATTTTGGTAATTTTCACACCTTCAATTTTTCTACATACAAACGTGTATGCAAGTATTTGGATGTATGTATGTGTGCAGCACATTTATCTAGGTTTTGTAAATTAAACTATGAAGTTTTTTTACAGAATTTTGTCGGCGGTGTTGATGTTTACGAACTCTTGCAACTGTTCACTTTAATGGACTTTTTCCATTTGATTTGGAAATAGGGAAATAGAAGATTTGTGTACTTGCTCGCGTTCTTTTAAACTCCTTTAAAATCTAAAAAAAAAATCGATTGGTGTTTAAATGTGAATTGGTCATGGCATCAATAAAATTAGTTTTAAATTTAAAGAAAGAGGAATGGCAATTATGTCCTATTAAGTATATAGAAATCGTTTAAAATCAAACAAAAAATGTCACTGAAATAAAAAGCAAAATTATGTGCGATCTCTGTCAAAGGTAATAGCATAAATGCATAAAGGTTAATACATATATATATAGTTAAAAACATTTGACAAGGGTAAACGGTAATATGTTTTTTATTCACTTGCTGTTTAGTTTTAATAATGCGCTCTTCAAAGGCGAACCGAGAAACAAAAAAATTTACATTCAGATGTCATAGAGTTGAAATTTAAATGTAAGCGTTGTTGTGATCGCGACGATCGAGTCGATTGAAGGCGGCTTTTGAGAAGTGGGTGTTCTTCTGTGACAATGATTTTATGAAGCATCGTCAGACACGGGAGTTTTGGCACTGGGACTTGTTAGGATTGAAAACTTTGTTGCTGGGACATTGATTAACTCGGCTTAAGTCCGGGTTAAGATCATGAATACAAGCATTTATTGATACTACAGGACAGCAACATGAATGTTGCAGTGCTTCAGTACTTCAGGCAGATCATCATTATATTATACAAGTAAAAGTAGGACCAAGTATCGATTCTTTGAGAACCCCTTTAACAACGGGTAAAAAATTAGATAACAAAAAGATAAGAGCTGAATTTAAATATATTTTTTTTATTAAGTTTTTGTTAAGATTTTTATTGGCTTTATAAATGAATAATAATTCACAATTTTATTGAGCTCGAGACCATTTTGTGAATTATTTTTCATTTATAGGGCCAATAAAAATCTTAACAAGCACGCCTAAATGCATTCTAACCTTAGTAAAAAAACTAATAAATTTAAAGAATTACTAAAAACACAAAGAACAACCACAAAAGCAAGTTTAAATAGCGGCAGATTAGCTGCTCGTGTTTGTAGTTGGCTTGTTTAAGGAAGATGGAATAACAGTCAACACGGCTAGCGTAGCACAGCATGTAGCGTGTTGGCTCTGCAACTCCGAGCTCCTGGGTTCAAAGCCTGGCAGAAGTGATTATGAAGAATAAACTTTATTAATTTAATAAAAATAAGTCTGATGAGGAAATGTGGTGATTTTCAAAATATGTAGTGCTATAACTTCTACCATTTAAAAACTGTTGTGGTTTTTTCTAAATAAAAATCTTCCATAAACTGGTCTCGAGCTCAATAAAATTGTAAATTATTATGTTTTTTAATTTTAAACATAGTAGTAGGCGATCGACCGTGTCATCCTACGAGGAGTTAAAGTGCGAGAGACCAAAAAACTGTGACCCAAAAATGTATGCAAACGTTTAATATATTCTAGCCATATGATATACGAGTATCAACAACAACATAACATACCGATCATGAAGGAATGCTGATAATGACAGCACTAACAAAAGAAATAAAGATTCAACGCTTGACAAGTGAACCAATTTTTACACTCTTCATCCCAAGTAAGAGTGCCGCGAGTTTATTGAGAGAAACAGTTGTTGTAACCAGTTTTCAATCGAATAATACAAATATATACTATATGTATTCGATTGAAAATACTAAACATCGAACTCTGGCTCTAAGAGAGTATACCATTTATTCGGCGCGCTGTTGCTTGCTGGTAGGGATCATTTGAGTTGTTTCGCATGCAAAAAAAACAAAAGCCATTTGTCTATATTTGCATAAATTTCCGCAAACGTCAATAGCTTGTGATTTATGACATACAAAGCAGAAATACATACACAAACACATACACACATACATACTCGCATGAGCAAACTTCAGCATCAGACAATACGGCAGAGTTCCCAGTGTGCCAGAGAGACAAAAGTTTCTGCATTGAGCTGATAAAAGCGTACAGCTGTCTAGACAGTAAATAGCAATATAATTTACAATGCGATTGTTTTATTAAATATTGGCTGAAAAAGTGATATGAAGCGTACATACAAATTTGAGTGGCAATATAAATTGTACTTGCATATGCGATGATTGAATTAAAAAAAAAAAACAATCAGCGAAGAAATCGCAAACTCATAAAATTACAATTCAAGCCATTACTATTCATTGTATACTATTATGTATGTATATACGAAGTTCTGTTTAAAAATATTATGAGAAATTTAATATAATAAATTTCGTGCTTTTGTGCGATTACTTACGAGTGTGTGCATTTGTAAATGCATAATGCTGACTCTCAATTCATAGCATAGGGAACCTGTTTGCCAAACTTCAGAGAACAATCGCCGTGTGCTGTACAGGGGCATTCTCTACAACACTTACCGTCACTTTGTGCATTCATACGTGGGGAGGCCTTACAGGCCACCTGCAGACTTAAAAGAAACGCATGTTGGCATAAAACGGAGTGAGGCGAGGCGTAAAGTGCTGACGGCAGAGTTATGGACATTTGCGTCTTTTCAATGCCACAAGATAGTATGCCACCGTTTCCTTTGCTGATGAGACTCTATAACGTTGAGTTCCCTGATGCTGAATGCTGGTTCAATACCAACACTGAGTCCGGTCTTATACATTGTCGAATCTTTACCGATGGCTCCAAAACTGACTCTGAATCAGGATGTGGAGTTTTTATTGAAGATAAAGGGGATAAGCTTCACTTTTCGCTTGGTGAATATGCCTCGATCGTGCAGGCCGAGGTATTTGCAATTCGCAAGGCCATGGACTATGTGGTGGAAAATAGGTGGAGGGGGAGGAGTATACGTGTCTGCAGTGACTACTTCCAAACTAGTTCGGCAATGCAAGTCTTGACTAAACAATGTTGGTAAACATAATGAACTTGCTTTACTCTTGGCGCCTGATCACTCGGGAGTATCTGGTAATGAGACATCTGACCATTTGGCCATCGATGCCACCATCAGAAACTGGGTGAATACTTCGCTCAGCAATGACTGGGAGGCGTCGAGAGATTGCAGGTGGGCAAAACTAATGTAACCTTCAATTTCTGAAGGACTATCAAAACACTTGCTCTCACTTAACAGGCGAGACTGCAAGCAACTTGTTGGACTGTTGACCGGACACTTCACGTGGCATAGACACCTGACAATGATAGGCGTGCATGACAACTCCGTATGACTATCCTGTTTTGAAGAGGAAGAGACGGCGGAACACTTTCTGTGCTTCTGCCCCGCCTTTGCAAGAACTAGATATGTGGCATTTGGTCGCAACGTGTTGAGAGACGAACACCTGAGCACTTTGACAACCCAAAAACTGCTAAGATTTATCCGTAAATTCTGCACATTTAAAACACATTGAAAGGAACATGAAAACAGTACAATGGACGGTATGTAGTCGGAGATCTATTTTTCTGCACGCGTTGTTTCGTGCATGATTCCTACAACAACAAAAAAAAGTGCAAAATGCACGAGTAAATGCGCATTAAAGCTATTGTCTGTCACCGCTGTTGAATTGTACGGCGCTGCTCGTATGCGAACTGAGCTCGAACTCATTCGAAATACAAACTGAAAAGCCACCTGACTGGCACGAAGCTGCTGCAGAAAATTCTTACAATACTTTTATTTTCATATTTAACGTACAAGAAAATTAACAAACGGAAAAATTTTGTTAATTGAAGTGGAATTTCTAAGCAGCTTCTGGAACAATTTTTTTCATGCATTTTTAATATTTAATTTTGACTAGAAAAACTTGCAGGGTTCTCAAAAAAAAAAAAGGACGCAACATCGTAAATATTCTATGAAAGCTTGGCAATCCAAATGCGCTGACACTTTCACACATTGGCTTCATTGAATTGAGCGCTCAAAAAAACAAAAAAAAAACACAAATTCATTCATTGCAGCAAATGTGTTTTACACTTTGTTTTTTTTTCAGCTATTGCTATGAATGTACATGTGTGTGTGTATGCATTTGAGTTGTTAAAATACTTTTAAATCGTTATGTATGAATAAATTATAGATATTTTAAATTTTTTATTTTTTTTTTTGAACTCAAACAAAATAAATTCAGCCGCTATGAGTTGCAGCAGCGCGCAGTGCCCACAAATCCCAACGGATCGCCGCCATCAACACTAAATTTTTTGTTTTTTTTTCGTTTTTAACCAAACATCGGCCATTTAAGTGGCCACCGCCAAATAAATGAGTGCTTTCGAATTTTAATTTTTTTTTTATTTGATTGTTCCTCAATTTGAAGCACGTTTTGGGTGGTGTGCGATTGCTTTGTTGCTGCACTGCGTCAAAAATGTATTATTCATAAAATAGAAGTAGCGCGGCCTCAAATATTTGTATGTGATTTTTATTTTCATTAACAAAAACAATTTGCTGCTCTATTGAGTTTTTATGTACATATGTATGTATGTCCGTTCTTTTTTCTTTGGGTTTGCGCAAACTCGTATGAATAACCGCAGCGGCGAAAAAATCACAAGCGTTTTGCATATTCTATGCCCTGCACTGTCGCGTACATATGTCTCGCCGATTTATGTATGTATGTAGAAGTGTTGTTTAATTTTTCACCTCACCGCTGTGACTTTGCAGACCCCGCAGTTGGGTCAACTTCAATTTTTTTTTTAGCCTGATTTCATTGGCTTTTCTGATTTCATTGTTTCTGTGGAAAATTATGCATTTCGACAAGGTCCATTTGCTGGTGACACGCGTGTGCGCCAATGCATGGACAGATATGTATGTATGTGTGTATGTGTGTGCGTACATCAAATAGCTTGGCGTGAATAATACAAATATTTTATTGACAAAGAATACTTTTAAAATGTCAAAAATGAATTTAAATAGCGTTCTTTATGGCAAGGGACATTAATTTTTTTTTATTTTTTTTTTTTGTTAAACTTTTATAAAAAATTTTCAGTATATTTTTGTTTTTCAATTACTTTAATATGCATGTACACATGTATGTATGAATGCATATCTGCAATGGAAAAATGCAACAGTTTTAACAAAGATATATGCACAATATTAAAGCGGTGGTAAATAAATACAAAGAGCATAAAATAACTGAAAATTATAAAACAAATTGTTTTTCGTGATTTTTGACAGTCTTTTTATTTTGCAACCTGTTAACCGAAATAATTGTACGGACAAGAGAGTCCTTCAAAGCTGAATAGTATCTCCATTCTAAGTTTGTCAAAGAACTTTAGAAATAATAAAATACTAAAATTCCTGTCACATCCAATAAGGTTTTCATAAAGTTTTAACACCTTTAAGTAGTTTGCAACAAAACACAACTGACTTAGCAATTTTAAAACCCTAACTTGAGCCCCTTTTTAAAAAGTCTTCTGCACACAATTTGGTTTGTTCGACTTTTGGTTTTTTTTTTGTTTCTCCTTTACTTTTCAGCACCAACCTTTTGCCTTCTCGAATTAGCTACTCTCGAAAGCTTATTAAATTATAAAACCAAAATTCTTAAATCGAGACAGCTAAAAGCTTCAATTACAACCGAATTTCCAAACTCCAGAGCCAGGCGAGCGCAGGCCGATTTGGCGCTGAAATTCGATGAAACTGCAATGCAAACAAAATTTAAATTTCGCCAAATTTGCACAAAGTGTAACCAGATTCCTGGCACTAAATGAAATTCATTTGCTGACTTTGCGTCAATATTGCATTTGGTTGGCTGAGAAATTTTTGAGAATGAACATAAAACAAAATAATATGAATCGAGTTATGAGAGCGTGGCGTGGCGTGGCGAGGCGAGGCGAGGTGGCGTGGCGTGGCTAATGTACCGATGCCCTGCTCTCTGCACAAATACCGAGCGAGCTGCCTGTGCTAACCTGCCGCACGCCTCCACGCTCGCCGCCACCTGCATAGCTCGAACACACAAGCTGAAATTGGGGTAGAGTGGCTGTGGAGCGAGGGGAAATCGGAAAGCACTCAGCGTAACGTAAACATGTTTGAGGCAGCTTTGTGGCGCCTCCGATAGAAGCGGCCAGCTATTGCCGCGCTAGTTGGTGTATTAATAACCACAGCACTAACACACGCACACTCACACACACACACACACACACTCGCCTATAATACTAATATTCATAGCGCGCAAATGGGAAGTGTCGCAACAACGAATCGCACAATGCTCGAACCGACACTGTTTGTCTTTTCGCTTGCTCCACACACACACACTCCACCCCCGCGCAACGCCATCCCGCCCCTCATGCCACCTGGCGTTGCCACATCCACGGGCGGTGCTAAATGGACTTGGGGCTTAAGTGCATATTATCATAATGGGGGTTTTGTACATTTTCCTGGTTATTTGCATACTTTTTGGCGTTTTAGCTTTTCAGCCATTCAGTTGGCGACTCCGCCGTGCTGAGCGGATGGTAGTTGGAATTTAACAAACGCACGAACAAAGCTGCGACTGTGTAGAGGACTAGCAACTGTAACAACAACAACAACAACAACAACCAACAACAACACTTGTACACACACATATTTCATCCGAATGCATTTATGGTGCATTAGAGCAGCTCCACTTCGCTTTGCTACATTGCGAATGCGATAATGGAATTTTGTAAGTTTAATAAATTTTGCGAAACAAAACGCTAAAATGCATTATACTATGTTTGTATGCGTTAATATACGTACATACATACATACAAACATTTGTGTTTAACAATTGTGCTCGAAAGTTTGCATTGAAATTTTGTGGAGCGCAAAAGGCACAAAGGCGCAAAATGAGTGAAAGCGGAAATCTATGAAATACACAGCTCGTTAACAACGTGAAATGGCCGCCCGAAGCCATTCTACAGCAACTTGAATGAAATTAGAAGGTCTGTTGGAGTTTCAACAAATTTTTGTGTTGGTTTATTTAGTGACTTTTTTTGCGCAACGAATTGACAAGGTCATCACAAAATGCCAAACATGTACAAACAAATTATTATTTGCTTTGCTGTTTCGAATGAAAATTTTGTTGCTTGCTTAAGCGTAAATTTAATTGGTTAATAAATTTATTTAGCCCAAGTAATGAAAACAAGTGAATGCGGCACCAAGGTCATATCTGATTGCAATGAAAAGTGACCAATCAAACATTTCTCAAGACACGGAATATTTCATTTTTTCGAAAGCTAAAGATTAAGTTAAAACTTGCTAACATGGAATTTGGCTAAATGAGCAAACGTCAGACTGGTGCTTTCTCCATCTCAAACAGATATGCTGAGAAGAAACTCGCACTGTTTTGAAAGCCTTTTTTATTTAATCACCCTTATTATGAGTTTGGCCCGGAAAAAAAACAAATGCACCCGAAATTTATACTAAGTGCATAGTAAAAAGTAAAAAATTTCGGGCGAAAACGAAACTCACGATGAGGATGAATAATTTTTAAAATGTTCCAGTCTTTTGTCGGAATATTAATTTTCTTCACAAAAGTTTTTAATTTCTTTTTAGAAGAAAAATGATGCAATTCGAAAAAAACTCTTAAACAGAAACACACAGCGTGACGAGCAGAGACGGATTACATCCATCCTAAACCTGTACGATTTTGAATTCTTTCGGCTTACCACAAAACCCTTGTTTTGTTGTTAACTAAAGAACAGGAAACTGAGCTATTTTTAAGAAAGTATCTGTGGCTAGAAACAAATGTAAGATTATTTTTCTCTCCGACACCTGCCCGAAATCGAGTTCTCCTCGCACAATCGAACCCCGCATTAAAGTTCATTTCCGTGCCTAAAAATTCACAGCCTCTGTTCTTAATGACCTGCCTCCTAGAGCTTTCTCTGTTTCTTCACTTGAAATATTTTTACTGGCAAGCTGTTCAGCAAGATAATGCGCTAATTAGACAAAAATATATTTATTTAATTCTATTGAAATACTCGCATATAATCGGCCTACGAGTTGTTGTTTGAAGTGAATAAGTCTGTTCAACTAATTTAGTTCCCTTTAAAGAGATCTTCAGTAACCGCACCAGTTGGCTTTTTTTCTGGCAAGTTTTATAACATTTTTAAACCATCGTTTATGCGTAGCTGAAATTTCGACAAACGCTTCGTTGCGTCTGCAGCTGCTGTTGCTCATTATGTAAACCAATGAAAGAAGTTCTCCTGTCAATATTTGTCTCCTTACCCAGTGCCTACGTCCACGCCTTGCTCTGCTCTGTATTCGCCAGCTTCTCGCTTTCTTTTCGGGCTGTTCATTGTTCTGCTCTGCTTTTGTGTAACCACAGATTGGTAGCCAATTTTCACATAACCAACCGTGAAATGGATATGGCTGGGAGCGATTTCATAACTTGTGTACCAAATGGCAAACTTTGCCACCACCGCACGATTCACTTAAGAGTTTTTGTTGCACTTTTTCGTGCCTCACCAAGAAAATTCTCAACTACTGCCAATACGCAAATTTGCCTCACGCACGTCTCAGTTGCGGCTGCCGCTTGATTACGCGAATCATCTGCGTCCTCTCCGCACTACCTCTCCCGCTTTCACAGCTCCCATTGGCGGACCCATCGCCGTGTAAAACAACACAGTTTTGAAGATGTTCGCATTCGGTGCCCTCAAGACAATTCAACTTGCACAGTTATTTTGTATTTTAAACTCGAACCGCCACAATTTCAACTGCATTTCGTTGCTGCCATCTCCGTGATTGCCATCGTGGGCTGGACAGTGCGGCGCTGAGGCGTTGACAGCTTAAATGTGCTGAGATTGATATTGAACAAATTGTATATATGTACAACACTCTGTGTGATTGTGTGTGTGTGTGTGTGTGTGCCTTGAGCTGAGCTGAGCGCTGAGCTGCTCCTGTGTGTACTCCGATATTGGCTTCGCATTTAGCGCAGATATTCGCCCAACTGAGGCCACATCGTAGCTGGCGGCTATTATTATGATGTTGTGCAAACATTTGCTTTCCCCGGGAGTGGTTTCCATCGGTGGGTGACACAGGCAGGAGCCAGGAGGCTGCAGCTCCGCTACGGCTATTGGATGCTTCGACTAAAGCTACTTTGTTGAAATATCGCTTCCGCAGCGATTTCTGTTCAAGCGACTAAAGCCGCTGTTAGGCCCACTCGACGCGTTCGATACATCGATTCTGGTGATGTGCAACTGAAGTGCCGAACGCCGAAACTTCTCGGCAGCAATAAAACCAAGTACTAAAATAGTTAGTTAACCGCATTTGTTCGAAAGTACACTCGTAGACACCACAAAGTCTTGTTAACGCCGCAGCTGCCATCCTCCAACCCCAACCTCTACTTTCATCAGTCGCTGGCGTTGTGAAAAGTTTTTGCGTTGAAAATAGCCGCGAGGCGTATTTGCTATGAATATTGAATTTTCGTTATGTTTCACTAATTTGGTGGCGAATGGCAGTGGAAGAGATTGTGGGTATTGAGATATTGGGGCGAAGTTTTATTTATTGACTAATTGCGAGAGGTAAGAAGTTTTTATAAACTCGTATAAACATTTAATGAAGCATAGCATTTATGGTTGCTTGCATCTTTGAGGATGGAAAATGGAGCTTGCGAGTGGGCTTGGCTTTGGTGGTAGAACGATACTTTAAAGTCCAGCAACTTTGATTGAAGCGGCGACTTTGAGAGGCATTTCACGGTTCATTTTCAAAGTTTTTTAATTTCTTGCTAAATACTTCGTTGTTTTTTTTTTATTCTTACGTTTTCGGTCATTTATTTTCTTTCTTTAAGCGGATGTACGCTTTTCTGTGGTCACAGTAAACTAACAGTTTAAAAGGTAGGTCGAATAGACTGCCAAGAAGAGAAAGTTAGAGAAGAACACAGAGGACGTTTATGGATTCCGCTGGAGCTGAACTTAATATTTTAAACCTACTGGACTTTTATACAAGCAGAGATCTGTGTTTAAACAGGTCAAACTTTAGCTTAAGAGGGCAAAGCTATCAAAGTTTATGCAGAGGGGAAATCTAAAAATTTGAAAAAAAAAAGGCTAGCCTTGCTGATATTTCAAAGCTTCCGGGGTTAGAAATGTAAAAAAGCTGTCAATCTTGAAATTGTTCAGCGATATCGAAAAAACGAGATATTTGAAATTCCCAGACGTTCATCTTCGATGAGTTGAGGTATGAACTTACTGTCGCACTCACAGAAAGCAAACGCAATGGGCAATAAATCCACCGCGAGGAAGTATAATTCAATATAACTTAACCTAAAAGTTAAGCACATCAACTTCTATCATTCGGAAGATTAAACAGCTCATGCAAGTCATTCTGCTGCTTTATTAGAACTTCATTTTATACTAACGAAAGTTTACTATTTGGAGTTTGATTCGTTTTTCTTTTTCTTTTTTTTAATCATATTGACATTAGTTAATCTATTACTAAGCCTATATATTTCACTCGCTTCTTTTGTATAATTTTAAACATACATATTTGTGTACTAACTGCACTTTGTTTGAATTTATTTTGTTTTCTACTAAATAGCATCTACTTCATCCCACTTTGTCTCTATTTTGTGTAAATGAACCATCCAATGGACCAACTTCAGCGCTCAAATATTGGTAAGGCATGCAAGTATTCTACACATTTGCGATAAAATATGGCTTGCCATTTTTTTTTTTTTATTTAGCTTACTATATTTACATAACTAGCAAAACAACAAAGGGCAGCTGCCCCGTTTTGCGACTATCTCCTTGCGGACGCTCGCACTTGCCAAAAAAGAGATAGGCTGCCATTTGTCAGATGCCTCCCGCAGAGACTCCAATGACCGGAGATTTGGAGAGTGTCAAGGCGAGGTCTGCTGATGGATGTAGTAAATGTCACATAATTTGAGCGTCATCGGTAATAATGTTTTGACAGCCGTCTGGCACTTATAATAATTTAAAATTATCCACAACTTAGCGGATGCTGCTTCCTTTGAAGCTACTCGCTGCTACACACTCGTATTTGTTTCATTTCATTAAAACGGTTGCTCCACATCTCCATCTATAAACTGTGACGAAGTTAAATACTCGTACATTGTAAGCGTCTGGCTCCGCTGCACTCTACAAGTGTGGCTTTGGCCACAGAGGGGGAGGGGTGAAGGTAATGTTGCTACAACAATTTTCCAAAAAAATAGCTGTGGCCATTTCGCTCAATTACTGCAGAAGATTTTTGACGATTTTTAACTGCAATTTTATCGTTGCGAAATGAGAAGCTAAATTTTAAATTGTATACACGCATATACATACATACATACAAACAAACATTTGTACATTTTGCTGATGCATTTTATGTATGTAAATGAAAACCACATTTCCATTTTCTCTTGTTTTTAATGGCCATAATGCAATTTGGAGGTTGAACATCTTTTAAAGTGCAAAAGTTATCTGCGTAGAAGACTTCAGCCGCAAGCGTGGTTATTAATGTTAAGCCAGGCTAGGTGAATACATACATACATAGCATATATATATTTATCTACTAACAAATGACTAACATAAATCTTGCTTTGCTTTTACAATTAAACCAATTTTGCGGTTAGTTATTGTGTTATAAATCTTAAAGTAAATAATAATAAAAGGATTACAATTTGCTTATTGCTAAATTATGGAGTATTTAGCAAAACCAATAATTGCATTGATTTTATTAACAATTCAAAGATTTTAGAAATTGAGAAAGTACTGCGCAAGGTGCAAAATGAAAGCTGAGTTTAAATTATGGGAAAAAGCGATGCAAATATTCTTCAATTCATCTATCAAATATAGATAACAATGGACATGTGAATTATTTATGTAAATACGCACACACACACACACACATGCGTGCATACATACGAGTACATACTCGCTTGGACACACATTTACTGGTCTTCTTCGCTTACTAACTTACATACACACATACTCGTACCTGAGCGGCGACCGACTCGTATTGAAATATTTTTAACCGCAAATTTGCAAGTTTAATGTCGCCAAAGAAATAATTTTTGTGAATTGGTTTTATTATTATTCTTCCTTTATTTTGTACTCATTGCTGCTTACCAGTAATGATAACTCCTCATCAATGTTTAGGCAAATGTTTAACCCGTAAATCAGATATTTTGATCACACAAAGTAATTTGCAATATATTTCAATATTTAATCATAGCAACAACAATTGCAATTTGTATAAGAGTAAAGCTACTTTGCATAGTTGTGTACAAGGCGAATTAATTAAAGGTGGTATCGATGGCGAAATGGCGAATTTAAAGTACGTGAAAATGCCATAGCAAAAGAGAATATATGAATATCATCTTGTAAATGTCATCAAAAAATTAAAGAAATAGAACAAAATAAAAATCAATTTATTTGTATGCTAATAAGCATTTTAATGATGTTAATTTCGAATAAAAGGAATATCGTTTAAAAGTAAAAATAGTTGCAATACCGAGCAACAAAGTGTTGAAATTGAGGATCGGTTGTTTAAATGGCGTTTCGATTGCATTCTGCTTCAGATGGTACATCATCCAACTGATTTGAAGAAGGGCGTATGCCGTTGCTGAGATGATTTTTGTAAACTTTTGTGGATTCTTGGTACATCTAGCAATTTGTTTTTGTACCTACAAGAAATTATGACCAAGGCATGTAATGAATGACATCTTTCCAGCTAAAAGTTATCACTCTTCTTACGAGTTGACTAAACTAATTTTTCAAATGCAGTTCTACTAGAATTAATTTTATTAAGTTATAGACATTTTTTTATATTTTTTCAGAAATTCATTTGTATAGATTTAATAATAAATTTAATGTTAAAATGAATTTTTAAATATAATTCCTATTTCATCATTTTCCGAATCTGCCCATCAGTGAATATCTTTTTTAAATTATTGACCACTGCATTCGCTTGTTCTAGCTTTGCGCTTTCACTTTCGCCTACATTGGGCCCGCCATAGAAGCGGTCGAGCTATTGAGAAAAAAAATAGCCAATATTTTTGAATAAGCTTTTATTTCAGGATACATACATAACATAATTTAAATTCAGGAACTGTGGCGGTTGTAAGCTCGTCTTTGGTGACATATTATTTGATCTATGTAAATATATACATACATACATACATTCATTAAACATTTTTATAACGTATTTACCACAACCATTTGTTTGATATTACCGTGACTTCGCTTGCGGATTTGAAATACTCACATCCGAGCTGCATGAAAATAAGTTTTTAAAGCTGTTAAATCCTAAACTTTTCATAACTTACCCGTACTGACCATCATTCGGATTTCTTGTTTTTTCATGCTCCCTGGTCGGGCGTAACTTGTGGATATGGCACAGCTTTGGCCAATAAATTTGCCCTTGCTCTTTTGCATTCGGCAACCGGAACTTTGAAAAATGTTCTTTTTCCGGATCCGGGTTTCTTGTAACAAATTGCACACTTTCGCATTTTAGCTTGTATATACGTATTTTAATATCAATTTTTCACAACGCAATATTTGAAAAATCAGTTTTAAATTTAAAATTTTCAAACACAATATAAACATACAATTTCCGAATTTCTTTTTGCTGACATTTTCACGTACCAGGTAAGCAGAAGAAGAAATCAGCTGCTCTATAAACTCCACCTTGTATGAATTCGCCTTGGTTGTGTAGCAAACAAAAAAAAATTAGAAATCATTTCAACTAAGAAAAAAAGTTTGAAATCTTGGTTTATATGGCACTGGTGAGCGAACGAATAGAATTTACATAAATATAAAAAAATTTGGAAATTATTTAAAAGAAAAAATATAATAAAAAATCATCAATTTTCTAGTATTTGTGCCGCCAGTGCATCTCCCTTTGCGCAGTTTGCCAACACATCGCTCATTTCAACAGTACGTTTTTCCAAAATTTACACCGCGAATCCACAAAATAAGAAACTCAGCAAAAGTAGCCTCAAATTAAATTAAACCAAACTTTTTTTCGCCTATTAAATATCTCTGCCCCTTGCCATCCCATTCAATTTCGCTCTGCCGAGTATTTTCATGTGTACCTGCTGAGGAATGTGGTCCCTCACATCTCTCCTCCTGCCATGGATTAGCGACAAATGTGGTCTGGCGGTGCGCAATTGAAATGCTCTACCAATAAAACGTGTGTTGCTAACGATTTAATATTCCGTACACGTTTCGTACAAGTTTTTCGCCTTTTATTGCCACTACTTAGAGAGATTTAATGGCTCACATAGTTGACACAAACACAACAACAACAACAACAACAACAACAAGGAAGACAACAGCTGTTATTCACACTCAAATATTCTGCCAAGGGTAATCGGGCGTGTTCGCGGGTGTTCGAGCACAACATATGTTGACCTTCGCCGAAGGACTCATATTAAGTAATATTTTCTTGTATTTGATTTGTGGATGCAAATGGTGGGATTTGTGTATTTATATTTGCCATGAATGCTTGTAAATATGCGGAAAGTGCTGAGATTAACTCGCAGAATGGGTGAATAAAATGAATGCGGAGATTTACGTAAATATTGAGTTTTTCTGTAATATTAGTTTCAACTTAATTAATTCCTTTGACTCACGAATAAAATTTCAATATAAATGCTTTTAATTTTTATAAATAAATTGGAAAAAAATAAACGCGTCTTACAGTCTTATTCCACCTGACAATCGCATAACTATTGTCACAAGTATTTCGCCTAAAACTATGCAGCAATTTTTTTTTTTTTTTAATTTAGAAATTTCTTAAGCAAACTTTTAGGCGCAATTTCACCTGGAATAGCTCAACAATAGTCACGTGGAAAAAATTGTCAACTCATCCGCTGCTAGCAGCACCAAACCACTTTCGCTTTTCCTTTCAATTAAACATCAAATTTTATCTTTAAAGAAACATGAATTGTATGAACTGTATTTTCGACGAATTCGTGTGCCTGGTCCTGACCTTATGCTTAACACTTTTCCTTGGTGAGAGCAATAAAGTCTGCAATTTTTTTCTATTTCAACGAATTTCTATGTCTTGAGCACTCAATGCTTTTCTTTTTCGAAATTCTAAATATCCAAGTTCTTGCTATATTTAATAAAAGTTTCCACTGAACTTATTCGTTTTTCGTTTTTCATGGTGTGGTCAGCTTATTGACTTTTTACGTAACATTCTGCATAGATAAACTCGAGTGCTTGTGCAAATTAAAATTTTCTTCATATGCGCAACTTTCAATTCTCAAACAGAGAGAGAGAGACAGAGAGAGAGATGGTGAGAGAAGGTGAGAGAAGGAGAGAGGATGTGATGGAAGACATAAAACTGGTGCAAAAATCACTTTGCTCCAAATTATACAGAAAATTTTGCAAATTAAACTTTGCTAAGGCAAACAAAAAGCCATAAATAAATTCGTGAAATGCAGGCAACCCGACTGCACTAACACATGCAAAACCATCAAACGCCGGCACGAAGGGGGTACGAGGGAGTGTTGTAATAAATTTTCCATTTTGTCTGCCCACATTCGTTTCACGTTCGCATTAATTTGCACACATTTGCTGCAAAAGTGCAACTTTTACTTTAAATCAGCGTGAGGAGCAGGCAAGGGAGTATTGAGGCCGTATTTCCACTGCGAAACAGCACACACTCATTTATTCAGTATGCAGTATTATATTTCTTACAGCCAAGTTTCGGTGCAAACGAAAGAGAAACATCACCTTTGGAACAATTTGTGCCTTCACGACACGATTTTAATCGATTGCATTTGGCGTAAAAGTTCTGTCATTTTTAGTGGGATGTTATTACCGGAGCGAAGAGTTACAAATTGCATGAAAATTAGCTTTCGACGAACGTATTTATGTATGTATGTAAGCAATCGAAAAGTCAAACGAATTAGCGGTGGATCATTTATTGTGTAACATTTATTTTCACACCAGAGTTGTTAGGAAATTCAGCCTTTGCGACTTTAAATCATTGCAGGCAAATTCATTGACTAACTGCAGCCAATGACTCACATATTTGAGTAAAGACTGCAAAATTGGAGTTATGAGTCTTTCCTGAAAAATGAAAAAAAAAAATTAGGATTGCTATTTTATAGACAATTTACCTCTAACATTAATTTAAAAAACGAAATTACTCAAATTATGTGGCAAGCGTTTTTTATATGGCCTTTTTATAAGAAATTCCACTTTTAACAAACAAAGTTAGACTTTTAATAAAAAAAATATCATTCCAAAGACTGCAATATAAAAATTACTAAAAGAATACAATCCAATGACTGAAATCAAGTGACTATCAAAAGCTGTAAAACGATTTATGAGGCATAAATCCAAAATAAAAAGAACAAATATCCATTTTTTAGGCTTCGTTAGGACAAACAAAAATTTAATGCAATCACCTTTGACTTTATTCAAATGAATACCCTACAAGACAGCAGATAATCAAAGATGTACTCATATCATCATTATAAATAATTACAAAAGTGCTTAGCAGAATAGTCATTTTTGTTCAGGGCGTGGGAAAAAACTGAGTAGTTTCCCCTTGTTGGTGTGATTTTATATCTCTTTCCTACCTACAAAAATTTCATATAGGTGAAGAATATATCTTATTTGCTCTAACAGATAAGGCAACTAATCACTTTATGCTTATAATGAAATTAGCGCTGGCAACCATACTACTCATTGTTGTCACTAATAATAAAACCACTCATTTTTGTCATCACAAAGTCCTCAGCACTAATAAACAAACTCCTCATTTATGTAATCAACAAATAATCTTACAATTTTTTATTAGAATTAACTATAAAATAAAAAAAAATAAAACCGGTTGAATAAAAACAATAACTTGAAGTATTAAATTAAAATAATAATCAAATATATAAAATAATGGGGATGTTCGAGCATCAATCACTACTGCAACACTGCAAATAAAAGTCGTCGTTAACACTAAAGAAGATGGGAAGGACTGGTTTTCATGATTAAGTCGGCTTTTGATCATACTTACACAAACTAGATAATTTAATTAATTATTGGTTAAGAATAAACGACGACTTTTCATTGCAGTATTGACACTGAAATATCCCCGAAGTTCATCCAAAAAAAAATTGTTTATGCATAAGCATAATAAAAAATTTGAAATAATTTTTTTAAATATAATTTTTGCTGAAATGCCGATTAGTCATAGCCTACTTTGATAAAAATGTGTCTTATATTTTTCTATCTTTCTCCTTCTATCACATAAGATTCTTATTGGAGGACGGCACTACTGCTCTAACATAGGGAAATTGTTCGGCAGTTCGAAAACAAAATTTGTAAATGTGTGGGTGAAATGCGTACAAGTTGTGAATGTTTGTGTAAATTTTTTTAATTTCAGGGGAAACTGCGTAGTCTTGTCTAACAGCTACCCTGTAATACATACGAGAACATAAGTTTGTGTATCTATGAAAAATTTTTGAATAGCAGTGACACACTTTTTGTATTCTGAAATGCTTGGCGATTCTATATTCTATAAAATATAAAATTAAAACAAAATCAGAACCGTGTTCGGCTATGGATACTTTCTTCGTAATCGAAGTTAATAATAAGGGTATTCACAAAGTATTGTAAAATGTCTTAAAGTTACAAATTTGCGATAGCCTAAAATTTACTTTTGTTGTCTTCATTGCAATGCACAGAAAAAGGAAACAAAATAATGTATTTTGGAACGATTTTCCGTCATCCTTTGAAAAAATGTAGTTTTGTAACATACCGGTTTCGGCGTTGTGCCATCTTCAGTGTCGTTTTCGTTCTATAATAAAATAACCCTTAATGGTGTTTTAAAATGTTTATACTTTTACTGGCATTAAAAACTCTGTTTAGTAGTTAAAAGCAGTTTAATTGAAAGCCGGTTACTTTACAATACAATTTTTTTTAATATTATAATTTTTTTTTTTAAGATTTCCAATATAATTCGCAATTAGCAATTTAGAATCGTTGATGTGAACAGACACCACTTTGCACAAACCAAAAAAAAAAACTAAAAAAAAATTAAACCTTTCTTTTTCTTGTTGCATTCGTCAGTGCTTGCATTTACATGCACACATATGCGTAGACACTCCGTGTGTGTGATTGTATGTTATGTTAGCACGCATCTGTAGTTACTTTTTGCCGACATCCCCTCATAAATCATACACTGTCACGCGTCGTGCATTCCCCAACACGCTCGCCGGCATTGCAGCACATGTATGTACGTACGTACGTGTGTTTGTATGTATGCACTCGAGCACTCAGCAATGCAGTTAGTCGCAAAATATCTATTTGTAAGTACGTACACACGCCGACTCACTTAAATAGTTTGGCTCACTCATTCACTTAGCCATTTACTCACAGCGCATATATTTTTCCCGTTTTAAAGTGGCGAATTCGCTTGTAAATGCTTGCCACATATCCTTGAGGAGGAGCAGAATCTTTGGCAGCGGCAGAAGTAACAGTTATATTTAGCAGTTGAAGTACCTTTGCGCAGTGTTGTTGTACTGGAATGGCATTCGAGTAGCTACAAAGTGCACACAAATACATGAGCACTCGCAAACAAACACACACACACACACATCCGATAGGCGCCATATCGGTGTGCATAAGTGAGCAGCTCAGTTCTACACTTTCACCGAATCGCAAAGCACATTCCCGCGCTCACCTGCCCACCCAGCCGCCATTGGAGGCCATACAATCGTCGGATTCACTTACACGCACACCCACACACACACACACAGCGCATCCGACATTGCAGCAGCGAATTTGTGCTGAAATAACATTTTCAGAAGTTTTTTTTTTACTTACATAAATAAGAAATTACACGACAAGTTCATTGCTGACGCGCTTGGCGAGTGCGAGTGGCAGTACGAGTGCGAGTACTGTTCAGCTATTCGAGAGGGTGGCGAAACTTTTTTTGTTGTACAAACTCTCGCATAATAACAAGAACAAGCGACGCGTGGCTTTTACTCAGCATTTCGCGTTTTCCCAATTCGTTTAACAAGTGAAAACTGCACTTCAGCTGCTCTGTAAATAGATGTCTTTATTGGCAGCTACTTTAAACACTCCACTCCTACAGTCGCGGTGCAGAGCGATTTGATAAGCACGGAAAACTAGAATTTATTTATAAAAAAAAAAACTGCTCATGATGACATGCAGTTGAATTGAACAATTTTATGGAAGAAAAAAAAAATTCAATTCTTTCACAATTTCTCTGTAATATTTTGTAACAGCTGAGATATTCATTACTCATTTCTTTAAGGGAAGCACAAAGTTTGTTACAATGCCTTTTGTGTGCTCTATTAAATTTTCAATGCATAATTTGTGTCACTGTGTGTGTGTGTGTGTGTGTGTGTGTGTGAATTGCACTTTGTCATTCATTGCATTCACGCTGCAATGATAAATGATCGTCAAACAATAAAGAAAATATTACGTTGTTGCCATTGCACACCCCCTAACTTGCTCATCCATCAAACAATCTCATGGAATTAACCTGAATTGGTCGTTACAGTGGTCGCGATTTTAAAAGCCACCGAAGTCTGCAATGCGATGCGAAATTCGCCACGAAGTAGAGCTAAACTGGGAAGCTTGAGACTTTCGCTGCGATATATGGTGATTGGGTTTATAAACAAAACTGGTCACAAAACGGCCGAGAAAGAAATATTTTGATTTTTTTTTTTTAATTTGAGCCAATTGCGGTGTCGAACCAGTAAATCGGGTATTTCTGTCTTTGCGTTGACCGGCGATTGAAAAGTATTTCAATTTTGAAAAATCAATTTTTTCTTCGTTACCTTGCAGGCCGTCGCTCTCGAAATTTGTGTCAATTTGTGTCTGTCGTATGGCCGAGCGCACTTGTTCTGTGCTTCGAATGCTATGTACAATTAAAATGTGATAGTGTTAAGTCTGGTGGTAGCGATCTTGCAGAAGATAGTTGCTGACCCAGAGGTATGGCGAATGTATTTTTAGAAACTGCAATAATTCGTTAGTTGAAGTATATTTTTTTTTTTTTAGCTTCACTCAATCAATTGAATCCACTGTTCGCCCGCATTGACAGCTCGCGCAAGGATGATCAATCATGCGAATTGCAATTTAGAATCGAAGCGACATTTCATTTTTACAATTTTTATTGGGTTACATAAAAATGCGCATCAGCAACGTTTCCATCGCCCAAGCCATACTCTGCGCCAAAGTACGAGCATGGAAGTTGAGTACACGCTTAACAGCTGCATTGAGCCGCAATGAATATAAAATAAATAACTAAATAAATGTTTAAATGTTTGCAATGAAATGTGCATTTTATATTTGGAAGCTTAGAATCGTAAACGGCTGTGCTGTGTGTGTGTGTGTGCATGTATAATTGTATCTAAGTAATTCGAAGGTTTTATTGCAATCAGCGTTGATGAATGGCTGAAAAGCGATAAATATCATCGACTAGTTTTAGCCGCAGGCAAACCAAAGTGTTTTGCAATCGCCATTAAAATTTCATTGAATACTTTTAGCGTTTGAACGAAATCAGTTGGCGTCAGTTGGTGTTGTCAATGTCATTTAAGTGTTTCTATTTTGATCTGCCGCTTTTCAATTACACATTCAACGGGCATAACGGTGCGGAGCGGTATATTTAGAGTAATATGAATTTTTGCATGTTGAACTAAAGCTTTTTGATTAATGTTAGTTTAATTTGAATTCAAAAGTGGTGAAAATTTGTTTAAGGAATTGAGCCATTCCGAGGGCCACGTTCGCGGTTAGTCCCGTCGAGGGAGCTTTAAATTTTTTTTTGAAAAACTGTAGAAATATATGTAAAAACTTATGTAGGACTCCAAATTAAAATATCAAACTAAAAAAAACCTAAATTTAATTAATATAACAATTCAACAGTTCAGGTCAGTAGTCTCGAAAAGACTTACCCTGAGTGCATGAGACTGAATTAATTACTTTTCCTCAAGGAGATTGAACTAAAGCTCTGCGAGCTGAAGCTAAATTTTTTAATTCTTCAGTGATCTACTCATTTTGTGCTCTCTTTTCTCTTTTCTAAGATAATGACCTCAGTTGGAGCTTAGAATGCAATAATACAAGATGGCGACAATCAAGCTGAGTGCAAAAATCAGTGCGGCAAGAGTATCCTCAGAATGGGAGGATAAAAGAGGAAAACGCGAACGGTTGATTAGGTCCCTTCAAACGGTAAGATTTGTATGCAGCTATTGTGTGATGGATGTCAAAGTATGCGATGCAAAATTGAGCACGTTTATTCATTAACGCAAAGTCATGTGCCGACAGTTAAAAAAATCAACCAACTTTTAAAACCGTAAAATATGAATGATTAAATGGATTTACGCTCATACTTCTCGCCCTGCCACTCATGTTTGCAAACAAGTAAAGAGCGTGTGAAGGCGGCTTATTGCTTGAAAAGACTATTACTACGTCATCTAATGGGGAGATGTGGTCAAATCGACATAGAGCGGACTAGCGGTTCTCGGATGTCGCAACCTTTCATTCACTCGACCGTGCATTGGAGTTGAATTTCCTTTGACTGAATAATGCAAAGATTAAGGGCTCTTTTCAAGTATATTTATTATAGTTCTCTAATAAACACGCAAGAAACGTATCACTTCGCAACACTCATTAAAATAAGAGAATACGTCGCTTACCCAGCGCCCTAAATGTTTTCGAATAATTTCAGCATTTAAATAGGGTTTTTTTTACATTTACAAATGTATTTTGAAAATTAATACACAAAAACATCTTACTATAAATATTTAGCAACAGCTCTGTGTCGCATAATTACTCAACACACATTGTAAAGCTTGTTTTTGGGTAATGTTTTCCTGTTGCATTCAACGTCGCTATTAAGATTTTTTTGCAACATATCTTCTTGCGAAAAATGTATTTAATTGCTGGCATAAATAATGTCGTGCCATTTCAGCAAGTAATTTAACGCCCGGCCACGATTTATGCACAGCCACTTCGTCTCGTCGTCCGTCTCCCATCTGCCGTCTGCCGTCTGCCGTCCAATGAGTGTGGAAAGCCAAACGAATGCGTTTTAGTCAAATGCCATTAAGTTGGCAACAATCTGCGGCTATGTTGCACAACTAAGGTTGCAACAAAAAATTAAAAAAAAAAAAATACAAAAAAGAAAGCTTCGAGAAAGAGTAAAGGACATTTGCAAATTCACACACTGGAGTTAACTCCACTTGCGTATCCCTTAGAGCAATGCCTTGCCATCGAGTGATGGTTTTAATGTGGCAACAGTGATGCTTCTGCTCAAGAACCCGGCAAGAAGGCTACTTAGGTGACACCGGCCGCCAAAATGGAATTTATTATTTTTTTTTTTGCGCCTCCATTTCAGTCACTTCTTCTAAATTCTTTTGTGGTTTTGTGCACAACCGAAGATCGTAAGTTCTCTTTTATGTATTTCTTTCGCATTTCCATGCGCCCTTCGAATTTGGTTGCTGACGCTGTGACTTCATTTTGGCATCGCTTTGTGGAATTGTAATTTAATTGCATCCGCTTGTTGGCTGTACTTACATAATTTAAATTCTTTCATTATCCTTTTTTTTAGTGTTGATGCATGGCATTTTATTACATACTTAAGGTAGGTCGATGGGATCCAACTTAGAGGGTCTCGATTTTAGAAGTTGAAGCAAATGTGTACATTTTTAGTATTGTATGTACTACCTATGAGTTTGATAATTTGAATATCTCCTTTATTTCTCCACAAGTAGATTTACTTATGCTGATGATAAATAATATATATTTTCGAAATTGTGTAGTTTTTTTTTCAACACACTGCACTTCACTGTCCACATAAAAATTATGATATTTGAAGCTCGAAAACTTCATTTTCAATAGTCAGCTTTTCCATTGTCTTCGCGCTTCTGTGTAGCGAGTATTCCTGTCGCTTTTATTAAACAAAAAAAAAAATGTGGTATTCGTAGCTAATTTGGTGTTATGATTTTATTCGTGCATTATCTAGTTAACTGCACCTATGCTTATTCATACATACGAATCTACATCTAAGCAGTCTTTCTTTCCTTACCTCCTTTCCAGTTTATTTATTTTATTTTTTTGGATGTTCGTAATTCCCCAATTTTGACATGCTGCACTTAAAGCGAAATACTCTACGGTGGGTCAGTCTTCTATAAACTACGTTGTGATACACGCTTACCTTGCCATCACACAGCCATGCTACTCGCTTTTAAAATGATGAACTGGAAGACTGGCAAGTGTGAAGAGTCGAGGAGATGAGGTGATGAGAAGACGAGCGAATCGGAGGGACGCGTAAGCTGCACATCGCTGCCAAGGTTGCCACTTTATTTGTGTTGCTCTTATTACAGAAGCCTCCTTGTTCGTGCTATGTAAGCGCATCAGCAACCCACATCAATGGCAAACAACAATACAAACAACTATGCGTGTGTTTGTGTGTGTCTCCAAATTTACATTACTCGGCTTTCCCATAATCCTGATGTGTTCGCAATGAGTACAAATGACCAAATGACGGCTAAATGTAACTGCTCCTTTCATCTATGTACATACTCGTATTACTTTGAAGTTCATGTTGTCGATGTTGAATGTTGATGTTGTTGTTATTGTAACTGCATTTAGTGTAGCATTGCGCTTGTGGTGATTTCTGAAGTGTCACTTGCAACATGACCAGGGAATTTGCTTTAGGCCTTTATTGTATTGTTGTTGTTGTTGTTGTTGTTGTTTTCGCAACATTACAAACTGCCGATAGCAGCAACATGAATGTATTTACGTTTATATTATTTGTCAATTCAATTGAACTGTTGACTATTAAATTGTTTAGGCTTCCTCATCTGTTCATGAATATAAACTTTCAATGATACTCCAATGCTCAGCTGTTGAAATAAAAATATTTTACAAAAAAAGAAGAGCATCCAAGTTTAAAAATTCAGCATGGCGAATGCGAAGGAAATTGTATCGAAGGGAATGGTGAACATAAAAAAGGGATTGGCGATTTCAACGGGTACAAAGAAGGTGCAAGTTCAGATCTGTTCCGTTCCGCTAACAAAATATCTCGGCCTATTTTACCATACTGTAAAGAATTCGACATTCTCTAATTGATATCAGATTATAATTCGATCTAATTGGATGTGGTGAAATAAGCCGATATAACTTGACACAGGGAACGAAACGCTATGCAACTTCATTGGTTTGTACTTTTTTTCAACGGATGCTTTTTCTGATCGCAACACCAAAAATGCCTACACTTAAAATCACCACACTTGAAGTAATCATGCTTAAACTCACCACATCTCAAGAGACTACATTGCACTCACCACAATTATCACTATCACTATCTTAACTCAAAGCACTTAAACTGTACATATATACCTAAACTCACCACACCCAAAATCATATCATTTTACCTCAAATCCTTAAATTCGTTTAACTATTCATAGCTATTTGTGAATTCTAAGCAAGCAGGCTGTCCAATTCTTACACTACCACAAAATCTAAGCATCCCAATTAAACACTGCCATAGATTGAGTTTTAAGAATTATTCAGCCATCACATACAGGCATAGGCATCTATGTATCTCTACACCTTCACAAAAATACAAAGTTGTTCGCTTGTAATCCTTTTCCAGTGTATTTGAAAAAGTTAAATAAATTGTGCCCTGCATTGCAGACAACCAATGGCGGTCAGCTTCATACAAACACACACCCACGTCATTTTATTTTGGTAGTGAGTATTTCATTTCTAAATTCACACACGAACAACTGTCGAACCTAGTAGTGGCATTTGTCGTCTGTTGGCGCTTGTGTAATCCGCGTGAGCTTATCAGCGCAAGCATTTAGTGCAACCAGGAAGATGTACCGGGCACCCCATCCATCGCTCTTTCCCATCCGCCGCTCTTTCGCTGCATCAATTACGGAGCGAGTGCACGCTAATGAAATCCCATTAATTGCAATGTACTGTCCGCTGCTCTGTTCGAGCTTCATTTGCCAAACCGAGATGTCAGTGTGTTTGATATTTAACTTCGGTTTGAGGTCAACTCAATACTTCCAGCATTTCATGCGTTTCGTATGTCCCTTTGTCCATGTGTGCGTGTGTCTGAGTGTGTCACAAATGTAGAACGATTTGTTGGTTTGCGAACGAATGGTCGGACTTTTTTGTCGCTCTACATCGGCGCTTGTCGTCTCAATTGCTCTGAGTTTATTTTATTTTTTATCAAGTTTTCGGCTCCTTTTTTTTTGCCCAACGTATGCATGTCCTTCTGACTTTTTGGTGTCCACTTTTGAGCGGCAAATCGTACACGTCCATTTGTCTGGCATCGATTTCTGTATACTGCAGGCTCTTGCATCGTATTAAGATTAATGAGCACGAAACATGTCAGCCTAACATCGCGCCAATCGCACTTTGACCTCGAGCTTAACTACTTGCTCGAGTGTGTACTCGAAGAAGTCGATTGGCCGAGTTTAGTGGTTTTGGTAATAAATTGCCTTTAAGTACTTTGAAGTTCGTAATATTTAAGCGTGCTAGTGTACAAATAAATTGGATATTGGCTGTCTTTTAAAGTGCGCATTACTCCCATTAACTGAGTCGTCGCCCACGGAGCTTGACAATCATATTGACCGCGGTACTGGTGGGTCCAGTAGTAGGAGTGCCACTGAGAGATACTACTAGACAAGCCATTAAAATTCTAGGACAGACTGTAGAACACTAACGGAAAATCAAGTCAGCTCCAAAGTTTTTGAGGAACCTTTCCTACCGTTAAAGCGGGAAAGACAGACTTCCAAAAGCGGGAGCGCTGAGAACAGAAAACCCCCACCTTAGACCTAAAAAATCTTCGCCAATGTCACATAACTCTTCCTGTAATTGTTAACGAAGCCACAAGTTTTAGATATGAAAACCAAAAAGCTGGAGAAGTCTGTCGAGACATTTTGAATGAGAACATTGAACCCTCCAAGCTGTTGAAGAGCGTGGATATGAAACGTGGATAGATTGTGATTATGGATGGAGAACTTTTCCAGCGTTTTTCCTCAAAAGATAGTGAAGATGACAATACACGGAGAAAGAAGAAGATGCAATCTTTATAATGATTAGATGACGAGTCAAATTCATAAAAAATGTTTTTTTGGTGCAGAGTTCGCTTAAACTCTTGACATAACAAATATTTTTTATTAAATTTCTATTCATTTACATACTCTCCTCCAGAGAAAAACTTGCGCTAACAAGCTTTTTAAGCCACAACAGCGTCAACCACAATTTGGTTATTTATACACAAATTAGCTGAGGCCTTGTTACCATGTTGCAAGTTGAACATAATACCCATGACAGTGGCAGCATTGCTCAGCAACCCTCACCTAAAGAGGCTTAATGAACTTAGTTGTGAGACAATCAAATAGAAGCCTAATACAAAGACCCAGTGGGAAAAAGTAAGGAATGGGAACGCGCGTCGCGCGTGGGAGTCTATATTTTTGATGAATACAAAAACAGTGCATGTCCTACGAATATGTCGCGGATCGCTTTGTATTACTGTAAAATATTAATATTTTATAATTTTATTGAGCTCAAGGCCAGTTTATGGAAGATTTGTTTGTGAAAAAACAACAACAGTTTTAATGGTAGAAGTTATAGTACTATTTCGGAAATCACCACATTTCCTCATCAGACTTCTTTTTGATTATTAAATTAAATTAAATTATTTTTAAATTAATTTTTCATAACCACTTCTCTCAGGCTTTGAACCCGGAAGCTCGGTGTTGCAGAGCCAATACGCTACCTATTGTGCTACGCTAGCCGAGTTGGCTGTTGTGTTTATTTCATCTCCCTTAAACAAACCAACTACAAACAAGAGCAACTGATCTGCCGCTATTTAACTTGTTTGTGTGGTTGTTGTTACTGTAAAATATATATTTTAAAAAAAGTTGCGTGCGCCGCTCAAAACTACGACCAACCAATTTCCACTGTTTACTTCAATGTTTACGAATAAACTTTTGTCAAAAGCGGTTTATTTAATCTTTTAGTATTTAGAAAAGTATTCCCACTGGGCATTTAGTTTTAGGCTTGATTGTGCACTTAAGTATTGTGTAAGCCGACTAAGTTAAGGCGAACTGCAATCTGCCGTCGTTGCAGTTGCAAATTGTTGAGATGAAGCCAATGCTAAACACTTCACACTTAGCTATCTTGTTGGGTGTAAGAAAGTTTTTCACAGAAGCGCAGTAGACAATAAGGCGATGGATTTGAGAAGGAACTTAGTTAGCTCTCTTATGTAGGAATGAGTCTTTCGTATAATCGCACACCCATGAACATTAGCAAAATGGCTGGAAAGCCCGTTGAGGTATGTTTGTGTAGCGATTATGATAGAAAGTTTGTCGCGTGGCAGGTTGTCTGACTGAGAGTCGGAAAACTATGCCATTTTTGGAAGTAAAGATTTCCTCCCCGTGTGCTAAAGTTGGGCCCCAGCTGTTATTTCTCTCCAGTCAGTCGGGACTGGGCTGGTCAATATAAGTTTGACTTCCTTTTCTATTATGTGGGACTACAAGTTTATTTGAACACCTGCTGCCAGAGGCTTTAGAAGGTTACTTTCGACCTCGACAAAGTAGGAACAAATAAAATTTCCGCTGCCCCTGGACAAAATTGTCTCAGCCAGTGCTGGCGAACTGTGGCCTGGCCCGGTCTGTGGAGTGCGGTCATAGGCTTACAAGACACTCTACAATAGCAACTCTTGCGGGCAGCTAATTTCTTTGCTGAGCATACATTTTTGAAAAAAAAAAACAAAATTGCGACACTCTTCAGGGTTAACGAATGTGGGAAATGGAAAGTTTTTCCTCTCAGTTATTCGTTGTTTTAAAATTGTGTGTTTTGTCCAACTTGTTTTCCGTCAAATTTACTTTGCGCAGCAGGCGGTTTATTGAAAATTGAAGTTGATTCCCGTTGGCTTATTAACTTCACTTCACAAAACATCGAATTTTTCTTAAGCTGCGCGCGATTAAACGCTGCATAATATTTTTCTATTTATTTCCAGTTCATAGTGAACAAAAGTCCGTTTAATGGAAGAAAATTACAACGCCTTTGGCAATTTCGGTGTTTTCACAATTTCTATGAATTAGTTAAATCTCCTAAGGCTACTAATATGATTTTGTAGGCCAAGCATCAAATATTATTTAGCATTCACATTTTCACTAACTTATCATAAATTATATTTTGCAAACTAATTACGCTTATTAAATAATCAATTACGATGTGGTAATTAATTTTGTAGCAAAATTGTAAATACCTAATACAGAAATATTGAAACTCAATCACGAGTACATTAAATAAACAAGTTACGATTACAAATTCTAAAGTTTCTCAAATTGCCAATATACAAACTTAACACTATTTAAGCTCTATCAATCGGTGTGTTTGAAACTTTCACAACATTTCACTCTCAAAATTTTATTAGAAATATTTCATGACGACCAATCAAACAAACAATTTGCAGCAAAAGCTGACACTTTGGGTGTTAATGCCGTTCATTTCATGGCACACTAATACTCTCACATATATGTATGTTTGTATGTATGTATGTATATAGTGTACATTGAGGTTTTTTTTAATTGAAGGACGCAGTTGAACGCTCCATCATAATCAGCTTATTTTAATTGATTTTTGATGATGGCATGCTACGAAGACGACCAACAACAAATACTGTGAATTAACTCAAAGTGAAGGTAAACGATTGGTGAATTATGCCTGTGACAAACCTGTAAGTACTCGTACATACATACATACATGCACACAAACATACATATACATATGTATGTATATGCAAAAAGCAAGTGTAACAGAGCGTATGAGCAACCTCGTGTAGAGCAAACCCCCCCTTTTTGCCGGTCAACACACACGCACACATTCGTGCGTCTACTATGAAAATACTTTATACATTTAACTTTATCTGTATGCGTGTTTATATTTAGGAATGTACATACATACATACATATGTATGTCGCCTTAGCAGCCTCAAGTGCAACTTCAACTTAGTATTTGTTGTTGTGTTTGCGTAGCTTGCTGACGCAACAGGCAATGGCGGGCAGCAGTGAGCAAATTAAATTATACAACTGGGATTTTGGGACACAATATTTTTCTAAAGGAGATGTTTTATAGTTCAAATATCGACTAACTTCTCTGACATTAGAGCTCCGTTGGGGCAGGTATGTGAGCTTCGTGCACACCGCACACATCCACACATACATATGTACATGTGAGTGTGTGTATATGTAGATGTTTGTGAGGTATATAGTGGATTGATATAACCGCAATATACTTACATTTATGGACACCTTCGGGAATATGATGGAACTGTTGCATTTTCTGCTTGACATCTTAATGAAAGTGAAAAGCAAAAAGCAAAAAGCAAGAAGAAGAATGCGAAGAAAAAACTAAGCAGAAAAACAACTTAAAGTTGAAACTGTGGTAGCTGATATTAAAAGTTGACAGAATTTAGTTAATAAATTAAATTTCAAGCGATTGTAATTTTATTCGCACTTTCGCCTAATTTGAAGAATGTGTTAAAATTCCTTCAACGAATATACTTTCCATAAAATTTAAATTTATTTGGCATATTTATTAACATGAAACTGCTTTTTTAATAATGTTGGTTACTTAACAAATATGTCTAAGTTAAAAAAAAAAACATTTTTTCACTCAATCACTCTTTGAATCGGATTAAATAAACAATTGCTCTACAAAATCGGAAGTTCATCCATTTGTATGTTTGCAGTTTTAAAACAATAAATGTTCTGCTCTACGCGTTCGGTTTTGCAGACCACCAATCAGCTTCTCCATCGATTATCGGCAATATCGGTGAACTCAATCGTCTGTTTTTTTTTTTAGTTTAGGAACCACAAACATAACGCTTCCGTTGAAGAATGGCAATAATGAAAGTAAGACATTTTCTGTTTTTTTTACTAATTTTCAACATAATGAGCTGGCGCTAGTAGCACACCCCAAATGGGTTGGTACTGTAGTCAACTCAGAACACTCCCACCTACTGCGGGGTAAACACAAGTGCAGAAATGTAAATACTTTTGAGTGAGCGTAGCTGCGCAGCTTTGGAATCGAAACCTCAAATGGACCAAAAAACAAAAAACTGCCTTGCCATTGCAACCACATTTGCGAATTTTTCAGCTTTTTTCTCGTTGCTAACTGCAACAGCAACAACATTACGAAATTACTCGGCACAAAATTGAGTGTTGCTTTGATAGCTACGCTTTTAGAAATGGTGTGAATTTAATTGCATGTCGCTGGTGATGCTCGCCGGCTGCTGATAGCCACTGCAAGTGTGTCCAAAGAGAAGTCTGACAAATGGCCAGCAACAGCAAAGGCAACAAAAACTTGATTTCAATTGAATGAATGATAGTGTTGGAACAATTTGGGCGCCAATATAATTAATTTGCCTAAAATTTACCATTGATTTTTAAGATTGATTTTTTATGCTGAGAGCAAGGCACATCAAATAGGTAGCAGCAGTAGAAAAATTGAAAAAAAAAAATTGAGCTCTTGCTTTTAAAAGCTAAACTTTCAAAAATATTTTATCAGCTACCTTGAATTATACTGAAAGCATTCTTATTTCAACGAAATTCAATATTTGAGAATTCAAATTAAAATAAAATATGAAAAAAGTTAAAAAAAAAAAGTTTGCTGCGGCTACCTATTTGATGTGCCTTGGCTGAGAGTCATTTCCTTCCATTTAACGCTCACTTGAACGTGTTTTTCATGTAAGCAACACCGATATCAATAAAAAAAACTTCTTCAAGAAATATTGAATTTTCCCGAAAATGAAAATGCTCAAGCATCTTTTAGGGCCAGCAATTTTTCTTTATTAGCTTTTATTTAACGCCAAACATACCTTCAGCTTTACGCTTTTTCATAATTGAACATTTTCTTTAATTATAAAATTTCGCCAACCGGTTTTATGGTAAGTTCATGTATCTGAAAATGTATATAAGAAATATATGAAAGCTTAATTTTTTACCCAACACCAACCAACTAACTAACTAACCTGCACGTGGGGCGGTGTCTGAAGGCAATAAAGCAAAGCGTCGGCAACATCTTCCGATTGCAAGAATGGCTGATTTTCCAAAGCCGCTTGCATTTCTTCGTTTATAATTTCGGTGTCTACAGCGCCGGGACTAATGCTCTGCAATTCAATGTACACACATTCGATTAGAGATGAGCTAATAAGTATTAAGAATATTTGCCAACTCACCGTCACTTTGATCTTTGTGCCCTGAGTGAAGAATTCCTGCCGATAGACCTCAGTCATTGCCGTCACCGCATACTTTGTGGCCGGATAGATGTTCAAGGAGTTGTTGGGTATTCTAGGCACAAAATGTCCAGCAATGCTGTTGATGAGAAAGACGTGTCCATCGCCGCCGTTGGCTTTCATGGCGCGATAAGCCTCTCGGGTGCAATTCACCACGCCCAATATATTCGTATCGATTACGTTGCGTATGTCCTGCGAGTTGTTGTCATTTACCAAATTCGTTACACACACGACACCCGCATTGTTGACAAGCACCGCAACGGGTCCATACTTGGACTCGATTTCCTGGAATGCGGCCTTGATTTGTTGCTCGTCACGCAAGTCACACTGAATGCCATGGATGCGTTCGCGCGCATCGGGTTCCACTTGGTTTCTCAACGCTTCAAGTCGTTCCTTGCGTCGTGCCAGACCCACAACAACCATTCCGTTATTAGCTAGATATTTGGCGCAGGCGGCGCCGATGCCCGAACTGGCGCCAGTGACCACAGCAACACGATTTTGCCAACGTTCCATTCTTAGCTGATGTTAAACGCTTTTTTTTTTTAACTTCTTTCAGCGCGGACGGCAGAAATATTTGTCGACGATTGATATTTTTAGGGATTTCAGAGGCTCTTTTATACTTGGAGATTTTGTGTCGCGCTTATTTGGGCAAATGAAGATTACATATTTTTTATAATCTTGACGAATATTATAATTGCAAAAATTTTAACATCACAAATTTTATTTGACTAAAGATAATATTTATAATGTGAATGCGCGTACATATGTATGTTTGCACTCATATTGCTTTCGTAGGAAATACACAAACAAATCAGACTTCTTTGTTTTCTACAGCCATCTTCAATCAGTGCATTTGTAGATCTTACATTGGCTCAGCGCTCACGCCGTGTTATTGTGGAACGCTCCATAAAAATTATATTCATTCATTATTCATTCACATCTGACGCGATAATCTTGAACAAAGACTGACCAAAAAAACAAAAAGAAAACGTTGGACATTTTCCGGGCGAAGTGCGCATTTTTGAACACAGACTGTGTTTCAAACTGAATGCTGGCGGAGGTGCTGAGTAAAGATAAGTAATTTTTTTCTTTTTATATTCGCTACAGCGCAGGAATTTGTGATTACATTCGGTTCCGTGACTTCCGCGTAATACATTTAAAAAACAACCTTAAAATCCCGACTGATAAGTTACTCTTACAAGCAGTTCACTGGCCGCCAAATCTTATCTGAACTGACCAATGAAGATTTGTGTACACATCTGCGCGAGATGCTAGACAAACGCAATTAGTCAATGGACGACTTTTAAGGCACATTCATCAACTGGCAAACTTTTTCTTAAAGCTTAATTTAAAAACTTAACTTTATGCTAAACGAAAAAATAATAAACGTGACGTAGAAGGGACGCTGAAAAAGTTAAATTTTTCCTCCGTACAGCCTTTAACAACAGCGATTGATGTTGTACAGGACAAGCAGAAGTGTGTGCCTGCACTTTCCCCACAAAACTGTTTGCCATACATTATTTTTTTTTTTGTGGCTTTTTTGCTCGTCGCCGCCGAACTATTCTCGCTGACGCTTCGTTGTTGCAGCGTGTCCGACGCTCAGCTTGCACGTGGCAACGGCAATGCGCCACACTTTACGTGCCATTATGGCGTATCGGTGCGCTTTTCCGGTCGAACCGGAACTCTGAATGCGCAACAGTAGCCCACCACCACAACAATAGCAGCAACTTTGGCGGCTACTGCAACAGAAGAGAATGTGGAAAAAATAAAGAAATATAAAAAAAAAAAATTAACAAGGATATTAGTGCAATGCAGTCGCTTGGCCGCAAACTTATTCATAAATCGTTTCACTCACCTCAATTTAAATGCTATAAAATTGTAGCGAAATATGCTACGTTCTCATGCACATATGTGTGTGAGTGTTTGTGTGTTTTATAAACATTGCCGGCAGTGGCAGCAATGAAAGCAGCGACCACTCAACCACAACATAAACGATTGCAATTGCAAAACGCAGTGGTGAAACGCAAAAGTTCTCGCCTCGTAAACTTTAAATTGCACACAAAAGAAGCGAAATACTGGCAGACTAAAAAGATTTTATTATTTCAAAACTATTTTCATGAAATGCGAGTATAAGCGCTCACACTGCCCTTGAATATTATTGGAAGTTTTATTAAGTCGTTGGCTATACATTTTTTGCTCAATTTACTCGTACAACCGAAAAACGATTTTTTCCATGTTTTGTTTTACAAATCAAATTAATGCATCAACTTTTTTAAAACAATAAAATAAGCCTTGCAACTTTTCGCAGAACATTTCTCAGTTTGTGTAGGTTACGCAAGTCAAGTGGCAAATTTTGTTCAGTCAAACGATGTATTTTTCCAAGGGCGCGAGTTTAGGGTTTCAAGTAATTTTTAAGCTTAATATCAAATAACTCCTTTGTCTTCACAAGCAATCTAAGTTGTGTGTTCGCCGATGGTTGGATAATCATGATTTGGATTTTCTACTTAGATGGCGAATTCAACCTTCTTTCGGTGGGGTCTCGAGGTATTCACCAACACTCTTATATTAATTAATCACTTAGCTGAGTGTTATATACTTAGATCCCTCCAAAACTGCTAAACAATTAGTTACTAGTTGATCGTTCTTATCCTTAGAGCGATTCGCTCTGATCTATGAAATTTTCTCGGAACAAATTTCGGAACGTCAGCAATTGAAATTATTTTCGCTCATTTGCCGTGTGTCTTTCTATCCAATTCGACTGACGTTAAATGTCGCGCTTTCACTAAAACCAATTTTTATTCATCAGAATCAGCTCGCAGGCGTTTCACTGTTGGAGCGATGCCGTCCGAATTTGCGGGAATAAAAATAGCGATACATAAACAGATGTATGTAGGTACTCCAAAATAAAATATTTAACAAAAATTCATAAAGTTTTGTAAAGAATAAAAACGCATACAAATATATTTATGTACATTTGAATAAATCGCCTAACCAAAGGCATCTGTACGCCTAAGCTTACTTGCACCTTCCGATTGTTATTCAAATTAACTGAGTCATTAAAATGTTCGCAACTAAACAATAAACATTTATTGATTGGGCTAATCGAATTCCAGCTAATCTCTACATACGCGAATTTCTTTATTTACATTGCAATTAAAGTGGTACCAAAGCGCTAACACGCTAAGAAAATTTAATATGCGAAAGTGGTTTAGTAGTGGAAGTTGGTTGGTTTTTGTGCACAAACAAATCAGTAGTGTTGTTGTTCTGGCTCCTCGCCATGATAGAGGCCATCGTCCTGTGGATAGCTTAGACGCTGCGCCTCGAGTTCGGCGCGCATACGCGCATGTTCCGCAGCGATGCGCTCATATTCGCTCAGATGCTTGTGTGTGGCATAGGCCACAGCCTCAGTGTTTCGCGGTCCGGCAGCGTATGCATCCTACAATTAACACAAACAAACAAAGAAGCAAAAAAAAAAACAAAACAACGTTTCAAAAGCAATTAACATTTCAAGTGCTTTCACACGACACGACTGACATGTTCGTCACCCAACACGATTTCCGTGCTTGGACAAAACGAAGCGTGCAGCAGACTTACATTGTGTCCGGCGTGTGCTCCGTCGGCGGCATGCTCTTGCGCAATGCGATTGTACAATGCGAAATGCTTGCGCTTGGCCAGCTTCACTGCCTCGGTGTCCTCCTGCTCGTGGCTGAGTTGCGGATGGAAACCGTTCTTGTCGGCCACGTACTGCACTGTGCGCAGCTGGTTCTTGGGGTCGACGTAGGAGAAGGCGCCGCGCACCACGCCCGTGCCATCCGACACCTCTGTGTGCTGGCGATCGACATGGCCAGGCGCTCGACCAGCCTGGTAGCTGAACACGTAGGGGTTTGGTGGTCCTGGCTGGGGCGTGCTGCTCACGTGGCCGCTCTGGTGCAGAATGTGCGAGACATCGGCGCGTGCGCAAACGAAGCAAGCAGCGATGACGACCTTTTTGGCGAAACGAAATGAATGAAATGCAAATTAGTTTGCGAATACCAAGTGTTATTGTTTTTTGTTAATTGTGTTTGCTGCAATGCGATTGCCTCACCAACTCAATGAAAACTTTCATTTCTGCCAACACTTCAATTTATTTTCAAACACTATTTGTTGATCTCAAGCAAATGCACACTGGCCAATTAAATATTTCACTTGGTAATTTTTTAATGCAAACTGTAGTGAGTTTTCCTCGCTGAATCTTCTGTTTGCAACACTGAAGTTGTGTACGACAGCAAATGTTTCGCGCTACTAACAACTCGCTTTAATAAGCACTCATTTAAGCGCAATAACAGCACCTAAAACAGCACAACAAAACAAGAAGTAAAACAAAATTACGAAAAAATATAAATATTAGTAAAAACCGGTATTTCGTAGTAGCTTTGGAAGCCACTACCTAAGTCGATGGTTTTGATTTATGTAAGTACATTAAGGTGTCTCAATAAAAAAAAAAAAAAACTTTACCGCTTTTCGGCGCGAATGATGCAATTTTTTGTACATTAGAAGGTACGTCCAAATATTTAGCGTCGGGAGGGTGTTGAAAATATATCTAAAGACTTTTACATAAAAAAAAATATATAGCAAACAGTTTTCGCAGTTAAGCACTCTAAATCAGGGTAATATGAGTTAGTTTATGGAACTTCGGTAAAATTTGTATTGTACTTTATTTTATGAATAAAAAAATTTTTTTAATTGAAATAATTTTTCAAAATCAAAATTTTTAAATTTACAGTTGACTCTACTCATTTGATTCACTTTAAAAGTTAGTTTTAGCATTTATTTTTACATTTGTTATATTTGTTTTTTTTTTTTAGTTGCCGCACCGCTTAATGTACATACAGACGAGAGTATATAGGAATATATACATATGTACATATATATCGACAAACATCATCTAGGAATTTTGTTGTTTTTTGCAGCCACATCAGATTGGTAAAGTGCCGTTGAGAAGCTTCTTAGCAAAATACTTTGATTGATTTGAGCTTTCGGGAAGTATTAGCCGGACGAGAAGTACAAATATGTATGTAAGTTTTCACGTTTGCTCCGGTGATCTAAGTCAATGTGAAGATGCTGTGCGAAAACTTGTTTTCATTCAAAAATTTAATTTTACACCTAACAGATTAAGATTTAATAAAATGCGATAATAAATGTCGAATGTTATGTTTTTGTTTTGTTGCTTTTCCCTTTTTTGTGGGGCATACATTTGAACTTCAATAATAAATTTTTTATTTAATGTTATCACACTTCTTTTGATTGTTATGGGTTTTGAATGCATAAAAATGAAATGAAATCGATGAGTCATTTATTCGCCTTGAAGCGACGCACCGAAAACAAGATTCAATTAGGATCCATTGAGTTTTAGTAGAGTCATCGCTTTCGTCAAGCAAGTTCACATTCTCGAGAAAAGCATCTAATTTTTTTTTTACCCAGATGAATAAGTTTAGAGAATGGGAATTTTGAATTGGAGTTTTAGACTACTTTTATGCTGAGCATGTTGTTTGGGCGAGTATGAACAAGTACATAAATATTTCTATACAAATAAATATGAAATTTATTTAATTTTCATGTAATTTTATACAAAAATATGTACATATGTACATATGTATATGCTAGTGTTACACACACGTTCGTTCTTCTTCGCTGCTTTTGTGTTTAGTTTACTACTTTAATTGCAAAATTTATTAACTCTACACCCATTCATAAAAATATTGAAGAAGCCATAATACTCACATAAGTATAATCCAATACCGAGGTCAGGGTAATCCAAAGTAATATTTAATATTCGAACAAATCGTTCACCTTTTACACTTAAAGCGATTAGCTGGCCGAACAAAGTGTTATACCCACATACATACATACGTAAGTGTTATACATACAAACTTGTGTTAATATGCGAGAGTAAATACATAAATACATTGCAATCACCGAAACGCATTTACATAAATGCAAATAAGAAGTACACAAATTTTAGTTGTTTATATAGCTAGAGAAGTAAGGAAAAAAATTAAATATTTATGCTTTTATACATACACACATACGAGTATTTCTATTTACATTATCAAAATCAATCGCCTTATCGCGTATCTCGAAGGAGAGTCACAGACTGATCGAAAATGAATGTCGTGTGAAATTAATTTCGAATAGTTTTAGGACTGTGGCAAGGCACATTCAATAGGTAGCAGCAGTAGAAAAAATATAAAAAAAAATGTGTGCTCTGTATATTTTGTTTTTGCTTTTAAAAGCTAAAATTTCAAAAATATTTTATCAACTACCTTGAATTGTACTGAAAGCGTTCTTATCTCAACGAAATTCAAAATTTGACAATTCAAATTATAAAAAAATATGAAAAACGTTAAAAAAAAAGTTTGCTGCGGCTACCTACCTATTTGATGTGCCTTGGGCTGTGGTTATAATGTATGTCCAATTCAATTCTTCATACAAATGTGAATGGGTTATACATAAAGCATTTTCTATATACTCGTATGTTTGTATGTTTGGTTTAATTTAATTTTGAGTGAAGACAGTTCTCTCTACGATTGGTCCTGCCATTTTAATATCTTGAAGGAAACATGGATTTATTGTGGACTGTCTTGTTGTGAACAGATGTCAAGGTGGATCTGTTGGTCGAAAGCATTTTTAGATGTAAAGCTTTTGAATAGGTTCGGAGCGTTAGATGGGACCTTGAGATCTGTAACTGAATGCTCTCTTTTACCGAATAGATGGTAATTTACTTGAATTTGCAGCGTCTTACTGTTCTCAGACAGTGAATAGAAGTTATTGGCATTATTTAAATAAGAATTTGATGCCTCCTAATCAGTGAAAGGTTATCACTTATGAGAGCTTCAGAGAAATGCTACCCTTCGCTACCCACTCAAAATTTCTGAGTTATATGTCTGAAATATTTCATTAGCAATATAACTTTGACATATGTACATACGTAAAAAGTTTTCCCAAAATATTACTTACATATGTATACATATACATATAATTGAAATATAACAAACACACATTTAAAAATTAAAACTTCCGCACCTTATCAAAAAAAAAAAGAATTCTCTAAATTTTATGAATGTTGACATGAAATTCATTGATGACATAGAAAGAGTCATTCCCCTGATGTCAGAAAATTTGAAAATTTGAAAAAAAAAAAACGTGACGATCGCATCAGGGGACACATGGCAAGTTTAAAAATATTTTATATTAATACACGGATTGTTGACCATTGCTTGACCGTACAGAATTTTATAAAAATATATTTTGTTCACAGATCGACTACATGCATTCGCTAGGAGGGACTTTCCCACACGAAATTGGTCAAATCATCATAAAAAAGATGCTAAGTAGCGAAGTTTGCAATATGTACACTCTTCAGGAAAAGAAATCCGGACCTCGAATAAAGTTAGTTGACGAGAACCAAACTCATGAAGATAAAAAGGCCGTTCAAAGACACGGCTTTCTACAAGCGCCTCACAAGTGAGTTGTAGGCACCTGACCCTAGCTAAGTAATCTACTATTCGAAATTGTAAATTTATAAGTTCAAAAATAAGTTCGATTTAAAGTTGTTAGGACAAAAGACTTTTGAACCCTGGCTTGCTGGGGCAGCAGTAAGATTGGAGAGAGAGAGAAGTAAGATTCGGTACGATGCTGATGCTGCCAGTTTCGAAAAATCTGACAGCGACCGATTAAATTTTCCATGTTTTGTAAAAAATATAGATGAGTTGATGAATTAAATGAATAAAAATGAATAAACAATTATCACCGACTTGAATGTTTCTTTATAAACTCCAGGTATTCCTAGTGAGTTTAAATAATAATTTTGAATTACTTCAAATACGTAACGTACATATTTCAAAAAAATATTAAATTGACAAATTTATGTAATATTTCTGAAATATTAAAGGTATCAGCCCCAAAAAAGTACAGACATATTTCAGAAATATAACATACTTATTATAAAAAAGGCGGACATTTCTATATTACTAGAATATGTACATATAAAATATGTATGTATGAATTTTTTTTTTAATATATTTCAGCAATATGTCTGACATTTATTTTGTCGAGTGGGTAGCTACAAGTGCAAATCTACAACTCGCCTTTGAATGTTCAAAAGTCAACAAAAGATTTATGTACACGCATACATAAGTATGTATATATGTATGTACTAATGTATTTAAATATGTATGTACTCGAATATTGGAAATATTCTCTTGGCATAAATGGGGCTTTTTTGCAAATTTCTATGAAGCTAGATAAGGTCGGCAATTGCGGATGAGCCGCGGACTAAGTAGAGCTCTACGTTAATCCAAGTCGTTCAGTTGTATGAAGCCAGCTGCCGCCGCACATGAAAATGTTGACAAATTAGCTTGGAATTTACATAAGTGCTTTGTGATAAAAAGATTCATCTGCTCGCAGAGACAGTGAATTGTGTCGTAACTGGCAAATTGTAAAAATATGTGGACGTTAAAAATTTGTTTGTTTCTGCTGTACTTGAACTTCTCGTTGAGTTGTGTTGATGGTGAGCAAAATATTAATAATTCAGTTGGAGATTTTTGATATTTAAAATAGATTTTTAAATATCTCCAGGAAATTGCGATGTTTATGGTTCAATTTTAAAGAAGGGTGAAACGAAATCAGTGGCTGGTAAATGTAGTCAAATAGTATGCAAAGGCGCCAGTTATGACGATTTTGAAGTTAAAGCGTAAGAAAAATCAACAGTATTTAAATATGTTTATACAAAATTAAAAAAAAAAAATAGTAAACAGCGGACAATCGTTCGAAAATTACCTTCGATATTCGATACAATTATCAATCCTTCGAGAATGTACTCAACTACATAGAATTCATATGAAAGCAAATACATATAGAATCTATCATTAATGAGAAAATTGCTGGTTTTTTGCTTCACCCAAGCAGAGCTTTCGTTATGTGTTGTATTTGCCCTAATATACTCGTACTATGTGTTCGTTCTCAGATCGATATTTATATTCGATATCGAAAGTCTAATGACGAACGTTCGCTACAATCTCTTCATGCGTCATTGGAATGTTTTAAACTATTTCAGATGCCCCAATGCGTACGCGCCGAAAGAATGTAAATTCGTACCGGCGGACCTCAGCAAACCCTATCCACAGTGCTGTCCACGTTGGAATTGTTAAACCAGTTTAGAGCAAAATTATTAATTTAATTGCAAACTAAGCAATAAAATGAAGAAAAAAAAATATCGAAATCAGTAATTGTTTACACTAATTTATTAAAAAACACTTTTTACTTATAATACATCTAAAAAACATATTCAAGGGCATATTATGTATATCTAAATGGTCCCCGCCACCAAATCGATCCAGTCTTTGTACTCAGCTATCCGTGTGTAAATGCCAGGATAGTTTGGATTTCCACAGCCGACACCGAACGAAACGATACCCACTAAAACCGCACGTCCATGCGTGTAGCCCACCAAAGGACCCCCAGAATCGCCCAGGCAGCTGTCACGTCCACCACCCACCACACCTGCGCACAACATCCTCTCCGTAATGTAAGCCGCAATGGCTAATGCTGTCTGGCAGTAGCTTTGCTCGAACTGTTGCACTGCGACATAGCGCAAGCGCGTTGCTTTCACTTGCGACTCCTCTGAAGTCGTACCCCAACCACTCACGAACAGTGACGTTCCCAATTCCGGCGTCATATCCGCGTTCGTAGCGAACGATATCGGTTGTATGTTGCTGCCAAATGGCAACGGAGAAACCAAAGCCAACACAGCGATATCGCCACTTCGCACATACGGGGGCTGGTAGTGGGCGTGTTTTAGGATATGCCGCACTTGCAAGTACACGCCACCGCGCCCATGCTCCGTGGAGCCAGCACGCACTGCGTACAATTCCGGCATGTCTGCCAACTCGACGCAGTGTGCCGCACTAACAACGATCGTCGCAGTGTATACGGCGCCACCGCAGCGGTGCAGACCATCCAGTTGTACCGAAACCTGATATGGAAACTGGTATATGTGGGCCTCTTGTCCGCCGACAATGCGTCCATCAGGTCGTTCCAGCTGCGCCGATGTTTTCGTTGCGGAAATATTAAAACTATTTAATGGATGCGATTTAACTCTCACCAGGAAGACGAACAATAGAACTGCTATCAATTTTTGCGCGTTGTTTGCCATATTAGATTTCGTTTTGGTGTCGCAGCTCCGCAGTTTCTCGCTTCATTCTTATATACGCTGCGATTCGCTTTTTTTCTCTATCTTATCTTCTCTAGGTAAGGGCCAAGATGTGGGCGACTATCAGGCGTTTGGCCTGTGCTGACCTCCAAACACCAAATGGTTAGGATTAAGTTCGAGATATTTTTTGTTAAGGAAATGATTAGCGACACTGTCAATTTCCTAGGGAGGTTGACTAAAAGTTGCAGCCTACTTCCTCGCACTTCATAGAAATTATAAAACTCAATGCCAGTAGGGTTTTTCTAAACGAAAGATTTCATTTGAGTTCATCTACCTCAGAGGCTCGAGATGATACACAAACAAAAAATGTAACCTTAAACTTGTCTGCATTATTAATTAAACTTGTAAACATAATTAAACAAGATAAGCTCATATGAAAATATGATTAAAACGGTGGCTCTTTATGTACATAATTGTTAAACCAACAAAAAACAATTTGTTTAGTTACATGCTTTGTGAAATTAGTTATGTTTAGTAATAGTCTTTTTACCTTGTTTTCTTATCAGACATCGACGTCAATTTTAAAAATTAAAGACGGTACCTGATGTTCTTGTTGTAGCAGCATAAAAACTATACATAAATTTTGCTAAAGTGGCGGAATTACATAATTACTTCTCCAGCGAATTATATTTTTAAGCTTCAGCGCGATTCGTCTTTATAGAAAATATATACGCTACTGAACTACACTTGCGCCGAGTAAAGTACGTTCACATTTCTTAAGTTTTGACTGCGGAAGTGACATTTGATCGATTAGAATTGATCAAAATAATATACAAATGCAATTAGTTTTCCAGGAACGTAGTTTTATTTATTAAACATAATTTTCATATTAATATTTAAACTTAAATAAGATCAATGCATTTCTAAGTTTTTCTAAATAAATCAAGTTGGTTTTGCAAAAGTATCGCAATTGGCTCGTTCTTGAAATGAGAAACAAGTAAGACTCAATCTTAAAGCGTTAATGTTAAAATGCGGAACGCAACCGTTGACACATTGGTGTGGTTAATCATAATTTAATATGCCAAATATTACATAATTTTAAACATTTCTTAGTTAACACATTTAATCTAAAACGTATAAAACAATCATTTTCCGTTAATCTAGATTAAACTAATATTATTCGCGAGGAAATATATTTACAGCAAACTACTTACATACATATATTACTAAATGAAATACAAATTGGGAGACTTCCCGAACTGCATAATAATAACAGTCTTCCCCTAGGTCTTAACAAATGGTGTCTTCAATCGCAAACATGAAGCCGCTAAGCCGTGTAAATCGATTATAACGATCTTGAAGTATGGTTAAATAAAAGATAATATGTCCATTTATGCGGTTTGCAAATCACACGACCACATATTATAAGCCCATTCATAGTACATCAAGACGATGGCCATTGCAATATCAGACATTAAAAAACAAAATTTGACATTGGCATTGATTAAGTTGGCGTAGAAAGATGGACAGAAGCACATGCTTAATTTCTACAGCCACTCTCTTCCAATCATCTTTCCATCGCAGTCACTTGGTCCTTCAGATAATCCATATGATTTACACTGTCGAGCATAATCTCATGCTGATAATCGACATGCTGTAGTATAAGCCGCATTTTATGTAAATTTTGACTGCTATAATCTGAGACAATGTCCACTTGCGTGAAATTTTTAATAGTTTGACCTAAGATCTAAAATTCAAAAATAAAAATAAATTATTTTCGCAAAATATATACATATGTATGTAAGTACACGGTAAGTACCTCGTTCGATTTAGAACCGCGCACTACTTGGCGTGCCACTGATCCCAAATTATTTACATTCACTCCAACGCGGTCGCAAAGTCGTTTCTTGCTGTCGCTAAAAAGATGACGCGCTGAACTGCTCGAAGCTGAAGCCATCTAGATAATATAAAGCATAAACATATTTACATATTTAAGAATTACATCATTTACACCAAATATTTACCAAAGATATTAACAGTGCAACTAATTATGAAACGAACGGTACTGCTGGGTTTTTTTTTGAATTTTAATTGAATCACTTTAAATTTGTAATAGATATAAATATGATTTCTGAAAATCAATAGCTATTTGTAAACAAATGTTCTGCTCGAAATGTCAAAGCATCAGCTGTTGTCGACGACTTACAGAGCGCCATCTGTTTGTCAATCCTCAGCATCACAAATTTCAAACAATTTGTTTGTTTCAAAATGTTTAGTTATAAGCGTTATGCATAAAGAAAAAACAAAAACAAAAATTTTTTTAATATATTAGAATTTAATGTGCATAAATATTGTGGAAATGAATGCTTATTTTTTCGATCTTTTGTAATGCTAATTCTACAATTTTATTATACATTTTCGATTTATCTAATGCATAGATGTACAAAAGTATATTTTTTTTTTAATTTATTTTTTAAGAGAATTTTTTTTAAATATTTGTTTAAAAATTACTGCGTTGGAAGCAGTGTTTTACACTCGACTTACGGCCTTTGCAACGACTATTCCAGGCAACCCACGCGCTAAAACCCTGATTGCGTCGAATGTACTTAGCACACGCCACCGAAAACCGAATATCGTCGCTCAAGAGTAGGCGACAAGGCAGACGACATGAATTGGTAGATGGGCGTCCATCCGACGGTTTGCACCAGTAACGATCGTTGATTTGAAAGAGGCCCCAATCGACGGAACCGTCGACATTCGATGGATTTATAGCTTTGCTGTTGAAAGAGCTCTCTCCCTCGATTAGACACATCCAATCGTCCAGTTCGTGGAAGGGCATGCCCAGGCGATAAAGTTTACGAGTTAACACACATTTGTTGTAGATACGAGTTTGAGTTTCAAATATCGTGATAGCCACTGCCATTAACAATGCAAAAACTCGCGAATGAAGACCCATATTTGTGGTTGAATTTCCGAATGGCACAAGCAGTTCAAACGAAAGATTTGTATGTCTTCATCCGACCGAACAATACATTTCAATGGGTATTAGCTAGTTGTAGCGTTCACTTTATATACATACTTACTTCTGTTGTTCGCAATGAAACTTGACAAAATAATTGTATGTCTTCGCTAGGCACGTTTTGATAACCTGAAATATGCTATATTGGTTGACCTGTAGGCAAATCTTAGATACATGACGAACATTTTCGGGATCTAAAGGACCTTTAGATTGGACCGTGCCGAGCTCACGGTATATATTGGTTTCTACAATGAATAATAGTCGGTCCACAAACGAACCTTAATTCAGTTTAAGCTTAAGCTAAACAGTCATTCTCCAACTTGCATTTAGAGCCTATGTAGCTGCTTATCTCGAGTCGATTTCCTTAAAGGGTTGCTTTTATTAAAAAAAAAAACAGAACCAATTGAAAAAAATTAATTAAATTTATTCATAGACAGAAGAAGGCTCTAAAACACCTGCTTACAATTAATTTATAAAAATATTCTGAAATTCGGCCACACTCCAGCCATAAATCCAATTTACTTAGAAGTTTTTATTTAACCTAGAATTTAAACAGTTCCATTGAGCAATTGACTGCAAGTATTTCTACATATTTGCATATGTATTGACATATGTGTGTACATACCCTGTCGGAAAAAAGCGTAATAATAAATAATTTAAAAAAACTTGTAGTGAAAAATAGCTGGAAATAAACTAATTTTATTACAGTTGGAAAAAAAGCCATTTTGATGTTGTCTCAGTCAAATATATTTGAAAGTAATTGAAATCAAATGCAGAGTGTGATAATTAACTTGCAGCTAGGACATCGCCATGTTAATAAAGTTAGTTGATTACAAGAGAAAATGAAGAATTTAAACTACTTCTATGTAGTTTGAAAAAAAAATATTTTTTTAAAATTGTAATTGGGATACTTTGATTTCCAACAGGGTATACATAGATACAAAAATTTTGGCTACTTACTTCTTTTAAGACTTCAAGTGATTTTGATAACCTTTTTTGTTCAAAACTGATTTACTTCATTTGCATACCACTTGGAAGAACTGAAGCACGCGACCTTTTTTTTATGTGGATGGAAACGTAGAACATTCGTTCATATCTAGTTTCCATTAAAATTTTAAGCTCATGGGCACGATCGTCGACGATATGAAGATCGTCTAAATTAGTTTTTGTTCAGTGATACTAATATATGTACATATGTACATATATACACCCTAGAGGATAACACAAGTCAATGACCCTACAAGTTTTTTTTAAATAAATTTGTGGGTACATACATATGTACATACATATCAAATCTAAATTATTTTTACTATGCAAATTATGGACTGCGTGCTGATCAGCGCTAGAATCCCCTTTGGAAATTGTGTGGAGAGTATGTGTGATATATGTATGTATGTATGTATGTATGTATGTATGTATGTATGTATGTGTGTGTAAGTGCACACGTACGTATGGTAGGTAATAGAGGCAATTGATAATTTACATATATTTTGAAGATTTCATAATAATATTAATTAAATAAATTAAAAGTGTTCAGGTATTCCGATTTTTCCATCATCTCCTTTTATCAATATTTGCAAAATGCCTCATTGTATTCATACAAATGGACCTAAATATAAATATATCTCTACATTATTTCGTCGACCTTATTTTACATTATTTATTCTATAATAATGAAAAATTTACAAACTATACTGAAGTAGCGTTAATAACAAATGAACAGATGTTTTCTGATTCTGAGTACTTACAGACATACGCATGTACTTACATATATACACGGAAAATATGCATAAATATCAGAATGTTTCAGCTAATGAAAGTATTTTCTTGTTTAACAACTTGGGAAATGCGTTCGCTTACGGTTAGAATATTTATTTTCACTTTTTTGGCAGCAATTGCTGTGCAAATCGCAGATGGCCGCTTATTGACACGTTGTACATTGGCTCGAGAGTTGCATTCGCTGGGAATCAGGCGGCGGGATATACCCAATTGGGTTTGCATTGCAAACCATGAAAGTAACTACAACACAGCCGATGTGGGCCCACTAAATCCCGATGGATCCCGTGATTGGGGCCTCTTACACATAAATGATCGCTATTGGTGCAGTCCTGGCGATGGACGTGAAAGTGCTAATGTGTGTCAGATATCCTGTCAATCGCTGATAACCGATAACATTCGAGCAACTGTTACTTGTGCGCAACAAATTATAGGGCGACAAGGCCTCACAGCATGGGGTACCTGGACGAATAACTGTGGCAGTGGTTCGAATGTGCCGAATGTAAGCGATTGTTTTTGAATGTAATGAATTCAACTTACTCGCAATATCAACTATGCTCAGATTTCAAATTTAATATCTGCAACATTTAAATTTTACGTTATACACAATGTTTATTAAATAAAGTAAGATTAAACTCATAGTTTACAAAAATAACGATTCTAATATATTAACATGATTTTGACACAACATTAGTTTTGCTTATAAAATTTTTGACTAAACTTATCTCAGTGATGTTTCAAATAATTTTAGATTTACAAATAATAAATGAAGCAAATATTTTTTACTTAAAAAGGTACTCATTATATGGCTAACAGTCCCGTTTTCTTGACCAATGTCAAAACAAATTAAACGTTAAAAAAAATATTGGTTTTGGAATACACGTTTAAATTTACAAGCATTTCGAGTTATAAATAAAAATAAAAATGTTATTAAATTTATGGAATTATTTTGTCAACTGAGCTATGTATGCACTTCGAAAAATTGTTTGAAATTTTTAGAACATTCATTAGAGCTGCATTTTGAAATCTCGCTACTGTACATATTGACATAACACAATACATTGATTTCCTGTCCGTTATATAAAAAAAGTATGCTTTCAAATTTACATACGAGTATGTATGGCTTTGTTAACCCTTACGCAAATATACATATGTACATACATATGTACATATGTACAATTAATTATTATATTTTCATACTCATAATCTTAAACATAGCAACTATTTATGCGTAAAAAAATATTGTCAATGACAACACAAATATGAGTGATGCAAACAGAATGCAAATCACAATTTATTTGGTGGCTCTGTGGCAGTCAATGGGTCGACAGTCACCTGCTCGGTGGGCACTTGGTAGCCAGCCTTTGGCAGATATTGTTGCTTTCGCGATCGCGGCCGCACCAAGATGTGTAGCACGCACGCAATGAACGCAACTATGGCGAAGTATAGGAAGCTGCGTCGACCTCCGTAGCGTTTGAAGACCAAACCACCGACCAGTGATCCGATAGAGAAGCCAAGTCCGTCATCCATGCCAGCCATGAGGCCTTGGACTGTCGCCGATGTGCCGGGTGGCGCCACCGCGGATGCGTATGCCACAATGCAAGTGTAGCATAACGCGTAGGTGCTGCCTTGGAGAAACAATTCGACAGCCACTAGGTACCAAGGGTTCGGTATCCAAGAGATGAGTGCGAGACGCATCGCATAAAAGAAGAAGCACATAGTCATGCAATGGACATAGCCGAGCTTCTTAATGATCTTGCCGCTGTAGAAAAAGAAAGGCACCTCCCCCGCAAGGCATTCGGCAGCGACTACACAGCCTTCAATAAGTTTAATCTGCGACATATAGCCCGTTTCGGCGGCCACCTCCTCGAGATGCCAGAACATAAAGTATATAATGAATGAGTCGATTATACCGGCAATTGTGGCGAACACCAAGAAGATGGCGATAGCTGGGTGGCTGACCAAATTCCAGACATCCTTAAATATTGACTCCGACGACGAGAGCTTTGGCAACTTCAGCTTGGAAACGCTCAGCAGATCCAACCCGCTGAAGACAAGCATAACGATTAGTGCTGGTGTGAAACTTTTGAGTGCTTCTGCTGTCCAAAGATTAACTGCAATGCCCGCAAGCAGCGCTGTAGCGCCAAAACCAATGGTGCCCCAAACACGCTGAGCTCCATATTTTCCCTCCTTCGACTCACCGAGCATATCAAAACAAATCGCATCCGAAATAGAGTTGACCACATTGAAACCAATCGTTCCCAAGCACATAAAGGTGACAAACAGCCAAAACGTGGGTGTGGAATAAATGCAGTCCGTTTGTAGGTTCTCCGTGAAATGGCACAAGGCATTGTTAGCAACAGTGGTGTTTTCGGTCGTGAAGTTAGCAGAGGAACCGAAGCACATGTGTGCAGCCACTGGAGCTATTACGTTGCTCGATAAGTTTAGCTTGGGTGCGTTGGCTGTCGATATCGCCGTAAAGTATGCAATGAAGTCGGTATTATTGGCGTCACTGATGGAACAATGGGCGGGACGAGACGTTGAGCACAACATGGAAGACGTTAAAATCTAAAAACGAAAAGAAAAAATAAATTTAGCAGTGAAGTGAGCTTTGTTCACTTTCTTTTCTTGTGTTTCTATTTCGAATCGCATCAAAAGTATTGTGAGGAAAATTCTGCACAATTACACAAACATACATACCGCTGAATCGCAATCAGACACAGTTTCTATTGCAAAACTGACATTCCAAGCCTCAGTTACATTTAAGTCAATAGCGTGCGGAGTTGAGGGCGGTACAAAATAGAAGCCCGCATAAGAGAGCGTCATCAAGATGAGTAGCAAGGAGAAAATTAATTTACGAAAATGCTGAAAGCAAAAAAAAAAACAAAGAAATTTTAACAAAAAGGGTTTATTTTGCTAAAATTACGGCGGAAACACAATAATGGCAAACGGCGGACGGCGAACTAACCACAACGAAGTGATCATACCGTCTACCACACTATGCAAGCGTAATCCAGGCTGAAACGTTTGCAATAAAGGAGACGATTAGGTATGTTGAGAGGAATGCAACAGCAGGTACGCGAGTGAACCTTTTCACAGACAGCCAAGCTGCCATTCAAGCACTCTCTTCTATCTCGGTCGGTTCTCAACTCGTAGATGAATATAGGAGAACTAGGTTTGGGTGTCCTATGATCCGCTTAAAACAAAGGCTCTTTTAGAAATGAGCAAAGAAAACATATAAAAACTTACAGCTGTTTGCACAGGGCACTGGCCTTTAGGAGTACATGCTGCAAGGATAGGCATATCCTTCAACCGGTTCTGCCGCAGCTGTGAAGAAAGACCCAGAAAGGAGACAGTTGAGCATTTTATGAGCGAGTGCCCGGTCCTTGCTAGAATAAGGTTAAAGACCCTTGGCAAACCATTCCTGCAGAGTGTTTTAGAGTGCAGCCGCCTCTCTTTGTATGATATACTGCGATTCATAAAAACGGCCAAATGGCTGTAGGTTGCACGAGATGTGGAATCAAAATGGCATACTAGCTAATTGCTTGCCATCAGGGTGGCAACCCACTTTAACCAACCAACCAATTTGTTAAATCTACAAACTGGGATCTTTTTATGAAATGTGGCCAAATTATTTTGGGCCGAATAGCGTTCTATGTTTTCGGCGAACGGTTAACGACGGCATAGAACTATTCTGCCGCATTGTGTTTCAGCTATACCTAAGAATGCTTAACTCGAACGCTTACCGAAAAGTAGTCGGCAATGTAGCCCACAATCGGCTTCGCTAGCACATACATGATCGGCAAGACCGATGTTATATAGCCCATAATATCCGGCTTAATGCCCAATTGCTTGCCATACACCGATAGCTGCGGAAGTATAGGTCCCATTGCTGAAATTTTCGGAAGAACAATCGTATTGTAGTTGTAATGAACATTAGAAAAAATACGTATGTAAGTATGTGGTAATATATAATACTTACCCGCCATAAAGAAGAAGAAATGTGCCTTTATTGGCAAAAGTCGTTTGTTAACTTTTACCATTTTTGGTCAACTTTTTCAAAATCCAGCAAGAGTTTATTTTACGGCAAATGTAGATTTAGTCGATTATCGTCAAACAATTACAGCTGATTATTTAACTTCATGCCCAGTTTACTTTGCCGCCAATGCTTTGAGTACACCCTCCACTCGGTTTTTGAAAACTATCTGGGTTTTTATTGTCTTCGCCTCGATCCATTAACTGGTCGTCCAAAAAATTTAAAACTTTTCTGTCAACTTATTAATTGATCTATAGTACTGATAAGCGCACTACTACTCAGTAATCTACTCCGTCGGATGGCTGCAATCGTAACTAAATCACAGAGGTCGCCTGTTTTTATTTCATTACTATCGCCGCGTCTGTATCTTGGGTACACAGAGAGTTATGTACACGTGGTGTTTGCACTAACGGTGCCGTGTTATTGCCCTTTGATAATTGTTACTTTATAGCCTAAAAATTAGTATAAATAAATAAACTGGTTTAACATTGTTTTCAACTTAGATAGCAACAATATGCATACGAGTACATAAGTGGAACAAGAATTATATAGTACAGTTACAGTGTGCTTAATAAAAAAGGAGGCATCTTTGATTTGCTATTTTAAATTTTAAATAAATTCTGCTATGATTTTGTTAGAACATATCTTTACTTCTAAGGTGTTTTCCGACTGTGCATTAATCTTTTCCTTCATCGTGCAGTTTAGTACTAGTTTCTGTTAGACTTTGGAACTCACAATCTTACACCTTCTTAAGCACAGACTCATTCTTTGGAGTAAACAGTACAGTTCATGCTCACTTCGGCATTGGAAAAATTTAGTCTGAGCTTAAAGGCGTCTCATTTCGACGAAGCTTGCGTTAGAGAAAAAATAGCTTCAACGGTTGTGCCATTATCCAGAACTAAGTAACACGAAGCTTCAAGGAATGCAGAGATCTACTAAATATTCTATGAAACGCTGAGTCATAATCTACGGCTATTTGTGGACACAATGTCAAAATTTGAAGTTCAGTGATGAAACTACTACTCGTATTAGTATTACTAACTCCAAATAATTGGACCTAATGAAGAGCTCAGATTCAAATATTTCACCATTGACGAAACTCATGAACAGCTAACGTTTGAAGCAGCTGTTTAAAGTAGCAATGCAAGAAAGTAAGAAGTTATTGTTTGTAAAGGCGAAAATGAGAATGGGGCAGGATGTTTGCGCTCGAATGGGTCCCAGTTAATATTATTGTTTTACGGTTTGCAAAAATACTGCAACGAAGTAGAGCCGATGGAAGTAACGGGAAGGAAACAGTTATTGATGGTAGGAGCTTTTTTTGGATTGAAAAGTTTGAGACTTTCAATGCATACTCCTCTTGAAAAAAAGCTTTACTTACAAAGAAATTAATGAAATTGAAATAATTTTAATTGGCAACTTCTTTAACTTTTGGATGTTTTATTTTAAAAATTATCATTAAGAAAAATGATTTCTAGAACACACTGTATGCATACATTCATATGCATGTATGTATGTACATATAAGTAAATACAAAGCGTCTTATACATTGGTATATACATATCTTGTTATCAGAAAATGTTGGCAATAAATTCAAATCTAATCGTATAAATGCATATTTAGTAGTTTATGATCACTAGTGGATATACAAAGCAAGAAGGAGTCTGCAGATTAAGTTTTTGTTTATTGCCGCAACTTTATGGAAGACCTGTTTCTAAATTCGCTAGCTTATGTGCAAAGAAACGCCAACATCGCCACTTTGAATGCAATTCATGCGAGATAACTCCATAAAGCCATAATTTGGTTAATAGACTTTACAAATATCACAACTGTTGTCATTCCCCATCTACGAGTATCCACTATGTATCCTCTCACACAGCCATAATGAACCTTCTTTTTATATGGAAATGATTCATTGAAAAAAAAAAAATATACAAAACTTCAAAATTTCCCAGTCAATATGCAGCTACTCGGAATTATAATTCAAGTTACGATTCGCATGCGAACGAGAATCACTTAAGTAAATACGTTAAGACAAATTGGTTTGCTGCGTAACAGCTAACTTGGCTAGTGGCGTCACTGCGCCGTTGCTAGCTAAAGTTGCCACTCAGCCGAGAGTCAGCAAGAGCGGAAAACGGCATCTCTCGATCGTTAAATTGATTGCATCAAACACACACCCATACACATGTGCATACATATACCAACAGACGTATGTATGTGCATACAAATTTATTTGGGGATACCCGCCACTAGCAGGGAACTTCCCAAATAAAGCCAAATTAAGCACTACACATACATACATACATACATACATATTTACGTACATAGACCCATATTATTACATCATATTTCCGGGGCATAAAGTCAACTTATCACCTGTCCGATGAAGCAGCTCTGGTAATTGCCAGAATGTACCCACTGGACATACTAGATAAGGAGTTTGCTAAATATATTCACAAGGGCGAGGGTAACAAATAAATATCGGAGTAGTAGACAATGCGAAATGCCCGCGCTTACCCGACGAACGGAGCATACTACAATCAGCAATTCGAGAAAACCTTTCTCCAAAAGCAATTGTAAATTCCATGCTGATGGAAAAAGATGAATGGAACCTGGCCAATGGCATTATTTCATCAACGATGAAGGTTTTAAGAAGTAGGAAAGACGAAGACGCAGAATTTCCAGTACCATATGAGACGTAGTGAGAGGGCACCCGAATTCAACACAGCGGACTGGAACCTAGGCCGTTCCTAGCGCCAAGTGTTGCTTCCTGATCGCTCGCTTGACTTCAATGGACGAGCAGATCGGAATCTCGGACTTTTCGACTGCTTAAGGTTTTTCGCCGAAACACACACACTCAGGCGTCGATGCGGATTGGAATCTAGGACGTCCCAACCGCCAAACTATGCCGAGAAAAAAAAAGAATATAATAATACAAAATTATTTTTGAGACATATATGCTTGTCCCCTAGGCCGTTCCAACTGTCAAGGGCTACAGATGCAAAATTGGGCGAGTATAGTTGGTGACATTCAAACGTTATATGTTTATTTGTATGGAAATATATGTACGACACATCCATAAGTAAGTACATTGATGTCTTTTATAATAAATATCATAAAGGGAACGAGGCTGCGGCCCACGACTGATGACAATAGATCTAAAACGAACGATCGAGCTTAGTGTTCAAACCACCTCCCGACGGAATACCTAACGGTCTTACCGGGGATATTGGTACATGACTGTAGGAGGTTTAGTGTAAGTTAAAGTCACACACTGACGGGGTAAAGGCTTTCGATGCTTCCTCCTCGTACAAAAATAAAACACATTCAGCCGTGCTCCCAGTTTCACGTAAATTTTTGTGAATTGAATTCGAATGCTTGGTTGTATGTGCAATGAAAAGTAAATGACAAAAAGTGTGTGAATGTTTAATTATTTTCGATTGGATTTAATGTTTTTAGAAACCATTTATGACAAATCTGTATTAGTTATTCATTGAAATTTGCGTATTTTTTAGTGTTTAGCTGACGGCTGCTCAAAAAAGCATACATACATAGCTAAATCCGAAAGGGAAATTTCAACATCAGCTGTTTGTAAATTGTCACAACGATAACCGATATGTGTGACAGGGATGGCCTGATGTGAGAAGAAATTTGTGAAATTGGCAGCACACTAAATCACTTTCACAGGAAATTTTTAAAATCACATTGTGGAATTGAAATGTGAAACTAAGAGCACGGCTGATTATTAGGTATTGAAAGGACCCATCATCACACATTTACGTTGCTTCGAATGTAGTTTGAAAAAAAATATAACAAAAAAGGAATGTGTGGTTTCAATTTATTTTCAATATATTGAGAGCTCTTTGATCTATTTTGTATAATTTGGACTTTCTATACTACGGTAACTTCAACTACGTTTTTATCAAAGTGTTCACATTAGCTTAAACTGGTAAAAGATTCTTGCAACTCATAAAGCTTTAAAAATTTCAGAAAAATTTGTATTATTTATATTAAATTTATTGCTTCATTTCATTCTTTGGGATTTAAAGAATCACATCCACTTTAAGACAGCACTCAAAATGATAAACACTTACATCTGTATGTACGTATGTATGTAGATTATATGCAATTTGATACTTGAAAAATAAGCTCAGCAATAAATATTTTATGTTCTGAGTGTTATTTATTCAGCACTCGGAGCGTTAGAACGATAAATCGAAATTTAAATTTCAAAATTTTCCAGCACAGAATTTGTATAGTATTTCGTTACCAGATAATACTTGAGTTGCACAAAGTGCCTTATAAGGAAAACAGATCTTAGGTATGTATGCATGTCGAAACTGGATCCGATGTGCGGCTGAGACTGAAAAACGATCGATTTGCCTTGACAAATTAGTTGCACGCTAGAATGGTCGATTCATTTCTTGGTACTTGACTATTCATCGCCATTTCAGACTGAGAAGCTGCTTTTCCTTACCAACACAGATATATGTATATTTTTCTAATGGATATCATTCTGTGATAGCTAAGCAATCAAAAATGATTAAAAAACGTTGTCTAGCTTAGACAGCATCATTGAAATTTTGGGCTAACCCGTTTTTCAGCGCAACAGCGGTTCCCTAGCGTTTGCTATCCGTTCTGTTATTTTGCAATAGAACTCTCTTCTACAACAACATCTTGCAACAGCGCCTGCCCTGTCAACAACATAAACAATTGATTTGACTGCATGAATCACGCGCGCAGATGTTGCGAATTGCCAATCGATTCGTATTTTTTTGTTGCTTAATTAGTGCATGACAGCCAAGTTTATTCCCCCTACAATTAAAGCTGTGTATGTATGTATGTATTAATTATAATTGTTATAATTTAGTTTCCATCAATTATTAAGTTTTCTATGTAAACCGAAATTTACTACACACAAACCAACTTTCTCATGATTGTTTTAACCTTTTTTTTTGTGAATTCTTAATTTAGATTTTATTTAAATATTTACATTTCCTTCAATTGTTTTTTGTTTCAATAATATTTATTTAATTTATTTTTTTTTTAATCTTGCACGCCAATGAACAAATTCAACCGAGCAATTGTTGTACGCGCAAAATGTTTCGTTTTACTAAACGCGTTAATGCATTGGCGATTCCGCCTATATTTTTATACATACATACATACATACATACATACGTATGAAGAAACATACTTTAGAAAAATATTCAAGTTGCTGCCGATTATCGCACTTTTTACTTTCAATTTAAGTACAATCTTATTTACCGAGTACACCAAAAGAACAAAACAATAAATGATAGCCAGAAAAGAATATAAGAATTAAAGTATGTATGTATGTATGTATGTATTTATAACAATAAACACACATATACATATATGTACGTATGTATATACACTCGTGCTCAGGAAATTAAACCATCCAGAGCTTTGTCAATATTCGCAATGCTTTTCAACATAAAAACTTTTTAGTTAATTTTGAATAAATCTTTGAATGATTCCATAACTAACAGCATCAATAAAAGTTGCAAACCTTGTATAGAATTCGCGAATTTTAAACAAAAATTGTTTTATTTACCATCAAAACTACAAAACTTTTAATTGAAAATTTTTGAGGTGGTTTAATTTGCGAGCACAAGTGTACACGTGTATGTATGTATGTATGTACATATGTATGTAAGTACAAAGCAAATTTGATTGCACATTTCTATGTAGTAGTGTATATGTATGTACTTGCATCCATACGTGTGTGCGTACACATGTGCATGTGTTAATGGCTTTGATAAGACTTATCGATACTGCAAACAGAAGTAGAATATGGCATAATCAACTAGTCCAACCAGAATCGTCAAATCATAAGCGACTCAATGGCAAGTCTTCTTAGAGAGCTACTTACATATGTACGTCTTTGCGAAATGCGGTATACTGCGAGTCGAAAGAAAAATGGTTGCCGCTGCGACAACTGCACTTTTTTGACGGCTCTAAAGCGAGTCGCGCAATATTACTGCTATCACTCTTCATTCTTGTAGGTTTGCTAAATACGAGTACAAAGCGTTTTTACTTTACAATTCAACGCGAATGAGAACTATCGCCAAATCTTTTTTTGAATGCGACTTACAAATGACTCGAATATGTAAAAAATCGCCAAACAAACTTCGAAATGTTAGTTGAGAGGCAAATAATTTATAAAAAAAAGAAGAAAGCATCAAGTCAGCTGATTTTAATTCGTTTCAAACACTTCTTGCAGTTAGGCTCTTGACGAACGGCAAAGTAGCCAAGTTAGCCAATTTAGGTCAAAATCACAAGGTCAGCTCGAATATTAGCTAACAGCGACACAGCGACGCACAAAAAGAAAAAAAAAACACGTTTCATCTGACACAGCATTTGGCTACCTAAATCGCTATCGAATTTGGTTCCGTAAAGTTTGACAAAAGCGAAATGGTAATTCGCAAAAAACGTTCCAGACTCAATTTGTCTAACAATAACCAGTAGTTTGTGCTGCTGAATAAGTTTAAGTAGTAATTAGCTAGCTGAGTTAGTATTTAACGAGGTCATTACGTAACAAAACTGTTTATAGCATTTAAAATCAAAGACGCAATTGTTTTAAATAGTTAACTGGACTTTATGTTTTTTTTAATGTTTTTTTTTTTAAATGTTTCAAGTTTTTGCCGGTATTAAATAGTTTACTGAAAGATAATTAAAGTATGGCAGGCAATTGTTAAAAATCATTAGGAGACTAATAATTCCTTTTAAAAAAGTTCAAAGTACGCGTACAAGCTAAGGTAGCAACTCTTTGATTGTGTGTCTAAGCCTTATACCCGAATTCTGTAACTTGGTATCATCTCAAGTCTCAAAATTAGTTAGAGATTATTGCTTTTCCTCGTTTTCACGTTTTTTTCCTTTGTTTTTCTTGTAATATTTTGGGGCCTGCTCATCACCAGATCACTATTTAGAGACTTTATTTTGAGACTATAGGTTTTATTTTGAAACTGATGAATGCCAACTACTTAGTCTAAAATTATGACTTTTGTCACTATTAGAGACTGACACTTCGTACTGAATTTGGGTATTAGTCCTCATTGTACATATATTGATGTACATAATTTTACTGATACAACAAAATAAATTTAGAGTTCTACTTAAATACTTAAAATAAATTGAAAATGTTTCACACTTATTGCTAGCTACCTAAATAAGGGCTGTTTGCAGATTTGCTGATTTATTGCAAAAGAAAGCATTTAAAAAATGTTTATATTCTTCCGCAGTGTTTAATTTCGTTCTGTGGATCCATCAGAAAAAAACATTTTTTTTTTATTGTTCATGAGCTTTCCCAAAAACCAATCGGCCTTAAAGCTTATTAACAATTAAAAACTAAATAGTTATGTGGCATTCCACACTATTTCAATTAGTCAAAAACTACTTTAGCGCGAATTTTTGATATGTTGCAGAGGATGTCCTAAAATTTATTTAAATGCAATATAGAGCAAATACAATTTTTTTTTCAAAGTTATGCAACTTTAAACATGTAAAATGTCTCGACGTAAGCCATTGTTTATCACTTCATAGCACGCAAAATATTAGTTCTATCAAAAAAAAATATTAAGTACTTTTTTATAGACAAAGAGTCAGAGAATTGTAAAAAAAAATTTTTTTTTTTAAGTAAAATTTTTCATACCTTTGTTAATAAAAAAAAGCAAGCCCAAATAAGACCAGCTGATGTGAACACAAATAGCTTTTTTATTTTTTAACATAATTTATTTTTTTCTTTTTGCAGATTATAACTGAACTCTTGGAAATTTAAAATGAATACGTACAGTCCACAACAACGCAGTTTTTATTATTCTTCTCAACGATCAATTGTTCTGAGGCAGCGAAATTAACGCCGTTTTTTTAACGTAAGATCAGCGCCCACATCTTCCATGATTACAAGTTTAGTTTGCCGTTTTGAGGAACTGGGTTCAGTTGCCGACCGTCCAGGAAGAGGTGCTCATCAAAATTTTCGTACTGAAGACAACGTGGAAGCTGTGCAGCAGAGTGTTGCAAATGATCCATCTGTCTCAACTCGTCACCGTTCCGGCCAATTGGGAGAATTTTAAAGTTGAATTTTAAGATGTAAGTATCCATACAAAGTTCAAATGGTGCAACAGCTTCTACCACAAGACCCCCAACAACGACTACAATACGCTATTTTTGGTGAACGCATAATTTCAAGAAATTCAGATTTCCCTTCGCCTCCTCGTTCACCAGATTTAACTGTGCCCGATTTTTTTTTATGGGGATATTTAAATGACAAAGTGTATGTTAACAAACCACAGATACTTGGACAGCTCAAGCAGAATAACGAGACGAAATACGGCGCCTGCAACCAGAAACATTACGCCGTGTAATGCAAAATGCGCTAAAAAGAGCCAATGCCTGTATCGAGCAAAATGGTGGTAATTTGTCTGATGTCATATTTCACACATAGTCACGTTAAATTTCGATAAAATGTATTTAACATATAAAAATAAATCATTTTAAAAAAACCGTTATTACAAGAGTTACACGTATTTAACATCACGCTTGTTACAACTTATGGCTCAATACTTGCAAGCGCTCAGCGAAACACTTGATTTTATTAGACCAGTGTTTTTCAATCTTTTTGATTTCGCGACCCCTTTACAGGTTGAAATATTCTGGCGACAACCTGTGTCATAGAAAGCCAAAAGAATAATTTAATTAAATGACTACATACTTCAGTTTAGGTTATTATTTTTTTCTATTTTAGTACATTTATCTATTTGTTCACGCGGGCCAAACTCCGACGACGATGGTTCCACAGGACAGTTGCCGACTCCGCGCGTTTGTAAAATGGATAAATTTCTCAAAAGATCGCAGCCTTTAACATCTGGCACGAGTGTCAATAGCGGTGGCGGTGAATCAAACCCGAAAAAAATAGACATTATGATGACAATTATTTGAAATACGTGTAATTGAAAGGCTCTTAGTCGGCAGCAAAATACCATAATTCAGGTGAGTTTAAAAATTATGTTTTCCTAGTCTCCACGAAGTGTTATTAAGACCCTCAATGTATGTAAGCGATAGTGTTAGAAGATTATTGAAGATAATGCAGCAGACCAAAATTTTGCAGTATCCGCTCACATTCCTTGCAGGATACAGAGCCTTGAATAATTTGCAAGAGAAACTTGTGGCATACATACTTTCCAGACTAACGCTATGAAGCTTGCAATGGGCATACATAGATGGATTTTAATCCCCTTTTTGGACAAATCAATAGATCTGGCTGATGTCACCACAAAAATGAAAGAATGTCTTCTAGATTTAGCCGCTGATGGCATGCTCAAAATGGAATTTTATTCACAAAGTGTTTATGTAGTTTGGATAAAAAGAAATCACGAATATCTAGAGCTGGCAAGGGAAGCTCTTAAATTATTAGTGCCATTCACCACTTCATACTTGTGTGAACTAACCTTTTTTTCAAAAATAGCACCACAATTTGATAAACTATTGAAAAACAAACAAGCACATCCTTTCCACTAAAATTGTGTTTTTTTTTGTTAAAGAACCTCGACTTTTTCTTTACCCACCTAGGGGTCGCGACCCACAGTTTTATTTTTTTAATATTCTGCAAATATGATTTTTCAGCGAATTGATTTTTTTTATAAACTAGGGTATGAAAAATTTTAACTAAAAAAAAACAAAAAAATTTTTTGTAGTTCTCTGACTCTATGACAATCTTTGATTTAACTAACATTTTGCGAGCTATGAAGTGATAAACAATGGTTTATGTCGAGACATCTTACATTTTTAAAGTCGCACAACGTTCGATCTGTCATATCTTATGAGTTTTTCTACAACACACTCAATTTATGTACATGAAAATCTAAAAAAAAAGCTTGATTTTTCATTGAAATAGTATGGAATGCCTCGAATACTCGCATGTACATACATATGTATGTTTAAACAATAACAAAGAAAAAAATTTATATTTTGCCAGCTAAAAAAGTTGTTTTGCTTAGTGTAAGAGAGTGTAAGCTATTACAAACCCTTAAAACAATGTTCAGAGCAGGTTAGTGCAGAAAGCTTAATTTTTCTGCTCAATAGTATATTCATGGGTATTTCCCGAATAGACCACTTTACTGTATTTTCGAACATAAAAGATAAAAATAAGGTTAACTTTAAATTAAGAAGCGGTGTAAATTTAAAAGAAACAAGTTTTTTATAACACTAAATTAATTGAATAATTCAAAATTCAACTGCTTTACCATCGCAACATAAAGCGGTTTTCAAAAGGAATCACGTACATATGTTCGAATACAATATTGCACTAGTTGATGTGCATGAATCTTCAAATCGATGCACTTTCAGGCTAACACGCGCAAGTAGTGTAAACTTGAATTTTTTTTTTTTTTTTTCAATCATAAAATTGTGATGTGCACTGACAGGAATCCTGATCAACCAAGCAAAGCGACCAGCTCATTTTGTTTGAATATTACTTTTTTCAATGTCAACAACACTTCGCCGCTAAAAGATAGATTCGTAAGAGCAAGTGTGCAAACTCTGATGATATTAACTAGGCACACATATACATAAGTACATATATACATAAGTATGTACGAGTACACTGCATTGAACTTGTCACTCAGTGAGGAAAGCAGCGGGAGGCTATGCGATCACTGGGCAAAGCCGCTCAGCCGGTCATCCGATCTCAGCATACGCCGCCAATCTCAGCTTTACATAATTTCAGATCGCCTGCGCTACTAACCAATTGAGAGTGTAAACCGGTTTTCCATGCCTAATCGCAGTGCGCTTGTACGAAAGGGATTTGGAAATTTCAAATGTAAACAAACATTTTTGAAAATAAGTCACCAGTTGGTGTACGGCTTTCATGGCGAGCGGAGACGTGACTTAAGCGCCAAGTAAGGGTTGAAAGTTCTGAACATTTTAGCAGCCTCAACGGTATTAAAAGATGTCAGATTGAATTTCTGTATCGCTATCGCAGTCCAAGCTATAAAGTGGGCGTTTTTCTAGTCACAATTGAACGGTTTTTCCCTATCATTTACAAATACTATAAATAAGTGCCTCTCAGGGAGTAACAGAAGTGCATCACAGCTTAAAGGGATTTTTAAATTAAGGGCGAAATTGTGCAATAAAATTGTTTTTGTGTAAAACTACAAGCATATACATATGTATGTATGTACGAATACATAGTATAACAATATAATTAAAGTGATTAAAATATTTTCTGGAATTAAATCGTATACACAAATACAAATGTATGTAATTTACACGCAATCGTCTAAGTGGATGATGTCCGCTATCAAGTGGAGTGCATTTGTGTTGCTTTTAGCAATATTATCAACTTTGCATTCGAAAACAGCCGCGGATGTATTTGGCGATAAAAAGTGTAAGTGGAGCGCAAACAAAAAAAAAAAAAAAAGCGATTATAAATATTTGTAAAGTTATCTCTTGAAAATTAATTTAGCTAAGGGAATCGGAAAAGTTTTCCGAACAGCTGTTATACGCATCTAAAATTTGATTGGCAAGCAGTGTATTTTTACTATTACAAAGACTTTTAATAAATTTTCACAACCACACTTGCCGCTCGAAGAGCATTAAGACTAAGAAAGATATTCATTCGCAAGAAAAAAATTTGCATCCTTTAGAACTTTCGCGAAGCTAAACGAAGTTTGTGCGTTCTGTGCTTGTAACTGTGCTTTCAGATGCGCCAATTCTGCTCGTTCGCTGGCGAAGGTGGCAAGAGAGTAGATAAAGAGTACGGATACCCCCGTACTCGCAAGTCGTTTAAAGCTTCTTCGATTGTTTTTGAAACCACTATTATTTGCCCCATAGTTAGTTGCTGTGGTGAGAAGGCAAATAATTAAAAAAAAAATTAATTCAATTAAAATTTCAAACACAAAGGAAAATGTAAAAAAAAGTCTGCTGGCCGACTTATGGATTGCTCCACTTTCATTTTCGCTGCAGGCCACCTTCTTTGATGTCCTGCCTAAATTTATACCGATCCTTCCGCACTGTGGATATTTGAGATTTAGAAGTTGTGAAAATTTCTTTAAAGACTTTTTTGTATTTTATTGAATCTACAATTCATTCTAAAGTTACTGTCTGTGTAGACTCCACTTTACGAAATAATTTGTACCCCTTTTATGATTACGCGGTCCAATGAGGTAAAAATAAAAATTAAATTAAGTCAATTTAGTTGAAATTTACCAACGACACCGTGCTTCTAACTCTTACAAATTAATTAAAAAATGTTCAGTTTTTGACAAAGAAAGCGCTTGTTTCGCTCTTATGACAAATTTTAGCATTCGCTAATTTGAAACAGTGAAACTTGTTTTGAAATTTCAAATTTAACTAATGACAAAACTGGAATCTAAGCTCTTGTGGCGAAGATTTTGCAAAGGCATAAACATCCGCTTAATCGCAATTGATGTTCTGGTATTTTTTTGCTCTAAAAAAAGTCAAAATAAAAAAAGGTGGCTATGGCTGCTGGCTACGTATTCATCTTAGGCCAGTGGTAAATTGGAAGTATTATTTTTAGGTACACATACATACATATGCATATAAATCATCGGTAAAGCTTGATTGCTTGATTTATAGGATTGTATTTTTCTTTTGAATCTCACAACCAAACGAGAATTGGATTTCTATAAGCAGAGCAATTAATGTGACAGCGATACCGCATTTTTTATACAATATGCATTTATCATTATTATTCCAAAATCTGAATAGAACCGAATATTTTTCATATATGTATGTACATATGTATGTATGTACCATATATCTAGAATTTTGGAAACAAAACGAGAAGAATTTAAAGCAGAAGTTGGATTTGTACGCTAGGCTTTAATAAGTTGGGGAAACACTGCTCAGCCACGCTCAATCATTGTCTTTAAACAGAAAAAAAAACAATTTATTTAAACTCTCAAAAAATTACTTTTACATATAGCCAAATAAATTAGCGACGAATGTAATTTAAATTTAGGAAAAAGGAAAACAAAGAAACCGCTAGATAAACGAAGTACAAACATTTGTAAGAAGCAATCAAAAATATCAAAGATTTTATATTCATAGTACATATGTATGTATGTAAATGTGTAGGTACGGTTATGTATGTACATATGTATGTACGAGTATACATACTTATAACTACTAGCTATAGCTAGTGCTGCCTATAACGAAGTTTAAGATACGAATAAACTCTGTTTTAGCTAAGATCGGATATCCACAGCGCTTAACTGGTTGTTATCGAGTGAATTTGGTAAATAAGTATGTATGTACATATGTATGCATGTCAGTATGTGAATGGCTGATCAATTAAAAGTGACCTACGCATACGCCGCAAGAGGCTCTTTTGGTCTGCCGCAGCAGCCACACACGCGCAATGAATTTTTTGTTTTATCTTGTTTTCTTTTTGTTTTGATTTTTGTTTAGTTGATACTCGTAATTAAAGACTAGACAACAAATTAATAGTAGCAATGAGCGCCGACTACTAGCGTACGAATATATGTATGTATGTACATATGTACGTAGTTGGTTCAGTGGCGGTCGCTAAGGGGGGTTTTAGTTGTTTGGAGCTCCCTTTAACTTGACTATATTTGAGCCCTATTGTATTTAGAATTTTGTCAACGATCAAGAAGATACATTTCGGCTTCGCTATTCTTTCTTCTTCTCTTCAAACTAGAACAGATCACTAAAAATCCCCTTTGAATTTGTATTGAAAGTTGTCGCAAAAAGAAGAATGGCGGCAAATAACTCGTTAGGGGGCATTAACAAGAATGATAGAGTACAAGGTTGCGGTGTCTACCGAAATTTGTGCGATCATTGCAAGATGGATAGAGTGCGCTGTTCGCTGAGTTGTGGGTCATTAATGCTCGCAGCGGTTTCTTTTTCTCGATATTCAAGTTCAAGTTATTTCTCTAACGGAATTTTGTACGTACTTACATACATCAGCATGTATATGTATGTTTTTATGTATGGGAACGCGGTGAATTTGCATATAATAAATAAATAAATGCATGCAGTTAACAAGTTATATTGATGATATTTTTTAGAAGTTGTCCTATTTTGCTTATATTTATGTTCAAAAAAGTTGCCCAGCAATGTTTGTTTTGTCATTTTACTAATTGACGTATTTTTATTTAAAACGTAAATACATAAAACTAACCAAAATGCACTCCAAGGAGAGTCATTCTGTTAGCCATTTAAAGGAATCATTGCTGGGCATTACTGTAGGCCTAAATATGAACGTTTGAACATTCCAGGTATTGGAATAAGAAAAGTCTCCAAAGCGTGCTACTGGAGAATAATTTAAATTTTGCTTTGATTTTAGTCAACTCATAAATTTGTTTTCTTTTTTTGTTTTCCCCCAAGTACGCGTTTGCATCGTCGAGTCGCGTGGTACCTACCGCAAAGCGCCAAAGTTTTGCCCCATTCTGGAGGCAACTAGTGATCTAGAATGTGTTATTGGAGTTGATCGTCTGGACTGCATACGACGGATAAACAAGGGCACCGCTCACTTTGGTGTACTCTCGTCCGAGGAGCTGCTAGCAGCGCGTTGGGCCAGCCTAGACATTTTGGTGACAAGTGAGATGCGTTCGCATGACACCAATTTTGAGTATGAAATTGTAGCTGTGGTAGACAATGAGGCGAATATACATACAGCGCGTGATCTGCGCGGCTCAAAACTGTGCCATCCTGGCTATGGTCTGGGCAATCATTGGACAGAAGTGTTGGCTAACGTGCGTATTGATCGTCGATTTTGTTTGTTTATTTTATAATGTTTTCTTTTGGTTTGCAGTACTTTGAATCCACAATGATTTCGAAGTCATGTAATGCGGACGTCTCGCTGACAGAAGACCGCATAAGCGCTTCGGCAAAATACTTTGGACCCAGCTGCAAAGCAGGCGCATGGGTGCCTGATCCCAAACAGGACCGCATACTCAAGGATCGTTATCCTTCTCTTTGTCAACTTTGTTACGACTCATACCGTTGTGATGTCGGCGACAAGCATTGGGGCCGTCGTGGTGCGCTTTATTGTCTGACGAACGGTGTGGGGAACGTTGCTTGGGCGCGTCTGGACGATGTGCGCAGTCACTTTGGCGTAAGTTGTCAACTCGTCTTGAACAAAACATGTGTTTTAGTGTTTAAAATAATGTTCTCTCATTCAGTTAACGGGCCTACAGGCGGAGGCAGATCCTTCCGATTACAGTTATCTCTGTGTGGACGGACATCTGCAGCCCATCACAACCAATTACCCATGCGTTTGGGTCGCCAAGCCTTGGCCAGTAATAGCAGCACGCAGTAGTCACGCCGTAGATATTCAGAACCGTGTTGCCGGTCTGAACCACGACGACCCCAAAAGCTGGCAGAGTGCATTACTCAGTTTACTGGAGAGTTATCATGTGGATATTAAAACGCTGGACAATGTCATACCTATTGATGACTATTTGAATCAGGCGCCCGCGTTTCAGAGCGCCTACAGCTTCCCGGAATGCAACCCACCGCGCTCAATCGTTTTTTGCACCACATCGATAATTGAGCAAATTAAGTGTTCTTGGTTGCAAGAAGCCTCGCAGATCTTTGGCATTGAACCGAACATTCAGTGCATACGCCTTGACAGCATTGATTTGTGCATGGACGATATTAAATTTAAGGGCTCCGATGTGGTGATGGTCGATCACGAAAGCCGCATTCGAGCGCAGCGTGACTACAATCTGATTCCGATAATTTACGAGTTTTCACAGGATATGCACGAACGTTATGCGATAATTGCAGTGGTACATAAAACCTCGAAATTCAAATCATTTACTGATCTTGAAGGCGCCACAGCCTGTCTGCCATCGTACGAGGGTCCGGCACATTTGTCAGTGCAAGAAACGATTGTTAACATCACACAGCGCATGACGTCACTACAGTCGTTTTTTCATCGGGACTCCTGCACTTGGCATCCACACGCCCACCGTTCATGCCCGGACAAATATCGCGGCGATGAGGGGGCATTGCGTTGCTTGGCCGAAGGCGGCGAAGTTGCCTTTCTTAGTTCCGACATCTATAAAAACTACACTGTGGGCAATTTGACGGCGAAATGGGTGAGGGAAGCCGGACATAAGTCCTTCCGCGTCATATGTCCCTTCGGCTCCAACGAACGCTATTCCAAGTATGAATATTGCTACATGCATTGGACAACTCGTGGCCATCTTATGACGCACAACAGTTCCATGACTCGAATTAATGAAATCTACAATTCTTTAAGAGACATCGATCGTCTCTTCGGCAAAAGCTACCGTCCGGAAACAAGACCGTTTACAATGTATGGCGTCTTCGATAAACGCAACAATGTTTTGTTCCGCGACAAGACGGATGGACTGAGAGGGCTGGCCGACTTAAAGGCAGATGCGTCGAAACGCATTATGGAAGACATATTCGAGAAATATGTGAAAAATGTTTATGTTGACGCGAACGCGAGTCGATCGCTGAAGAGCTCCCTAGCTCTGATAGCTTCAGCTTTGTTAGTTATAAAAAGTATATGGATTTAAAGTGACGGCATTTATAAAGCCATTCATATTTAACTATCTCCCTAATTGAAGTTGAGCTTCTTGCATACAACTTAAAGTATGCAAATTTGTGATATTATTTTTACTCTTCGCATGTATGAGTGTACATATGTGTGTATGTATGTATTTTGAAAATCAATGGCCGATTATTTAAGTATTTTTAGTTCTTTCTTTGTATCAATGTATTTGCATTAATAAATCAGTTTGAAATATTAATCGAACTTATGTACATACATATATAAAAGCCATCGGATAATTTTGTTTAAACAGGGTGAGTCTTTAAGAAACCCGGAACTGAAGATATTCCTTTAAGAAATAAAGTCATCCCAAGGGGCCGTCCATATATTACGTGACGCGTCCAGGGGAGTGGGGGTTAAGGTCAGCGTCACGGTTTCTCGGAAGGGGGGAGGGGTCTACAGCTGTGTCACGTGACGCTTAATTCTATATTAAGAAAAAAGAGTAGATATGTATTTGTTGTTGCTTTCGGTACCACGGCGATAGAAGCCATTTTACTAAATTCGCCTTGGTTGTTACAGATATAACGGTATGGACAAAAATAAAACATTTCAAGACTTGACTTCTGCATTCAAGAAAGCAAGCATTTTTATTTATCCCATTAACCCTTTAATAAAAATTTTTAATTCTCCCGGGGGGAAGGGGGTCATAAGAAGCGTCACGCAATTATGGAGGGGGATCCAAGCAAGCGTCACAGTTTGTCACGCAGGGGTGGAGGGGGTCAGAAAAGGAAAAAATTTGCGTCACGTAATATTTAGACGGCCCCCAATATAAGAATTGGCTAAGGGCCGTTTTTGTAGTCATTTTTTAACAAATAGATTTAAAAAAATAGAAAAAAAAATATATGTAAACCGAGCTGCATACTTTCAGGGATTTTCGCATTTGCCGAATTTAAGTTAATTTATGGTTAACAAACATATGTTGTTCCAAGTTAACTAATGCAGCATTTAAGACTGCAAAAGCAATGCTAAGAAATTTATTCTCATATAAAATATGTACTACCAATCACAACACATGAAGGATATATACTAAATGACACACCTTTCACTACGTTTCAGCGCCATCTATATGTGATCAAATTGTGTGCATACATCTCTTTGATGACTTTCTCTACCATCGCCATTTCCTTTTGAGCTCATACGCTTGCTGACATTTATGAAATCAGCTGCTTTGGGTTGTCATTGGCGCCGGAATTATAATTTTTTTTTTTTTGTTTGACTTATTGCAATTTAGTTTATTTATTATTGTTGTTATGCTCTCGTCACTCGCCCCTCATCTAAGATATTAATCGCAACGGTTGTTAAGCACTCAATGAATTGCCATAACAAAAGCGTTAAGTACTTCAATCACAATGACGACCACAACTACATACATACATACATACATATGTGATGTTTGTGTTTGAATATTACCTATAGTAAATCATTGATTAAACACAAATAAAAGCGTTAGCTGAGTTCTGCTGTGCAATTGTTGAAATTTAGTTAAATTAAATGTTATAAAGTGCCACAAAGAAAATAAATGAAAACCAATGTCGAAACCGCAAGCAAAAACGTCGCAACTAAGAAATGTGAGCGTAAAAAATTATGTATTTTTGCGACAGTGCCGTTGAAAACACGGAACCAGTTTGCACAGCCTTCACAATGCGAATTTGTATCAAACTTAAAGGCACTTCTCACTTGTAGGTACTTTGAAAATGTCTCAATGATTTGCAATGTATTTTTATTTGATTAATTGTCATATGCCAGTTGCTGGATTCCATTTTAATTAATATGCATACATACATACATATATACATACTATTAATAGATATATAAATACGCATGTACATATGTATGTATGTAGGTATGTACCTCAGTGACTTTTTTGCGACACACACACATACAAACATACATATAAACATACACATGTACCCACTTAGATTTCACTCGTAAACTCACTTTCTTCAATACATTTCTTTGTTTATTTTGAATTCTTTGTCTACGCTCTTGGGTTAATGACTCTTACCATTTTTCCCTTTTTTTTATCTGTTTATCTTTGTATGAGTATGCACACGCGAAAACACTAGTCTTCGTACAATTTGAATTATCAAACCGGCACACTGACGCCAACTGACCTTGGTATCCCTCAGATACGCGCTTGTATCCGATCCACACTACAACTTTGCAGCTGTTCTCTTTTTTCGATCACGAAACCAAACTCTCAAACGATTGTATTCTCTCGTGTGCACTCACATACTTACATATTTCCGCTGCACTGTACAATGAAATGTTTCGGTCATATTAATTCATCACACGCTAAGCATAACTACCTAAGAGCGCACCTCACAAGGTAAACAATAAGCAGTATTTGAGTATACATACGCTATAGCAGAACTAAAGGTCCAGCAGGAGGTGTGATGAAACAGCCGCTAAACTAAATGCCTGGGCGATATTTAGTTTATAGACCGTATGGTCACAATAGAACAGATAGCTGGTTCCGTCCAATGATTTCACTGCATCTCTGGGTCGTTGGCGGAATGAAGGGTTACGCATAAATTTCTCAGCACTGCTAGTATCACACATTTGCAGAACAAGTGCACATTTATTAAGAATACTGCACAAAGGCACGATGCAACCTTAACTAGCATTCCTTAATTGACAATGTATTTTGTAATTTAGGGTCTCAAAACAACTGGTGCTACATTGAAGAAAGCAAGTACTAGTAATTCCTCGAAAATTATAGCCGGAAGTACCAAAGTGAACGCACTGCCTAGAAAGTCACCTGCGTCCACGGCAACAGAATCCAATGGAACACAAGAAGAAAAGCATAAGCTCAGAAGCAGCACTAACACACGAAAAATAGAGCCAGCCGCTGTGACCAGAACTCAGCGAGATATTGTAAAACCACCGAACACTCGGCCAACAAAAACATTAGCCGTTCCGCGAGCCACCACCAAATTAACTGACAGGCAAACTGTAACAGCGACGAGGAGACGTGTTGCCGCAACACCAACTAAAAGTAATAATTATACCAGTAAGCAGCCCGTGGACGCTAAACAAAACCTCGACAATGCGAAGAAGGTTAAGAAGACACAGTACATTGCAAGCATCAAACCAAATGCTGTACTCGATACGTACCATAATGTAACGGTTGCCTCACCACCGCCTCGTCGCCGTGAAACTACTGCAGAGCCAGGTGGTCACAGTATTGCAACGAGTGAGAATGACGAGGAACCGAAGCGTGTGCGCACGCATTCGCTGGAAGATGAGGAAATTGTTGTGTTGCGTACCGATTCGGCTAAGAATAGAATTGAGCAGCAAATACTGGCAGATGTGGTAGCTTCGTCTGCTGCATTTGAACAGGAACCAGTAATAAGTGAAAGAGAAGTAGAAGAAGTTATCAGACAGATACCAGCCGTCAAAGAACCAGTCGCTTTCGAAGTGGCCTTCGATGAGTCGCTGAGAACTAAGTCAAGGACAAAGTCTCGAGAAGCGTCACGATCTCGAGCTGCGGAAAATTCTTCTTCGGAAGTCAGTATGGGTAGCGGGATGAAAGATACAGACAACTACTCTGATGATTTTGAATCGTACGAATCAGACTTTGAGACCGGGTCGTCCACTCATAATGGTTCTGTAGGGGATACTGAAAGCGAAATGTCTGAAGATAGTGTCAGCGCAAAAGATGATGCAAACAGCAGAAGTATCGATTATTCATCGTCTGGTGAGGGAAACAGAAACAATAGCGAAGATGAGGATGAATCTGAGCTAACTCAGTACCCTGTTACTGTGATTCATCGTGATAAGGAACTAGATAGAAAACTTGACTCGGGAAACTACGAAATGAACTCGCGCAAACATCCGAAACTATCTGATATCACCATTCAAATTAGTGAAAAGCCTTTCGACAGCATGGACACTTCATACAGCGTTGCCTCAACGGACCAACTAGACTCGGGTATCAGCGGCTATGCTATTCCGAACAATGCTCAAGCTGAAGTCGACAAATTCGGAGGAATCGTGTGTTCTTACGGTGGCTACGCTGACTTTAATACCCGACCCATTCTTAACAAACGAGGCAGGGAACTAATGACGAAGATCAAATTCGACACTTTAACATTCTCTCTTTTCGAACTAAAACCCATTAGCTACGACATTTACATGCAAACATATGGCACTCTTAATACCACTCAGTGCTCGACGCAGACTAATGACAGTCGCTTGTCTAGCGAATGCCAGACGGATACTTACGACATGCGCACGATGTGGACACAGCATCCGCCACAATATGATTTGCAGACAGTGCAAAAACTTGGCACAGGTTTGAATGGGACGATGAATATAGAAAACTGCTGCGGCGAGTCTTCGTTGGAGGAGTACGTCCAGATGCATGTTCCATCTACTGATGTTTATGAAGCCAGTTTACAACACTTAGCCGTTTTTCGTCGAAACAAAAGCAATCGAGTCGTTAGTGAACAACTGAAAAATCTGCAAAAGCCGGTGGATTTTGAGAGATTAAATTCATTTCTGTTGCGCGCTTCTAGCCTCATATCGAAGGTACTGATTTCCACACAACCAGAGGCCATACAACTGCAGCAGAGTACGAAATTGGGCAGTGATCAAAGCAGCCTACAAGCACTCAGTAAGGGCTATATCCGTTTGGACACCAAAATATTAAGTGCTTTGCGCGTAGTATGTATATTTGCAAGTGCTAGACACGATCTTGTCATAACGGTTCATGCAACTCCGCCGGACGCCGATGTCTATCGCAGTGACTTTTCTAACCTTCTGATTGTGTGGTCCGCCGGCGAATGCTCACAGCCACTGCGGCTGCTCTCCACCTGGAGTGAGGTGTGTCGCGCAGAAATCTGTTACGATTGCTCGGACATTGTCGTTTGTGGACTTCATGATGGCAGTATAGCAATGTGGGATCTGCGTGAGACTTACTCATTCTGCTCCAAATTGGATGGGCATCTAACACATTTTGCTGCAACACAATCTGTGGCTCCCAACTGGAACGTTAACAGCAGCCAGGCGCATCGGCTTATGGACCTTGGCGCCGTTGTGGATGTTAGAAGCTTTAGAACGTCTGCAACAGCAATAGCACTAGGGACGTATAGGTCAATACAGGTACATGAGAAACGAAAATGCATTTACATACACACTCTTACACATATATTTTATGAAACAAATTTATGTCCTGATTTGAAACGTTGTTTTTTCAGTTCGCTGCTCTAAATGACACTGGCATATTGTCAATTTGGACACTGGTGGAAACGAGTACGAAGCATAGTCAACTCGATGAACCTAAAGCCCCCAACGCCCACCGTCTTCGTAGACACAACTCCTCTACGCCAAAATCGCGCTTCGAGTACAGCTCACCCTGGGCGCGTGTCAAGCTAATTCAGAGCGCCATTTGCGATCTGCGCCACTACTTGGAGCGTGGGTTACGACGTGCGCAAACACAATTCGAAAAGACAAAGGAACTATTCCAAAAGGAAATTTACAGTGATGAGGTCTTAAGAGAACTGAATGGAATGCCAGATCAAAGCCAACAATTGCAGGGATTGCGCTTCACTGCCATCGACACCGGCTGCGAACGCATCTACGTATGCACCAATCGCAATTTCGTACTAACCTGTTCAAAGAGTCTGAAGTCGGAACGCTTTCGCAAAATCAACATCAACGAAGATGGCCTCCTTTTCACAACTGCCTTGAAAGTGCTCACGAACGAAAATTATTTGGCGGTGGGATTGTCAAACGGATCAGTGATGATAGTGAATTGCGATCAGCAAAAGTTTTTACATCAACGTGATAGGGAAGCAAAAGGCTTAGAAACCTCAGCCTCGAGGAAAGACCCAAGTTATGTGCTAAACACACCTCACACACCCGATATCGATCCGGATACAGGCAAATCTTGTGCCATTCAAAACATTATACTGAATGAAAGAAGGCTGCTAGGGAACGAAGCGAGTGGATATGCAACCGAATACGATACGCGACCATCAACAGCCGCTTGCATTGCCATGATTGCCAATCAAAAGCGTCCGTTTGAGTTGCGCGTGTATGACCAGCTAGTAATATTGAGTGGTTCTGCGCTGCGAAAAGATCTGGTACAATCGCTGGAACTATCGAGTGATGGTTGGCGACTTTTTGCACTCGTCAATGGAAAAATGCGAACGTATGACTTTTATTTGGAACGTGAAGTCGCAGCCGAGTCGATGGATGGTGATGGACAGCGAATTTTCGATATAGCGGTGGCCAAGGGCTCTCAAAATGAAGGTCATCTGATATTATTGAATGAGGAAAATGAAGTAGAAGTGCACTTATTAAAGCAATAATAAAAAGTAATGCATTTTAAACAAAGCAACAAAATCGCTCTTAAATAAATACAAAGGTACGTATGTACATACATACATATGTACATACAAACATACTTACATACAAATTAAAATTTCATGAAGTATTATCAAATTCGCTATGAGTATCGGAAACGTATAACCCAAAATGTCAGGTGGTAGTGTTTCTACAAATGCAACAATTTGGTGGGCTATTTGTATTGCAAATAATTTGTATGCTATTGCTATTAGCGTAAAATTTTAAATTTCGTATGGCACCGTAAACGAACTTCTAAGAGTTTAAGAGAATTTGGATATCTTTAGATATAATGATCAAAAACTGAATGTATGCATGTATGCTCGATAACTACTTATATAAACGTTATTCTGAAACTGTTGGCAACAAGATCTGATCATTTTTGTGGCAATATTACAAACTAAGCTTCACGTGCGGCCTAATACGAGCTACATATGTAAGTATGTATGAATGTATATACTGAATATTTTTACGCGCATACTCGCACATACTTGCACATTTTGTACTTACACATACATATGTACATATGTACATATGTATGTACATATTAGAAACTATTCGACATAGCGTTAATAGATTATTCTGCAGTGATTACGGAAGCAATAAATTACACCTGGGAAAAATCTCATGCGTGTTGTTGTTTTGCAAAGCGAAAACATTTGTACCCCGCCCTCCCCCCTCATCCCCTTCCCAAAGCGGCAAGCAAGCAACTTGTCACCGACAATTTGCTATTCTGCGGTGGCGAAGGTGTCACAGGGTGAAATTGTGTCTTTTAACACGCCCACCAAACCAAAGGACACAACTTGAATGTGTATGCAGTGCAGGAGAACGAGATTGCATGTTGACAATTAAGTCGTGTAACCTCGCTTGGCATACATAAAAACAGGTAATATACCATAATTCTGGTAATAAATTATGGGTTCTGTGGAAAAGGGGTGAAAGGCTAAATGGCGCAATAGTTGAAGGGAGCAAACTGGTGGCAATTTTTTCTAATGCACTTACCAAATATATAAAATACAAACATATGTAAGTATATACATATGTATGTATGTACGCGTAAATAAGTATGTAACCAGAAATGGAATTTCGTTTTAAGTAATAAAATTTAACAGAAACAAAACCTCCGAGATGAAATGGCAATCAAAAAGCTATGTATGCATGATACAATTATAAAAGGTTCTGTACTTACTGACAGCTAAATTCTGACACTCCTTAATCTATAGTTGTGTTTCGGAAGTACGCAGAAAGTGAAGAGAATAGGATCCCTTTTTGAGAAAAGGGAGTAGAAAAGTACTAAGTTAAACACGTTTTATAATATGATAGTTTAAACTAATAAATTTATTTATTTATTAAATAACTTGTACCCGCGGAATTTTACTCCGTTATTTTATACAAATAAAACGCATAGAGAATGAATTATATTTAAATTGGCATAAAATAAAAACTTAATTAAAAAAATATCATTATTTACCGAGAAATGTGGTTTCAAAAATTCAGAGGTTGTACGCCCACCCTTCCAATTACCATGGACATGAAACTGATTTTATATAATTGAATCAGTCCATCGCTTTTATGTAACATAAAGTGCCATTCTCACTCACTTATGTATATTTTATAATAAATTTCCTATCTTTTATAACGGGTTATAAGCTGTCTTTCTGCTAAATTAAATTTAAATCCAAATGGTTACATCGAAAGCGAACATCTTCTTTTGGTTTTATGTAAAGTATTGCCTCCGATTTTTCGAAAAGAAAAGAGTAAACTCTGATCCTCACATAATTGGAGAAAGGATTTATACATTCTGATTCCGACCAAATTTATCGAATGCAGAACAGCCCTGTACATTTTGTTTAAATAAAATAAAAATAAAGCAACTTGATTATAGTGAAAACTGTAACGAGAAGACCCTCTTTTATTTGCCTATAATCGACAAAAACCATATCTTAAGGAATTTTGTATCGTCTTAGGTAAAGTACATAAATTAAAAGAGAAACACCAAACATTCGAAGGAACCTGTAAACAAAGAGGTTCAACTATTAAAATTACTCCTAACATTTGTAGTTCACTTAGGCATCAAAAAAGTTCTAAGAAGGTGGCTTTTCAGTTTGGCAGGAAAACATCAAACGTACGAAGGAAGCTGTTAACAAAAAGATTTAATTATTAGAATACTTCATAACTCTAGTTGCAGTTGTTATATTACATTTTACTTACGTGTATGTGTGCCTTTGTGATGGTTATGTTTATAATCGCAATCGAGTGCTACAGATCTGCTACAGGAAAAAAGCTCCAGTCGATCAACTATGAAAATATATATGTATAATAATATCCAGCTGCGCTGAATAGGAAAAGTTGTTCTGCAAATAAATGGATTTATATTTGATGCATTCAAAAAAAAAACAAAACTGGTATTTACTTAAAGGGTTCTCGGCCAAAAAATGTTATAATAATATAAAGTTGCGGTTAATTACACTGGAAATAAGATATATATTATTATGAAATAACAATGATTTTATTGCAAAACTTACCCAAATTCACACAATCACAAAATCAAATGTCAATGAATGAAAAAAATATGAAATAAAAAAAATAGTCAGTAATGCCAACGATTTTTTAAGTATGAAGAAGTTTACAATATACTACTATTACAAGTGAAAACTGTAGAATATGCAACATTCTTCATGAGTTAAGGAGCCGATTTGTCATGCGGGAAAGAGTGAACTGTTTTATTACAGAACCTTTTATTATTGAATCATGATATGCAAGGCGAATTCATACAAGGTGGAGTTTATAGGGCAGCTGATTTCTTCTTCTGCTTACCTGGTACGTGAAAATGTCAGTAAAAAGAAATTCGGAAATTGTAGGTTTACATTGTGTTTGAAAATTTAAAATTTAAAACTGATTTTTTCAAATATTGCGTTGTAAAAATTTGTGATATTAAAATACGAGTATACAAGCGAAAATGCGAAAGTGTTCAATTTGTTGCAAGAAACCCGGATCCGGAAAAAGAACAAATATAAAAAATGTGTATCACTTAATGAAATTAATTCTAGTAGAACTGCATTTGACTCTTTGCTGGAAAGATGGCATTCATTACATGCATTGGTCATAATTTCTTATAGGTACAGGTACTCTTAAACGATTAATCCTTTTATTTGAAATTAACTCCATTAAAATGCGTATAAGCGTACAAATAAATTCATTTTTATTTTGTTCTAGTTCTTTAAATTTCGAATTCATAAAAGGTGGTGTTAATCAATCAGCTGATTGGTGGATGGTTGTCAAAATTAATTGTTTAGTTGAAAATAATCAATTATTCCGTTTAACTACATAAAATTTAAAGTTACTTATATGTATGTATGTAGTTTACTATAACTTTTTGCGGTGAATCTAATAGCGTAAAATTTATTTCGCAAAAGTTAAATACAAACGAGATAAAGTTTGTCAATAACCCACCAAAGTGTTGTATTTTTAGAATCGCTACCACCTTACATGGTTTCGCCTTGGTTGGCATTGAAATCGTCGAATTTTCAATAATCGGATTTATAAACCGATCTGGCTATCATTCGGAAAATAAATTATTCGCTGCACTTACAGATTCTCAAATGTAAGTATGTCCGGATTGAAACAGTTTCTCATAAATGCCTGTTTCCGTTCGGTAACGTACAAGTACGCACAAGTGATCATCTGCAGAAAAGGGCACACTTTTCCCCATTTTCCAATTATGTCACTTTAGCACACAGTGGTTAAGAATGTGTAACGAGTTTTCTGACATTATCATTAGCTGTTAAGGCGTATGCCGCTATGCCAGTTAAAATAAATTACCTTTGCAGGGGTTTTCTCTTGTATACTAATAATGTTTGGTAATTGTCGCTAATGCAATAACAAATAATTGTTTTTATCGTTTCTAAAACGTTAAAGTTCTTTTGTCCACTAAGTACTTGTTGTGATATATTATTGTGTCGCTTTGACCCTTCCATATGCTTCAATGCCTGCACATTTCCGAGTTGTATAAATCGCTGATGACCACTTTTTGTTTGTGTCGCATTCAAGTATTCATGCACGAGGGTATATGAAAAGAGATTGTGCCATAGCGTAATGTGTGGGGTTGCCAACGGAGTGTCAAGTGTCGTTGTTGTGGCGGCACTTTGGGACCTCATCATTGCCGATGGCTGACTTATGTTTGTTTGTATATTTGGAAAGCCAACATTTGACAATATTTATAACTACATACAAACGTACATATGTATATACATATTTGTAGCGTAATAGAGATACTGCACACATGGTTGTATGTTGGCGTTCATTTTTTATTTAAAAGCAGCTCGTCGGTGTCGTCTGCGGCCCATCCTTTTGACACTTAACCCTGTTAGTTGTTCAAATAATTATTTTTGGTAATTACATTGAATTCACGTAAATATACTTAGTAAAACTGTATGACAGCTGTTACATTTCTCAACAATTAAACTCACATGCATCCATATCCACACACGTTCATGAGTAAATTCTTCAATATGGTTTGTTGAATATACGAGTATGTACTTACATATGAATGTATGTAACTGAGGACGAGACAATTCAGAAGTTTAAATCAGCTTGGCTGTAAATCTGGGGCAGGTGAGCCTTATGCCAACATTGTTATTGTAGATATTATTGATGGCCTTGTGCGTACACTTACTGGCTAAAAATTTGATATCTGTTTGGGGGCGACATAATTCGATTTCATAACCTTCTCCAACTTACGCCTGGCTTAGATGAATGTCAACCGCTGGCAGAATACTTTCGCGGTTTCTTACGAGTAGACTGAGGCGAACTTTTTCAAATCTCCTTTAGTTCTATGCGAAATTCCATGTAAACAAATCATTTTCATAAATTACGAAAATATCACAAAAACATATTAAGAAATTATTTTCTGTTTACTTTTTATTATTAAAAGTTATTTCATATACATTTATCAAAAATATACAATTACGTTTGACAATTTCAACTCGCACACATATCAGCTGTCAGATTTCCTCGGCCGCCAACAAGTGTTGTTGCTGCGCGAGCTAATCGATGAACTCAAGCTGGTGGTGCTGATCTTTTGCAGCTCGCAAAGTCGCTCCCATGCAATATTGAATTGGCGAGGCGTACGCGCCAGGGCCAAGCGGGCGAATGGACCGAGAGTTCTGTAGCCATTGTTTACGTAGCGCACGAAGCCAGTCGACGAGAGTTCTTTAAGCGCCATTTTAATTTGTGCCTCCACGTCGCCACAAGCAAACCCCCTGAAATTTACGAAACAGAGAAATGTGTATAATTCACTTTTCTTTTTTTTTTTTGATCAAATACAGTCAAAAGCGACGCACTCCTTCTCCAGCATATCGATAATGTGGCACTCCTTTATGCCGCGCAAAAATTTAGGGTGATCCTGAAACAGGCGTATCGCATCGAAGACGAAGAGAGGCACATGCAAATGGTAAATATTGCGACGCAGACATGACGTCGACGGTTCACAATCGCGAATGTTTCCACGCATTATTGGTTTTTCATTCGAGACCTCTTACGTTTTCACTTTTGCAAATTTTGAAAATAAATGTAAGTATGAACGTATGTACGTATGTCCTTATATGAATACTTGCAAGTTGTTAAAAAATATGTATGTATATGTATGTATTTGTAGTATGTGCCTGTGTGTAACGCTTTGAAAGCTACTAAATTTTACTATTCGGTATGACAAATTTAAAAATAAAACTACAAATTTGACTGTTAAGAAAATGCAATCATTTTTATTGATGTAAAAAATTTCAATAACCACTCAATGGTGTTCTAGCCCAGTAGCATACACACATATGTATGTACATACATACATATGTACAAAACGCTCTTCCACCAAAACTACAAAAACCAAGAAAGGAGAAAAACGGTCGGAAAGTTTTGAGTTCTCAATTGTATTCGGTACAGTTGCGAACTTTTCAAACAACGCAGTGTAACAGACGTAACAGTGGTTTCCGAATACTTACCTCGATTTTCGTATTTTTTCTACTCTAACAGTTTGTTAATATACGAGCTACATATGTAACCATATGTTTTCTAATTTATTCTACAAATAAAAACACATATGTACATACATACAAACATACGTAAGCGAGTTTTAGCAAACATCAGCGCCACACATATTACCATTTTATTTACGCGCTAATGTCATCTAATTAGAGGTGTCATTAACAACCTTCTCACAAATTCACCCTGGCAATCTAATATCTCATTATCCTTTTTTTTGGTGTTTCCTGCCGTTTTATACTCACGTAAGTACTTATCGATAACATATATGTATGTTTACTTGTTTTACCTTCAATAATAATTACATTCATTGGATTTATTACCTTCTCATTTGTAATGTAAGTTTATTTGCTTTCCGTATTCCGTATGTGGCAAGGCGGGTTAAAATCGATTTTTACTTCTTAAGCAATTCCTCTAGTATCCTCTAGTAAATACTTGAGTTGTATTCAAGCTGCTATTGTTTTTACTTTACAAAATTTACTTCAACCTTTTCACATTTTCAACCTTTTGAAAAATCTTGAAGATGTATTTTGAACACATAAGGGTGGTCCAAAATGAATTCGGAAAGAGAAAGGTCGGAATTTTAATGACCTCGTCATATAAAATTGAGCTATAGGTACATACATACATATTTAGAGGTCGCTCAAGCATCTCAAAGTCTTCTTATAGCAACTTTTTGCATAAATTGTTTTTAAAAAATTTAAATCAAAATTTGAAACTTTAAGTTCGACTGTGACGAAGTTCAAACAGGGACAGCGCGACTAAAAGATAACAAAAGACCCGAGTGCGGACGATTGTCAGCTGAACGCACGCCTTCGGCTCTATTATGCATTTGGTGTGAAAGACTGTCTGGACCTTAGTTATCAGTTTGGCTTTAGAACTGTTAACTCCACCATACACCAGGTAAATATTTATTGGAAAAGATCCGAGAGAGAAGTATAGACAGAAGCGTACAACTGCTAGCGTCCGCTGATGACATCGGTAGAGAAGCGAAGCGAATTGGGCTGGAGGTGAACGCGAGCAAGAGGAAGTATATCCTACATCCTCGCATAGCAAATGTACGTACAGTCGGCGAATCCAGCAATAACACCAATGCCAACCACTTTCTAGAATTGCGCAGAAGCATGAACGATAATAACAACTGATGAGAGGATCCTTGGAGTGATCGATAGAAAATATCGAGCCATAACCGCCAAATTGACGTAACCGACAAATGAAATATTTTATATAAGAAGGCTGATTCTCTTAAATTTCTCGGCAGAAACAAAACGCATTTTAATAAATTTAATTGCGTTTTGTAGAAAAAACAACGTAAACCGTAAATGTATACAAAACTGCATTCAAATGTGAAGCTTAACTGCGGAGAAAATTAGCTAAAAATCACCTTCTGATTATAAATATGTATTTGTTGCTTACGTCCTTTTGGCGGTTATGGCTCGATATCTTCGAAGTATTTATGTTATCTTGCGTCTTTGCGATGGAACGCTGAGTTGTACGAAATTCGCAGGGGCGACTACATTGACTAGGTCACATCGAGCGAATGGATGGAAGCGCCATTGCCCTGAAAGTATTCGACGTGGGGTGTCCAATAGCCGGCAGTTAGCGAAGTGATAGAAAAAGTAGACGTGCAATGTTAATCTCGGCTGAAATCGGCGCCTGGCACTATTGTGCTAATTATGTAAGTAAGTATTTGAAAAAATCTCGAAATTGTAAATATGTAAATAACTCAATCTGTTTATTCGAATTTGCACGAACGTACATGCATTCATACATATGTTGATGTATATCGGTATGTTACATGTGTATGTATGTACTAGGGTGATTGACTCGGTTTTTTCAAACCGGTTTTCTTCGGTTTTTTTCATAAATTATTGTACGATTTTTTTGAAATCTTGATTTTTCGAATATCGAATAAATCGGTTTTTTTAATCTCCAAAACCGGTTTTTTAACAGTTGTAAATTTAAAGTCTTTGATAAATAATAGAAATAACGCAGCACATCGACCAATTTCACTTCCATTCGATTTTTTTTGAAACGGAAACCACTAAGTGCTTATCATTTAGATAAGACCATTATATTTATTTGAAATCCAAATAGTTTGCAGAAAAAACTCAGCAAATGTATGTATGTATGTATTTTATATATTTAGACAAATGTATGGCGTCCTAATGTATGGCGCAGAAGCATGGGCGATGAAGATATCTGATGAGAAGGCTCTTGGAGTGTTCGAGAGAAAGATTATCCAAAAATAGATACATGTAGTGCATCGAATTAAGTTCCAGCGGCTTTGCTGGCTAGGTCATGTCGTTCGAATGGATGAAAGCTCTGCAGCTCTAAAAGTATTCGACGCGGTACCCGCCGGTGGTAGCAGAGGAAAAGGGAGGCCTCCTCTGCGTTGGAAAGACCAGACGGTAAGGGACTTGGGTACGCTTGGTACATCCAACTGGCGCCAGTTAGCAAAAGAGAGAAATAACTGGCGTGCTGTGCTAAGCTCGGCCAAAATCGCATAGGCGGTTATCGAGCCAATGAAAGAAGAAATACAAATGTCATAAGAGGACGGCAAAAACTTGAAAATTTGTATAACGCCTTTCTGACAGTAAGTCCTTCTAGCTCGGTCAATGTGCTCAATGTATTTTTTTTTTGTGTTTGTCTTAATTTTTGTGACGTGTTTATCACTTGATGACAATTGAGAGACTTTGTTTTGAGAGTAGATGACTTGAGAGCAATGAATAGCAACTCGTCTAAAGTTGAGACTTTTGTCTTTATTAGGAACTAATACTGTTTACTGAATTTGGACATTAAACTACATTTTATTTTCAAAAGATTTCTTTTATAGAAATAATTGCATTTAGTTACATGTATGTATGTGTATGTACATTGATATAGTTTTTCTTACTTGGAACAAGAACCGGTTTGCCCGTGTTTTTTCTTGATTTAAAAATTCAGAAACGTTTTTTTTTTTTCAAAATGCCATTTTTTCGAATACAAATAAGTCGAATAATAATAACACCCTATGTATGTACTGAATTCGCTAAAGCGAACGCTACAGTTTTATAAAAGTGCGGTTACATCAAAACTCGGTCTTGTGCTCTTATCATTGCAAAATAAAAATGTCACGACCCCGCAATCGCATCCTTCGGATTAAATTATTTCGCAATGTTATTTACATATAAGCTTACACGCGTACATACATATGTACATATGTACACACACACAAATATGTGTATGTATGTATGTGTGTATATACATATTTATGTATATGTGCATACGATTTCCATTACTTCACCACATTTGTAAACAAGGTCTTTTCCAGAACCTGTTGCGTTATTATTTAAGCATAACGCAAATGCGGTGCTTTTGTTGAGATTATACAAATTCAAAATTTTGGTATTTTTACAAAAAAAAAAAACATTTTTCTAATTTTCGCAGTTGAGCTGTTTCCCACAAGATCTTTCATCTCAAAGATGTGTTCTTATTAAACGCTAAGCAAAGTCCAAAATATCTCGTAAAAATATAAATAAAGGGTAACTTTAGTTTCAACTTAGGTTAGGTTAGGTTAGGCTGTAAGAAGCTCATTGTGACACCACTGGCATAAGCCGTGCATTCCCTCCCTCCCTTCTTTCAGAAATTGAACCATCCTGTGCGCTTAACGTAGAGTAGAAAGTTGGGAATGTTTGCCGAGTTCAAGTCAGCTAAACAGTCCAGAAAGTAACTTTTAAAAGCTTTACTGCGCGTTTTGGCCAAGCCGGGGCAGTGGCAAAGATAGTGCTCAATACTCTCCACCTCCTTCGCGTTTCGGCAACTGCGGCAAAAATCGTTTGTTGGGTAACT